>JANHMN010000002.1:220996117-221014619 GCA_030674055.1 Rhabdomys pumilio
ACACACACACACACACACACACACACACACACACACACACACACACACGAGAAAAAATGCAAGTATATAGTAAGGGCTGGGGTGGTAGAGACAGGTAAATCTCACAGGCCAGTCAGCCTGCCTGTTTAGTCCAGACAAGGAGAGACCCTGTCTCCAAAAGTAAGATGAAAGTTTTTGAACAATAACACTAAAGGCTGGATACCACACATACTCTCAGACAGATGCAGCACACATACACCCACACACACTCCTCAGAAGAAACACAAATTAAGATAGAGACCAATGAGCAACAGAACTGGGACTCACTGCCAACCCAGCCTTCTGCCATGCTGCCCCTGGGTCTTCTGGAGGTTTCTGTTTGGTTCAACACTCAGCAGACGAGAGACAGAGTGGGTTGACTTTGCTCCAAAGTGGCTTCTTCCTACTCAAGTGTCAGGGAACTTGGAGGGCTCATAGGGTGGGATATCAGAAGAAAGGAGTCCCCTCTAATCTCCTGTTGAAGAACAGAGGCCCCAGATGCACTGTAATGGGACTTCAGTGACTTCAGTGTGGCCTGAACCAAGGAAGAGCATGATATCCCAGGCAGCTAGGGTACAGGGACCAGGGCTCAAGGGATGGTGAGGGAACTGGTGAGTGAGAAAACAGCTTCAGACCAACCCCCTTGACACCCACTACCAACAGTGGCAATGATGACTGGCAAAGCCTGTGCCCCTTCCTCCCTTCTTTCTAAGAAGCATAGACTGGGGGGCTAGTGGGGGTTTGGACACAGGAAACTCCTTAGTAATGACAGACACACTGCAACCACCACCAAAATATTCACATCTCAAAAGAGTTTGTTGTGACTACCTGAGACTTTTGGTAATCATTTATCTGTATCCAGTTTTGACTTGTCAGAATGATCCAGAATTTTCTGGCCAGCAGAATGACTCAACCTAATGACTATAATATCCACCCAGGGAGAAGCTCC
This sequence comes from Rhabdomys pumilio, assembly GCA_030674055.1. Classification (NCBI taxonomy): domain Eukaryota; kingdom Metazoa; phylum Chordata; class Mammalia; order Rodentia; family Muridae; genus Rhabdomys; species Rhabdomys pumilio. The sequence continues at coordinate 220,997,085 of JANHMN010000002.1, forward strand.
GTGTTTTAGGTAACTTGGGTGGCCTGAGGGAAGTTTGTTGAAATATTAAATACAGTGTGAGCCTGCTTCCTGACCAGTCTGTGACCAGATCTGCCTTGTTCAGGGCATTTTCCCCAGAGAACTTGGCAAAAATGTAAGTATCTGAGAAGCCAGTGAATCAATGGGTGGTGTGGAGAGCCTCGCAGTCAGTTCAGATTTAGGGACTCCAGGTTCTTTGAGATCTCTTCCTTAGATCCCCCAAAAATCTCTACTTCAGGCTGGAGGTGTAGCTCAGTTGCCAAAGTGCTCTCCCAGTATAGATAAAGCCCTTGTTTGATTTCAGTACTACATACACCGAGCACGGTAGTCCATGCTTTTAATCCCAGCACTGGGGATATGTAAGCAGAAGGACCAGGTCATTCTCACCCTCATAGGAAGTTTGGAGCCAAATTGGGCTACACAAGATTGGGGAGGGGTAATTAAAAAGAATTCACCCAGGAGCTTCAGTGAAATCTGCTTGCAGCGTCATTACTCTGCCCTGGGCACAGAGAGATACACAGATAACATAGACACATGTGTGAATCATTACCCTGCCCTGGGCACAGAGAGATACACAGATAACATAGACATATGTGTGGAAAGAGCTTATATTGGAACACACAGAGATGCACAGACTCACACAGACGCAGGCATGCACCAGCAACCTAGCTGTTGCTCCTGATAAAAACTGGAATGCAAGAGAGAAGAAAATTTATTTACAAAAACCAGAAGGCCACAGAGAGGTTGTTGAAGAAGCGTCTACGCTTGTTAATATTAAAATATATATATATATTTATATATATATATATTTATATATATATACTGATATATATATATCAGTATATATATAATATATATATTTATATATATATACTGATATATATATATATATCAGTATGTATTAATTGTTCTACCCTAACTGCACTTAACACTTGTTTTTAATCTTCTCACTGTTAACCATTTAGAGGAGAAAGGACACTGAGCCGTGAAGAGAGAACAAGGTCACTGGATAAATGCTTGCCAGTCTGTACACTGCCGGTAGGTCGTGTGGTAGCAGCCCCAGCTTCTCCACAGAAAGCTGGAATCTGACCACTGTCAGAGACAAGGTGTCACCTGGGAAGTAAATAGCTACCCAAAGACTAACAAGACAGCAAACTGTGGGTCCTTAGGACACCTGGCTAAGGGACAGATTTGTAAGGAAGTTCAAAGGACCAAGAACAATTCTTTGTGTGCTCATCTGGACCCCAAATGCCCCCAGCGACCCCAGGATAAGATGTTCTCAGAAGGTGTTATGGGGAATCTAAAGTGTTGAGAGAAGCCCACCCTCCTCCCTCTCACACCCCCCACCAATCAAATAGCAAATCTAGCTAACCCTAGACCAGGCAGCTCTTTACAAAGAACAAGCAATTGCTTCCTTCCTCCATAAACTGAAATTGTTACATTCTCTCTACTCGGGTTTCCTGGATCCTCACTTGGCTCCGCCTCTTTGAATGGGAGTGGAAGGCCCTAAGGAACTAACAAGTCACCAATTAGAAAGAAGACGGAATAAAAATGTGTCTTGAGTTTCTAATGTTTTCTGGGAACTGCGATCTGTCAAATCTGTGACAATAGCATCCAAGCCTCAGGTTCCTCATCTGAATTAAAGGGACCCTCTTAGAGTCACAAGCATTAAATGAGAATCATGCGTGTACAACCCTTCCCACAGCACCAGACAGGACAAACTTGCTGGGATTATTTATTAATCGAGATCCACACAACAAAAGAAGTTGGAGTTTAGTGTAGTTGATCAGCTTGTCAAGGTCACACATCTGCTAAGGGGCAGATCTGGGATAGAAACACAATGGCTCCCTACGTCAGAGTAGTGCCCAAACTACCTGCTTTTCATTTCAGCACTGATGGAATACCCTGAGCCCAGGCATGAGGTCTACCTGCCCTGGTTGAGATTTTTCCCTGGGGGGGTGGGATCTAAATGCACACAAACACCCATACAAGGTTCATGGTGATTTCATTAATTGGGGACCCTGTTTCTCTGAGCCCCAATGGTACACTTGCCCTCAGCCCCATCACTGAGCTCATGGTGCTCTACTTTATGTGAATAGAACTGGGGAGCGTCGGACCAGCAGCTATCACGTGACAGCTGAATGCTCTCACAGGTCCTACTTAGCCCCTGCCTCTTTCTCTCCCCCCACTCCCGCTCCCGCTCCAGTCTTGCCTCCCCGCCCCATTTCAGCAGCAAAGACCTTTTCTCCCCAGGCCCACGGCACAAACCCTGCGCTTCCGATGGAAGCAAGCGCTGAATAGATTTAGCAGGTTCTGATAAATGTCACGTTTATTTTGGTGCCAATAGAGTCACTGCATCTTAATTAAGACCCCACCCCCAGCCTGCCCCAGATGTTGGTACTGATGGGAACGCCACCACGCCACAGACTCCACTGACACCCGGAAAATGAGGTTCCTGTAAACTAAGGCTGGGGAGTGATGCTGGGCTTGGCCCTGTCCACACAGGGACACTTTTTAAGGGGGCTTGTTCCAGCAAAGACTTTCTGGTGCCTCTTTTCCAGTTTCAGTTTCCTCATCTTAAGGAAAAAAGGAACCAGCCCTTTCCACCCTAGGGTACTTCCTGGCTGGGGACTGAGAGCCACAGGGACATTCTAAGCCTGTTTGCAGATTCTAATTGATTCCAAGCCGCAGGCTGGGGGGTGGGGGGGGGAGACAGGATGGGAGAGAGGTTGGCTGGGAGAGTAGAGTTGATACGTGGGCGGAGCTGAACTGGGTGGCTGAGCTAGCAACTTCTAGTCTGCCAGAGAATGAAAGCACACGGATTCCAGCCCCTTGTCCAGAAAGCTCCACCTAGAAAAGGAACCCAGGCCCTGGAAGGAGGAGGATGCTAGAAGGGGCGGGGCCAGAAGCATAGGCCATCTTTTCATTTGACTCCCAGTAACTGGAGTGAAAGACAAAAGACACAGACAGGCCTGACGCTTAGAATACACCCTGCCACCCCACCACCACCACCCCCATGCAGCCAGCTTCAAATGCCTCTGGGCAAGAGAACATGTGAGGTGATGGATGGGAGTGAGGCGCCAGCCCCTCGCTCATCCCTCCCACTCACATAAGAATAAAACCTCTCTCTGCGTTTTGCTGAGCCTAGGTGTTCTCCTAGGGTTCCTTCTATAGATTTTATGTTCTCGACACTTTTCTTTGGATCATAGTTATGAACCAAAGCCTGCCACTGTATAACTGGAGTAGGGAGATGGCTGTAGGAAGGAGGAACTATCAGAGGGAGACTTGGGACAAAGTTCATCATATGCCTGTGGTAGGACATAGGAGATGGAGAGTAGCGAGAGCAGCGAGTGTGCTCAAAGGGTGGTGTCAGGAAACACTAATAGAGGACAAGAAAGGGGAAGTCAGGAGGAGAAGGAAGCAGCTTGTGGGGGCGTGGTCAAGAAAGTTGCCATTTTTAGCAGTGGGAGGAGCCCTTTGTGCTGAGCACCTCTTCGGTACTGGCATCCCCACTCGCACATATTAGTGGGTTCTTCTAAAAGATTACCTGACTCACCCGCCCGCATGTGCAGAATCACACGTCTGGAAACAGGAGGTACCACAGGACAGAGACAGCAACAGCATCTTCTACATAGCTGATCTAAAAATGTGCCAGGGGAGGCATCCAGGGACGTAAATTGAATACCTGTTTCAGAAGTTTGGTAAGGCAAAAAGAAGCAAAAAGAGTGCTCCGTGATCATAGCATTACGTTTGACTCGAACTGACTTCCGTCCGAGGCTTTTCAGTGGTCACCTCATCCCAGCAGAAATGTCTGCCCCTGCAACATATTGCCTTCAGCTTAGGATGTTTTTCGTGCTGTATTGTAGTGACTTGTGATAAACTGAGAGCTATCTCCACATGCTCTTAAACCCTAAGCTGTCTCTCTCTACCCCAAGATGACTATTTTTTTTTTTTAGATAAAAGGTTGCATTAACTTTATATTCCTGATAATTAGGCAGCATGTGTCCATTACAAAACATTTAAAATCTAAAACTTTTTTAAAAAGACATCAAAGGAAACAAATTCACATGCCCTTCTACCAGATTACACAATGTAAATTTTCCCTGAAGTCAAAATTATGACACAAAGAGAGCTTTATTAGCTCCTTCTACTTTTAATGATGAGTCATAAACATTTTATCTGTGGCAGTAATTATTTAACCCACACAATTCGATGGTTGCATGGCTTCTGCCTCATGGACACTCTGTTTGACCAGCTCAACCCCGTCTGACCTAGACATTTAGTTATTTCCATCTGTTCACAATTACCCATAACAGCATAGCGGTGAGCATTCTTCTTGGAGCTTTTCCTTAGGTTAGATTTTTGAAAGCATGGTTACGGAATCAGAACTGGGCATACGGCTAAGTGGTAGAACATTTATGAAGCATGTGTAAAGCCCTGAGTTGAACTCTCAGCACCACGCAGACACAAATATTACAGGGCCAGACTGAGTAACTATCATAACCTCTATGAAGGGAATACATCTAAGTTGCCTTTGAGAGGAACCCACCCTCATGAAGCAGACCCTCGAGTCTTATGCTATTCAAAGTGGTAGTTACTGGCTACATGTGGCTATTTAAAATTAAATTAAAAGAAAACCCAATTAAAAGCGCAATCCCTTTTCTCACCAACCAGTGACATTTCAAGTGTTCAACAGCATGTGACTGGTTGTTTGTAGATCTACTCAGGCCGAGACTTCCATCACAGGAGAAAACTGTCCTAGAAGGAGCAGTGGTGGGCTAAAGAGACCATAAGTACAATCCACAAACTTAACCAACTTTACAGTAAGTCAAGGGGTGATACATGCCTCTGAAAAGAGAGAGTGGAGTTAGAGTTTTAGGTTAGAGAGCTTTACCATCTGGGTAAGACAATCAGGGAACGTGTCTCTAAGAAAGTAACCCTTCACCAGTGAGCCACAGGAAGAGTGTACGAAGGAAGAGAGTTTCAGGCAAAAGGAATGCCAAAGGAAAGGCCCCAAGACAAGAATGTGCATGGCCTCATTTGAGGAAAACCAAAGGCTGTCCCATGATACGTGCCTATAGCCCCAGGTATTTGAGACGCTAATGCTAGAAGGTTGTTTGAAGCCATCAGTTCAAGACCAGTGCAGGCAGCATAGCAAACTGACATAGGAGAAAAAGAAGGGGAAAGAGAGGAAAGGGGAGAGGTGAGAAAGAGGGGGAATTATTCTGGATAGGTTAAAGTGAGAATGTTAGAAAAAATAGGAGATAAAATTAGAGATGTATTTTCACAAGATCAAGTCAGGCCTCGAGAGCTGGAAAGATGCCTCAGCTGTTAGGAACACTAGCTACTCTTTCAGAGGACCTAGATTCAATTCCCAGAACCATCATGGCAGCTCAAATCACCTACAACTTCCGTTTCAGGGGACCTGATGCCCTTCAGGCATCAGACACATGCATGGTATTTCATAGACATACATGCAGTCAAAACATCAATACATAAAATCATTTAAAAGTACATTACAAGGACTTTGACTCGGAGGACTTCACCTCTGAGAGCTGAAGAACGACGACCAGGTTTTGACTAGAGACTAGCGTGTGACTCTTGTTTTAGTTTTTATTATTGTTGCTGTTTGTTTTCTTTTGTTTTTGAAGCAAAGTCTCACTCTGTAGCTGACAGCAATCTGGAACTTAAAGGGTTCGGCTTGCCTCAGTTTCCCAGTGATTGACATCTTAAATAAACGCCTCATCTTTATGTGCGTGTAGAAGCCGTAAAAGTTGACCACATGGAGGTAGAAAGAAGAGTACCAGAGGCTGGCAAGAACAAACAGGGGATGGAGTTTGGCTAATGGGGACAAGAATAAAGGGGGACAGTTAGAAAAGAAGAGTAAGTTCTCGTCTAGAGCATAGTCGGATGAATGTGTTATATACAATTTATTACAAATTTTACAGTAGCTACAAGAGAGGATGTGCCCGATCATTATCTGTTAATCAGAATGTTTATTAGCATCTCTCTCTCTCTATGTGTGTATATATATATATATATATACATATATATATATATGTATATATGTGTATATGTATATGTATATGATATATATATGTGTGTGTGTGTATATATATATATGCATACACACATACATACATACATACATACATACTACATGCCATAACATATGTGGAGGTCAAAGGACAACTTTCAGGAGTCGATTCTGTCCTTCCCCCTTGCTGAAGTCAGGTCTGTCATTTTCTGCCACTCTGTGTATTTCGGGTGAGCTAGCCCAGAAGATTCCCCAAAATTCTCTCGTCTCCACCTCTCATCTCAGTGTGGACTGCTACAATTACAGATGTGAACCACCACATCAGACTGTCTGTGGGTTCCAGAGATCAGACTCAAGCTGTCAGGCCTGTGTAGCAAACACTTTTACCTGCCGAGCCACCCTGCTGGTCCTCAATTCCACTTTCTAAAAAGAATCTCAAATAGATTATTATGGAGTTGCAGCAGGAAAACGTTGTCTACCAGAATGAGGAGTGATGGCTGAGGGACAACGAGGCACGAAGCAGAGAGATGAGTAAGGAGAGAGATGTAACGGTTCGGGGAAGATGTTAGAAGTAGGCGTCCAGTAGGCACAGGCAATGAGAAGTCCCAACCCTAGTTACAGGGCAGAGTCCTAGGAGACGGCAGGTAGAGATGGGAGTACCCTAAAGTACAGATTCTAAATGTACCACTGTATTATCAAAAGAAGCAACTAAGCAAGCTGCCTTGGAGCCAAGAGCTGGGGTCTGAGTAGGAGATCATTTGGTCAAATTGGACAGTTCTTTTCCGGTCACCTACGGCTTCCTGACAGTGAAGAGGGGAAGGGAGGTGGAGGAGGCTGTTTTCTCCAGAGACAGAGGGGAAACTTCACTACAAAGAGCTGGAAGGAGCCCAAGTAGTCATATTTTGTTACACACTATCTGCAACTCAAACAGCTTTGTCGTGATGGGTCTGTTTGTCATAGATCAGTTAGTGGGTAGATTGCTTCGGTAGCAAATGGAGATTCAGACAATGCCAGAGCCGATAATGGTGCCTGAATGCTGGCAGGCGCTAATCAGGACTCGGCAATGACTCTGTCGTGCAGATTGAAGTGCGAGCATTTGGAGTTATTACTCAAGGCTTGTCTCTGCAATTAGATGATTGCATAACCTTAATATGATCAATCCCGCCGGATGTGAATTGTGCAGCTGTAACCACAAAAGAAGGTGGCGTTTCTGTTTTCTTGTTGAACACAAACATTCTATATGCTCAAGTCATAATTTTATAATGGCTGCTTTTGGCAAGAAAGAGCTTTGTCAGTCAGAAGATGCAGTCGACAAAAAAAAAATTATATGTGCAATAGGAGTGCTTAAAGCGATGGTCATAATGTCAGCCTTTGCCTTGGGAGACATTGCTTTGTGAGTCTCTCTCTCTCTCTCTCTCTCTCTCTCTCTCTCTCTCTCTCTCTCTTCTTTTTTTTTTCTGTGTACACATCAATTTTGAGGCCAGAATGTTGGGAAACTTAGAAGCCATCTTGCGCCCTCCTGGGACAACATGGTTTTGTGCTCACACATGCACCGTGGAGATTGTCGGAGGGAATCAGCTTGACATTCATCAGCAATTGCACATCACACCCCGTTCATCAAGCCTCATTGTTCTGAGGGGACGTGAGCTGCGATTCTGGCTCTTGAGATCCCAGATCCTTGCAGAAATCTTCACCACCCCCCCCCCACCAAGGCCCTGCTTGGGGGACTCCAAGGACACAGCCCTCAGATGCCTTCTGCCTCTGAGACCCTGTCTGTCTTGTGGATCAAACTGTAAGGAGTTCATGCTAAGAGTGCCAAGATTTCTCCTCTGTCTCTGCCCCACTTCCAAGGGAGGCAGACTCTGAAGATGGGAAACACCTAGGGGTAGGGGATTGCTTTTATGGTCAACAGAGACTGTGTTCTTAAAAGGAGGAGAGATAGAGTAAAGGAGAGGGGGATGATGGGAAAGAAGTGTAGAGAGATATTTTAAAATAGCACATTCTGGAGGTTGTCCAAAGATGAGGCTTGGTAGCCAAACGAGTGAATGACTAAGATTGTGTACTTATGCGCATGCACACACATGCCAATAACATCTGATCAGAGCTGGGGTTTCAAACTGTTGTCAAAGCCAAGCAGTGTACGTTCTTTGGGATGCAGGACTCGGGATGCTTATTGGAAGCTGGTGTTGGGATCCACACTCACAGGAGGAAGGAAGACAGCAAGGCTGGGCAGAGGGGGACACAGACTGTGATGCAGCTATGGCAGGGCAGTTCCTGCCCACCCCAAGCAGAACTCTGAAACCATCGTGAGTCCTCAGGATCGTCCCAAACTGAAGCAAGGAGGTCCAGTCTTTGTGTTCCTCATTGACCAATCACTAAGTGTGGGCTGACCCAGGAAAGGAGCATGGCATTGGATAATTCAGCTAGAGAGGGCCGACAGTTGGAAACTGTCTGCTGCCCACCTCCTCAGCAGCTGGGAGAGTCCATCCTTCTGTCCTGTGGACAGATCAGAAGAATATCACACTGCCTGTAAGGAAATGGGCCAGGAATCAGTGGTAGCATGGTAGCATTTACTAGCTTGTGTAAGGGCACAGTTTTTGAGCCCCCATCCTGCAAAGAAAATAATAGACTAAGAGAATCAACACTGAAGGGGAGCTTTAAGTGTGGAGTAGGAACAGGTGTTCATGAGAGGTGATCCCATGAGTTCTGAGTCCAAGGCAGAGGCAGGCTCAGCCCAGCCCCTACCCCCTCTCTCCAGATAACCCAACTTGTGTTAGACCTTTGCCAAACGTTCCAGATGGCTGGTTGAAGGCAAACATTGGGAAGCAGGATCTGATCTGGAGAGACCCAACTTAAACAGAACTCCATCCAGCAGTTCAAGTGCAGAGCTGCCCAGACTGTGGGCAGAGCTCTGCTCACACCAGAAGGATGCTCCCCATGCCAATCAAGATGAGAGGCAGAAACTAGGGAAAGGTCCACCAGAGTCAGAGGCAGGCTCGGGCTCCCCTGGAACCTCCTACTCCAGCCTTTCCTCTCCTCTCAACACCAGGTCCATGGGTTCATTTCCTCTACTTGGATGTGCATCCACAGGTCTCCTGAACTAACATGTTCCTGTGATAGAAAATACTCTGACAACAGCAACCTATGGGAAAAAGGGGTTAATTTCACCTCCCAGTTCAAAGTTACAGTCCAGCACTGTGAGGGTTGTCACCAAGGGAAGTGCCTGAGGCAATAATGACACTGTTCCTGAAGTAAAGGTGAGGCGAGCTACTCATGGATACACGCTTGCTGCTGCTCAGCAGCCCTTCTCAATCCGTGCGGTCTAGGATCCCATTCAGGCAATGGTATGTCTCTGCCCATCAGTTAACAAAAGCAAGACAGTCCCTTACAGGCATGCTCAGAGGGACATCTCCCAAGTGACTCTAGAGTCTATCAGTTTAATAACACTAATCATCATAATCTCCCCCTGCCCCAAATCACCAGCAGCCTGTCAAGTATTCAAGCACATGAACCTGTAGGAGACATCCCAGTTGCAAACCATGTAACAAGGAACAAGCCCCAGCTACGAATGTCAACAAATCTGACAATATCTCAAGGCCCGTTATTTGCTCCGTTAAGGAGTAGTTGGTCATGGGGCTTCTGTAAGTTCTGGCCAGTCCCAGACAGATTACTTGAGCTGCAGAACTTGGCAAAAAGGTAGCAAGGACTGCCCAGTGTGAAGCATGGTAGGAAAAGCTAGCCCATGCTATGTGTTCAGATGGGCAGTGTTATGTGCATGTAGGCACAGGTTTCAAAGTGAGGGGGCAGAGCTATGGAGGAATGAGATTGTCAGGATGTGAGGAGTAGCTGACAATGAAATCCAGAGAGCTTTAAAGAGAATGACTTTTCTCTTAGGACAAAAAGAGGCTCAGCACTCCTTGAGTGTGTTTTGTTTGCTTATTTGTTTATCTGTTCATTTTTCTGTCAATACTCTTTCTGGAACTCTGGACAGTCGGGAAAAGCATTTCACATTTCTTTTTTCTGATACCAAAGTTTCCTTTAGGTACCATCAATACAACGATGGCTACCACCCTCTCAGAACCTTGTATGATGGACAGGAGTGTGGAGGTGTAGAGGCAGGAAACGGAAGGAATCTCTCCACCAGGATGTCACCAAGCAGCAGTCTCATCCAGATAGAGACCTCACATCTCTGGGCATCAAACAAAGGAGCACAGCCGTGAATAGCTAACAGCAGGCTCAGGAGCTACTGTCAGACCAAGCACTGCTTGCCTAGGCTACCCTACAGGAACATGGTCTGAAAAGAAACCCAGTCCTCCCATCCATCCCATTACCTCTTCTGCCCAAGCTGCTCTTCCCTCTCATTTGTCTTCAGGGCTGAGATCAGGTATCACCTCCTCTAAGAAGCTATCACATAGATGTCCTACCTAGATGTCCTGATACAACCCATCCTTCAGTCCATTATCAATTACTGCCCCACGGTGGACACTTGGACAGTAGGAAGTTACTATCGTGTTATCTGTGTATTTCAGTTACTTTTCTATTGCTGTGAAGAAACATCATGACCAAGGCAACTTTTTTTTTTTTTTTGAGCATTTAATTGAGGACTTACTTGCAGTGAGTGAGTTCATGACCATAACGGTGGGCAGCATGGCAGCAGGCAGGCAGGCTCAGCACTGGAGCAATAGCTAAGAGTTTATCTATAAGTAGCAGGCAGAGAGCCCAACCCCAATGACACACCTCCTCCAGTAAGGCCACGCCTCCTAATCCTTCCCAAATAATCCACCAACTGACAACCAAACATTGAAATATATGAGTTTGTGGGGGCCAATCTCATTCCAGCCACCACACTATGCTAACCCCAATGTCCAACTCGGTGATAACAAATAACAGATGCAGTGAATGTGTGCACTGGGTAAATGAAAGTCGGGTCTTAGATATAGTGGAGGCACCTCCCATTCTTCAAGCCCCTTCTGAGGTTCAGCTCACTTCTGACTCCAAAAGGTGTCTAGTTTCCAACTTGTTCTGTTCACTATCAACCAATACTCCTAATCTGTCCAAGCTCCAGGAGAGGCGGAGGTGACAGACAGATGTCTCCAGTCTCTCTGACAAGTGGGGTTTTCTTGATTCGCCCATCATTTAAACAAACTGGCATACTGATTGATAGAGGAACCCTTTCTCCAAAGACTGGGAAAAATGGCTTTTAATATCGGTTTTTAAGAAAGAAAGTATGGCCCCTATAAACTGTTAAACTTCACTTTATTGACCATAAATCTGTATTTTGCTCAATGCAAAAGTTTTTCATCTTGTACAGAAAACTGCTGAAGCAGCGGCCACAGCTGAAAACAAGAAGTTTTCTCTTACGGACAATTTATATGAAAAAGTTATTGAATTTCTGGTTAGGGAGGCCAGGCCAGGCATCTCGTGGCTCCCCTCAAGGGCTAGGCCAGCGGTGCCAGACGCGACCCGTTGCTGATCAATGTCAAGAGAAAATTAACCAATTGTAAGTCTATTAAGTTGTGTGCACCAGGGACTTCAGAGCCCAGAGCAAAGATGTGCTTCTCCCCAGGGACCTTCTACTGAGGCATTCTTTGCTGAACATGCAGCCGGTGTCACTGCCACAGGACAGAAAGAGTAGATTTTGACGGGCGTACACAAACTTCTAGGTGCTGTCATAATTGCCTCAATCCTCGAGATAGCCCCAGGAAGAAGCCTTCCTCAGCCACGCCTCACAACTGCAAAAAGAGAGGGAGGGAAAGGATTTATTCACAGCCTCACTGCCTGGGAGTGACTAGAATGTGCCCAAGCCTCAGTTTCCCCATGCATATAATGTAGTTGAACATATTGTGCCTGTGCATTGGCAGAGCGTAGATGCTTAGGAGATGTTTGCTCCTTCCATGAAGTCAGAGACTGGAGTATCCGAGTCCTGGAGCCAAGCCTGACGATTCAAAGAGCTACTCTCCTTCCCCACAGAAACTGCCCTTCGTCAGTCCCTCTGAAACCAGTGCCTCAAGAAAGGATCATTGGGCTGCCTGCACATACATGGGTAAAGGAGCAAACTTCACAAAGAACAGCACCACACCATTGAGAATGTGAATTTTGACAGGGACAAAGCAGGTTCCTTCAAAATCTCTCCCTTCCATCACTGCCACATGCCAGAAATTTCAGTCAAAACATCCTCCTGTATGGGAATAAAACTATTTCTGGTTAACATAAGAGGGTCTCTCTCTCTCTCTCTCTCTCTCTCTCTCTCTCTCTCTCTCTCTCTGTGTGTGTGTGTGTGTGTGTGTGTGTGTGTGTGTGTGTGTGTGTATTCTTGTGTATCCACACGTGTGTAAGTGCATGAGTGTGGATGTGTTGAGGTCAGAGATCAATGTCAACTGTCCTCAGTTCTCCCACCTTCTTTTCTGAGATGGAGTCTTTCACTCAACCTGGACTTTACAGATTCAGCTAGGCTGTCTGGTCAGCAAGCTCTGCAGATCCTCCTGTCTCTGCCTTCCCAGCACTGGGACCACCGGTACACACAGCCATGCCTGGATTCCTGTGGATGCTGGGCATCCAAATTCATGTCCTCATGCTCGTGTGGTAAGCACTTTACTGACTGAGCCATCCACCCAATCCCAAGATAAAGTAGTTTGTTTTTTAATTATGATAGCATATTTGAAAAAGTCCATGGAAGGTTCTAGTCTGAGATGAACAAAGGGCCACATCCAGCAAGCTGAGCCCCAGTAATTGGTTATACCTGTGTTGAGAGGGATTCTTAGGGGGCTGACAGTCTAGGAGCTTTACAGTCTAGGTCAGTGGTTTACAACCCGTGGGTCATGACCCACAAAAGACCATCAGAAAGCACAGATGTTTGCACTTAGTTTGCAATGGTAGTAAAATTACAGTTGTGAAGTAGCAATGAACTGAGGGGGTCACCACAACATGGAGAGCTGTATTAAAGGGTCCCACCATTGCAAAGCTTGAGAACCACTGCTGTAGGATCAATGGGAAGGAGGGTGCATGCGAGTCTATGGCACATCAAAACCTCCTCAGTGGCCTCCTGGTCTCCTCTACATTCTCCCTGCTAAGTACATCTCCCATCACTCACTCTCAGGTTACTCTCCAGAGAATTGACCTCATCCAATTTCTCCTGAGAACCTGTGTTTTCTCCTGGTAACACGCATGATCATAACATAGCTTCTCAGACTACCAAACAGCTAGCTCCTGTTCATCCTCCAGAGCCTCACAGAGGTCTGTGCTCTAAAACCTTTCTTCATTTTCCCCATAGACCCAGGTGCTCCTTATCCAATGCCTTCTTGCATCTGCGTTTCTCTATCAAACCCTTATCTCATCTGTGGACTTTGAGTCTACACTTTGCTCATTGTTGGAACCCAAATGCTAAAGATGGAGGCGAGGCACTATCAAGAGGAAACTCTAAGGAGAATGAATCAGAAGGTAAAGGGAGGGCTCTAAGAGGGATGAATTAAAAGGCAAAGAAGGGAAAAAGGAATTGGCCAAATGTGGGGTGGCCTGAAGTGAGAAAAGTTTTTCACTCTAGTTTTTACATTGGAGATTTCCTAAGTTTTTAAGGTTACCATTTTGTCATTATCTTCTCTAACTTGGATATGATATATTCATTCACATTCTCTCTCAAATGTCTTATTGAAAAGGGAAGGAAAGCTAGCTCCTAAGATGACAAGGTAAAACTTCTCCTACCTGTTAGGTGACTGATGAGCAAATAACGTGAAAATCTGAAGCAACTTTTCATTGTCAGAAAACAGTTAAGAGCGAAGACTCAGATCAGAATCAAAACAGTCGATGTATTTCCACTTAAACTAGATTAGTGTGCTTATTCATTCAATAAACATGAGCTGATGGGTGCTCTATGCAAGAAACTGAACAGAACAGAAAACATCCTGGAGACCGTGGACTAAACCCTGCTTTCCACTAGCCAAGGGGAAATGGAGTTTCTAGAGCAGATGGCCAGAACCCTGACTTTATAGACTGGACAGGAGCTTTGCAAGCAGACAAAACCATAGTGAGCTTGAGAGTGTGTTTATGCACACAGCGATGTGTGTCTGTGCAACTTCTTTTGTGGGGGACATAATTTGGTAGCTTGAAATGGACCACGGTGTACTTAGTTACACCACAGAAACTGGCAAGTGCTGCAAGCCAGGGTTAGTCTGGTTTTTTTTGGCTTTTGGTTTTTTTTCCTCTCTAGCACACCACTGAATGTGAGCACTGTTAGTCCCAGGGAAGACTTGTGCACAATACAGGGGCATTGAGGAAGGTGAGGAGAAAGGCAAAGGACCAGAACACATCTGTAGATCTTTTGCATAGCAGGGAGTCTAGACTCCAGCTGGTCTATTTGATTCACGGAGAAAGCAGTAGAAATGGAAGCAGATCCAGTTAGTAACCAGAGCTCACCACCACGGCTTTCCCCCAATGGCAGACACCACTATTTAGCTGTGGCTTTCATATCGCTGATCCCAGAGGCTGTATTGTCCTGACTCTACACAGCATTATAGTCAGCTTCTTCCAACTGAACTTAGTTGGCCTAGAAAGAGAAACAAATTTTCCTTACCAGTTCTAAATTTCTATAATGTCACTTTTGTGTCAGTCTTAATGGCTCAGTGGTAGGAAAAGAAATGTAATTATAAGTCTCTAGGTAATCAAACATAAATATGTATATTCTTCAATACTTAATCATACATATCACATTTGCATAATTTTGCATAAATATTTACTTATACATACATAATATTTTTATAATTAAAAAAAAACCTATTTAGGATGAAATTAGGTAAGAGGTGAGATAATGCCCTGGAAAATACAGGGTTCTGTACTGGGGAAGACAACAACTGGTTATCTGCTAAGATGCAGAAAATCTGTGATCTCTGTCCCTAGATTCCTAGGGACATTTGATGCCTTCTCCATTGCTAATCCCACATCTGACTGTACACAGCACAACCAACTATTCTTCGTTGCCCACAGTGAAAAGCTGTGGGACCTGTGACTTTCAAGTACATTCCTGGGACAGTCCTAGGTAAACTCAATAAGCTGTCACCTTAGCTGAAGGGTCAGATACATCCTGCAGTTAGTTCCCAGGTTTCTAGGATACGGACCATAAGAAAACTGGGATCCCCACGGTAGTAACTAGTCTGTCCACACTTCATCCCAACTCATAGACACCAAACCCCCAGATGTACATCTTTCCCCATCTCACATCAGCTTTTTACCAACTGAGCTGTCTACCTGGGCCCATTGAGTAGTATCTTTAAGAGTAGGGAGTTCACTAAGTAGACAAGAAGAAGCATCAGAGGACGTTGGCTTGTGAAAGAATACCCAGTATTCAGCGTATGGTTTTCTAATGTGATGATCTTGAGTGAGTACAGGTGCCTGTTGGGACAACATTGGTATAGGACCAAGTAGGGGAGGGCAGAAGTCAGACAGTAAGTATTCTATTGACATTGGCCTTCCACATGACCCTAGAAGCCCTGCAAGGTTTTAGTCAGAACAGCCTACATCTTTGGGTTTGTACTTTGGTTTGTACTTTGGAAAACTTACAATGGATGTAATGGATTCCAGAGTAGTAGCTGGTGAGCTGAAGGCCCCAACAATTATTCACAGACCAAGTGAAGCAGAAGGGAGCAAAGGCAGGCCCAGTGCAGCAAACAAGCATTCCTAGATTCTGAGATGATTTTGTTAGCCAGTGGGTTAAGCCTGGTGTCAGATTGGACTTGGAGAACAAGAGACAGAAAGACAGAAAGGTAGGGTCTAAAAGAAAAGATAGTTCCTACCTTGGGAAAATAAATGGACAGCCACACCATTTACTATGAGATTAGTAAAAGAGGAAAAAGAAGGCTGCAGGGAAAGATGGCAGCAGCTTGAGGTATCTGTCATGCATCCACCTGGCAGCAGGGTAGGATCCCAAGAGAAAAGGGAGAACTTAAAGTTCCTTCTAGGCTAAGAAGGAGAGGGAAACATTTAAGTAGCACACTTGCGTGTCTTACTTGAAAGAGTTCCTTCAGGAAGTAGCATGCACTCCAAGAAACTGTTTTCCTCTCTGTATATCTCTTAATACCCAAAGGGTGTTCCTAAAGTTGTAAAATCTTTAAATCTTTCAAGAAAGCCATATGTATAAAGGCAGTATCTGTGGTGCCTTCACCTTCTGGTATCCTCACATGTATTCACAATAACAAAAGTGTACTGCATTTGCGTAGACTGCAACTGTCATATGTGTAGGGCCGTGCCAGGCACTTCATAAAAGCATGCCTGTCCTGTTCTTACAATAATCACACCAGTGTACTTTCTCTGCTTTGTAGGTGAGAAATTTAAGGTTCAAAGAAGTCGCTTAGCTTCCAAAACCTACAAAGCAGGTGAACTGGTCAAAGATATTTTGAACCAAGACCCTCCTAGCTGCCAGACCTTAGCCATGACATCTTGACTTCCAAACATGCAATGATGATGTTTCATTGTTCTACAGTGAAATGTGCCAAATGCTTTGCCCTGTTACATGTGTGTTAAGGGCCCTTCCTGGAGACAGACTTTGCTTTAAAATGACGACCCATGTATAAGAAGTATTAAGATGATTCTGCAGAAGATGGATATTTCAAATTTTTTTACCATTTGAGGTCTTTGCTTGGCAAAAAAAAAAAAAAAGAAAGAAAAGAAAAGAAAAGTTGTCCTCCTTGAGTTGGTCCTCAAAATAATCAAAATATTGAAAATGCCAAAGCTTTGGCATTTTAGAAGGAAAAATAGCCATAAGACCCCCCTCTGTGCTCCCCACATCCTCTACACCCTACCCCATCCCCATGACTATTCAGGGATGCATCAGATACACGTGGAGATCTTTGATCTGACAAGAGCCTCTCTGCAACTACCCTTCCTGGGTTCCGACAAGAACAGATAAGTATGAGTCTTCCACAGGCACCAGCACCTCCTCTGTCTCCCCAAGAGCCAGGAAACTTGTCTACCAAAGAACACTTGGTCAACTCCATCTCTGGTAGTTAAAACAGGAGGGAGGGAATGCGAGAGGAGCAAAAACAACAGAACCTGACAATAGACCTCTTACATCCCCACTTCCCCAGACAAGTACTCTGCCCAGAGCCCAGGGGAGGAGAGGTTTCTCTTAAAATCGTTGAGGTCAACAAATAGGACTATTTTGGGATTCCAGGAATGAAGGCCTCTTTTCTTCTTCCCTAGCCCGTCAGGCAGGAGCCCACGGTGCTCTGATTTCTTCTTCCTTGTCTGGCTGCGGCTTTCTGGGCATATATATAGAGATGGGGGTTGGTGGAACAACGACCTATCATGTGTCAGACGCTATGCTAGGCAGTTTCAAGGATGCCATTTTCATTTTATCTTTTACATTTACTTTGATTGTCTTTCTGATTTTGAAAGTAGTTTCTGTTGTTATAAATAAACCCTTAAAAGTTCCCTGTTATTGGTGTTTATTATTATTATTATTATTATTATTATTATTATTATTATTATTATTA
>JANHMN010000002.1:221027056-221049480 GCA_030674055.1 Rhabdomys pumilio
TCTCTCTCTCTCTCTCTCTCTCTCTCTCTCTCTCTCTCTCTCTCTCTTTCTCTCCTTCATTTTCTCCCCTCTCACTTCCTTCTTTCCCCTTCTCCATCCCAAGACCTACCCATGGCAGGTACCCAGCTCCTCCTCCTCTCAGCTCCTCAGCCTGACCAGACCCCCAGCTCCCCACACCCACTAATCAAATCTGCAACCTGATTCAATTACAGCCAGCAACAAACGCAGACGTGTAACCTTGTTAATATCACGTTTATTAGAGGGAGGGGAAGAGAAAATTAAGATAGACTTCGTGTTGCTGCTAATTAGAAAAATTGAGACTTTACATCTGCGTAGCACTGAGCAACATGTGGTGGTAACAGATGTGGCTCATTCCACAGCTGCATGGGGTGGGTGTGTGGGGGAGGGGCGTGTGGCAAACACTCCCAAGCCAGCCTCCTTCCCGAGCTGCTACAGTCTCCTCCATGCAGCAACCCAGGCCTGATGACATCTCTCATGTATGAAAGTCGGGACCCTGGAGGGAAGACAGAATCATTGGAAAGCTTAGCCCTGGGATTAGTCAGACTGGAGCTTAGATCCCAGCTCTACCGCCACAGTAGCTGTGTGACAATGGCCACCCGTTGACCTCTCTGTGCCTTGGTTCCCTCATCTACAAAGAGATACATTCAGTGCCAGTTCCGTAGGCCACTTGGAGATAAGATGGGCTAAGATAGCTGTTATGCATAGGGTTTGCACATGCTCGCTGCAGATAGTGGTCCCACCAGTGATGCTGCAGTATGGAAGGTCCTCTGCGCTGTCCCAGCCACAGACTGGCCACATTTCTCATACCTATCTGCCTATAACCCCAGCAAAGGTCAGTAGAAACAAGGATTCAGCTCACCTGACCCGGGGGAGGGGGCGGTGTCTTGGATCTGAAATAGCCTCCAACCAGAAGTGTTAGGGTGTGGACCCTAGAGTCCTCTTATGTGAAGCATGGAAGGACAAGAATAATATGGAGACCACTGCTTCAGGGGGCCATGAAGGAGGGCACAGGTCAGGTACTGGGGAGGAGCTGCCAGCTTAGAATTAGAATTAAAAGGGAGGAGAAAGACTTGCTTTACACACACACACACACACACACACATATATATATATACATACATATATATAGATCTATTTAAGTTTGAATTAAAGATAAAACTATTGTTTACTGTAAATGTGCCCCATATGACAGGGATGTACTGAGGCTAAACAGTGATTCAAAATGTCTAAACAAACACTATATCCCTGTTGTCCTGCCAACTTCAAGACATACTGGAGCTAGGAGAGGGTCCTGGGCTGCTTTGGGCTTAGTGGACATCAGCCACAGACAGGGCGTGGAGAAGACTCTATAATCCACCATTTCTGTATTAGTCCTATGGTTTAGTTCCTCAGCCAAGAGCTCAGCCCTGCCAGTCACCCAGAGCCTATGTCAAAACCAATTAGAAGGCCTCTGACAAAGTTAACAAAGTTACAGTGCAGTCAGGGTAAACCCTCTGGCCCCGCTAAAGGCAGCTGGAAGTCCATGTCCCTGTGACAGTTAGAACTCACCACTCCATTTATCCTCAAAAGCAAAGGAAGACTCCCTCGTCTGCATGTGGACAAAGCAGTCAATACCAACTGGACTCCAAGGACTGGATGGGGCTGGACCAACCTTCCCCTAGCAGGGATTTAAAGACCTTTACCTCTAGTCAATGGTCAGGGTCATGGGATGTAGAATTAGGGGATGCAGAGCCATGAGTGCCACTGATAACAGCACACAGCCAGGTCAAGGAGGCTCAGTTAAGAGTCATCTGTGAGGTAAGACCAGCGTGGCACAAGTCTCACAGTAAAACTAAGTCATAGGCAGCGCAGTCCGGTACTCCCAAGTCCAGAAAGAATAGCCTCCCACAGGTAATGCTTGCAGAGGTTTATTTAGCATGTCTAAATAAACCTCAGAGGCTAGCCTGGTTTCATTCATCAATACGATATATAAGCTCTGTCCTATGCACTTGGCAAATGTTCATTCATTTCTTCCTCTAACTGTACTAGTGACTGTCACTTGTCCGTCCTTCCCCAGATCATTTCTCTAACCTTCTCTGTCATCTGCCAGGCAGGAAGCTACACTTCCTTGACTCCCTGGCCCCGGCTGTTGTTGGGTTCCAGAGAGCAGGAGCACCTGCATTGAGATCTCCTAACATGGCCCCGCCTGTGGCTGTGTCCTGCATAGCTACAGACCCAAGTAAATAAGGACAAGGGACTTCAAGACCCCAATTCTCAGTTGCCTCTAACAGGAAGCAACTTCCTGTCCTCCAATCCTACCCTGAGCCCCTTCAACTTACCTACTATTTTCTGCTGTTCAGAGCCCAGGTGTCCCTCAGTCCCTTACTGCTCCTTTAATCCTGCCCTGACCATGTGACTAATTTCTCTGATGACCTTTGCACAAAAACCTTTTGATTGTGTTATTCGTTTCCCACCAGGATTCTGGTTGATCTGAGAATCCTATGAGATAGGTAGCAAATCTCCTCCCATTGTAAGAATGAGAAGACCAAGACACAAAGGGTTAGCAACTCACCCAAGGGTACCCCAAGAGATCCATCCTGGTCACCTAAGACCTAATGCCTTCGTTCAAAGTTTTTCCCCTCCCAAGACCTCCCTCTTCTCAAGACCCTGCATACACCAGCTCTGTCCCTGTCCCAAGTTGATCCCTCTTTCATCCTCTCATCAGATTCAGAATCCAGATTTTAGATTCCAGCCTTAACTGACACTGAATACAGGAGAGGCCAAGCACCGTAGTAATAAAGGCTTAAAGGACAGTACAGATCTGTGCCGCAAGCCTCAGGATGAGCAGGATCAAGTCCAAGTCCATCCACTAACAATCCTGGGAAATCTGTGGCCAGGCACACACAAGCCTTGCTTATAACTTTGGACCAGTGCTTCATCTGGAGGTATTTGGCAAGGTCAGGAGGTGTGTTTTATGATCAAAACTGGGACGGGGTGCTAGTGGATATTGTCTAGTGAGTACAGACCAGCAAACCTGCTAAATGCCCCAAAGTGACAGGACAGTCCCCAGAACTAAGAATTATCCAGGCTAAAATGCTAACAGTGCCAAGGTTGTGAAACTTAGTCTTACTCAAAAAAAAAAAAAAAAACCAAAACAGTCTTAGGACTCTTAGAGGATCTTGATCCTATTACAGACGAAGATACTGAGGACCTGAGAAGACCAACTTAAAAGTAGCCAGTACCCAAATCCAGTGAACATGTTCCTCTTGAAGCTGGCACAGCAGGGAGACGTTCTTATTGACCAACCTCTAGATGCTTCTAGGGGAGAGCCTGTGAGGTCCAAGGTGTGTGCTTAACATCCCTTGACCCCAGCCAGAGTGGGATAAGTTCTGAGATGACAAATCCTAGAGACTGGCATTCCCTGGAAGAGCAGGCTGAGTCTAGAAAGGTTTCTTTGGGGAATAGCCACATTCATACAGGGACGTTCATCAGCACGGGTACACACAAATGTTCACGCACAGCCTGGGCTGGGTCCATTTGGCCGCTAACCAGCAGATCCTATGTTGAAGCCCGGGGTTGGCCTCAAGACATCCTCCTCAAAAGCTCTGTACTTTTCTGACAGTGCTATGGCTGGTGACCTGCGGTGCTCTGCAGAAAGCTCAAGTACACTCCCATCCTCTGAAAGGAGGTGCAATTAGAAGATGCGCTCCTTGGAGATTGTGCTAGATCAGGTCCATTGACTGGAATTACAAGAAGAAGCTGTCTGGGAAAATAAATGTTCGAAAAGTGGTTCTGGAGGTGCCTGGTAGGACAGGGTAAAAACCTAGAGCCAAAGTCTGTGGAACAAAGCAGGAAGGCATCTTTAACAAAGAAACTATTTGCTGAGGCAGCCAGAGTTAATAAAGGAAACACCAGCATAAGAAGCACACCCAAACTAGCCCTAGCTGGAAGTAATGAGCATGTTTAAGGGATTAATGAAGGCTGGGGAAGGACTTTTCAACAGGGTACCAGGTTCTATAGGCACAATGCCTGCTAGAACTGGTACAAAGCCAAGCAGAGGGGGTCTAAAGAAAGACTCCAACCTCTCTCTCCTACTCTCTGATCTCCAGACAATGCCTCCAATTAACCAAAGGGAGGAACCCAGGTGGGACTCAGAAAGATGGAGAAGCCAGCCGCTCACATATCCTCTTTGGCCAAGGTGTGGGTACTGCCACTAGAAGAGGCTCAAGAGACCTGTGTCCTTATGACTGTTGATTCCAAGAGTAAGCAATGGAGGGTCCATTCATTTCCTCAGTAGTACTCACACGCTACAGTTACTCCCAGGCACAGAAGGGCTCAGTGAGGGACCATCAACCACACCTTCACACTGCCCACCATCCTCCATCTTCACCCATCCAATCAATGAGCAGAGTGTGTCTCTGAGCACCTCCCACTGATGGCTTTGTAATGGGTCACCTGGACACCTTAAATCATTCTAATGAACCATGAGAACCCCTGTGTGAGGTGTAGGCAGAAGACTACATCATCCCTGTGGCCAGAGGGGAGACCTTTTAATTTCTTTCCCCCAGGAACTACTCGATAAATGCTTTTAGCATCTTTTTTAAATAAAAAAGGAGTGAGATCTAAGGGCATATTAGCATCACTCCCATTTTCAACGAATCCAAATGATCGTGTTAAAAGCTATTAATAAACCAGCAGGAGCGGAGGTCACTGGCGGAGTATATCAGACAGGAGCTGCAGCCCATAGTGGAGTCTTGGGCCATTATTGAGGTCTCTCCCCCTTCCTTCCTCTTACCTTGCCTTTAAAGCCTCTGTTATGGACCGACCAGAAACATCTGCTAAGATCTGGAGGAAACAAAAAAGAGAAAGAAAGAAAGAAAGAAAGAAAGAAAGAAAGAAAGAAAGAAAGAAAGAAAGAAAGAAAAGAAAGAAAGAATAATAATAATAATAATAATAATAATAATAATAATAATAATAATAATAATAAGGCTCTGTCTGTTCAAACCTGGGAAGAAAGAAGATCTGGCTGGCTTGGAGTTTATAAAGAAATGAGCAGGCTCATGACCTTTAACAAGAAAAAACAGACTACCCACATGAGTATCCATACACAATCTGGGTCAAAAATACCTCTAGTGGCTTTGTTCCCATCCTTCCTTCTCCCAGGAAAGTGGCTTGATTGATTGATTGATTGATTGTCATCTACCAGGGCAATAGCTTAGAAAGTAGTAACTTGTGCAGAGCCTACCATCCCCACCCTAACCCTGCTGGGAGATCAACTCTTCACTCTGGTGCATTCACAGGCCGGAGGCAGCTTCCTTCCCAACTCTGTCCAAGTGCATGAATCCACCCTACTTTCCTCCTTTGGTCCTGAACTTTGTTTCTGGAAATGTAAATCCTTTGGGACAGAGGTTTCTTCTTTCTCAGTGCCCATGGCCTCAATACAAGGGTCCAGCTTTGTGACTCCTGGGTGTGGCCAGAACACAAAGGAGGGAGGGGCCTTTAGTTCAGAGACCAGTGGGCCAGGATTGGGATTCATCCTTTTAGGTCCTTGCTAATAGCACAATCCCTGAGCCCTGTCTCACATGGGTACATTTACTGGCTTCCCCAGTATGCTCCTGCCTCCAGCCTCCACCCCTAGGAGCTACTACCTTCAAGTTGCCTCAGAATGAGCTCCACAAAGCACAGCCCTGACCATGCACAGCTCCCTCCCACTGAAAGACCTTCCATGGCTTCCTGTTGCTGCCAACACAAAGCTCACCTTCCCACCAGACTCCCACGTTCTCCACCTTCTCTGAACACCCTAGCTCCCTGGCAACGCCATGCAGATACCTCCAAACCCTCTGCCTTCCCCTCCCTCTTACCAGATAATCTTATTCTTGAAGATTAAACTCAGAGGTCACTGCCCACCCCCACCCCCATACCCACAGTGATATGCCAAATCACAAAAAAAAAAAAAAGCCTGCAGCTTGGCATTCCAGACCCTTCTATCTGCGTCATCCGTGTCTGTTTGCAAGTCTGTCTTCCAACAGCACTGCAGCCAGTGACACAAACCAAAGCCTGGTGCTAAAAACCAACACTAAGAATTTCCCCAACCAGACCCCCAGAATGAAGCCTGCACTGGCCTTTACTCTGTGGTCTTATTGCTCAGGTTACAAAGCTCAGACTTCAGCATCCACTCAGGCAAGGTCCCAGTAAGAAGGGAAACCAAAGGAACCCAATAGCCCAATAGGTTTTAGGTCCCTCTCTAGGATGATAGGGGTGGGTGTTTCACTGTTGTCTTTTGGCTATGCCCCTAAGAAGGATGAAGTGGCCTCTGTAATTTAGACCCAAGTCCCACAGTCCTCGAATCTCATTCCCTATCCATGACTTTACTCCTTAGTCTGGAGAGTGGATCTCAAGGCTGAAGGAAGTGCTGAGCCTGGGCCAAGGCCAGGGAACTAGGATGGAATTAGGTGGTGGAGCAGTGTGAGTATGGTCCTGTGGGGCAACCCCAGCCCATAGTGGGAAGAGCTCTTCCTGGTCCCTAAGACCTCTGCCACATCCTTGATTGATAGAGTAAATATATTTAGACCCCTCCCCTTTCTTATTCCAGGAAGGTTTCGTTGTTGTTGTTGTTGTTGTTGTTGTTGTCGTCGTCGTCGTCGTCGTCGTTGTTAGGTTTTGCTAAAGCAACCTGAAAATTAATTTAATATCCTCCTTGGGTTGGGAGCTATGAAGCTGGGCTTGATGCTGATGATGCATGAACCATCAGTGGCAAGTATTTAATCTCTGGACAATGGATAGAGATGTTAGCGCACGCCACACTAAATTCTATTTACGCTGCCTATTAAGGGCAGTCAAGCTGAAGGGAATCGGTGCACATTACAGGCCCTAATGGGAGAGGAAGTTCCACAACAGTACATTAAAGGCGGAAAATGAATTAGGAGGGGCCGGCACGGGAGAAAGCGGGCAGTCCAAGAGCCTGTCTGGAGATAACTCTTCCTGACAGTCACCACATGTGCCCACCCCTACTAGTCAGATACACCAGAAAGGGGAGCACGGATGGCCACCCCTAAGGCATTAACTGAGGGTATTGCCCTGCCCCCAGCCCAGAGACATGGAGATCTACTATCCTGTGGATAAAGGAAAAAAAAAAGAAAAAAAAGAACAGTGGGAATTTTCTTAGTCCACCTCCCTGCCTACTGTAGGTGGATTCATCTGAAGATCTAGGTTATTCTCCATCCCTGCAGGCTCACCAATATTTCCAATCCCTCTCCCTTTTCTATTGAAATGATTTATAACGCAGACAGGAATAGTCTCACACAGGGCATATTATAATGAAGTATTAGGGGAAATTATAGAACCTTGGGCACAAACAGAAGATCCTACAAGCTGAGAGGACGGAGAGGGAGAGGACAGGGAGAGAATGGATATCCAGTAAAGGATCCAAAACCAGACAAGGCATTTATCTGTATTCATATCTATTGCTGCTGAACAAATCAACCCGCAACAGCAGCTTAAAGCAGCAAAAACAGCCGCCTCTTATACAGTGTTTGTGGATCAGGCGTTCAGATATGGACTGGCTGGCAGCTATATATAATCAAAGTATCAGCCAGGCATCTGAGGTGTGGCTGGACCTAAAGGTCCCACTTTTAAATTTTTTCACTCACATAGGTAGAACTGGTGCTAGCTGTTGGTGGGATGCCTCAGTTTTTCACTATGAAATCTCTCCAAAAAGTTGCTTGTATGTCTTCGTGATGTGTCAGGAGGTGCCACCTGTCCTTCTTAGCCATTATTTCTGGAATATTCCATTGTCGACAGAAGTCATCCTCATTAAAAGTGATAGGGGAATCTGCAGGTCAGAATGTCAAGAGTCAGGAATTAACAAAAATAAGGAAGCTGATTTCGAAAGCATAAATTTAAATGTATTAATAAAACTAAATTCCAAACAATGGATCAATTGTAAGAATACAATTCTTAAGAATGCTTTCAGACATGAGAAGTTTTCTGATTCTCTACCCCTTATGTGTCTCTTCTTAAGCCACAGTTAGAGACAGAGGAAGAAGAGATTCAAAAAATGAGAAATCCAACCCAGGGCTAAGAGACAGAACCCCAAGATCATAGAAGAACTGAGGAAGACAACTGTGTATACATCTTGGGTCACCAGGGCAGAAAAGAACAAGTCACAGCCCTGGGAGGGCCAGTCCCCAAGACGAGAGTGACAGGCTAAATGCTGTTTGTGAGTGCCTTCACGGCTATCTTGCACATCCAGCGAGGAGTGTAGGGCTGAACCAATGATAAGCACTTAGTGAAATGAATTATGCTTTTAAAACTCAAAGCACAGAGGTGGAAGATGGCTCAATAGGTAAGCATTGCTACACAGCATTAGGACCAGCTAGGACAGGTTCCTTGCAGCTAGGCAGGTATGGTGGCCCACTTGTAACAAAAGATGTCTGGTATGAGCTGGATTGGCCAAATCAGCAAGCGCTGGTTCAAATGAAAGACTCTGTCTCAATCAATAAAGTGAAAACTCATCAAGGAAGACTCCAATATCAGTCTCTGGCATCCACACACATACGCATGTGCAAACACACACATGCAAACAAGCATACGTGTGTGCATACCATATGCACATACGTGTCTGTGCTTTAAAAAGAAAAAGAACCCAAAGTGTAAATATTAACTGCAGGGAAATTGCAAGCTGCACAAGAAAAGAGATCATGGCTTTTCACCTGACTCAACATGAAGAATGTTTACAGAGCCATAATAATGTGATTGTAAAGCCTTGATCTTAACAAAATTTGATATAATTACCATGGAAGATACGGGGTGTATGAAAAGGTTGTATATGCATGAGGAAGATAGGTAAGATAAGAAAGCTAAGACTACGGGAGTGATGGCTTGTGCCATCAACTTCAGCATTTGAGAGGCTGAGGTAGGAGAATCATCCATGAGTTCAAGACTAGCCTGGGCCAGAGTCACTTCCAGATCAGCCTGGGCCACAGAATGTTAGCTACCCTGTCCCCAAACTAATACAAATATAAAAATATAAATATAAATGGACATAGGCATAGACCCATAGGGTCTGATGAGCTGGCTCAGAGGTTAAGAGCACTCTGTTTGCTGTCATGAGAACGAGAGTTCAGATCGTAGCACCAATGTACAGACAGATGGCCCTCCAAGTGCCTGTAATCTCAGTTCTGGAGGTAGGGGAGAGGCAGAGACAGAAGGATCACTGGGGCTTGCTCACTTAAAGCTTAGCTGAGAGACATAAGTCCCCAGGTTCAGGAGAGAACCTACCTCAAGAAATAGAGAGATAAGAGGAATAGATGATAACACGTGATGTCCTCTCTGACTTCCTTAGCAGGAACAGGCACTTATAAGCACACACACTCACACACACACCACCAACAACAACGCCAGTAACAACAACAAACAAAAAATGAGAAAAAGAGAAAGTGAGAAAAGGAAGAAGGAAAGGAGAAGGGAAGCAGAGAAGGGAAGGGGAGGAGGGAAAGGGAGGAGAAAGGAAAGGGAGGAGAAGGAAGGGGGAGAGGAAGAGGAGGAGGGAAGAGGAGAAAAAAAGGAGAAGGGCTTGTCCTCCATAACTTAATACCTCAATCTAAAAACTGACAAGGACTATGCAAACATGTGTTAGTGGAACACAGGGAAATACCAAAATCTGCTGGAGGGAAGGAAGATGAGGAAGACGATGTCAACAGAGGCTAGGATAATTCGATAGTGCTTCTGGCCCTTTAAACAAGACTCAAAGAGCAATAAAAAAATTGTTTAAACTAAAGAGAACACTGAAATATCTTTTAGAATGACCGTAAACAATATTAGAGCAGATGCTTATACAAAAGTAAAGTTTATTCGTGGTCACTTCTTCTTCACAGGCCCTCCGCCTGAACAGTTCCTTTTTCCTCCTTCATCAACTAGTCTTTGGGGGTAAGACAGACTGGGATTCTTAGCATGTCTGGGTTATTAATTAGTTTGGGGAGTAGGCAGTCCTCCACCCTTAGTCTCTGATACTTTCTATATCCATGAATGGAGAAAAGCATGGGGTGCAGAGAGAATGCAAACACCTTATGCAGAGAGGATTCATGGAATATCATGTATGAATGAGCCCAGCATGCAACATGTCCTCCATGAATAGCAGCTGCCTTTGTTTTTCCTCGTGGTCATCAGAGAAATGAAGGGGGAAAAAGCCAAAGAAAGAAAAAATCGGCAGCAGAAGAATCAGGAAAAAGGACTTACTTGGTGATAATTAGATGATACCAGGAGAGGTAGGGTCGAAAGTGATAGAAAAAAAAAACAGCAAAGGTTTTCTTTTATTTTAAACTTTGTTATTTCATTTAATCCCACAGATCCCCTATGAAACAGGTGCTGTCGCTACGCCCATTTGACAGATGAGGAAGCAAAGGCACACAGAGCTGGAATGAGCCATCCAAGGATGAGAGGGGTTGCAGAACCACTATCCAAGCCAAGTTCAGAACTGAGGATCCGGTCTCCGCAGCCTGATTGGCTGCAGCACGTCGCCTGGGAGAATCTCAGTGCTAGTATTGCCAGGTCTGGAAGACAAATAACCGCCAAAGTTACCCAGTAAAGGACTGGTTAGTATAACCTGGTAAAGTGGGTTAGGGGACTGGTGGAAACAGTGCAGGCTTCCACTTACTATCTACCTCAGCAGCAACCTTGCAGGGAATACATCGGATGCCGTAGATGCAGACACATAGGGAATGTTCCTAGCGGAAGGGGCACATTGTTCAAAGCATCAAGCCAACAGGGTTTTACAGATCTTGGACAGGATTGTTGTCTATCTAGAGAAGAGCCAGACGAATGTGAAGCAGGGAAGTGGTGTGATTGCATGTACACTTCGGAAAGATCGGGCCAGATGTTGAGTGGAAAAAAGAATTACAGGGCCAAGAAAGGCAGCAGGGAGACTCACAAGATGATGGGCGGGGTCTTTCAGGACAGTGGTGAGTTGGGGGCGGGGCTACTACAAGAGGTACTGGCAAAGCCGAAGGACAAAGTGCTGAAAGACACACTAAGTCTTACATTTGTGAATGTTGAGAGTACAATATTGGGGAGGCAAATCAGAGGACGATAGACATCTATGATGGAAGTTTCGGACTTGAGCCTCTTGGAGGATGGCGTGAGCTCCCAGAAACCCTTTCGAGTTACAGGCATAATCTTCTCATCAAGCTTGGATAGTCCCGGGGTAGAGCCTAATGGAGAGGCAGCAAAGAAGCGGGATGGGGTGGAGGGGGGGAGCAGAAAGAGTCAACCTCACAGTCAAGTCCCTACTTCTGATCCACTCCCCTTCCTCTCAGCCTCCCCAAGCCTGTCTGTAACTTATTCCTTCAAGGACAGCTCCAGCTACAATTGTCTGGTGGTGGCTACAGCTCTCACCCAACCCACCGCAGCTTCACTACTGGAAATTAAGCTGTAGTGTTTACAGGGCTTAATTAACAAAATCGCTCACCATCCCCAGAACTGATGGAGTCTCTGAATGTGACACCATTTGAAATGAATTAACCCAGTGCCCAGCGAGGTCATCCTCATTCTAATCTGAGGTCCCTGCTTGCCCTAGACCCCTGGCCCACCTCTGGGGCCTCCTTTTTTTTACCTCCAATTCCCAGAAACCCTTACAATTAATAGCTAATTAACAAATAAAACAAACTTACCAGGTGGAACGCCAGGAAGACATTCTCGGCCTACAAGGCAAGTAATTATTCAGTGTTGGCAGGTCTGAGGAAAATCACTTGTGAGAGGAATCAATGGCTCTGCCCTATCTCAAGGGTCTGTTCTGCTGGAAGAAGGCTACTCAACATTAGAATATTGGCTCAAAAAAAAAAAATTAAGCCTAGCCCATTTGCTCTACACCTAATCACAGGGAAGACAGTCCAAAGTCGTCACCTCAGGCTTGCTGAGTCCCATTGAGGATTTAGAGATAGTGAACCCCCTTTTAAAAAGTATGATCTGGAAAAATGTGCCAGTGAGTGAGAACCTTTTCCTCACGAGCATGAAGACTGAGTTTTGATCCCACATAAAAGCCAGCATGGCCACCTGAGCCTATAACCCCAGCACTTTGAGAAGGAAGCTCTGGGTTCAGTGAAAGACTGTCTCAAGCTAACAAGGTAAGAAGATGGCCCACTTCTTTCTCTGGCCTCCAGGTATACACAGTCATGTGTGTCTGTGTACATGCATATTTGCATCACATGCATGTGCATACACACACACACTGCTTAGTTAGGGTTTTACTGCTGTGAACAGACACCATGACCAAGGCAAGTCTTATAAAGGACAACATTTAATTGGGGCTGACTAACACATTCAGAGGTCCAGCCCATTATCATCAAGGTAGGAACAAGGCAGCATCTAGGCAGGAATGGTACAGGCAGAGCTGAGAGTTCTACATCTTCCTCTGAAGGCTGCTAATGGAAGAGCAGTTAGGATGAGGGTGTTTTAGCCCACACCCACAGTGACACACCTACTCCAACAAGGCCACGCCTCCTAATAGTGCCACTCCCTGGGCCAAGCATACACAAACCAACACACACACACACAAACCCCACTTATTGTATCCATATCATGAAATGAAGATAAAGAATGGAGAAAGACAGGCATGCCTTCCACTCTCCTGGGTCTTTATAATCCGATGTTTTATGACAGACAATAAACAAGAAAGCATGAGATTGCAGGGAGTGATCAGAGGTGTGAAAACGACTCTGAGGCGAGAGCGGGAGATGGGATCAGGTTGGCCTTATGGTTCTCCATACAGGCTCGTGTTCATTCCAAGTGTACTGGGAACTTTGGGAGATGTTAATCATGAGAAACATGACAGAGGTACAAGTGGAGGGATGGTGGGTGCTCAAAGTCTTCCCTATACTTCACATTAGCTGCTGTTCTGCTCCTGAGGGATCTCACACTCCCCAGACACCAGTCCTTGTGAACTGAGCCAGAAGCTTCCTTTCCAAAATACCTCTTGCCTGAGACAGATAGGGAAACTGAGGCATGACCTTTTAATGCCCACTTACCCTGTGTGGGCCAGTTTTACATATGCAATCCCTTTGACACCTCACAATAGCCTGGAGGGTGGGTAGTGTTTCCCCAATATGACACATGAGGAAACTGAGGCAGGGAGACTTTAGGTAACCCAGTTAGTAAGTGCAGATGGTCAGAGTAAATCTTATTCCTACGTCAACAATTTCCGTGAGCTCTCAGAACCCACCTACACCTGGTGCTTGAGCTTTCTTCATGTCCACTTGCATAGACTTGTCTGAGGTGAGGGTCCCAGGTGTCAAGCATCCAACCCCAAATGCTACAAAGCAGCTGTGAATGTAAAATAAGCAATATATGAAAGTTACCTGTACATGATACCCCCTGTAAAGCTCAGCATGTAACCAGAACTCAGTTGGATGTTTTAGAGGAAGGGAGGCACCCTGTGCTAAGGGAAGGCTCATTCCCTCTGAGCGAGAGAGACAACACAGGAAGACAGAGTCATTCTCCTGCCACCGAGGGTCTGAGGAATATAGCCACTCTAAGAAATGGACTTTGCTTTTTACCAAACTTCAGTCTTGTTTTATTTTATTAGGTGGTCTCACTATATAGCCCAGGATTGTCGTGAACTTAAAATCCTCCTGCCTCAGCCTCTGAGTACTAGAATTACAGGCATATACCACAGCATGCTACTTAATAATGTTCTTATGAATTATTTTACCTGTCCTTAAGCAAGCATGCTGAGTTTCATGTCTGTGTGGCTCAGACAAACACTGATGCTCCCTTTCAAACCATTAATCAGGACTTTGATCTTAGGACTCCATGAAACAAGCACATCACTGCTCAAGGGGACTGCCCTTGGGCTAGCCTGGGTGTTTAGAGCAGTGTCCTAAATGGAGGCCAGACGGCTTTGTCACTCCCATCTAAGAGGCATGGCTGTCCTATAACCATTGAAAGGCCAAGGAGTAGCCCCCAGAGAGCAGAGAGAGTTGCTCCCCCACCCTGTTCAAAATGTCTTGGCTGAGAGCCCAATGACTTGGTAAGACTCAGGCCACCAAGTAGTCCTCTGTGACCAAGAGGTGGAGAGGAGGGGAAGGCAGGACTCCAGGGTTCACTCCTGAGGTCTGGGCAGTTAGGTAGAATAGCTCTGAGTGCCTGTGTCCCTGGTTTGCAGAAAACCCAAGCATCTTCCCCAGCAACCTGGCAAGATGAAAGATCTGCTTCTTCCCACCTGAGACTCACGGTTCTGCAATGAGATCCCAATTAAGTTGGCACACTCTCTGCTTTCTTCCGTCTCTGCCTCCTCCAACTCCCTTCACCTCTGTCTCCAGGCTCCGAATCACTTTGTCACCTTGCTCCTATCTCAATATCTCCATATAAGATCCTTCATGGGTCAAGCCAACAGTGTCTCTGTCAGGATCATAAAGTACAAGAAGCCAGCAGCCCAACTCCCCTACCTCCTGGACACTCGGGGACCATCCCGTATGCAAAACAGCAGGCGCTTGCATTCATAATTGGACGTTCCAAAATGTAATTATGAAAGATGAAATGCTCCTCTCAATGAGAAGGCTGTAAATAGAATAATTAATTTTGTGTTTGCTTGAACAATTCTGTATTATGGACCTTACAGTGGAACTGAAATTAATTAAGTGCACCAGGATTTATGGAGGAGGTGAAGAGAGAGGGAGAAAAAGAATTAATCCGGAATAAAAAGATAGATGAGTTTGGGGGTGTAATGATGTGTTAGCCTGGGGTATTCTTCAACAAATTTACCAGGCACGTTCTGGGCATAAAAGGCATGCGTTGACAGAATTATCCCAACCAATACAGCGGCTGTTCAAAAAGTAAATGAAAGGAAGAAAATGGATTGGACCTAGGAGGCCTCTGAAGGAAGGACAGAGAGGGGCTATTTTTGAGCTGTCCAACAGGGGGCGCTATTAGGAGGAAAAGGGGGTCAGGTTTACAAGTGTCTTCGCCCACAACAGAAAGACAGAGTGAAGGGGCGGAGGGTTATAAACCAAGATGATCAGAATGCACAAGAAGTTCTTGGCGTTCCTTGGCCAGTTAGGCTCATTCTTAGCCCAGCAATATTTCCAGTACCACACTCCCACTTCCTGTCTATTTCCTGTTCTAAACTTAGACAGGAAACAGTGATGTTGCCTCACTTCCAGGGCCAGATCATAGAGGGTCCAGTGGCTTTTTAAGAGCACCATTGGACCCTAATCACTAACACAGTTAGGAAATCCAAACTGGCTCCCCCAGAGACCACATGGGAGGAACTGCCCGCCCCCCGCGCCCCACCTCACGCACAGTCAGCCATGGCCACCAGTGCTGTGAGTCTGACCCTTCAGATTTTGGCTGCAACGTTTAATGTTTCCCAAGATGCATCAGTATAGAAGCTACCCATCTACGCTCCACCCGCCTGAACTCTTGACTCTCAAAAACTGCAAGAGGTTATCGGTGAGCTGTGCTTAGACCATCACATCTGAAGCAGTAAGAGAGGCAGGCTTAAATCAGAACAGGCTTAACCCTCCTCGCCTGCCTTTACATCAGGGCTCCACATCAGATTTTATTTTTTAAGAAGGACAGTTTGTGGCAGAAGAGTGTTGAAAAAATACTATTCAGGTAGAAAATAGTAATAACAGCACAGATTTGGGGTCACAGATTTGGGGTCACGCTGACCTGGGCTAAGTCCCAGCTCTGAGTTTCCTGGCTGTGTGTACAGCTCACACTACCATTCTGAGCTTCCTCATGAATCTCACAGCTCAGAACTTTTTATAACTGTGAAAGCACCTGACCCAGGAAACAGGCAAGACATCACAGTAAAGAGCAGAGTCTGGTGGTCCTGTGTTCCCCGGCTCCATGATCACGAATGGTTCAGAGCTCCTGACCTCAGTCTTTCCATCTGCACAGTGGGGAGAGGAGTTTGTAGTGAGTTTGTGTGATAAAGTGCACATAGTAAGTACCTAGCTAACAAGATGTCTATAGTTCAACTGAAATACACCAACCAGAAGCACTTTCTGTGTCGCTGTTCTGTGTACTGTGTTGTCAGACTGTAGACCTTACTCTTGCAGAGATCTGAGCCAGCTGGGCTAAGGGAGACCCTGGACTGGGTTCACATCTGGACATCAGCAAACCCCCAGATCAAGTTCATCCCACCCCTGTACGCTGGCTGGGTGAGCATCCCCAGTGCAGACTCAGTCCCCAGGGTGGTATTAAGCAGGCATTTAGATACCTGGCATGAAGCATGTGATGGATGGCTTTATTAACCCACTGAGGCGAAGCTGCTGACAGTGAAGGACTCCCCTGTCAGAGAAGCCTCCCTTGCCTGTAGGCCCCTCACCAGCCTGCCTGACAGTCTGAGTCTCTGACAGATGGGCAGCTCCCACAGACTGGGAGTGCAGAATGGGCACAGGCCAGCATCCCTCCAAATGCTAAGCCTTCTCCCAGGCCCCCATTCCATAAGGCTGCCTACCACCAATATCCCCTGACCCTAGTAGCCAACAGTACCATAGTCCCTGTGCCTGCCCTTGCAGTATGTGCAGACAGCGTTCCTTAGCCAGCGTGGCTGTGCTGCTAGTGGTCCCTGCTGGCACCTGCCGCCCTGACTTTGAACAGAGTTCCATGTGTTTCAGCCGAGCAGCGTTACTGCACAACCTTGGGGAAATGAGAAATACTATTTTAAGTACCCATTTCACAAAGGAAGACACTCAGGCTCAAAGAGCTGAAGCGACTAGCCTAAGATCACACTTCTGGGTCTCAGGCTATCCCTCATCCCTGATGCTATGTAGAGAGATCTCTCACTTGTTTCCATGGCTCTCCTCTCTCCTCCCATGCAGTCCTCCAATCACCTCCCTCTCACCCCCACACCATCAAACTCATCTGCTTCTTGGGTCTCTAGCTTTCTGAGGTTGTGGCCAGAAATGAGATGTTAAGAATGAAGAATGGTCGGCCTGTACCATTACCCCAGGTCTCCCTCCCCAGAGTACCCCAGATCTCTGCCAACGGTCTCATCTTTCCCATACTCCCCTTTCCACTGCTGCTGCTTGGGTCTCCCCAACGCTTCTCTAGACCTTCCACTCCCGTGATCCAATCACACACCAGTGTAATCTACCATGAATCCAAACTTTCAATTTGCTTGGCCCTCAGCATCGACTCCTGACCTCATTTGACCCAGCTCTTCTACAAAACTCTCTTATCTCCTTCAGTCCCACCATGGCCCAGCCACAGTGACACACACACCATGACTTCCCCCTGCCTCAGCTCTCCCCCTCTGTTTAGCAAGTCACGGCTCTGTTTCTTTTTCTGATCCTGGTGGTCTATAGAACCCAACACTTGGCTTTTGGCTTCATCCCTTTATGTGTATCTGTGACTTTATTCATGTCACCTGCTGCTTCTCCACTTTTCCATGAGCCCTTGGAGGACTCTCTGTCACATGCATTCATCATATATATGCTATAAACATAAGCCCTTGGGTTTCCCACATTCCAGCAGGTCTTGCTCTGGAGTGAGCTTGGGCTGACCTCTCGTCTCCATCTTCCTCATCGAAATCAGTCTTGCTTCTCTACTTTGCCCTGGAGAACATTCCAGGCTGTAGAAAAGAGACCTATGAATAGGAAGATGTCTCTGCTAAAGCCATCTTGGCCAGCCACCCTACCCCAAACTGCCAGAGACATGAGTGATCCAGTCAAGGCAAGAAGAGCCATCACACAGATCTCAACCTGAAAGGCTGACTTAATTAAGCAGTGTTTTGAGACATGACATCTTGAGACGATTTGTTATACAACATTCTCTGACTATCAAGAACTGATACATACCTGAAATTTCCCTTCATAGTAGGTTTCCATGGTGATTACAGGTTTTTTATGCATTAGTCTTGTGAGTTGTTTTCCCTCCATTAGACTATACGCTTCGTGTCGGCAGATACTATGTCTGTCTGTTGTGCAATTAAATTCCTTGTTCTGACATGTTGGATAACATGTAGAAGATCCTTCAAAAAATATGAGTGAGCAGATTAAATAATGGAGTGTCTGAATGGTTGAATAAATGAATGCTCCCATTCACCTGTCCTTTCTACTAGAAGAAAGAAAGGCTTCCTTACTAGTAGAAGCTTTTGGCTTTCTATTCCATAAGCCAAGCTCAGAGCTTTTTCCAGAACAAACCACAACAGACAGATGAAGTCAAATACAGCTATGAAAGCCCTGAGTCCCTTTGAGCCACAGAGCCTGCGACAAATAGGAATGTGTGGTTCCCAAAGCTGCACACACCTGCAGAAGGCTCCAAGGCAGCACTCCACCTGGTCCCAGCAACCAGTCTGGTTATCCAGCTCCGGTGCATGGCAGGAGTGGAGGTCAACCATCAAACCAGAAACAAACAGCAAAGAGATCCCCCTTTCTCAAGCTCTCAGAGCTGGCTATAGGTACAAGTCAGAGATTCCTCAGTCATGTGCTAACTTTAAACCCTTTCCTGCTTGGCTTCTGAGACCCAGACTCTTCCTTCTTCTCACTCCCAGAGAGTAGCTGGTCTTTGCAGTTCAGATCAACTGGGGTGGGGGTGGGGTGGGGGGGTGTGTGTGGCATCATTCATGACTCTTACACCATGGCAGCAGTCATCTCCTCTCATGTGCCCCCTTGGTCACACCCACTCCACTGGCTACAGTGTGAAGATCTTTGAAGAAGCCATTCTGGAAGTAGGGCTGTCCCTGTGCCGAGTCTCTAGCACCCACACAGATGACAGGGATCCACAAAAGAAGCCATTCCCTTTAGGCTGCACATAACTTGTTTATAAAGACATCCAACCAATGTTTTCCTGACCATTAACTGTTTGCCAGGTCCTAAAACTACAATGGTATGTGAGAAAGACGTAGGTCATGGAGAAGCTTCGAGTCCAGTGGAGAGAGAGGCAAGAGCAAACAGATAAATATTAAAAAATCAGATAATAGAAGCATTAAAGCAACATCACAGGGAGGGAATAAATATGGGGAAAATTTTTTCAGGTAGGCTGCAGAGAAAATAGCAAAACCACAAGCTACCCACATGGGTGATATCTTTTTCACAGAATTATTTTCTTTCTAGGACAAGGAGATAGTGAATTAAATCAGTAATCCCCCAAGCAAACTATTCTTTCATACAGTGTATATTTGGAAAGTGCCTACTGTGTGCCTGGCTAGGCTGCAGTGCCAATGGTGGAGCATGACCTAATGTCTTCTGGCTCCAGGAGAGAAGGAAGTGGAGAACGGAGGGCAACCAACATCTAAGGAAAGGCTCCTTCTGCGCCAGCCTCAAGTTGTACGGTTTCCTGTGTGTCTGTTCATTCAGTCCTCACATGGTGCAGGGCATGCTAAAGAAGATAATTCCCATTTGACTGCACCTCAGGGAAGTATCCTCACACTTCCAGGAAGTGGGGCCAGTGGGATTTGGACCTGGGCATACAGGCTATTTTCCCCATACCTGCTCCCCCTTCCACACCCACACACTCTTATGAACTGAATCAAATAATCAGAAGCTAAGTCTTTATTTGATAAGTGTAAGAACCTAAGCCCAAGAAGAATCATTGACAACAATAATAGAGCCACTTTCTCTTAAGGATTCCATTTAAGGCATGCTCCATGCCCTCCTCCATCATCTGGCTGAGCCCTCCCAGAATGAGTTCTCTTTCCTCCACCATGTAAGCCCATCTTCAACGGAGACCAAATCTAGACCAGCTGCTACATGCCCTCATCAAGTAGCTAAGAAACATCTTCCTGACACCTGCCTGAGTCTTTGGGGCAGTTTTTTTCCCCGTGTAATACTCTTGCATTAAAGAAATTGTGATTAAAACATCTTTTACAAACTGCATTAATTCCTAGGCCAAGATAAAAATTCCATTTGACACAAATAGATTTTCCATGGTGAGTTAGCACTGCATTGAGGGTAATGGGTGGGGGGAGGGGGAGGCATCCAGCCCATAAATCAGCAGGGAGACAGGAAGGGGGAAAGGAGTTGATGGAGGGGAAGGAGAGGCACTAGTGAAATTTCAACCTGTGAGAATGATGCCCTCTCCCTTCCCCCTCAAGTTCTTAATGATCTCATCAGGGGTCCAAGATCGATTCCCAGCCTTGTTCATCTATCCCCTTCTGCATTCATTATTTTAATAGCATCCACACAGGACCATTTGACATTTGCATCAGGCGAGCATTAATAGGAAGTTTGTTTGGGAAGCTGAGAAACTGAAGAGAAGCAGGCAACTCCTAGCTGGACCCAGAGCAGTCTGAAAGGGAGAAACAGAGAGACTGTGGAAATATGGGAGGAGGAAGAGGAGGAGGAGGAGGAGGAGGAGGAGGAGGAGGAGGAGGAAGAGGAGGAGGAGGAGGAGAGCAACAGCCAACAGCTCTGCCCAAATCAAACCAGAATGCTGCTTCTCTTTCTCCTTCCAGGAATCCCATACACTCCAGTACCCAGATCTGTTAGCAAACTAAGGAGTGCAGAATGTGGGCTTGTGGATTGAGCCCAGACCTCAGAGGTAGATCAAATGGTGTCTTATTCTAATCCACTCCATCCACATTTCTCAGCTGTTCATCTGAGATGAGGTTCACACTGAGGAAGAGCCACGGGTCTGCCCTCAAAGCACTCCAGTCTGGATGAAGAAACCATTCTCAGCCCTAATGAGTAAGCAAGGGAGAAGGACATAACCAGGGTTTCCAGAGTCGGGGATGCTTGAAACAAAACACAAAGGTAAAATCATGCTTTTCCAAGCTCTTTCCTGACACTGGAAACAACATACACAAAAGTGCGAAGCAAGAAACAGGCTGATAGGGCCAGAGCAGCATTTGTTTCCCAGCACCCACACTGGGTAGCTCACAACCATTTGCAACTCTACCTCTGGGGGATTCAACACCCTTTTGTGGCTTCCAAGGGTACCTGCACATTCATGGTAGACAAACAAACACACACACTTATACACACAAAGAAAGAAAGAGAGAGAGAAAGAAAGAAAGAGAGAAAGAAAGAAAGAAAGAAAGAAAGAAAGAAAGAAAGAAAAAAGGAGAGAGAAGAAGGAAGGAAGGAAAGAAGGAAGGAAGGAAGGAAGGAAGGAAGGAAGGAAGGAAGGAAGGAAGGAAGTATTTTAAAAGTTACAGGATGGTGTCTTTCATAACTATAGAATCTTGTGAACTCTACAGAGCACAGAATCAGCAAAGAAAGGTCTACTATTTGTTACCAAACAGTTTAGAATTATTTTCTTTATATGTATATGGTCACACACACATAAACAAAGAAATACACCAATGTCTCAACTTTGAGGGAGTCTGGGTAGAGTGTATAGCGATTCTGTTTAATGATCCGTTCCTATAAATATAAGATCGTAAACATGACATGATGGCTCATACCTACGATCCTACCGTTTTGAATCTAAAGCAGGTTTTCTGCAAGTTCAAGGTCAGCCTCGACTACTTAGTGAATTCCAAGCCCTCTGAGATATTCAGTTTCAACAAACAAACAAATATGAAAAACAAATGAGTAAATAAAGCCAAGATCGTTTCAGATTTCTGATGTTTTATCTAATCCACTTAGACTCATTTACATCAATTTTCAAAGGAATAAGAAAATCCTAGCCCATTACAAAGAGAGACAATGGAAGAGCTACTTTCTCCCTCAAAGATATTAAGCAAGTTGTTTAGGGAAAATTCTCATCAATAGTCTTACTCAGTTGTAGGTCCTGCCTAGTACACTGATCACCCGCCAGGCAAAGATATGGCCACTGGTATAAAAGTGACAAGTCTGTTGTGGAGATAACCAGCCACCCTCTGCTTAGATTTGATTCCAAGAGAGAATTCACATCTGGTACTGTAAACACGGTCCAAAGTCAATGACTAAGGAGGTCCTGGGCTCTAGTGGGGAAGCAACTGTTGTTGTTTGGCTAAGTAGACATGATATGCTCATCAAATTACCTTCTGAAAAATTATGTTTATGCCCATAGATTAGAGCCTCTGCCAGCTTTAGTCAAAGAGCATTCTCTTAGTGATGTGTATCGGTTACTACAAATACTCATACCAGGTCAGTAATGCGAAGAAGAGACTACTGAATATTCTGCCATGATCTGGGACAGCTACATCACCACGCCCGCCCACCCCGCCCACCCCACCCACCCCCAATGCTCAAAGATCTTCGTGGGGAAGGGGGCAGAAAGAGGGGTGAAATGCTGTCTTCTGGGCATGAACAGGCGGCTGTGATTGCCTGCACAAAATTTGCCCAAGATGGGGCCTTATCATGGAGGAGAGACATTTTTTAAAAGACCTTAGCCCTCCATCCCTATAGTTATGGTTGCTAGGGGACAGAAAGACATCTTCAGTAATGTACTCAATGGTAGGATAGCTATGTTCCTGTAAGCAAGCCTTATCTCAGTGGGTCACACACACATACACACACACACACACACACACACACACACACACACACACACACACA
>JANHMN010000002.1:221049490-221067885 GCA_030674055.1 Rhabdomys pumilio
ACACACACACACACACACACACACACACACACACACACACACACACACATAGAAGGGTGGTTAGGAAGGGATGAGAGGAGACAAGAAAGGGTAATATTGAATGTTTGTATACCAATCTGTATACATGTACATTTACATATTCATATATATGGAAATGTCATGATGAAATCCAATATCATGTGTAACTAATATATGCTAATAAAAACATAAAAGAAAAGAGAAGGGCTACCTGTACAGGAAATGCCTTTAAGGCGTTATACAAAAAATATATTGGTCCTGAAGGGTTTCCTGGATCTTCTCTCCTTTAAAAGCTGAGGCTGGAGACTCAGTGCCTGACAGGCTGTCCCTGTGGGGACAAGAAGCAGCTTCCTCGTGCAGCAGCCACACTCTAGCCTGCTGGGCTTGCCCATGAGGAAGGATAAGGCATTCCGAAGCTCTTCTTCTATGTCTCTTGATGATGCAGAATTTGGCCTCAAAAAGATTCCCCAGTTCAAAAGGATGCTACTGCTGGTGAGGTGCTGCGGGTTTCTAAGACAGACATGAGACCATTGTTGCTGAAGAGGACTGGAGTCAGTGCTTAGGGTCCAGCCCCGACTCCACCTCTTGGTCTCCCTCAGTGTCTCTCAACCTCTGTCTGTGACTTAAGGAATCAAAACACCAACCCCATAACCTTCACACAACTGCTCGCCTCTGGATCAGTGGTAGGGAAGGAAGTCTTCCTGAGGAGGTGACTTCCCTGGGACCAGAAGGCTGTGTCACCCGCTGAGATTTTCCATCATCGTCATTATCATCCTTCCTCCCATTCTTGTCCAATATAGGCAGCACTTGACCAACAGGCAAGAGCCCCTTTGCTAGAAAGGTTAGCAGCCACCCCCTCAGTGGCCTCCACACCCCCACCTTATCCCAGAAAACCTGAAGTGGTAATACACATAGGGACTGTGCCAGAATCCAGAGAGGAAAAACCTGCCCAGTCCAGATGGTCATAAGACAGTTGCTGGTTCCCTCAGGTGATGCTGGGGAAGACGCCAAGCCAATTGCCTTTGCCAGCATTCCTCCCACTCCACAGTCAGAAAGCCTCTCTGCAGTATCCCCTAAAGGTTGGGTGAATACTCCAGCTTCTTCCCTGATTTAATGGGGCACCGCCTGTGTGCATGAGGGCCTAGAGACTGGTCCCCAGTTGCTATCCTCCCTAACACTTCCTACAGGGGCTTCCTTCCCTCAGAGTCTCCCTAGGAGAAGCCAGCTCCAGACAGTACTTTGGTGTTGAGCAATCCAAATAGCACTATAAGCTCCTTGAAGACTAGAATACCCTCTCTTTGGGTCAATGCCATACGCCTACATCTTACCCAGATGCTTTGTAAATATTTGTGAGATGAGAAATTATCTCACACAGAGCTGTGCAAGATCCTGAGAGGGCAGAGAGTGGAGCCCAGAGATCCCAGTGTGTGATTGGCTCCTTCAGACACCAGGCCTCAGCTGAAGGAGACAGTGAGTGGTCCATAAAGGGAGCGTTGTCATCAACTGGGATTAGGAGATGAATGGCAGGCAGGCTTGTATGTGTGGTTCAGGTTCCACTCTGCTCCACAGAGGAGCCAGCTCCTCTGGGCACCGCTCACCATGTGCACAGCCACAACACGGGCCATTTCTATTAGCTTGGGAAAGGTACAAGAGCATGACAAATACGTGTAATTTGTAAATTGGCCAGTCTTTTGCAATAATTTAGAGGCACTAGTTAAGAGCAATAGAAACCCCCCAATTACTGATGTTTAAGACTGGTACTGTTGCTGGCTGAATATTTCATGCATAAATGAACTTCCACTAGGCCACCCGCTGCTTCTGATGAGACTCTTGCGGGCTTTATTGCCCAGCGCCCAGCAGGGTCCCTCCAATGGGCCCCATGACGGATGATGCATCGTTTTGCAGCTTAAATAATGCAGTGTGGGACAGGCTCAAGGCGGGTGCACTTTATTTACATATCAATTGAGTGGCCACCCTGAATATGAAGAAATATGAGAGGAGAAGT
Organism: Rhabdomys pumilio; assembly: GCA_030674055.1. Classification (NCBI taxonomy): domain Eukaryota; kingdom Metazoa; phylum Chordata; class Mammalia; order Rodentia; family Muridae; genus Rhabdomys; species Rhabdomys pumilio. The sequence continues at coordinate 221,051,514 of JANHMN010000002.1, forward strand.
CACCATCGCTGAATATTTCATGGCCATGACCCCAGCAGGAAGTGAATGTCTCCAACTCAGAGCTGGGACCAGCAACCAGCACTAAGACGAACAAGCGCTAATAATCCAGGGGACACAGAAGGAACAGGCTCTACGGCTAGGGAGGGGGGCTGCTGACTGGAATTGATGGCACCCCGCCCCCAGCATCTGGATGCGATCCATCTCTGCTCTTACAAGCCAGCAAAATATGTGCTTCCTGCTTCTTGCTTCTAGATCTTGGGAACTTCTGCAGAGAAGGGAACCTGTTCGAGCCACCCCATGGTGGCTTCCAAGTCACACAAAACGAAAAGAAAGGCCGAGAACAGAGAACAGCATGATCCTCGAGGGAAGGCACTGCTCTCAGAAATCAAATCAGGGATCAGCTCAGTCTCTCCCTATGATGGGTCTGGAGACTCCCTTCCCTGGAACCAGGCAGGTAAAAATAAACTATTTTTATCTGCCAGTACCAGATCCCTTTCCAAGTGATAAGGACCAGACTGAGTAAAAAGACACAGTCTTGCCCTCAGGAAACCCACAGAAAGTGCAAAAATATTGAAAGAGGGGTTTATTCAATATAGTCAATGTCTGTGATTGCTTAACAAATTACCCCAAGCTTAGTGGTTTCAAACAATAAACATTTATTATGAAACACAGTTCCTGTGAGCTACAAGTTTAGACGTGGTTTGGCTGAGTTTGCTCAGGATTTCTCCTAAGGTAGCTGTCTAGGTGTCAGCCAGGGCTGCGATAACTGGAAGGATGGACAAGGGCGAGGGCATCTGATTCCAAGGAAGCCCGTGTAGAAAACCAGCGCTTGCTGTCAGTAGGAGACTATTTGCTCACTACCTTGGCCTTCCAATGAAGTTAGTGCTCTCCCAACATGGCAGTTGGCTTTTCCCAAACAAGGGATCCAAAAAAAGCAAAACAGAGCATCGGTGTCTTTTAAGAGCTACAAACAGAAGTCACAAGCCATCACTTTGGCTGTATCCTATCGATTACATGAATAAGGATGAGTAGCAGGTAGCCAGGATCATCAGGGGCCATCTTGGAAAGTGGTTACTTCACGGAGCAAGTGTGAGCCAAAGGAGAGGTGGCTATTTTGCCTTACAGGAGTCTATCGAGGCATCTTAGAGGAAAGGAAATACGCATAGACACTTGACGGAGAAAGTTGTCTCAGCAAAGAGGAAAGAGTATTCAGCTGAGGAACCAACCTGAGTAACAGCTCAATTTGGCTAAACTTAGAGCCAGACACCAAGCTTGTTTCTGAGAGCCACAGGGAGCTACTGCAGGGTAAAGAAGACTGTCCTGAGGGTGCAGTGGTTCTATATCTGTACCTGTCGGCAAGAATGGGTGGGTTTGAGTGCGCTCGAGAGATAAAACTAGAGACTGAGTCAGCCCCTGGACAGATCATAGAGGATTTCGTGAGGGACTCAGCTTTAGTGAGAACCAGAGAAAACAGGTCTGTCTGTAATGCCAACCCTGCCCTTCCCACACTCTCACTATGTAATCTTGCTTTTAAATCACTTAACCTGAGAGGGTCTCAGCTTTCTCATCAGTAAAATGGGAATAATGGGAGGATGTGCCTGAACGTGGTTGTGGGTGTTAAGTGAGGCAAGGCATTGGCACTTAGTGCCCCTCATCTGTGTTAAAGGTCCCCTGGGGTCAAAATATCCCCCTCTCCTCACCATCCTTCTCCTGAATTCTAACACTACTTTTGAATCTTCTTCTAAGAATATTATTGCCAACTCCAGGCACTAGATTAGAAGCCCCCGAGTCTGGGAAAGTCAGGCTACTGCCCCTCTTTGGAAGACCATCTCCCTACTTCACAGCACTCAGGGGAGTTGTTTGACTCCATCCTTGTCAGGGCAATAATCACATCCTGTACGTTGTTTTGTTTAGATTTGTGTTCTCGTCACATCCTTTATCCCCAGATTGAATGCTGTGTAAGATCAGAGTCTTCCAGCCTTCTTTACCCCATACCTACAACACAGACACTGTACTTTGCAATAAAGCCTAGAAGATAAAAATCAAGTCTGATCCAGCTTGATTGCTGTACAGCTTTGCACAATCCAGTGCCTCAGTTTTCCTGTTTGTAAAATAGGTCTGACACCTACCTCATTAGAAAGTCTACACCATACTACATACAAAGCACTCCAAACAGTGCTTGGGAAAAGTATATATGGACAGAGAGTTTGTTTCATACATGGACCATTGTGGGTTATATGTAAAAATGCCCCCCACAGGCTCCTGTGTTTCTACACTTTGTCTCCAGCCAGTAGAGCAGCTTGAGACAGCTGTAGAATCTTTACGAAGTGGAGCCACCCACACCTTGAGATTGTATAGTCCTGCCCCACTTCCTGACAGTCACAGTATTGTGACTGACCAGCTGTCCCTACTGCTGGTATCATGCCTTCCCTCCCCCCATCCATGAACAAGAAACCAGAATAACCCTCCTATAATTTTATGTCAGGTATTTTGGTCACAGCAACAACAACAACAACAAAAAAAAAAAAAACAAAAAAGCAATATGCTTTTTTATCCATGTATTGTATGTATCCGTGTGTGTGTGTGTGTGTGTGTGTGTGTGTGTGTGTGTGTGTATTCAGAGAACAGTAGTAAATGCACAATAAATATTTTTTGAATAGTGTGCTTATTTTAATAAAAGAAACAAGTCCTAACTATAAGCGAGCCAAGACAGGGATGAAGACAGAGGGGCCAATTCTTGATCTGAACAAGGGAAAAGAGAGCCTTGAACTTGAGAACCTTAAAAGCTAAAGTTGGCAGAGAAGGGCGGATATAAGAGAAGGCTCAGTGGGAGGAGGCGGAGACCAAAAGACCCTTCTGTGGACCCCCCACCTGGGATTGCCAGCCCATGTACTAACACACACCGAACAGCTAAATCATACATTATTGATTTGTCAAACGTATTTGCATATAAATAAGCATGATCATTCATAGAGGCCACACAGTGCCGCCTCCCCTCAGTGCCATGATTGCAGATGGATGGCCCTAGTTAGACACGAACCAGGGACGCTGCCACCTCAGCCGCAAAGTCAGTGGCTGATTTAAAACTACATTTATTGGAGCATGTAAGTGTGACAACCTAGTGGTGAGTTTGGGATAATTAGTCTAAAAGACAAGATGAACGACTCCTAAAACTGGCATTGTGATAAAGATCCCACCCCCAAAAGCCCCCTCCCTTCCACCAGCTCAGCCCTGATACCAAAAACACAGCCTATGATAATTAACTAGGAGATGTTAACAGGCAAGATTCAGTTCCAGTAGCATTTTCCAAAGGACTGTAGAATTTCACACGCAGGTTGATTGAGTCCCCTCCCCCCTGTGATTAGCAGGAGAGAGCAATTCTCAGCTCTAAACTGAAGCTGGGGGTTGTGGGGGTAGGCAGACAGTCCTAGACAAAGTCTCTATGGCCAGGCAAGCAGGTGGCTTCACTCAGCCTCCCCCGCACTCAAACCGAGATGGATCTGCGGGGTGAAGCATGCTGACCCAGGGAAATTATATCTGCCACGTTAATTCATTCTGCGTGGGAGATCAGCCATGAGCTTGGAGGCTGGCATCGCCTGCCTCTGATGGATCAAGGGACCCAGCTGCTCAGCTACACACAATACTAGAGAATCATCATCCATCGCAAAGGAAACATGCCGTGTGCTAACACTTCATTTTAATTGTCCCAAATTACACTTGAAGACTTACAGCCCAGCAGGCCAGGCAGCAAATATCAAACACAACCTTGAGAACCAGCCTGGCCTAGAGGAAACCTCAATATGATATGGATGCAAAAGAGGGGACTGAATGCCTTTTCCCCCACAGATGCTTTCAGGTTCCAAAGGAAGAGATAAGGGGGACCCTGTAATCCCGTGACTTCTAACCTACCAATCAGTAAGTTCCAAGGTTTCTGAGATTTAACTGTTATAGACCTAGCCCTACATGGTGGCATAAGCAATTAATCCCAGCACTTGGGAGGCAGAGGCAGGCATATCTACGAGTTTGAAGTCAGCCTGGTCTACAGAACGAGTTCCAGAACAGCCAGGGCTATTCAGAGACACCCTGTCTTGAAAACTCAAGGGGGAGAGGAGAAAGGGGGTATAAGACTCCAGTGGGAAGAAAGACAGAGACTTCGATGTTTGAAATTCTCAAAGAGGAACCCAAAAAGGTAGAAGCCAACAAAGAAGTCTGTGGTAGGCAGAGTGATTCCGAAGATGTCCACACCCAGACTACCAGAACTCAATGTGATAAAGGGGACTTGGCAAATGATTGAGGACATCAAGACAGGGGGATTTTCCTGAATTATTCTGGGGACCCAGTGCAAGCACAGAAGGATTATACTGGCCAGAGGGAGGTGCTGCTGGCTTTAAAAATGGAAGAAAGGACCATGAGTCAAGGAATGTGACTCACCCTTAGAAGCCGGAAAAGTTCAGGACACACACACACACACACACACACACACACACACACACACACACGTTCCCCTTGAAATTCTCCGTACATTCTTGCAGAAGGAGCATGTTCGTTTTCATCCCAGTAATACGAACTTCATACCTCTCCTTCCAGAACTGCAAACTCATGAACACATATGCTCTAACCCACCAACGGTATTGAGATTTTGCTTGTGTCAGGCAGAGAGGGCTATCTGAACTTCCAGAATCAGACTTGTACTTCTAGGATGCCCTAGTGGGAGTGGGTTCTAGGTACAGGTGGCATGTACAGACAGCCAGCAAATGACACCTGGGAAATCAGAGAGGCTACAGTGGCAGGTAATTTAGATAGGAGGTTGCCTGACCAAGAGACCCTCAGCTATTGGGACACACCTGTCCTTCACATGCCTGGCCCCTGTCTGCCTACACACAGGAAGGAAACATTACCTAGTTCCTTAAGTCTGCCCTGTATGCAGAGCCCACAGCTGGGAGAGGTAAGTTGATGCCGTACCTTGGCTGAGAAGGTAGAGACAGGCATATCCCTGGAGTTCACTGCTCAGCCAGACTAGCCTGTTTGGTAAGTTTCAAGCCAATGACAGACTATCTTCAAAAATCACTATGTGTATAACACCCAAGATTGTCTTCTGGCTTCCACACACTCATGCATATGTATAAACACACACACACACACACACACACACACACACACACATGCACACATTAGACAGCCACTCTGGACAGCACTTTGACAAACCCAAGAACATACAAAACTCACTTCTGGGTCTGTAGACATGTAGGATTTGGCTGCTCTGTATTACTCTTAGACTGAACTCCAGGACAGAGATTGGTTTTGAGCCAAAGCTAAATCACAGAATAGAGTGTCACCCTGCCCCTGTGAATCCACACTGCAGCACACGACAATTGTACAATTGTAGCTCACTGGAGCAGGCAATTGTGTCCACCTGGACATGGAGGAGGAAGTCTTTCCCTGACCACTGTGCAAACCATGGCAAACCTTAAAACCCAACCACAGGATAATGAACTGCTCCTCTCTCCTTAGGAGAGGGAAGACCTAGGGACTTCCCATCACTCTGTGCATAAGATGCTGTGTCTCATGTCTTAGGGTTTCTATTGCTGTGATGAAACATCATGACCAAAAGCAAGTTGAGGTAGAAATGGCTTATTTTGCCCTGATTGGCCTACTGGAAACCCTTTCTGAAAAGTCAGCTCCAACTCCATTACCTCTGTACAGGCAGCGTAGGCAGAGACACTGCAATTATTCCAACCCCCACCCACCCAAACAGCGACAGTACAAGCCCTAACCCCTCTTTTTCTAACCCTTCTTTTTCTCAGCTTTCAAAACACTGACCGTGCCACTGGCAGACAATCCGAAACAGCCTCCAAAAATGTGGACGTGTGAGACTGTATCCCCAGAATGCTTTGCAAAAAGTAAATATTGTGACAAACAGTCGGAGATGTGGTGCATTCATCTGCACTTTTGATAGCTGCTCATATGTTCACATTAAAAACATTGAGATGTATAATTAAAAATCTGTTTCAAAATGCAGAGAACATGTAAAAAATAACTTCTCCGTTTACACATGAAAAACAAAAGCAAATCTATGTGAGCTTCAGGGGGCAGAAAAATAAAACAACTTCAACGGATGACGACCCAATGGAGAGTGATGGTAACAAGCATCAGATCACACACGGAGGCACTCCCCTCGTCCCTCAGCACTGGCCCACATGGTCTAAGCTACCCATGCGCATGCGTGTCTTTCAATACACCTAATGTGATGCTTCCTTGCCACTGAGTGAGAAAAGTAGAGAGATTAACATGGGGCTTGAGACCCAGGGTAATATCAGTGAAGACCAGAGAGCAATACAGGAAAGACTATCAAGGAACAGGTGTTTGCACCCCACGAAGCATGCCTTTATCTTTTACCTGCTTCCTCTTTCTCTGCTGCCATTCCCACAAGATCCTGAGTCTTCTAGTAATTATCCTGCAATTTTATTTTCTAGCTTGCATTTGGGAGGGAAGAAGTTGAGGGGAATAGAGGAGAAAGGGAGCAGAGAGGTATTAGTGGTTTTGTCCTGAGAGCTTTTTAGTACATTATAAGGAGAAAACATGCAAGTTCTAAGCAGAGATAGAGAAAGAGGGCACGCGTGAGTGTGCGGAGAGGAAAGCTCAAGAAACTCTGCTGTGAATTTAGAGTTAGGTCTTTAGCATTCTTTGAGAGATTTCAATAAATAATTTAAGTTGTTCTAAATTCCTTTGATCGTGGGGCATTGGTTTTATGTGGGTTATGTAAATGAATAACCATGCGCTCTCCTCTGCACAACCAGACTCTGTAGCAGTGTGGACTTGGTGCTTTGAGAAAATCAGCAACACTGGAGTCCCAGATGAAAGAAAGACTTTCCAGAGAAAGTTCGAGTTGAAACCAGGGAGGATATGTTAAGCTCACAGGTGTGAATTGCAATTTCAAGATGGAGGAAAGAAATCCCTGCATGGACACAGGTTACTCGAAGTAAAGGGGGACACACTCTGCTGGATAGAAGGAGAAAAAACCAAAAGGTGGACAGGACTGTGTGTGGTGAGACACCCCAGTCCTCTAGGAGAAGCATTGCCATCAAAATGTGATCCATAGCCACACACATCTGAGCGTGGGAATGGCTTGACCTCCAGTTCATTTGATCCTCTGGCCTGGCGACAATGGACCTCTCCACCCCCACCCTCATGCAGCCTGTCCTCTTCCAAATTCTATCTCTCCAGAAGAGTGACCAGGAGAGATAGAATCTGACCAGAAGTTACCTCAGACAGTCCAGAAAGCACTTTCAAAAAATTCCTAAGAATAAGAAGACACTCTGGAAAAGGAAAGGCCATTTGCCACCTTCTGAATTCACAAGCTAGGAACACTTTTGTTTCCAGTGAGTTTGTTTTAAAAAACTTGTTGTATAAATGGAAACAGACTTGATTTTTAGTGATTTTAACTGCAATACAGCCTTGGTAGGAATACGATGTTTTATCTTATTGATTCCAATTAGTAACCAGCAAGGGAACTATCAAAATCACACCATATCACACAGGGTGTGAGTTCTCCAAGTACTTAGCTTCCTGAGAAGGTGGGGCTGAGTACATAGCAGGACAAACTTGAAGTCCTAGAGACCACCCTGAAACACATGCAGTCTTGAGGCCATTAACTAGGACAGTGGCACTCCCTAAAGTCAGGAAGACTCAGGAGAGACAAAGCAAAAAAGGGGGATAAGCCAGGGATAAGTCTCTAAGGTGGGATAGCTTGAGCAAGAAGTTTACCATGGCTTGTGAAAGGCAGAACTCCAACTTTTCCGTGCACTAGTGTCAATGTCCACTGCCCAGGATTGCCCAGGAATCCTGACTTAGACTCAACCCAACTGACTCAGTAATTCTTTGTTTATATACCGGGTACTGAAGAATTATGGCATCTGTGGCATCTACTCACTACATATTAGAAAAACTTCCTTCCCGTTTTAATAGTTGAGAATGTTTCTGAACACTGCCAAATGTTCACAAGGGGAAAATCAACCCCAGCTGAGGCTCTCAGGCTACCTTCAATTATATTCTGAACCTTGGTTACATAGGAAGGAAGCCTTGAGAAAGGCTCATCTGGCTTATGCAGGCTCCTCTCTGAAGGATCTGGGGACCCTCAGCCAAATCTCAGCAAAGTCTACTACTGCCGCTGCCTTCCCATAATGCCCCTAGAGATCGGAGGACACGGGGCACTTTCGTGTTGATATGTCAGGGACTCCAAGAAAGACTGAAGAAAAACTGATCAAATGGATCAGAGAATGAACTCTGTAGCTGTGAGTTTGGTCCCAAGCTCATCTGTGATCTGCCCTTTGCGGACCTGGAAGTTCCTCTGCTCACTACGTAGCACCCACAATACTCTATGCGTCTCACAACTTCACACTCAGTGAACAAGTGGCCACCTCTACGTACAGCCTGAGCTACATAGTGAGACCTTGGAGACAGACAGACAGACAGACAGACAGACAGACAGACAGACAGACAGACAGAACTCAGTAATGACTGCAAGGTCTTCCCTCATCATGTGATCTTCAGTCAGGCCTGTTTCACTTCTGGCCTGAGACTAGACTAGACCAGCACTGCCTTCCAGTATAGCTGAGCGATAACATCTGCATGTTGTTTTGACTTAGAGGCCACCGTACTTCCATTAATAAAGGAAGAAAGTGAGTTTGGGAGAGTGTACGCAATCTTTAACTGGAACAAAATCGTCAGTGAGTCAGAAGTCACATGCAGATACACGAAATACAGAGCTTGACTTTCTGGACTCCGGTGGTGTTAACCGAATGAACTTGACAAGCAAAGGTGTTGACCTGCTGCTTAGCTCATCCAGAAAGTCAACTTGCAGTAAAGATTTCCTGAATGAGCAGGACCGGAGGTGGGACTGACTTCGGGGAAACTCTCATCCAGTCTGCGGTGCGGCAGACGGAAACCTCCCCCAGCCCATCCTCCCACCACCCCGCCCCCACTCACTTATCACCATGTAATTGAAATAATGCTTATCGACAGAGACTCACAAACAACTGCTCAATTTTCCTCAAAATTCAATTAAACTTCGTTTATTCTGGGGATCGATCCAATTAAAAGAAGGAAAATTTCAAATGGTCTGAGTAACACCATCCATCTTCAAACACAGTGTCTACCCCAGTGATGTAATAATTCGACCAATCAATGCTTTAAAAGCATTTAGCAGTCTTGATAATGAACTTTTGTCAAAACAGCCTTGCAGAGCAATAAGTGCCTGCAGATTAATATGAAGTCATAAAGGGCTAATGCCTTGGGGCAGATGGGGTGTGGGGGGGGAGCCAGTGGGAGTCATGAGCTTCCTCTTTCTCTACCTTCTCCGAAGGGCAGCGTTGAGGGACCTGGAAGATGTCCCATGAGCCACCCCCCCCAAATTCCCCCCTCCAGCTTCTGCTCAATCTGTAGGCTCTTCTTCTTCCCTCAGCCCCAGGGATCCCAACTCCACACAGTCAGGATATAGGATGTCACTGATGCAAAAATCACAGTCTTCCTTGCTAAGAAGGTATCCAAGAACAAAAAGGTTTGCCTGCCAGCAGGTGGAACACCTGCACTTGCTAGTTCTGGCTTCAAATGGTCTGTGAACCCTGAGAACCTCTTTTCTCATATAGATTACCCTGTTTCTCAGGGGGTACCCAACTTCCAAGCTGTATGACCTCTAAAGAGTTACTCAAGGTCTCTGGGGTTTTAACTTCTTCATCAGAAAAGCAAAGTTAAATGGCATTTATTGAAGGTGGGAGGAGGCTGGGTAACAAAAATGCAAAGATGAATAAGACCACCAGGCAGTGGTGGCACATGCCTTTAACCTCAGCGCTTAGGAGGCAGAAGCAGGCTGCTCTCTGTGAGTTCAACGGCCAGCCTGGTCTACATTGTGAATTCCAAGACAGCCAAAGCTACACAGAAAAACTCTGTCTCAAAAAACTAATAATAATACTACCCAGGCTTTACCTCTAAAGATCTTAGAAAGAGATAGGTACAAAGCCATTTAGCAAGAAGCTATCGTATCTGAAGACAAGTGAGACATATTTAAAGCCAGTGTTGTAAGCTCAGCACCTAGCAGATGGAGGAGGATTTGGTGAAGGAGCAGGCATTTGCCAGGCAAAGAAAGCTCATGGGCAGGTAGAACAGAGTACAGAGGTGTGGCAAGGCATGCCAAGGGAAGGGAGCAGGGGTGGGCTGGTTGACACCTCATTTTCCAGGTCAAAGTGACTTTATTCCAAAGGAGATGAGGAGGTGTGGGAGGTGGTGTCTCAGAGTTGGTATATGGAGAACAGCACTGAGAAAAGTCCAATCAAAGCCAGGAGAGGAATGGGCTGCTGGCAATGAGGAAGTGATCATTTAGAGAAGACATGATGGTATATGAGGTGGTCAGGCCACAGGACTCTGCCAGGAGTCCTCTAACCACACTGAACATACATAGTCCAACCACAGGCTTCTCAACAAGTGTCCCCACATACCCAGACAGGAAATCTGTGAGTCCTGCCACATATAAGGGTTGACCTGTCTGACAGCTGGATTTACAGGGGCATTGTATTCCTTCCCAGGAATTTAAGCCAGTATTTGACTGTGTCTCCCTCACTGCGACTCTCCCTCAACTCCAAGACACCAATCAGAGCTGAAAGAGAATGGACAGAGCTGTCCTTGGTACTAGCCATCTTGCTCCAGGGAGGGGATGGGGCCAAGGGGAGAATCTTAGCAACTCGTTGGAGATCTGAGCAGCCTGGGTCACACATGGCAAATCCCTGGACCCCAGGTGGTCCATGACCTATCAGCATCCCCTTCTCCATCTCTCACTTGAGTCCTTCTAGACCCCGAGTGCCCTGTCCTCTCTGAGGCAACCAGACTGCACATCCAGCTGCAATATCAGCAAGTCTGTGGCCACCTCCTCTGCCAGCCTAAAGTACTACCTTTAAACACCAAGAATAAAGCTCTGAAACTGACAGGTGTTTTAAAAGCAGGGCAAGGGGTGTCCATTTGCTGGAAGCCGCAGTCCCCTATGGAACACCATACCCTGACCTGCCATCACAGAGGCCCAGGATTGGGAAACAGGAGGATTAAGAATTAAAAGGCTGTTACGGATAAGGGAGAACTTGTGTTGTTAGATCAGGAGGGTATTAAATGATCCCAGGCCCAGAAATACCTTTTCAAAGACTTTCTCCATTAAGACTTAATATTAAATTTATACTTTCTGTGCCCTAAAATACAGCTAATTTTTTTTTCAAAAGGTAGTTTTGATGCCAAAGGTATAGCTTAGGCTAAAAGGCAACAGGCACATCAAATATCATTGGCGGGGGTGGAGTTTCAAAGGGTTGTTTCAGCAGGATCCTTTCTGTTCTCTCAGTCCCCCTCCTAGGCTGATGAAGTTTCTGAGCCCCCTGAAGTCAAATCTTGTGTTCTTGTCTATCAAAGGCCCAGCCACACTGAGTCTGTCTGTCTGTCCATCCCAGTGAAACTCTTGCAAAGAAAGCTTCCCTTTTACCCAGAGATCTGAGGGGAAAATAAAACGGATGCTGATTTGCGAGGAAACAGGAGGGAAGCCCTGCTGGGCCGATAGGAATCTTCTGACTTAACTGAGGCCAGATTTGAATACATTTGGGGGTGGGGGGAAAATCCATTACTTTGGAGAAAAGCTTCACAGGGGTTCAAAAGGAAATATGTTAATGTTGGGAGGAAATCATTTGTGTGAGCTTGTGGGTGAGTGTTTCAGACTCACCCAAAGTTTAATGTCTTCAACCAGAGCCAAAGGCAGAAACAGGAAGGGAGCTGCTGCAGCTAGGTGGAGACATGCCAGGGCGGGAGCATTGAGGCCAGACTCTGCAGCCCCCAGGGTCACTCTTGACACTTTAGCAACCAGCTCTGGGGGCTGAGACACAAACAGCTGGAGATTCAGGCTGGCCCTCATAGGTCACCCACACTCCTCATTCCCATCATGTAGATGGAAAGACTGAGGCCTGGGAAAGAGAGGTGCTTCCCTTTTGACTCCAGCTCCCTGTCTACCTGGCTTCTCCTCACGGTCCCTATATTCAGGAGTATCTGCTCTGCTGAGGGCTAATGTAGACCTCTACCCAGGCAACCTGAAAATAAACTACCCAAAACAGGCATCCCTGGGCCTGCCCATGTCCTATCCTATATGAGAATGAATGTTACTTTCAGATTACAAGTCTCGCCACATGACTTTAAGGAGTATAGTAGAGGTCAGAATATAATTCCATCAGTAGAGTGCTTACTACAGAAACGTGAGGGTCTGCATTCAGATCTGTAGCTCACACATTTAAAAAAAAAAAACAGGTGTGGCAGCACACATCCACAGCCTCAGTACTGGGGGTGGGGGTGTGGGCAGACACAGGAAGATCCGTGGGGCCTAGTTCAATGAGATATCCTGTCTCAAATAGAAAGATGGTGATAACTGTAATTTTGCACATTTTGACAGGCATTTCTGGGACACCCCCAATACTGTATTTGAATGTTTGTCAAGAAGCATTGTTCAAACAAAATGCTACATGAGAAAGTTGGCAGAAGCTCTGTTTTAGGAATGTAAGATGTTGTTGATAGGAGGGATTAAGTCTTGTATATAGAAAATTCTCTCTACCCTCCTCCAGATCTTCCTTAAATTGAATTTTTATTTAGAAGATAGCACCCAATTCCCCTTTACATTCTGTTTTGCAATTTTCCAAATTTTTGCATAATTGTGTTTTGGAACATTTTCCCATTTTAACATACAGATCTATACCACTCTTTATAATACGAATAGAGTAATTCATTGTTTGATTCAATAAGAATTATTTATTACACAAGCTTTTTCTGAAAATAGAAAGTGGAGAATTATTAAGGAAGACCTCTGGTCTTGACCTCTGACCCCTGCTTGCATGCACACACAGATGCCTGTGCACCTGCACACAGACACACACATGCAAACATCACATATATGCAACACTATATACACACAACACACAAAGGGTAGAGCATGGTTGTTTCTTCTGAGTCATATATCACCATCTCTGTTTTGAAGCAAGATACCCCCCAGAAATCAGTCTACAACATTCCCTTGTAGGAGTGGGGAAGCTCAAGGGACTCGGGAGGCCCCTCCCTTTCCTGAGTTCCAGTCACCACTATGTAAACAGTAGACAGCTGAGTACAGAGAGAGTGCTCAGTGCTGTAGCTGGTGTAAGTGACAGCAAGCCGCTCGATGATGCAGCTTTCTTTGAGTCACCCACGCTCTTATAAGTAACCCCAATAAACTCACTGATTCAGCAGGCTGGACTTGCACAGAACCTTTGCTTTTGTTGCCCTCTCTGTATGGAGTAAATAGACTGGGTAAGGCATGCAGTAGGAGCTGTATGCAGTAGGTTGTAGCTCAGTGCTTCCCTAGCATTCAGAAGGCTGGGCTTTATCCCCAGTGCCATTGGAGAAAGAAAGAAAAAAGAGAGGAGGGGAGGGGAGGGGGAGGGGAGGGGAGGGGAGGGGAGGGGAGGGGAGGGGAGGGGAGGGGAGAGGAGGCTCTGTGCCCTCACTCATGTGTTCAGTTTGTCTCTCTCCGGGCCTCTCTTGCTTCCTCTGTGAAATGATGACAATTCCATCAGCCCTGCCTTTATTTTGTAAGACCACCATAACATCCCCCTTAGGTCAAGAATACGGGCTATCAAGGGGAGTGTGGGAAGAAAGGAATAGGTTGTTCTGAAGGCTGTGGCAAATGCATCTGAGCTGGCAGGAAGCCTCTCACCTTCGCATGAGCACAGGATTGTTTGTAGCTGACTTGGGCTCTTCCTCTTCAGGAAAAGGGCTAGAAGGACTCAGAAGTAAAAGACTCTGGGATGTGTGTCAGGGAGGAGAGATGAGAAGATAGGGTGGGAACTGGGAGCTGCAGTTGCTGTCTGGGAATCCTACTTAGGGCTTATCATCCAAGAACCAACAAAATTCTGTTCTTGAATCAGCGCTCTGTTCTTGCTGCAGAAGGGAGGAGAAAACAGAGGGCAATAGCTCATCATTAATGGGCTTGAATTAATATAAATTAGCTGAGCACATCCCAGTTCTCCCAGACAGGCCAAGTCTGGAGCACGGGGCTGCTGGGTAGCACGGAGGTTTCCTTCACTTTCCATTCCCTAGGCCATCCATAAAGAGCCTGCTGACCACGCATTCTTCCTTCCTCCCTGATCCCTCCCTCCTTCTCCCCAACTCCAGCTTCAGAGGTATGAAATCAACCCACAAAGGGAGTACCCCTCCCCAGACCTCAAGACTTTTGAAATAACCTTTGGAACACTATGGTCATAGCGATCCTGACTTGAGGCACTGGAGGAGCATGCAGTTCTGAGCTCAGCTATAGGCTAGACCTCACCTCTCCCATCCTACCCTCTCGTTCTGGACCAGAGGGGGCAACTGGCACCCATGCATGTCTTCCAAGAGCTGGTCTCCTAAAACAACCATGACTTGCTTGTACCATTTAGGGGAAGAACATCAGGCCTGAGCATCCAGAGGTGTCCAGAACTGTTCAGCGTGCTGGGGCACAGGCTCTGGAACATCTGTTGAGATACGTGGAATTGTGAATTCTCACACCACAAAACTTACTATGTCCCATCAGTTCAGCTGTCACTCAAGGAATGTAAAACATCCAACAGGAGGCTCAGGGTAGAGGGTCCTCCAGAGAACAGAGGTCCACTAAGGCACACTGACACTTGTTCTCAGGACTATCCCGTGAAGCACACTTAACTTCCTGGCTCAAGATTGGCACGTTGGGGCTTATGGGAACTTCCAGGCTCAATCTCAGCCTGCAAAGTATGCTGGGACCCCAGAGTACATCCACAGACCCTACCTAGAACCAAACGGAATACTGAATGCTTAGCTCAAATCCAAACATAAAAGAGCACACTCTCTCCAGATATCATCCCCAGGAGACTTTTAATTCCAGTCACCAATAAGAAAATCAATACTCGGAGGGGTCAACAAGCTTGCCATAAGGTCATATGAATTCAAGTGCTGACAGGGGTTAACTTTTACCGATAAGGGGAGACAAAGCTTTACCTGTGACTCCTCCACTATGCCCCATGACCTCCTCGAGACAAGACCAGTACCAACTCATCTTTCCATACACAGGAGCTGAAGCTCACAGAAATTGAGCCACACTGCCCTGTACACAGCTAATAAGTGATTGCCTTAGTTAGGGTTTTACTGCTGTGAACAGACACCATGACCAAGCCAAGTCATATAAAGGACAGTCTTTAATTGAGTCTGGTTTACAGGCTCATAGGTGCAGTCCATTATCATCAAGGCAGGAAGCATGGCAGCATCTTGATAGGCATGGTACAGGCAGAGCTGACAGCTCTACTACATCTTCATCTGAAGGCTGCTAGCAGAATACGGACATCTAGGAAGCTGGGACAAGAGTATTAAAGCCCACACCCACAAGTCCATACCTACTCCAACAAGGCCACACCTTCTAATAGTGCCACTCCCTGGGCTGAGCATATACAACCTATCACAGTGATGCAGCTGGAATCTACCCCACAGTGTACAGAGGCTCAGCAGAGAACCTGACTGGCTTCATACACCATCTTTTCAGTTCACCCTCAGTGTGATGAGCTCTTTGCAGATTGTCCTACCTATACCTTAGAAATTGTCACTATTACAAGAGAAGAGACTCTGTCACTGAAACCCATTGGAACACTTAGAGCTGGTTTTGCCACTACCAAGTCTGTGAGTTTGTTACATGAGTCTTTCTTCTGCATAAATATCACCCCTGTCATTCTGTAACCATGGGATAAAGGCTAGCCAACTGCAGAACTTCCTCTCTGCTGAATCCTGGCCTGTTGGGCCTAAGGGCTCAAGGGAGACACCCTCCGAACACAGACAACAGCATCCGTAACACTTCTGTCAGACAAAACAAGGCCATTAACTGACGAGCCCTATGATAGAATTGTCCTGTGCAGTATTTATTATAAGGTCCTTTCTCTGACACCTCCCAGGGAGAGAATATTAAATATTTAATACACGGGAGGCTGCTCATTTTTCATCCCCACTTCAGCACTCAAGCAGACTCTCATTTGGGGGAGAGCCAGCGTCCAACAGCCTGACACCATCACACCTTCCTTCTCCCTCCCACTGTCCTTCTCTGGGGGGACGATTCAGGCATCTAGGACCAGATACAGCCCAGGACAAGCCAGTGATGAAGACTCACATGGAGGACTTGGAGTTGGTCCCACACACAGCTTTGATCAGTCACTCTCTGCTTACAACCCAATGACAGTTCATTTTGTCTAGAGTGTTGGGTCTTTGGACCTTGAATCTATTTCTCACTCACACACACACACACACACACACACACACACACACACACACACACACACAC
>JANHMN010000002.1:221067895-221097925 GCA_030674055.1 Rhabdomys pumilio
CACACACACACACACACACACACACACACACACACACACACACACACCTCTGTCTCCTCTACCCATCTACCCACCCATAGGAAGCATCTCCTCGGCACCCACAGCCCCGATGACAGCTACTCTGGATGTAGGAGTACTGGGGCCAAGAAGCTCCAGGGAGAAAACAGCCTCCAACAAGGCAGTGATGAGTCAGGATAGGAAAGCCCCAACTTCCTTACCCCTCTGTCTAGATTACACAGGAGTACATGCTCTACTGCCTTCCTGTAGGACTGTACCTCACCTTCTCATAGCCCCGCCCCGCTAGTCAGCACACTCCCCACTTCCTGCATGGACATCCTGGGATCGCCTCCCAGGCAAGCTTCTGCTCTCAAAGCCTTGTCTGCAGAAGCTGTAGCTATGGTGATGCCCCAAGTAGAGGACTCAAGAGGAGATCCTGACTCTGGGCTCGTCCCTCCAAACTCTTGCTTAACTCTGGGCTGCATTTGACTGTATGCTATCTGACTTTGCAACATCTTTTTTGTGTGTCTTCCATGACACAGCCCTGTCTGGTTCTCCTCTTATTTATAATTAGCTGCTCCTTCTCATTTTGCATCTCCCTCTCTTCCACTATGCAACTTCTAAGTGCTGAAGCCCTCTATGCTTCACCTTGGACCTCCTGTTCCTCTTCCTCTCTAAATAATCCTATCTATTTCCAAGGTTGAAATAGCATCAAAATGGTTTCCTACTGTATAACAAACAGCATCTTGGTCATCTTGCCATATGCCCTGGGTGGTACCACAGAATGGTCTCATATTCACACAATGACAAAAGCACCTACTGCATCTCTCAAAATGCCTCATTTTTTCATCTTCATTCCTGAGTCCTCCACAACAAAATCCCTCCCAGCTTCTTTACATAGCTTTCCAAAATGGATTTCAAAGTTAACATGGAAAAAAGAAAGTGTGTGTGTGTGTGTGTGTGTGTGTGTGTGTCTGTCTGTCTGTCTGTCTGTCTGTCTGTGTATATCCACACACATATAAATGGTGATATGTGTGTGTGTGTGTGTGTGTGTTTATGTGTGGTGTGGGTGTGTATTTATACCCCCACACATATGGAGAGTGGTGTGTGTGTGTGTGTGTGTGTGTGTGTGTGTATGATTAGATGCATGTATATGAAGGTACACATGGAAGTCAGAGAACAGCCTTGACTCTCATTCCTCAGGCACCACCCACATTGTTTTATAAGACAGGGTCTGTTGGCCTGAAACTCACCAAGAAGGCTAGGCTGTCTGGCCATCAAACCCTAGGGATTCTTTTGTCTCTGAATCACCAGTGCTAGGATTACAAACCCATGTCACCATGTCCAGCTTATTTTTGTGGATATGAAACAAACTCAGGTCTTCGTGGTTACATACCCAGCTCTTTACTGGCTGAGCCATCTCCCCTGCCACAGAAGAAAACTTTTGATTTCCATGTCTCCTGCCTTAGTAAACAGTATCATATCTTCCATCCAGTTTCTGGGAAAAATACCAAGGAACCTTTCTGTATTCTTCTTTCTGTCTCTCTCTGTGTCTCTCTGACTGTCTCCCTGTCTCTCTCTGTCTCTCTGTTTCTCTGTGTCTCTATTTCTCTCTCTGTCTATCTCTCTGACTCTGTCTCTCTGCATTTCTCTTTGTCTCTCTGTCTCTGTGTTTCTGTCTCTCTGTCTCTGTCTCTCTCTGTCTCTGTGTTTCTGTCTCTCTGTCTCTCTGTCTCTGTCTCTCTCTGTCTCTCTGTCTTTCTGTGTCTGTCTCTCTGTCTCTCTGTGTCTCTCTGTGTCTCTCTGTCTCTCTCTGTCTCTGTCTCTCTGTCTCTCTGTCTCTCTGTCTCTCTCTCTGTCTCTGTCTCTCTGTCTCTCTCTGTCTCTCTGTCTCTCTCTGTCTCTCTGTCTCTCTCTGTCTCTCTGTCTCTCTGTCTCTCTCTGTCTCTCTGTCTCTGTCTCTCTGTCTCTCTGTCTCTCTGTCTCTGTCTCTCTCTGTCTCTCTCTGTCTCTCTCTCTCTCTCTCTCTCTCTCTCTCTCTCTCTCTCTCTCTCTCTCTCGCTCTTGCCCCCCCTTGATCCTCACCCCTCACATCAGCAGGCCCCGCTCAACTCACCTGGGGTCTAGCTGCTTCTGTCCTCACTTCCATCCCTGTTTGTCTTCCTGCCTCCACTCCAGCTGCCACAAATCGACTCTCCATCCACCAGCCTAAGCAACCTTATAAAAGTTCAGGCTCTGTTTAGGGCAGAAGCATCAGCAGCTCTGAATGTGCACAAAGCCACAGGGCCCCTCTGGTAAGAGCTTCAGTGCAGGACTTCCAAGAGGAAAACCCACAGAAACCCACAGCCTGCTTCTTCCACACTTCACACTGAGAAGCAGCCATGCTGGTCACGGCCGAGCATCCTACCTCAGTGAGCTCTCCAGTAAGTTTCCTTTCGCTAACGACAACAACAGTTTAATTCTTGACCTTGATGGTTCCCCTTGCATCTTGCAGGACATTGTCACCTTAACTCCTTCTGCAACCCAGCAGGAGCAATACCATAACTGCCCCCCATCACAGCTAAAACAATTCATCTTAGTTACTCTAACCCACTCGTGATGTCTGCTCACAATGAGAATTTGGGTCATTTCTGTAAAACACAATCCCACACTCAGGCAACACTTGCCAGCTAACTCAGGACCATGGCAAAAATCTTTTGTTGGCCACCAGGTCTCAGTTTGGACTGAAAAAAAATTAGTGTCTCAGTGGATGGCAGGCCGGAACCCAGCCACTCCACTCAGGGAGAGCCTCATCCACACCAAAGCCTGACTAAGCTCCCTGGCAAAGCTTCTGCCTCACTAGCTCATCCTTGCCATCTTCACCTTGACTGCTCTTGAAAGCCTCCTGGGGAAGAGTCTGTTGGCCTAGAATGTAGAAAACTCTTTGATTGACACTTCCTAATAAGCCCTCTGGGTGATTCTGTGATGGAAGACATGTTATTTGAAAACCACCAATAGTCACTCCACAAACACACACAGAGCGTACACTGTTAAAGACCAGGAACTGTGTGAATAGAGTTGCCTTCCAGAAGCTTCTACTTAAGGTGCAAAATAGAAAAGTTAGGGGATGATTTAAATGAGCTTTTTTTTTTTTAGGTTCTTATCTTTGTTACCTTTTTAAATGAACATTTCTAGACACTGCACAAGTTTATTCCTTTAGCTTAAGAACATCAGTGAGGTTTTATTAACCCCATTCCCCAAATAAAGAAACTGAGACATAGCCAGCTTAGGTCACTGGTATACTACTCAGTCTGTGGTAGGTGACCGAGCCATGACTCTAACCCAGAGAAATGAATACCAGGCTTCTAATGACCAGTCTCTGAAAACAATGGTTCTCAAGAATCAGGGAGACTGGAACAGAAACACAGATTCTTGGCCCCATTCACCTCCCTTCCAGCCTCATCAGCGTCTGACTCAGCTTCAACCTGCTACAGTGAGACCCAGGACCCTGCTCATTTTTAACATTGCATGGGTAAGTCACATACAAGCATCCTGCAGACTATCCTCTGAGCGGCCTTTTGGATGGTTTTTAAACCGTTTCCGCAAACATCCTTTCCTCTGAAGGCGGAACCTAATTTGAGTCTGGGTTGAACTTACTTTATTGGCTTCTAACAAACATATGGTTACACATCCTACAGGATTTCCACTAGGGAGAGACAGAGCCAGCACATTCCCTTAGCACAATCAGACTATAAAGGTACTCCAGCCTCCTCCTTGCATCCTTTTAGACCAGGGGAAAACTGCCACGTCATGAGGATGCTCCACCACCACTAAGAAAAGGAGGAGCCGAGCAGAAGCTTCCCGCCAATAACCAGCACCTTCTTGCCACTCCCAAAAGGACACCACCTTGAAATCCTATCCTCCGGTCTGAGACACTAGATAACCAGAACCCTGTTGGAGCCTCCTGATAGAGCCTGAGACAAAACCACACAGTTAGTCCAGCCCCAAACCCTGATGCACAAAAACCATCCGGTAACATGTGTTACTTTGTAGCACTCTATCCTGAGATATTTGTTAAGCACCAACAGAAAACAAACAGAAAGGGACAGCTTTCAGAATCAATGGGAGACAGAAAGAAAACTGCAGAGAAGACGGCTCATCCAGGACCAGAAGGAAAGAACATCGGCCAAAACGGAGGCAGAGAACATTTATCCCAGCTAGAGAGAACAGTGTGTGCGAGGGCATAGGTGAACTTGAGCATCGGGAACTTGCGGAAGCAAGAGAGGCACTGTGACAAGTGGCTGCATATGTGACAAAGGCCAGCCCGTGCTGGATAGAATGACCACATCCTGCTCTTCCAGCACGGCCCTAATTCGTGCCTCTTGACTAGATGTGATGTTTTATATCATCAACTTGAGGGGATCTGGAGTCAGCAAAGAGGAAAGGCTGCAAGCAAGTCTATGAAGGGGTTTCTAGACTGTTTCCTGATGGGAAGACTCACCTTAAAGGTACCTAGCACCATCCTGTTGGTTCAGTCCTAACTGTATAAAAGGAGAATGCTTCGTCAGCACAAGCCATGGTCTCTCTGCATCCTGACTGTGGGTGCCATGTGACCAGCTGCCTCAAGCTCCTGCCACTACCCCTTCCCCACTTTGAAGGACTTGCGCCCTCTAGCTGTGAGCTGATATAAATTCTTCCTTCTTTAAGTTGCTCTTTGTGGGATTTTCAGTCAAGGCAACGAGATGAGTGGCCCGTGCGATTTACAACTTCTCGTGGATTAAATGTCCCTGTGATATTTTTTACCTCATCCATGAGCCTGCTGTGACAATTTGGGTAACATTAGGCTATACGGAACCAGACAAAAGTCTTCTTGCACAGAGGAGTGAGTGGCCTGATTCAAGGCCACTTGTTGATGACATCCATGTGCAGGGTGAACTGGTTCAGAGCAGGAACTGGCTTGGAGAGAGGCTATAGAGGTTTGGCCAGGGCTGAACAAAACAAGAAAGGGAAGGGAAGAGAGCTTCCCCCCTCTCGCTCACCCAGCACCACCACCCTCACCAGAGCAGTCGGTGACCATGACCTGTGTGGAGGCCAGAAGAGTGGGATGGGATCAAGAGAAGCTTAGGAAGGGCTAGGCAATCTTAAACAAACTTGAGTACAGTAAAAGATGGAGAAGCAGCAGCCAGGGGTGATTCTGAGGCTGACAAGGGGGGTGCACTCCCACCCCAGCGCGAGTTAGACACTGAGTTCTGTCTAAAAAATAGCTATCACATGAATCACCTTAGTTGTATCCATCAAAGATTTGGCTGGGTGCTTAAGGAATCGCAGAAGTCTTGGCCAAATAAACTGAAACCACTTGTCCTCTTGGCATAAGCAAGGCCTGCTGAGGGCAGGCCTGAAGCCTGGAGGCTTGTAGAACATCAGTCAGCTCCCTCGACTCAGCAACTCTGCATCAGTGCTGGAATTAACGATTTCTCCACCACCACCATCACACACACCCCTCCAGCCCCCGTTTAACAGTTAAACAACCAAACTGCCAAATGTTTCCAAGATACAGATTCCATGGCCAGCGGCACCCGAATTCAAATGCATACCGGTTCAGATTCTCAGTGTCTACTAGAAGGAGGTTTGGGGCAAAAAAATCCCTGGAAGCTCACTTCTGCCCCTCCCTTCAGGGATACCTTAGCTGAACTTGAATCACCCCCCTCATAAAAATTCCATGTTCCGTCAGCACAATGTTTCCGTCCCAATTAGATCAATTCTCTCTAAGTAGCAATAAATGTGTTTTTCTTTCAAAGGCCAGCCCGACACATTAAGCAGGCTCAGGGCAGCCAGTCCCCAGACCGCTGGCTCCGAGTGCGTGGGGTCAAGGGTCACAGTGCCGCTGCCTCCAGCTCATTAGTAGGACCCATTCATCTTTGCTGGGGACACCAGCATTCAACATGGTGGCAGGGCTCTGGGTGGGGGTGTGCGGCCAATTCATCAGAGACCCTGCCTCACTAGAGACAAGAGCAGAAAAGTCAGCCTGCTCCAGGCCTGCAGGAAGCCCAGACCCACCAGCTGAGGACCGGAGCCCACTGGTTAAAAGTTAACCTGAACCAGGATGTCTGTCTGTAGGAGCCATAGCCACCATGCAGGGAACAGGGAACAGGGCAAGCCCCTTTCAGATGCACCTGGCTTCTATCCACCAGCAGAGCTTCCCTTCTGTCACTCCCACACACAATGAACCCTTGAAATCCATCCCAGCAAGACCTGGTCCTTTGATTTGCAAATTTAGGTTCTAAGAACAGAAAGAAATGATGGCACCACTGTGCCTTTTCTATGCTGCCCGCAGAAGCTTGGCCAAAGGAAGAACACTGCCTCTCCTCTGGGTTTGGGTTTGTGGGTGTGGGACTCAGCTTCCATCAACATAGGAGAGCAGATGTACATGTGCACATCACACACACACACACACTCGTGCCAGAGCCAGTCAGGGACACCACCCTGAGCACAAAATTCCCAGAAAGTAACGGTCTACAGATACTGAAATGAAGTATGGCACACAAAGTAACTGACTAGACATTGACTCTCACAGTTCTAAAGGCTCTGCATTGGAGATGAAGTCCATGGTCACCCTGAAGGCTCCAGGGAAGGATGCATTCACGCCTCTTTCCTGCTAACTGATGGATCCTTGGCTTGGTTGGGGCAGAACGGCCTCCATCTTTACGTGGCATCTTGTGTTTCTTCTTTTATAAAGACACCAGTCATATTAGGTCAGGGACATAACCCCCACACTTGTATGACACTTGAGAACTCACGGCATCTACACCTGCCCTATTTCTGGGGTCAGGTACGTAGGACGGGGGTTTCAACATCAGGCTCGAGTGACACACAATCCAGCCTACAACATTCTAACCTTTTGGGCCACTTGAGGCTCCCTTGCGTCCGGAGCACCCACCAGGTCCTCTGCAAAGTACTGGGTTACTATGATGGACTGATGCACCTGACCTGTGAGCTCACAGGTAGTAGAAGAGACAGGCGCTGACCAGTCACCAGATCTAAGACACAATTACAGCCACACACAGCCAGCTTACACTATAGGTAAGAGGTTAATCACATGCTCATTCCTGGCTTCCTTGGGCTATACAGCCCCATACACCCCTTAGCTCTGGCTTTCCAAGCACTTGCTGCTCAGGCCCCTCCTAGCCTGAAGCTTTTCCTAGAAGCTACATTGACAGCAGCTGAACAAACCATCCAGAAATCATAGTTTGGGGTAACCTTTCTGCAGAGCCCCCCAAACCTAGCAGAGGATATCTTGATTTACACAGCCTCTGACCCCGATGCTCTCCTTAGCAGAAGCTTCTACCTCAGATGCCAGGGTCTAGCAGCAATAAGCCAAAGCTTGGTCCACTCCCAGGACCCAGAGAAGGACTTATATCCAGTTCATGTCTAACCAGCTCCAGGCCTAAAACTCACTTTTTTTTGAAACCTTCACTGGTGTGACTAACAGTTTCCCAACCCGAAGCATCTCTCACAACTGAAATTAAAAAAAATGAGGGGAAATTTAGCCACTCCATGTCTGTATTCTCCAGAGGCTGTAAGCTTTATAAGTTAACACAACTCTCAGACCGCCTCCAGATACCAAAACCCACCCTGTGCCCGTGGCATAGTTGACTCGACTTCTGCAAACACCATGCTGGGTCAAGAAACAAAATAATTGATCACTTACCCAACCTCTTATTGCTCCTCACCACAAACTGAGCCACAGGCTTGATGCGAATCTGTTACACTACGCCCTGAGGGTTGTCATGAAGGAGACTGAAGATGAGGGAGAGGTGAGACCTGCGTGGCAGGATAGAAAGAACAGCTTAGGCACCAGAGGACAGG
Organism: Rhabdomys pumilio; assembly: GCA_030674055.1. NCBI lineage: Eukaryota > Metazoa > Chordata > Mammalia > Rodentia > Muridae > Rhabdomys > Rhabdomys pumilio. Next base: position 221,075,738 of record JANHMN010000002.1, read on the forward strand.
GCAGGGGAGGAATGAGGTTTCAGGGAGAGCTGAATTTAAGTGTTTAGGACCCCATCCCAGCACCTGAATCCTCTGGGACTTCTCAGTCACTCATCCTAGCATATGTGAGCATTTGCGACCTCCATACCCATAAGTGTTTGCAGCTGAGTGCATCTTTGATGCAGCCCAGCGTGTTTAGCAGCCTCTCTGAGAACCAAAAAACGTCTCTGTCACCTCCAGCTGAGACAAGCTGGGGAACAATACAGATCTGTAGCCCTCTCTTTAAGGAAGACTGTATACAGTATCCCTTCTACAGCCTCTGTCTCCCAGGGGAGATCCTGTGAGCTAGCACCCAAGCTGGCTGAGGGTTACTTAGGCTCTGGTGAAAACACTGAATACACAGGGAATCCTGTTTTCAGTGGTCTTATGGTTGATAATAGGGCAGGTGCTGGCCTCAAGATGTCTATGTCTTCTGTGACTATGTGACCTCACGTGGTAAAAGGCTCTTTGCCGCGTGATTGAATTAAGCATCTTGTGATAGGGAGATGAGCTGGGATTACCTAGATGACTCCTGTTTACTACAAACATCCTTATAAGAGAAAGAAGAGGAGGCCTCAATCTGAGAAGGTATGGCAATGAATAGAGCTGTCAATCAGGGCCATGGTGATGTCACACTGATGGCTTGGGGAACGGAGTCAGAGGCCGTCAGCCAAAAAACACAAGTAGCTTCTAAAAGTTGGAAAGGGTTAAGCAATAATGAGTGTGTGTTGTTCTAAGCCACCTGGCTTGTGACAGGGTGTCATAGCTGTAAAAAGAAATCAAAGCAGGGGCCCTTAAGTCTCAGGGGAAGCAGGACTGCCACGTGGCATCGTTCAGGTTGCACGTCTCCCTAAAGCAGCCAGGCAAAGAGTCGGTGGGAATAAAGGATGTGATTTCGTGAGCTGGACAAGGAGGGCTTTTTTTTTTTAAACTTTCACGGAGAAGCTGCGTAGTTCATTGTGTGGCCTCAGCAAGAGACTTAAACTCTTCCTAGGGAAATTTGGGACCTTCAGAGAGGAAAGGATGCCTGGACCAGAATTTAAAGGACAAATGTGAAAAGGAGAGTGATCCCAAGTAAAGATGATGAGGTCTGATGCATTTGGAACAGAGAAAGAAAATCTACCACTTGAGTTCCCGGTCGGTACCCGGGAGATGTTGACCAGTGAAGAGCTCAGTTGGTAGGAGTGCAGCTGACAGTCCAGTGGGGTATGCATAGGGAGGCTCATAGCAAGTGGCCAAATGTCCACATCTGGAAACTGTGGCAAAGCCCAGGCTGCTCTAAGAGCCTCCCAAGGCTGGTTCTGCATAGACCAATCTCAGTCTCCTAATTGCCCAGCGCCAGACACTGACTCTGAGGGGCACTTGGCTCTTCTACTGTATCCTTTAGTGTGTAGCAGTGAATCTGTCCCCACAGTGGCTTCACTCTCCTGCACTTAACTCTAAGACAGGTATTGATGGTGCCCTGACCTTCCCTAATATATCGCCACAAGGTGACGAAGGCCAGCCCTGCAGTCCCAGGCAGGCCACAGCCCCTCCCTGGGCCTAAGCAAAGAACAAGAAAAAACCATCAAGCTGGGTGCAAGGTTTGAGATATAAATAGCAGCAAGTTGTTTTCCTGAAGGCAAATGGTCCCCTGTGGACTAATAGCCATTCATGGCTCCTCCTACCATGTCCTCACCCCACCCCCAAAGCTAGCCCAGCTGGTACAGTGGCTCCAGCTACCCCCAACCCAGACCTTCTGCTGACAGCATAACCTTCAAGAACCTGAAATTCCTGAGTGCTCCCCAGAGCCCAATGCATCTTGAAAGAAAATTTGTGTAATGTCATTTCAAGCTGTCCCTAATCCAGAATTATTGAAGGGGGGTGGGACTGGGACCTGGGAATTGCCTCTGACACTTGACAAATACTTGGCTTTGTGTAAATGGACAGGCTCCTGAAATAACTGCCTTTAGATGTCACATGAAGAGAAATTAATTCTTTATTAACTTCCGCAATGATAATCTAATAAACCCATCGGGCTTCCAGGCCCAGCATTTAAAGAGCTTGGTGGTTTGGATGCAAATGTCTCCCGACCCCATTTTGTCTGGAATATGTTAGTGGAGAAGAGAAATAATTGGCTCTTGAGGTCAGGTGTCTGCTCAGGGTCAAGGGAGTGACTTTCTTGGCTCCATACAGACCAGGGATGCACTGCATGAGGCTGGCTCTGGGTCCACAACTGTTCTGGGTTTTCTGGAGTGATCATTTTAGATAGATTGTCCCTTTGCTCCCTAAAAGATGACTGTCTCTGGTATTCACTCATATTACAAGGTCGTTGAATTCCCCCAGTGATCAGTTCCAAAGAACAAGCCACCCTGGTCCTTCCTTTCACTCCTTCACGTCCCCATGTGCTGACCTAAGGGAGACTCCAAAGCCCCTGTTCTTATTTGTAGCTTACAGCCTAGTGGGTGGCAGACAACAACATCAGTCGTAATCATTAACTGATGGGAAATGCTGCAACAAAGGGCATCCCAAGAGGTGCACAGCATGAAGGTCTGCAGGATGGGCAGCCACCCAGCCAGGACTTCTGGGTCCTTCTGGGAGAGGCCAGGCTCACTCCCCGTGATGGCATCAATAGAGACAGAAACAACAATATCTACTCTGGAGGCAGGAAGAACATAAAACAAGGTGACAGAGGCTGCAGAGGACTCCAGGGTAGGGAAATTCTCCAGGGAATGCCAGGGAGGAAAGAGTCCAGTCTAGTCTGATACCTGGCACTTCCCACCTCCCTTGTTTGCTTACCTCTCATAGCAGGGTACTCTTTGTTACCCAAGGAGACATCCAGGAAATCAATGATAGTACAAGGCTTGTAGAATGTGTGTGTGTATGTGTGTGTGTGTGTGTGTGTGTGTGTGTGTGTGTGTGTGTCTGTATGTGTATGTGTGTGTGTGCATCTTTGTGTGTCTATGTATCTATGTGTGTATGTGTGTGTGGTTCTGGGTGTGTATCTGTGTATGTGTGTCTATGGTCTGTATGTGGTTGTGTGTGTGTGTGTGTGTGTGTGTGTGTGGTTCTGGGTGTGTATCTGTGTCTATATGTGTGTCTGGTCTGTGTATGTGGTTCTGTGTATGTGTGTGTGTGTGTCTGTGTGTGTCTGTGTCTGTATGTGTTCTGTGTCTGTGTGTGTGTGACTTGTGTATGTACATTCACACACCATATATAGTTAGAAAATGGTAAAGACATACCAAAGACTGGTGAACAAATTGATTGTTGAACAAAAAAAGATAGTGAAAGGGTTGTCTAAGCACAAAACAAGGGGAAATTAATGGAATAATAAATGTGACTTCATAAAAAATTTTAATTTCTCTACGCTATAGACCCAGGCATGATAATCAATACCGCTTTTTAAAAGGGGCAGATGTCAAGGCAAATCATTCATACCGGAAGAAATACAAACAGCTAACATGCATCCGGAAGAACTGTTCAGTCACACGTAACATCATAGAGAAGTAGGATGAAGCGACTGTAAGATACCACTGTTCACCCCTCACATTGATTTTCTTTTTTAATTCAGTTGTGAGGATGGGCAAGACGTAAGCTCTCTCAAATCGCTCGCAGAGGCTCCAGCTGTTAAGGCCTTCCTGAAAAGCAGCCTTCTAACACACATGGAGATCTGTATAAAACGCTTTTTTACTGGGCCCTCTATCACACAGAGGGTGTGTCCTAAAGAAGGGAGTGGTGTCAAGCAGTGAAAGAGATTCCTGAGATGTACCAACCAAATACAAAGTGTGGGCTTTTGCTTGGACCCCAGTTCAAGTACACTGAAGGCAGGAAGACTTTTCCTGTGATAATTAGAAAAAATAATAATTGAATGTGACCAGAGATAAGAAGGCACTGAGGAAATTATTCTTCATGTTTGCAGTGTGATGATAAAATATTCAAAACAATATTTGTACAGGGGAGTAGTAGAGGGAACACTGCTAACCAAAAATAATTTTAGCATGTTTAGGGTGTGTGTTGCTCTTGGTATTCTCAAGAAAATTCAAGAAATCTGGCCATGAAAGCAAACTCAATTATGAGCTAAATACCTTTTACAAGTTGTGGCATGTAGTCCATGAATATTAGGCCACTGGATGAACTCTGTTCTTTAAAAAAAAAAAACAGATATTAAGATATTAGCCTTTTAAAATTGCTCATGAGTTAAGGAAAAGAGCAAGAAAAAAAACGCTTGGATTTACCTTTTAAAATGAATATGTCTGTGCAGCAAAGAAAAGTTAGAATGCTCTCTGTGGTCCTGCCTACGGAGGAGGGTTCATTACAAATGACTTTCATTTCCCTCTTTAAATGTTTGTAGATAAAAGAAGGTGGAAGATGTCGTTATCTTAAGGACTGGTGCCAAAATTCCTCCTAGAGAAGAATCCAGCTTTGAAGAATCATCTAGAAAACAAAGGAGTCCAAAGATGGATCTTTGAAGACCTGGTCTAGGGGCCATATCAGTGACCTGTCTTGACTGTCTCTGGGAAAATGGAGGGAGTGGGAGGCTGGAAGCACCAGGGCCTATAGCTGAGTGCCTCCACATACAGCAGGAAGCTTGCCTCTCCTGGACCTGCAGAAATCTTGGTGATCTGACATTCTGAGGTATCAATTCTATAAACAGCAACAACAAAAAAGAAGTCTCCTCATATTTTTAGGAAAAACAACGTCTTTTTCTATCCCAAGTGGGAACCTGTCCTTCTGGAGCCCCACCACCACCACCACCAATTGTCACCTACCTGGAATCACCCACATCAATTCATCTCTAGATATGGGGACTTGTGAGTCACACCAGAGCTCAGAACTGAGAAAAAGGCCAAATGTGAACCATTTGAAAAAGAAGATAAAGCAAAAAGTCTGACTGGCACTGCCCCATATGCTCTGGGGACCATGGACCTCCACAGTAAGGACCTGAAGTGTCACCTGGAGAGAGCAGACAGGAGCCACCTTCCCTGGGAGCACAGTGAGTGTTTACAGATCGCACCGCGAAGCTGCAGCACAAATATCAGAGGTCTATTTTGTAAGCTGCTTGTCAATTACATAATTTGCCCAGGAATGATTTTTACATCTAATTAGCACAAATTGTCTTACATGCACCCAAAAATGGAAAAAAAAATTAAGGAAGATGCATCTAAAAATAACACATGGGTCTCGGATCGGTCTCTTAATTAGAAATTCTTCCTTAAAAGTGAAAACAAGCAAATTTGCAAATTGAAGAGGCTCCAAGGTCAGACCCAGGAACCCCAGCTTCTCTTCTCAAAGAGTCTTGGAGGCACCTGAAGGACAGATCTCCCCGGGGGAAGTTGTTTAGGAAAGAAAGGGTTGCCCAGGTTCTCTCTCTCTCTGTCTCTCACCTCTACAAGTGGGGACCCCAGAAGTCACAAATAGTGAACAGACATACCCTTTCTGACAAGCTACCACCCTGGGTGCTGGCCCCATCCACATGGCTTATGTGATCTTCTCCTCTTAGTGTACCGATAGATACACGGTCCAGACCCAAAGATAACTCATGTTATAGAGGATATGCCATCTCAGCTTGGATACTCTGTCACAAAATCCTCATTTGTGCATTAACAAAGATGAGCTCTGGATTGGTTCAGGTAAAACTGATCCCACCTCCGAGACCCTCAGCAACTCCAGGCTCCTGGTCCCCAGCCAATGGCTTCTTACTCCCTCTCTGTCCCACCTCCATCCCATCACTGAATTAGGGACGTGCCTCTGCTATGACCACGTCCTTTATATTGAGGACAACAGCTTCATTTCTCTGCAGTTCTGGAAATGAAAGTCCACAATCAAAGTGTCTTGTGGCTGGGTCCTTCTCAGGCAGGCAGGCAGGCAGGAGCTAGCCATTGCCTTCTCAGTAAGTGGAAATCTTGGTTTTCTAGAGCCTCCATCCCCAAAACCCTACCTTCAGCTTCCCACAGTCTTCTCTCCTCAAAATCTCCTCTCCAAGTCTATCTCTGTGAAAATCTCTCTTTCCATTAGGACATGGACCACACATATGAGGGCCTACCTAAAGACCTCAGTTTGACATGGTTTTTTTGTGAGTTGCTGACTATCAGATAAGGTCCCATTCCCAGACGGAAGGTACATTCATTGCAACACCCTCTGAGGGTACAACGCAACCCATAACGGGGAGGCATGTTTTGGGGGAATCATGGCTGGCAGTTCTGTAATAGCCCTGAGCAACATACCCACCTAATAGCCAGAGAGCAGGGGAAGCACCTCCCTGGCAGCAGCACCCCTGCCTCCAGCCCACCTGAGGCCTAGAATGTGCAAGGTGCAAGGCTGTGAGCAGCAGACCTGGAAAGAGAGGAAGGCAAGCAGCTAGACCCAGAGACCTGCAGCACAAGCAGCTTCAACATGGTGAATAATTATTAACAAGTTATTAATAAAGATGAATCAAGACTCTCCCTAGAGATCCCTACGAGTGCTCTGGGCATCTCTAACTAGCACTAAACAAGTAAAAGCAAAGGACTTCAAGAAAACCTGGTCGGTCAGCAGCCTGGGGCCTAGTCACTCCCTCTTCTCTTGTGGAGCCCTGTTTTGTCTGAAACACCATGCAGGGAAGTCCTCCCTTTCCTCCCAGAATAGGGCAAACATCACAGAACAGCGTTCTGTTAGCATTTGTCAGGTTTTACATGGAAAGCCCGAGGCTGGAGCCTGGCTAAAGACTCAATTCCAAGTTATGGTTACCTCAAGCCCAGTTCGGCCTACAGCTGAACAGAGAGAATGAGAACCAGAGCAGAGAGTAGGGGGCCAGCTCAGCTCCAACCCCTCAGAGAGGAGAGTAGGGGGACCTCCTCAGCTCCAAGCCAAGAGAAGAGAAAATAAAAAAAAAGAAAGAAAGAAGACATGGAGGACAGGGTGGGGGAAGGAAGGAGGAAAGAGGACAAAGGGAGGAAGGAAGGAAGGAAGGAAGGAAGGAAGGAAGGAAGGGAGGGAGGGAGGGAAAGAGTCGGATACATGCAGGTTTATATACATACATACACTTTTAGGCCCAGGGTCATTGATCCCTGTGCCCTATGCTGTATGCCCTATGTCCTATGCCCTATGTCCTCTGCCCTATGTCCTATGCCCTATGTCCTATGCCCTATGCCCTATGCCCTATGCCCTATTGCACTTTTCTCCTGACACTATGAGCTTCCCCTTTTGAGATTCTCAGCGAGTTTATATTTGGGAATAATTGTAACGTAATTTGATGCATAATTAGGGCAGAATAGAAGACTGCGTTTTTAACTATCCATACATCCTCATCTCATTTAAATAATTCCTAATCTATCTGAGCAGACTGCCTGTGCCGCACTGGTGTGTATTGAACTGAGGATAATGAAATAAGAGATGGGACAGAGAAAATGCTATTTCAGAGTCTGAAGATCACCAATTAATGACATGAAAAAGCGAGAAAGACTCTATTCCTTAATATCCTCTACGCAGGGCACACATGCAGGCTCCCCAAAGCAATTAGGGCAAGCTGGGGGACCAGGCAGGAGGAAGAAACAGTGTCTGACATGTGGAAAGTACTACGGAACAGTTTTAATTGAGCTTAGGGCCTTGGGGTGGGGGTGGGGAGGAGAGTTCATTCAGTAAAGTGCTTGCCATAGAAGCCCAAGGACCTGAATTCAGATCCCTAGGAGCCACATAGAAAGCCAGGAGGAGCAGTATGAACCTGAACTTTCTAACTGGAAAGGCCAAGATAGGCAGCTTCTTGGAGTTTGCTGGCCTGCTAACTTAGTTGAACCAGTGAGCTCGAGGTTCAGTTAAGAGACGCTGACTCAAAATAATGTGCAGAGTGAGAAAGATAATCCAGTGCTGATTTCTAACAGAGAGAGAGAGAGAGAGAGAGAGAGAGAGAGAGAGAGAGAGAGAGAGCAAAATATGTACCCCTGCCCCCCCCCACCCAGCTCCAGTGCCTCAGCAGACTCACAAGATTGATTTGGGGACAGGTTAGATCAGTGCTTGGAGCTGGCCTTTCCAAACCCACATGGGAGGCAAACCTCTATCCCAACAGGCCTGGATGCCTGGAGGCTGTCCCTATACCCAGAAACATCCTGCCCCCAGTCATTCCTTCATGCCAGGGTCTTTTTGCTCCAACAGATGGTTTCCTGTGAGCCGCCCCCACAGCCACGGAGGGGAGAACCGATGTTTAGCCAGACCCCAGCCCTTTCACAGGCAGGTAAAAGTTTAACCAGAGCCCTTTGGCGGGGCACTGGGCCCTGCGCTCCCATTCAGGGTGTGATAAATGACTGCTGTCAGTGCGACATGAATGCTCATATTGAAAAGCCCTGCTCTCTGTCTCCCTCCCTTTCAGGCCGCCAACTTCTTCTCTCTCTTAAGTTACTAGGTGTCACTCACGTGTCACCCTTATCTTGAATGCCTCCCAGTCAGGGACCCCTGCTCTCTCTGCCCCCTCTCCTCCCACCTGCCCCACCCCCTCTCCCTGCTCTCCAGGTCCCTCTCTTCCCTCCTCCACCTTCCTCTTCCTCCTTCCCAAATCCTCTCCTCCTATCTCTTCCTCCTCCAGCCCTGACTTGGTAATGGTGCCACGCAGGCTGTCTTGAAGGGAAGGACAGTAGCACTGAGCAGGGATTCATAGATGCAAACGAAGAGAGCATCTCCACAGCATCCTGTTGCTGTGGTCCTCAGCCCAGACACCAGGATGCACCATGTGTACTGTACTTCAACAGGGACAGAAACACCGAACTTTCTGTTTGTCCTGCAAACAAATCAAAAATTGCTACTCAGAACTTCTTCTGCTCACCACAAGGCCTGGGAACTCTTCACCCTGCCTGGGGCTCCCAACACAGCTTCACAATGTACAGATAACAGCTAAGCTAAGAGGAGCCATGCTCCCTGCTTCACAACCTCCCCCCAGCCCTCCCCACCCCCAGTGACCATGTATGAAGCCTCTGCTTCTTTCTCTCACTCAGCCAGTCAACTATAGGAAGTGACTTACTAGAGTGGCAAGTCATGGAGCTAAAGTCACCGTAGGCAGGAATGTCACATCAAAAGCTGGGAAGACAAGATGACACTTTTGGAGGGAGATGGGGAATAATGGCTGTGTGAAAGCTTGGCTTGTTCAGTGAGCAGTCCCCCAAAAAGAGAAAGATATGAGTGGCTCAGTGTGGTGGGGCCTGATTAGTAACGTGTGTGTGTGTGTGTGTGTGTGTGTGTGTGTGTGTGTGTGTGCAGGTACACATGCACACATTTATGGGAGTATGGGAGTGTTCGTGCGTGCATGTAAGGGTCCGTATAATCTCGGATGTAATTTATAAAGCATAGTCCACCTTGCTTTTTAAGGCAGGGTCTCTCGTTGGCCTGGAGCTCACCATATAAGTCTGGCTGGCTAGCCAGCAAGCCCCAAGACGTGTCTTGTGTCTACCTCCCCGCCACTGAGATGACAATGACAAGCATGCACTGCCTCACAACGTGTTTTCCTTACATGAGTTCCTGGGATCGAACCCTGGTCCTCATGCTTGCAGGGTGAGCGCTTTACCACCTAAACCCACTGTCTCTTTACTCATGGAAGTGAGTAGTAGCTTGTGTTTCCATAGCTCTAGGTATAAAAAGATTGTGGTGGCCTCATAGCATGCCAGGCCCCTCGGGACCACCTTTCATGTACATTCCTACCCAGGATTGGTTATCTGCTTATTATAAAGACCTGTGCATTGTGGGAAACATGTGAGGGCACACAGGAGTCATGGCTAAGTCTTCTGTTTCTGACATAACATGCAGGAGGAAAGCAAGGGCCTCACCCACTCTGCATGGGTCTTCCCCATGAGCACTCCCATGGGCTTCAGAGAGCCACAGATGTGAGTCTCTCAGGGATCTGGGTGCCCACAGCTGGATTCCTACATTCACAACGGAGGCCATGAAATACGGTTCTGCCCTCTACAGTAGAATTCTTGGATCAAATGTACTAAGGAAATGCATACAACCTGCTTTGCCATGACGAATATCAGTCATCACATAGACAAACCTCATTAACTCAGAGTTTCCCCACCCATGCTTGACAGCCAAGCCACCTTCAATGTTCTCCAGAGCATACGTTATGACTTTACTGCACACAGCCATGCATGGGTAGCAGGTACCATCCTTTTCCCATCAGAAGGGTGAAGGGGGAGAGGCTTCACAAGGTTAATCCTGTCCCATAAGGTTCTATCTCCTTGCCAGAGCTGAGGGACCCTCTGACTGCTGAGCTGATCACTGGCCATCTGATTTGAGAAGTACAAGAAGAAACTTAGGAGAACCAGACGCCACCTACTAATGTAGGGAGAAGAAAGCAGGGTTTTCTTGGATTGATAGCCTCTAGGATATAAAAAAGACATAGAATACAACCAGTGTCAGGAAAGGGGAAGTGGTGGAGAAGAAGGGGCTCTCTGCCAGCCGACCCCGAGCTTGGCTGTACCCCCCTCAACGAGTCCTCTGTCTAACTGTCCCTGTCACAGTTTCTGCTTCTGTGCCTCTTCTGGGCTGCCAGGTCCTGGAGATTTGCCTGGCTTGTACTATTTCATGAACTGGTTTATTTCTCTCCCTGGACAGCAATTATGGCATCTAGATAGAGACTATCATTCCTACCCTGGTTCAAAAGAAGCATTGAAAAAAAAAAAAAAAAAAAAAAAAAGACAGCTAGGGAATCTGAATCCAAAAGGATCCTGCCACAGAGGGACAGAAGGCTGGGCTGCCCAATCTCAGAGATACTCAGCAGTCACCTCCAAAAGGAGAAACTGAAGGGGCTCCAGCCAATTCATATCTGTCAGTCCACTCATCTTTGATGTAATGTTTTTATTAATTCTTTTTGAGAACCACATACCTGCATATAAGGCATTTTGATCAGATTCTCCATGTACACGCACACTCCTTTGAAATTTACTAGCATCCTGGACCCCTCCACCCAACTCCATCTCCTCTCCTCTCCTCTCCTCTCCTCTCCTCTCCTCTCCTCTCCTGTCCTGTCCTCTCCTCTCCTCTCCTCTCCTCTCCTCTCCTCTCCTCTCCTCTCCTCTTTTTCAGTCCCACTGAGTCCCATTTGTGCTGCGCATACACGCATGTATGTAAGGTGTGGGCCATTTGCTGGAACATGATCAACACACCAGAAACCAAATCCCTGAAGAAAACTGTCTCTTCCTCCCTTGGCAGCCATCAGCCATCAGTAGCACCTCAGCTGAGGGTGGGGGGCTGTGAGCTCCTCTCTACTCCATGCTGGGATGCTGACTGGCTTTATTTCTTGTAGGTTTACGCAGATAAACCCAGCTGCTGTGAGTCCAGGAGTACAGTCCCCTGTCATGCTCAGAAGACACTGTTTAACTACAAGTCTCTCCGACCTCTGGCTCTTATTCAGGAATGTTCTCTGACCTTTAGGGTGTGTGTGCGCGCATGTGCGTGTGCGTGTGTGTGTGTGTGTGTGTGTGTGTGTGTGTGTGTGTGTGTGTGTGTTGTGGCCAAGCATGTCACTAACACCGATTCTCTGCACTTTGGCCAGTTTTGAGTTTCTGTGTCAGCAACCATTCCCTGAACAAAGAAGTTTCTCTAACAGTGTCTGGGAGCTACGCTAATTATGGATTCAGGACTCGGCCTACCTCTATTTCTAAACTACCACCTTCTGTATCCCTGTGCTGGTGCCTCTCAGTCTCAAAGATGGAGCCTAATTCCTTAAGCCTATTCACTCCCTGACAAAATTCATTTCCCCATAAAATATACCAGGTTGAATGTGATTGTTGCTTACACACAGCCAAAGGCAGCTTGACACATAGATTTTTAAACAAACTGTTAAGACACAGTGTGTCGTGATGTGATCACTGTGGCAAGTGCCATTATCAAAGGGTGTACAGAATTTTTTGCTAAGATCCTGAAATAGAAAATCGGCTACCTTATTTTGAAGAAGGCCAACAGAGTAGGTCTCTAGAGATAATGTCCAAAGGCTGTTTACCAAACACAGAAGTATAGGCATGAATGAGGGAACAAAGCCTTGTGGGGCGACTTCTGAATATGATGTCCTGGTACACTCCCCACTGAGCAAACAGAGACACTAAGTGCCTTGTCCCAGAGGACAACACTGTTGATAGGCACTGGCAATATTTTTTTTACTCTGTGTGTTTATGTGTGTGTGTGTGAGAGAGAGAGGGGGGGCAGGAGAGAGGTGTCTGTTTGTCTCTCTGTGTATATGTGTATATGCACCCACACATGACACAGGGTAGGAGTACAGGGTACGGAGATCAGCGGACAACTTCCAGCAATCAGTTCTTTCCTTCCAGCATGTGGGTCCCAAGGGTCACACTCAGGTCCTCTTGGTGACAAGCACCTTGACCTGATGAACCATCTTGCTAGCCTGGTACTGACAAAGCTTGGGCACCAATTTGCTTGATTTTGATGCTTCATTCCCCCACCTGCCCCAGCACTGCCACCAAGCACCACCAAATGGATGCTGAGAGCTCTAGGAAAGAAAACTCCTCCCCCTACCCCCAACTAGTGATTTGTCCTGAGCCATCAGGAAGGGCATGATCTGAGCTGAGAGCAAGAAGTTGGAATGAAGGCTCAGCTCTGAGGCCCAGTGAGGGTGATGATTGCTGGGAAAAGCAAGAACGCTTTCTCTGAGTCAAATCTCTTCCTTTGGTGACCTGTACTGGAGAGTGATCCAACGCCGAGACTCATCAACCAAAGACGCAACCAAAGATGCTTACCAGGCTACTGTTGCTGATGGTTACCAGTATAGTTCTAGACTGTGGCCTTAAAATGAAGTTTGCCATCAACTGTCATTGTAAGTAGCTCTAGATTTCTATTACTAAAACAAATTTTGCATCATTAAGAAAAAAAATTAGTTCTGTTGCATGCTTTTTATACCACACACATTCAGGATCTCAACTCTTAGGCAAAATAAATGCAAATGGGGGGGACTCATAAGCTCAAGCCTAAAGTGAGAATCGCCTCATTATTATTAGTGAATAATCACTTTCACATTAATGAATTAACTTTAAAATATCAGGCTTAACTACTAATTAACCTCCAGTCAATGCTTTAAATAAATTTTATTATACTTACTTTCCAAAGTAAAAATATCATTAATAACATATGTTCAGTGTTATATATTTTTCATATGCTATAATTAATAGAAAGTATTTTATAATTTCCCATGCTTGCTGTTTTTATGCAGTGGTTAAGGACAAGGCTGGGGTGGGAGAAGAGCAGGCACTGGTCATGAATGTCCAGCCATAGTATGGTGAGCAGGTGTGCACACAGTAGGTCTCCCACCACACCAGGGATAGTACTCATATATCATCCGGTCTACTTCTTCTAGCCCCAGCTGGCCATATTGAAATAGGCAGAGCCCTAAATTCAGATCAAGTGGAACAAGGCCCTCTAGACTCACATCTCAGCATTAAGAGACCTGAGCAATCTACTCCTCTTTTTTTCTCCAGAACCTTCTCCCAAGGATTGGGAAGAAGCTCTCCCACATAGTCCCTCATCCTGGCCACTTCATACCTGAGATCTATAGAAACAAGGGTGTTACTATGAACCGCTGCCAAGGGCTGACAGTCTAAGACACACTTTCCACACATTGTCTTACTGAATCCCCCATAATGTTCCTGCCGTAAATATGGCAGAGGCTGTCAGTGTAGCCAAACTCACCTGCTCTCCTACACTCCCAGGCTTCCCTTGAAACGGGTTTGTGTTCACTCAACAACTGGATTGTGGCCAGTGACCCAGGTAGAAGTAGAGGGCACAACATCCAGGCCTGACCTGGAATGTATCATAGGCACTCAGAAAACATTTACATGTAAAGGCACAACTTGTGAATGCCTGAGGCTTTGAAGGTCATGGGGGCTTCATCACAAGACCTCAAGGTTGTCGTGTTCATGTGCAAGCAGCACTGAATAATGAGGAAGCAAACAGATGTGCCCGTGTACCAATAAAATCTTACTTACCAAGTCGACTGGAGAATGACTGGTGTACGATTGCAAACCTCTGTCTCTAAAATATCCCACTAAAAATTTCAGACTTGGTTATCTCAGATGATCTAGCAGAGGAGCCCAAGAAGGCCTTGAAGAAGACAGAACCTGGCTCCTGTGAGTCAAGTGGGCAAAGGGCTGCCTAACCCCATTGTACTTTGGATGGAAGAGAGAGACGGATAGAGATTTGGAGACTGTTATGGCATCTTGTAGTACTTTGTTTATTATTTCTGGCAGCTTTTGAAAATGAAGGCTGGAGCCAGGGCTACACAGAGAAACCCTGTCTCAAAAAATCAAAAAAGTACTACAAGAAACAAAAAAAAAAAGCCGGGCAATGGTGGCGCACGCCTTTAATCCCAGCACTTGGGAGGCAGAGGCAGGCGGATTTCTGAGTTCGAGGCCAGCCTGGTCTACAAAGTGAGTTCCAGGACAGCCAGGGCTACACAGAGAAACCCTGTCTCAAAAAAAAAAAAAAAAAAAGAAAAAAAAAAGAAAATGAAGGCTGGAGATGAAAGGGGTCCAAGCTGTTTACAAGGCAAGAAATAGTGAGGCCAGAGTTCAGGATGACTGACAGCCTTCCTGAGCAGAGTCTCCCATTTTTAACCCTGTGTTCCCATCCTCTGCAAGCAGGTGTCATCAGATCACTCAGCCGGAACTGGATTACAAGTTTCCAAAGCCCATTCTTGCAACCCTGCTCAGACTACTTCCTGAGAAGAGCCACATTAACTCGATCTGATTCCTGCATGATGTCCTCACACCCTGCTTTACCTCTGGGGTGTGACCTAAGAGGAAAGCCTCCTCCAAGGCCTCAGTCCCTCCTCACAAAGTCACTGAGTCAGGTATGAATATTTTTGATGTTTTATTTATAAGTCAGGAGGGGCATCAACACATGCCGTGCCTGGCTATGTGTGAGGTCAGAGGATAACTCTGTGAAGTTGGTTCTCTCCTTCCACCTTCCTGTGGTTTCAAACTCAGGTCTCCAGGCTTGTGTGACAAGCGCTTTTACCCACTAAGACATCTCACCAGCCCCTTAGACATGGATTTTAAACATATACTAGCTTCAGTGTAGAAATCAGCCCTGACACCTATAAAATGGCACTAAATCCTGCTTTTATGAGCTCTTGCTACATTTAGCTGCCTGTTTTATCACAGAAGCTGGACGTGTACCTGAAGGGAGTTAATAACCCAGCAGTGCTGGAGCCTGCCTTCCTCAGGACTGAGAAAAGGAGCCCCAAGCCAGACACACAACTCTACCCGTCCAATCCCTCAGCTCACCACCCATTCCTGTGATGCGTCAGTGCCCCAGCTCAAGTGTTCAGTGGTTGTCTCAGAGAGACCATTCTTTGACCTGAAACCCAAAGGTTAAAGAGAAGCTGATTGGGCCAGAAATGAAGGGAGAGTGTTCCAGAGAGGAAACATAGCAGCTCAGCTGAGATACGGGAACAGGTGGGTCCCTAGATGCTCTGGTCTAGCCTGGCCTACATTGAGAACTTCCAGGCAAACGAGAGACCTTGAATCAAGCAAAAGGTGGGTAGTGCCTGAGGAACAATGACACATGAGATTATCCTCTAGCCTACAGATGTGTGCTATGTACATACATATTCACACGTGCTTCATACACGCAAAGAAAAAATTAAGCAAACATGTTAAAGAGAAAGGCCAGCCCCTGCATCATTCTGTCTTGTTGCCATGAGATGGGATCTCTTCCTCCTGATATACATGCTCCTGACCCAATGCCATGGGGTCCTCACCAGATGCTGCTACCATCCTGTCAATCTCCAGAACTGAGAGCTACGCAAACTTCTTTGCCTTATAAAATCGCCCTGCCTTTTTGTCGCTGCCCCCAGTGACAGCAACAAAAGTGGCTAATGTAGGCGCTGAAGCTGTGCCAAGGAGAGGAATAACCGAGTCAGGAAAGAACCACAGGCACTAGGCCAGGCGGTGGTGGCACACGGCTTTAATCCCAACACTTGGGAGGCAGAGGCAGGTGGATTTCTGAGTTCGAGGCCAGACTGGTCTACAGAGTGAGCGGCAGGACAGCCAGGACTACACAGAGAAACCCTGTCTCGGAAGAAAGAAAGAAAGAAAGAAAGAAAGAAAGAAAGAAAGAAAGAAAGAAAGAAAAGAAAAGAAAAGAAAAGAAGAAGAACCACAGGTGCTAAGAAAGAGGACCAGCATGTCACAGAATCAAGGGGCATCTGATGTTACAGAGGAGCTAAAAAGGTGAAGCTAGGGGTCCCTCAGCTCTGGTGGTGACATTAAAGTCACAAATACTCATGTAAAAATCCACTGTGGGTCACACTGCATCAAACAAGAGGGAGGCAAAAATAGACTAACCTAATTAGACCGACGTGGAGACCAAAGAAACACCGCAGACAAAAATGTTGGAGTGATCCAGTTGAGGAAGATGGGAGAGTATCTTACTCCAGCAAAGCTGAGCACATGAAGCTAAGATAAGAAGGCAGGAGGCAAGGAGTCAAAGACCTTCTAGCCTATGTAGGAGTTTCAGCTGAGTCCAAGGCAAAGGAAAGACGTGGAGGAGACATCTTTTTGCCCTTTAGAACAACAGCCACTGACACTGACTTCAGTTGCTGGGACGCTAACCATCTCCCACAGCCCTCAACTTCTACCCTTTCAAGTTAAAAAAAATAGGATGCACTTCTCCTGTCCTTACAACCCAAGACTCTCGTAGCTACTTAAAGAGTCTGGATGTAGTTGAGTCCTACGAGCGCTTACCTGTCATGCAGGAGGGCTGGTTGTAAGCCAGGTGTCGTAAGCCAGGTGTGGTGGTGCACACTACAGTCCTAGCACTAAGGAAGTAGAGGAAGGAGAATTAAAGTTCAGGTCCATCCTCAGCTACCTAGTAAGTTTGAAGCCAACCTGGGCTAAATGAGACTGTCTCGAAACACAAAATCAAGAATCTTGAAGAGAGTTGGTGCATTTGAGAGAACAGCTTGCTTGATATAAATGAATGTCCCAAGTAGGGTCTGATTTGGGGAGCTGTCACGCAGCTTAAGGTTTTGCAGAGGGCTAAAAGACCCTCGGGGTCAAGCTAAGCCACCAGCATGTGTAGGAGGCTTGTTCCCAGTTCTCTGGTGAGGATGAGACTGGAGGACTCCGTTGTGGCCCAGGGGAAGGGCTGACATTTGGTGAGATGTCTGTATTTAACTCCCACTGCTTGACATCTGTTTCCAATTAATTTGCCTGTGTTAAGAGAGAAGCTACCCAGAGCACTTGATCTCAAGTCAGTTCTCCGGAGAGAGGAAGCCACAGAGTGGTGAGCCAAGCCTGGTTTCCCCCTCCTCAGCTCCACTCCCCTACTCCCAGGGGCTCTTTTGACCTCCAGGAGCACCTGGCCTGAAAGGCACCCCCACACCTGTTCCATGCCTTTCTTTGCAGCCATAATTCTGCAGCATCGAGGATTTGTTAGGAGAAGGAAGACAAGCCCACGTCTAAAGCCACTAGATAAACTGCGTATGGGAGAGAAGCCTAAGGTGGCCCAGAGCTGCAATCAAGAGTTGTGTCTCCTCTATTTTGTTTGGTTGTTTGGCTTGTTGGTTAGTTGGTTTTGTCTGGCTCTTCTTGGGGGGTGGGGGGAGTGTTTTGAGACAAGATTTCATATAGCCCAGGCTAGCTACTTTTATTTTGGCAAGGATGATCTTGAACTTCTGATTCTCCTGCCTCCACCTCTTAAGTGCTGGGATGACAGGCGTGTATCTCCTCACTCGATTTACAAGGTAATGGGGATGGAACCCAGGGTCTGCTGCATGCCAGGCAGACACTCTACCAACCAGCTACATCCTCAGCCCCAGAAGTTCCTATTTCTACCCTAAAGCTGTAGGACATGTCATGTTCCCATTTAGGTGTTCCCCTTCTGTCTGTCTCTCATCTTTTTTTTCTCTTCATGTCTCTCTATCTCTGTCTCTGTGTGTGTCTCTCTGTCTCTGTGTGTGTGTCCCTGCATGTCTCTGTCTCTCTGTCTCTCTCTCTCTCTCTCTCTCCATGTGTATACAGAAGAGGTGGACAGCGGCAGCGGCACAAAGGGATCACATAAAACCGCTTTCAACCACAGCCGCCCCGACCACACTTAGAAATGATATTAGCGAAATCAAGACACCAGCCATCTTCTGCTCTTTAAATTAATTACATTTACACTCAAATACTACTTGATTCAGCTATTTGAGAACTTCCAGGAAGTTTAGAATATCTCAGGAATGTGATTCCAACTGTCAAGCTTATACAACCTAAATACAAATCAAGCGTTTGAGATGAAGTTTTTTGCAACCCCATTGAAGCATTAAGGAAGTGTAAGATGTGTGCTGGGTTCTGGAGACTTGTACACTACGTGTAAACCACATGCACACGCACACAAAACCTAAAACACACACAAACATCACATACACACATACATTACATACACACATAAACACACACCTCACCTACACACACGTCTTTAGGAGAATGTAAAGTGTCTCAACAGTGTTTTATACTGATTGTGTTCCTACGACAATAGTTTGAATGTAATGAGTTGAATAAGATAGAGTACCAGAAAATATGGGGCTGGGGAGAAGTGCTGCCTCTCAAGCATGAGGACCTGTGGTTGAAACGAAAGCCAGGCATCCCAGCATGCACTTGGAATCCTAGAGATGAGAAGCAGAGACAAGCAGCTCTCTGGGACTCACTGGTCAGCTACCCTAGCCTGTTTGGTGAGTTCCAGTCCAAGGAGTGGACAAAAAGAGTGGATAGCACCTAACAACACACTGGGTGAGCAGACACGAGAATATGTCCTCTAGCCTCTCTCTGCACATGTACACACACACACCATACCACACACATACATGTGTATATCATGTACACACACCTCATAATACATACATACATACATACATACACACACACATCACACTTCACACAAACATACACACACAACATACATACATACATACATACATACTACCTAAATATATATACACACATATCACACACACACACCTACACACATACCACACACATACACACTACATATACACACCGCCACATACACACCATGTACACACGCATATATAAACACATAGTACATACATACATACATAAACATATACACACCTACATACCTACATATATGTGCCACGACATACAACTACCTACACACACACAAAAAGTACACACACATACCACAAACACACAACAAACACACACATATATATATACCACCACAAACATGCATACTACACACATATGTATAACTTCTACATGCACACACACACATCACACCGCATACAAAGGCAACTTAAAGTCACCTGTTTTGTTTCACTTGCTCAGTGCAATACCAAGAAACTGTTAACATTCTCATGGCTGAGCCGTGTTGTATTTCCACAGGACAGCATGATTAGAAGAATGTTGGTGCTTCAATAGGGTAGCAGTAGTTGATACAAAGGCAGCAGATGACATGCATGAGACAAGTTCTGAAGATGCTTTGGAGGTGACTTTGGCAGGCCTTGCTGAGGACTGTGGGGAATCCACGAAGAGAAGGGAACTCACAGAGGGACTGGGTTCCAGCTTTAAACTGGGTTCTGGCTTGAGCCCTTCAAATACATGCTGATGCCATGTCCACGAAGAGGGAAAACTTAGGGAAAGGAAACTTTGACTGAGGACTCTAGGTTACTTTAGATGTACCAATTGGAGATGCAAGATGTCCAGCAGGCAGTTGGATGTGCAGGCCTCATATACAGAAGCAAAGTTGACAGCAGGGAGCTCCAGGAAGCAATCACTTGGAAAAGAAAGAACTGTCCTCTAGGTAAGCACTTCCTGATGGATGGACGGCCATATAAATGTCATCTCTGCTCTCTCAATCAGAGCAAAACCTGAATAAGCAAACAGTCCTCCACCACAGTCTCTTCTGTGTGTCGTCAGCTCCCTCTCCCTCCTCTTCCTCTCCCTCCTCCTCTTCCTCCTCCTGCTGCTCCTCTTCCTTCTCCAGAAGAGACCTTTACTCGGCTTTCCCACTTACCCACAAACTCTCTGAGGCAGGCACTGTGGTGAAGGTACCAGGAGCAAGCAGGCCCCACAAGCAGTGGGTCAGAATGTTTGCACAGACACCTCCCAGTATCATTTATCTTGAGGGATGTCAACTCGAAAAATGTTAGTTCATGTCACTGTCAGGGTAAATGCCAAAAATTAGCTTTCTTTCATCAGAAAATGGAATAATTAACTTTGCAACTGTTTCCAAAACTGCTAATTAATGCATTTTAGTCACTTGATCTGTCAGGCTGCATGGCTAGCTGAGCCTGCAGCCTCAGCCCCTAGAGGATTCCAGTCCTCCCCTCCTCAGTACTGGTAGAACTGGGGAGCGTTTCAAGTGAGCACACTGGGAAAGCAGGCCCCAGGAAATCACCACTGGATTGGAACATCAAAATCAGTCTTTTATAGCCTATCTTTTCCATGTCACTGTCACAGGGACTCTCAAGCTACTGTCTACCTGTTCCCAAACATGAAGGACAGATTAGATTCCAGTCTGTCTCTCTCCCAAGGTTGGAGGTCCCTAGAGTCCTCTTGGGAGGAGGTTGATGCCTAGCAAGACATTTGCCTCTTGTAACCTCAGTTTTCTTATCTATAAAATGGGTACTTGTGCCTGGTGAGAAGGCTCAGAAGTTAAGAGAACTTGCTGCTTTTCTAGAAGACTCAAGTTTGATTCCCTTGATCCATAACAGGCAGTTCACAATCTCCAAGTTTTCCCTATTCGTGGACATGGCATCAGCTTGTATCAAAAGGGCTCAAGCCAGAACCCAGTCCAAAACTGGAACCCAGACCCTCCATGAGTTCCCTTTTCTTCACGAATTCCCCAAAGTTCCTCAGCAAAGCCTGCCAAGGCCTTCTCCAAAGTAAATTGTAAACTCTAGCTCCAGGGGATCCAATACTACCTTTTGGATGTATACAAAAACATAAGAGTTACAGTGTGCAGTTTGTGGTGGAGATACAAGCCAAGTTTACCAAAGCTTACAGGAGACCCCCTCAAGCCTTGGGTGTAGTGGTCAGCTATAGGAAGCCCTCAACCAACAAGGCTGCTGTCCCTCTTCATACCCCATCTCCTTTGTCTACACTCCACCTGGCCCAGCTCAGGTTCCTTCTCAGCCACAGAGTCACATCTGCTTTGAATGTCACACTCAGCGTCGTGATGAATCGTCACATGAGAACCAGCTTTGAATCCACTGCAATTACCAGAGAAATGTTCACACCGTGCAAATCTAAGCAAACAGAAGACTTGAATATTGGTCTCCATTATAATACCACCATAGTGAGCTGTTACATGCAAGTTTGCCAAGTAACCTTCACAGGGTTTCCATTTGTAGGCGGAATGTACTTCCATTCCCCCTAATAGGTGTGGTGTGCGTGTGCGTGTGCGTGTGTGTGTGTGTGTGTGTGTGTGTGTGTGTAATCCCCAATGGCACAATATTTACTGTCCTCTGTATACCTTATCTGACTGCTTGAATACTATTAATAGCTTTGCTTTCTCTGCATGACTGCCATTGACCAGTAGAGCCGAGTGCTTGTGGCCACTGATGGGTTAACAGAGAAGATGTGGATCTAAAGATACTTGGGTGGGACCAAGGCTAGATTGTACTTTTACCTCCAAAGTTCCTCTTTGAAACCAAGCTGAAGCTTCATGTCCTTCATCCCCGTTGTCAAACTCCCTTCTCAAACTCCCTTAGCTTCACTTCTCCCAAGAGAAGTCCCCTGGCAACACATCGTCACAACAGACCCCCAGGAGTGGTGGTGACAAATGGTTGTTGTCTTAGGTCACTGAGTTTTGAGGTGTTCTGTTACATGCATTATGAGCTGATACAATTAGAATACATAAAACCTGGAATAGTATCCAGCTATTAAAAATGGCAGAAGCTCAATATATTGACTCTACAGCACGCCAACAAAGCAATTTTGTTGGAAAAAAAAAAGAATTTGTTCACCAAATTCCGTGTTTAGCAACATTCTTTCTGTAGACGCCTACAGATCCCTGCTCTTGGATTTTCCACCATAAAGAAGTGACTGGTTGGTTCTTATGGACTTCATAGTGTTTGGACCAGTGTGCTAAGATCTCCTAAATATTAAGACTACTGTGTGCAGTAAGTCTCTGTCTCTGTCTCTGTCTCTCCCTCTCCCTCTCCCTCTCCGTGTGTGTGTGTGTGTGTGTGTGTGTGTGTGTGTGTGTGTGTGTGTG
>JANHMN010000002.1:221102667-221117068 GCA_030674055.1 Rhabdomys pumilio
TCCTGCTCCTGCCCTTAGCTTCCTGCTTCTTCCCTTAGCTTCCTGCTCCTTTGCCATTGTAGACTCTAATCCTCTGGCACCATGAATCCAAATAAACTCTTTGTTTTTCCTGTAAGTTGCCTTTGTGATGCTGTGCAACTAACGCACATGTACTTGCAGAAATATTTCTATTTTCTTCTTCATACTTGTAAATACAATGTGTGAATTTGCATCTAATCTATATTTCACATACAAACATTGTTTCTTAATTTTAAAGTATTAAATATTATGTGAAAAAGAAATAAATTTCCACCAGCCTCATGCTAAGATGAATGTCAAGGTTTCCTCATTCCTCATTACATGCAGTATTTCCAGGACCATCATCCAAGGTGTCCCTCTCTCTTCTGTCATATGACCTCCACCTAAAGGACATTGTGTCTCACATGGGTGATGGAAGAACAGGAAGGACAGAGTCCCCTTGATCTCACTGGTTATTAGGAACAAACTGACTGGACTCTCTCTGAGCTATCTTATTGACCACACAAGCTCCAAAATAACACCAATTTTGCTTCGTTCAGAGAGAGTTTGCTCAAGGCTTGCAGCTGGAGCTCACTGGTAGAACACTCATCTACCATTCTTAATGCCCTAGGTTCTATCCACAATTCAAACAAAGCAGAGTTTGCTCAATGTAGCTTGCAATCAAAACAGTCTTCTCTCAAAATCCAAGAGTAAGATTCAAAAATTCTTGAAAAAGTACCACAAATCAAGCTCAGCCATAGGTGGACAAGAGGTACTGACTCTATCAACAAGGCAAGGTTGGTTTAGCACTGAAGTCAAGCAGTGCAACGGAGGATGTCAATAGAATGAAGAACACCAAAATGGGAAATCACCAAAAATGGGAAACAGGACAATCATCGCCTCTGATGGAGGTAAAGATATAATTCCATTTCATGACTTTTTTAAATTAGCAAATCAGAAGTGTAAGGGAATTGCCTCAACATAATAAGGTTTACCTATTTTTTAAAAAACGACCATCACCTTTAGACTCAGAGCTTCTCTCCTAAGATCAAGCTTATACATTTACAATGAACAACCAGAAAATAAAACTAAGAAGCAGCTCAATTTATAAAAGTATGACAAAAAGAATAAAATACTGAGGTCTAAATAAAACAAAAGACGTAGAAGCCACTGAAAAGAGCAAAATACCTCAAGACACTAAAGATGATGTAAGCAAGAGAAAAGACATCCATACAATATCGCTGGGGTAACTCTACTCTTGGGAGCGATCTGTAAACATCAAGGCAATCCTATCAAGTTTTCATTGCCTTTTTCACAAAAAGACAACCTGATTGAAAGATGTGTATATAAATTCAAGAATATACAGTAAAGCACAATAGAACCATCTGGACAGGTAGCTCAGTTGAGAAGAGTTTTTACCTAGCATGCAGAAAGCCTTGGGCTCAGTTCACATGAAACTGGGCTTGGTAATGCACACCTGGAATCCCAGCCCTCAGAAAGTAGAGGCAGGAGGATCAGAAGTACTTGGTCATCCTTGACATAGTGAGTTCAAAGCCAGTCTGGGATACATGACACTTTGTCTTGATAAAAGGGGAAAGAAGAGGAAGAAGAGGAGGGGGAGGAGAAGAAAGAGGAAGAAGTAGAAGAGGAAAGGGAGAAGGAGAAGAGGAAGGAGAGAAGAAGAACAATTAGCAGAAAATCAGAAGAAAATAGAAAAAGAAAAATCAGAAGAATCAGAAGAAAATAATCTTGAAAAGGAAGGTATAGTAGTTTCTTTTCTTATTGCTGTGACAATATACAGGGCAAGAGCAACATGAAGGTTTATTTTTGTCTCATAGTCCAGAGAAGGATACAGCCCATAAGTTCTGGGAAGCCTTCACGACAGAATCCTGAGACAGTTGGCCACTTGCACTGTGATTTGGAAAGAGAGGGCTATGAGTGCTGGTCTTCAGCTCACTTTTTCCTGTGACTCAGTCCAAGTGCCATGGAGTGGTACTGCCCACATTAGAGTGAGTCTTTTCTATCTCTTTACTGGAATCTAGATAATCCCTCAAAGACACCCCTAGAGATTTGTTTTCATTGTGATTCTAAATCTCATCAAGTTGACAATCAGGATTCACCACCACAGAAAAACAAAAATCAGAAGTCTGACACATCCCAGTTCACAACTTCCATTCGAGGTACAACTGGGACTCTTTGCTTCTGCATAAGATAGAAGCTGAATAAGTTGAATTGAATTCCAAAACCAGAAGTAAAAACTTACATTGTGGTCAACTTCTTTTCAAGAAAACTCAATGGGAAAAGAACAGCCTTCTCCACAAATGGTGCACAGACAGCTGGATCCTAGCACCCACGTGAAAAGCCAGCTGTGGCAGTGTGCTAGCCTGTAACTCCAGTGCTATAGGGGGCAGAGACGGAAGGATCTCTGGTCTTGCCAGATGCCAGCTTAGCCCCAGGTCCTTTGAGAAAGTCTGTCTGAAGGAAATAAAATGTATAGTTATGGGCTAGGACATCTGACATTCTGCTCTGGTCCTCATGCCTACACAGATGGGTACATGTATGTATGCACATACCATATTCATATACCACACACACACACACACACACACACACACACACACACACACACACACAAAATCCAGCCATGATGGGATAAATGGATGAGTTGAAAACACCAAAAATATTCATGTAAAAGTACACACACACACACACAAAATCCAGCCATGATGGATAAACATGAGTTTATCATGAGTTGAAAACATCAAAAATATTAATGTGAATGTTTGTAACAGCATTAATTTTTAGCTATGTTTCAGTGTGTGTTAACAGTAGATATGTGCACATAAGTGAAATGCCCATGAAGAGGTGTTGGATCCCCTGGTGTTGGAATTTCAGACTGTTGAAAGCCTCCTGATGTACGTGCTGGGGACTGAACTCAAGTCCTGTGGAAGAGCAACAAGTGCTCTTACCTGATGAGCCAATCTCTCCAGCCCTGTGACAAGCATTATAATTAACAGCCCCAAAGTAAACCAAGATAAATGTCCATCCATTGATGAATAAATAACAAAATCTGGTATAGCCATATAGTAGAATACTATTCATCCGTGGAAAAGGATGAATTTATAAACAATAGTGCAATATGAATAAAGCTCAGAAACATGCAAAGTGGCACGAGCCAAGCATACACCATTGTATATGACATGATCTCACTTGTCTAAGAGAGGCACCGCTCAGTAGTAGTGCCATGCATCCTTACAGTGCATGAGGCCCCGAGTTCAACCCCCAAAATAAAATGTCCACAACAGTCAAATTCACAGAGTCAGAAAAGACATCATTCATAGCTGCCAGGAGCCAGGGAATGGTGGGAGTGGGAAGTGACTGTT
The DNA here is from genome assembly GCA_030674055.1 of Rhabdomys pumilio. Taxonomy (NCBI): domain Eukaryota; kingdom Metazoa; phylum Chordata; class Mammalia; order Rodentia; family Muridae; genus Rhabdomys; species Rhabdomys pumilio. The sequence continues at coordinate 221,106,048 of JANHMN010000002.1, forward strand.
GAAAGGGTTAAAAATTTTCAAAATATCCTAGCAGACTGGACAGAACCAAGAGTGCAGGTCAGCTTGGTCATGAACTCTGTGTTTCAGGAACTTGGCTGACCACAAGATAGATGGTTGATTACAAATAGGCTCTTTGAGAATAGTCTATACAAAATGTTCCCCATGACTGTTCCTTGGACCCTGTCAAAAACTGAAAAATGGGCTGAGACTTTTCACAGGTACTCTCCAATAACCCCCCTTCACTCCTCCTCGGTTGTGGTTTCCCCTCTGTGTTGTGGTTTTGGCCTTTAAATTTTCTCTGTCTTTAAAGCCCGGGGGTCAGACCCCACTGCCCCTGCGTGGGTCATGGGTCTTGACCTCAACATGTTGATCGAAATATACCTCTTGCTGATTGCATCAAGTTCGGTGTCTTGTGAGTTAATGGGTAGCCTCGAATTCCTGAGGCTTGGGTGAGGTCCTCCCTTTGTTGGGGCCTTACACTGTCACAGGGTGCGGGGTTTCATGACAAAGGGATGAAAGACTCTGAAGCTACCTCACTGTGATGGGCACACAGCTCTGTGAAGACACTAAAAGCCAGCCAGTTGTACACTTGTAAAACATGAGCTTTATAGTATGTGAATTATGTCCCAATAAAACCACTATTTGACAAAAAAAGAGAGGAGGGAAAAAAACATACCAAAAAAAAAAAAGAACCTTAACAGTAAAAAGGCAAATGACCCAATTAGAAAAGCACCAAAAGACCTGAAGAAATGATCCATCAAACAGACATGAAAAGATGGTGACTATCATTACCCAGGAAAAAAAAAAAGATGGCCCTGGGGGTCTGAGGAAGGAGGATAGTGACTTCAAGACCAGCTGAGATACATAAGGAGACCCCATCTTGAAGTAAATAATAATTCAAGAACGATTGAATTAGGTGCCTGGAGGATGGCTCAGAGGTTAAAGACAATGGAGTCTGACTCCTGGAATTACAAAAAGTTGGAAGAAGAGAACCAACAGAAAATAGTTGTTCTCTGCCCTCCATATGCACACTGTGGTCCATACATGCACACATCCACATCATGGACACACACACACTTGAAAAACAAATTTGAAAAGAATGACCGAAAATGTTTAAATGCCAATAAAAAAAAGCTAGCAAAAGTTGGACCCCTGGTATACTCCAGTGGAGATATAAAGTGCACTTCTAAAAACAGTTCGGTGGCATGCTATTGCTTTACAAGGAAGCATACAGTATCTTATGACCCAGCAACTTCACGCTTGAGTATTCATCCCGTAGAAAGGAAAATAGGTGATCTCATATGAAGAAAACTTCGCAGAAACTGTGAGAATATTTCATTAATAAAAACTACAAACTGGAAGCCACCTAGATGCCCTCTGGTAGATGAATGGTTAAACCAACTCTGGTATATCCATGCGTAGAATAGCATTTAACAGTAAAAGGGACTGAATTATTAATGTGTCCACTTTCCATGAACCTTCAGGGAATTATGTTGTGTAAAGGAAGCCAATCCTGGGATTGGAGGGATGGCTCAGCAGTTAGAGCACTGGCTGCTCTTCTAGAGGTCCCTAGGTTCAGTTCCCAGCACTCATATGGCAATTCACAACCCCCTAAACCTCCAGTTCCAGGGGATCTGATGCCCTCTTCTGACCTCTGCAGGTACTGGGCATGCAAGTGGTACACAAATATACATGCAGGCAACACACACACACACACACACACACACACACACACACACACACATTTGAAAGAAAAAAATTAGTCTTAAAAAGTTGCGATTATATGGCTGCACTTGAGAAAATAACAAATTTTAAAACAAGAGATGAGCCAGGCAGTGGTGGCACATGCCTTTAATGCATCTGAGGCTAGCCTGGTCTACAGAGTGAGTTCCAGGACAGCCAGGGTTACACAAAGAAACTTGTCTCATAAAACAAAAACCAGCAAACAAACAAACAACAGAGATGAGTGACTGCCAGGGACTGGAGTGGGGGTGGGCGACTGGGACACAGGAAGAAGACAGATGGACCTGTTAAAGGACACCATGAAGGAAACTATTGTGTGAATGTTGACTGCTGGTGGACACACAACGCTACACGTGATATTGAATTGCATATAACTAAATGCACACATTCACACACAGGCAAAACTGGGGGACTGCCGATGAAATCCACAGATTGTATAGGCTACAACACTGTAAGTTTTAAGACAGCACCAGTGGGGAGTTCAAAAAGGGACACACGTGATCTCTCTGTTTTTGTTACAACTACATAGGAATCGTGTTCTTTCAAAGTTAAGTTTTTATTAAATGTATGCATGGTCTGATCAAGGGAGGAGGAGACAGAAGAGAGGATGTGGGAGGGAGGAAGAGAAGTCAACAGAGGTAAAGAGGAACGTTTACCATGGATATACCCAGAATCCAAGCTTTCTACCACTGACTGGAGACAAATATTTTTGTTACATTCATGTATTGTGTGTATGTCTGTTCGCACACTCACTCCAGCACACGTACCACACAGTGCATGCATGGAGTAGGTTTTGCCTTCCACCACCCATGGCCCAGTGACTGAGCTCAGGTCATCAGGCTTGGAGGCAAGTGCCTTTACATGTTGAGCCTGAAGCCTCCGAGATAAATACTTTACCCCCATTTTAAAGATGAAGAAACTGAGTTCAGGGAATGGCTGTCCCATTTTCCAAAACACGTTTTGAGGACTCAAGATTCCATCCCTACATTCCGACTCTCCTGTCTGCTTCTGTCCTTTAGCCCAATACAGGCATCAATCAAATGTCGGCAACGGCTCCATTACTCAAGAGGAAATTGAAGCCAGACTGTAAGATGCAGTCCACAAAATTCACGATTTCTTCCTCCCATCCCAGCTCCTTCGACTTGGTCCCTTTTTCATATGGATCGGTTTTTATTTCTGCATTTATGGCGTACGCAAATTACAGATGAAAGCACCGACTACACAAGTCATTACTCAGGGTAGTGTCTTCCCAACTGCCACCGGACGAGGACCGAACAGCTTGTGGTTAATTTGCTATATAATCACTGCCTGTGACAGGGGGGCAGGGCCATGCCTGTGCTAATATTAGGAAAGAGGAAACTGAGCAGAGAGGCTCCCTGGGGTGAGGGGAGAGAGGGTGGTATTGAACCAGAGAGAAGAGAAGAGGGCTACTAGGGAGGCAGTCAGGAGGCCTGCCTCACTTAGAGGCTTTCTGGGAGGGTTAGCTCCACTGAAGGACAAATGGATTCCTCCCATTTGCCACGCCTCTGTGGGAGAGCTAACTCAATCTCCATTGTCCTAACCTCTGCCACTTCCTGGTCAATGAGGCCACTGCCAACGCTCAGAGCAGGGTGTCCATACACATAAGCTGTAAATGCCGGGATGGATGCCTGCAGAATGGGCCATGGACAGGAGGAGATCTGCCAGCAGGCAGGAAGTACAGGTACCAGTATTAGTACACGAACAATTCAGAAAGAAGAAAGGCCATCAACCCAACTTTCGTAAATGACAAGAGGCTGTGAGCAAGCAGATGGCTCAACTGCCATCATAGTCAAAAGGAATTCTCCATTCAAACCTGTAGGATTGACCAAACTCAAAGTGTTTGATCCAGCATATGTGCTCGCCAGTGTATGAGAAAGCCAGCATTCTGAAGGTTACAGGGAGTGTAACGCGGTAGTTTGCATGGATGGCAATTCAGCACGCTCCATCAAAAGTTTTGACTCACGTGCCCGCTGACCCATAAATCCCACTGCTCTGGAACAGATTCCACAGACAGACTCGCATATATGTATGCAAAGTTGGATTACAGGGCTATTCACTGCAGCGTGGTTATAATAACAGAAGATTGGAGACAGCCTGAATGTCCATCAAGAGGGGACTACTCAGACAAATTGCCATACATCCTTAGGATGGAAATCTTTATGGCTGTTACAAAAGAATGAGGCAGCTCTTTATGTACGGATATGAAACAATCTCCAAGATATATTGTTACGTGAAGAGAAGCAAAGTGCTGAACATTGTGATTAGAGTGTTTGTGTGTAGGGGTGAGGTTATACATGCATACGCATCTCTGCTTATGTACACGGAGTGGCAGATCTGTGCTTCTGAAGCAGAGACAAGATCCTGGTAGCTAGGGTTGAAGAAGAAGAGAGGTTTGATAGTTATTACTTATGCCCTTTACCTTTGGTGGGTGGGCCTATGTGTACATACACGTATATACCACCAGATGCTTGATTTTTTTATTATGTTGTATGTGTGTGGGCACAACATGCAAAGGCACGTGAGGAGGTCAGAAGACAACCTGCACGAGTTGATTCTCTCTTTCCCCATATGAGTGCCAGGAATCAACTCTGGTTGTCAGGCTTGGTGGCAGGCACCTTTACCTGCTAAGCCACCTCTCCAGCCTGTGATGTTTTAAACCCTCTGTTAACTTGCCTTGTTCAGGAATCAAAGCTGGTCCTACACTCAAGGTCTTTCATATTTGAGCTGAGTTCATTCCTCACTTCCTCAGCACCGCAGTAAGGATGCTCCTCTCTGGGTACATTTCTCCCTTCTCCCAAAGGTACAGTGTTCTCCCACCTCACAGCCCTGGTACCCACTGTCCTGTGTCCAAGACACCCTGCCTACCTTACTTGCCTACCTTCCCTTGCTCATCCTTCAAAGGCCAGGACCAAAATGACCCTGAGTACGGTCTTTCCTCACTTCCCCCAGAGAGAGCTATTTCTCCTGCTCTGTGACTGCATAGCACCCTAGAGAGGCTTCTTACCCAGAACAATGGGATGGTGCCTGGAAAAGGGCTTGTCCAGTGTGTACGATGTACCATTTTCCCCAGACAGTGAGTGAGACACAATGCAGACTACCGGAACACACAATAATCTGCTCCAGACATCTGGGTGCATACCTGGAAGTATGTGGACACAGTGAAGACTTGAGCAGCTGTCAGTTTGAGCTGCAACAACCAAGTACCATAGATGGATGCCATTCCAACAGCAACAATTTACTTCTCTAGCCATCACTGGGTAAAGGCACTTACCTAAAAGCATGATGAGCTGGGTTCAATCCCTAGGACCATGTAAAGGTGAAGGGAGAGAGCTGACTCCACAAAGCTCTCATCTCCCCCTCTCCACACGTCACACATCACACACACACACACACACACACACACACACACACACACACACACATACACACTGGTGGCAGGAGAGCAAGAGAGAAAGAAAATACATACAATTTTTTAAAAGACCTAACAACACTAAATCCTGACAAGGATAAGAGCAACTGATACTCACACACACGGCCTGGTGAGAGCATGGAACGGTATAGGCAGCTCAATTATACTTGCCAGTGTCTAGGAAAATCCACAAGGGGTTTATCAAAAAGAAACAAGCACACACTTCAAAAGCAAAAATGACTTGTACCCAGATACTCATTGTGGCTTTATTTATAGCAGTCAAACAATGGAGACAGTACAAACCCCCAGCAATAAGAATATGGAAGGGACAGAGTGTGACATAATCAAATACTACACAATAGTAAAGCAAGGAATAAATGTGAAGTTACAAGAATATAAAATATAAATGTAAAAAAAGATAAGTGTTTATATGGTTCCTTTTACATGATGTTCAAGAATGAGCAAAATTAAACTGCGGTAATGGGCATCAGAATGACTAGACTCCCTACTGGAGCCTGAGGGTCCTCTGATTCTCCATAGTGAGTGGAGGAGGAGAGATGAGAGAAGGTGAACTCAACTCATGATTTCCTGTGCCTATGTTTCTGTTCACAGTCCACGAATGAAAACTAGTCATGTGGTCCCACACATGCATGGGAGTGTGGGAAATGTAGTTCCTGTCTGGGCAGCTGTTCCTATTTTATGAAAGAGAAGGTATGAAATTTTGGGGGCCAGCTAGCCACCTCTGCCTCACCTGACCATGCTTAGTGAAGATGATGATGACGGTTACAAAAGTGACGGATATTGTAATAGTAACCAGCACTATAATAACAATCACAACTGTCCACCATAAGCACTTCCTCCAACATCAGTAGTAAGCTAAGAACTTCCCAAGCATTATTTCCAATCTTCTGTCATTCCAATGGACTCAAATCTCTTCTATGTGATTGGATCCTGCTCCATTTCATCTGTAGTCATCTTTGCTGCCAGAGTCATCTCTCAGACCTAGGAAAGAAAGGTAATGGTGATCCCCCCACCTCCAGGGCCTGAGAAAGAAACACAAAGGTCACTTAAAGGAACTAAGACCCAAAGTGATAAGAAGACGGCTCCATTAGTAAAGTGCTTCTGGGCAAGCATGGGAACCTGAGTACAGATCCCCAGAACCCACCTAAAAAACTAGGCACAACTGCATGCAACTATAATCCCAACCCTAGGAAGGCAGAGACAGGAGGATCCCAGGAGCTTGTTGGCCAGCTGTATTGGATGGTTTTGTGTGTCAACTTGACACAAGCTGGAGTTATCACAGAGAAAGGAGACTCAGTTGAGGAAGTGCCTCTATGAAATGTAAGGCATTTTCTCAATTAGTGATCAAGCAGGGTGGGTCCATTGTGGGTGGTACCATCTCTGGGCTGGTAGTCCTGGGTTCTATAAGAAAGCAAGCTGAGCAAGCCAGGGGAAGCAAGCCAGTAAGTAACATCCCTCCATGGCCTCTGGATCAGCTCCTGCTTCCTGACCAGCTTGAGTTCTAGTCCTGACTTCCTTTGGTGATGAACAGCAATGTGGAAAGTGTAAGCTGAATAAACCTTTTCCTTCCCAACTTGCTTCTTGGTCATGATGTTTATGTAGAAATAGAAACCCTGACTAAGACAAATTGGTACCAGCATAGTGGGGTATTCCTGTGACAACCTGACCATGTTTTGGAGAGGACAGTAGAAGGACTTTGGAACTTTGGACTAGAAGAGCCATTAGGTGTTAAGAGCTCTGTGGAATATTCTGTAGGAGCTTGGAAGATAATGTTGAGAACAGTGCAAACAATGGAGGCCTGGCTTGTGGAATTTCAGAAGGAATATTAAAGAATCTTATCAGGGCCATTGCTATTTTGATTGTAAGATTCTGTGGTTTTCATTAGCTGGGGCTGAAGAATCAGCTGTGATTAACAAAATACCAGAACTACTGAAATGAAACTTTTGCATTACTGGGACTATTAATGCTGGTTAGCTGGAGCTAAGAAATTAGTGGTGATTAAGAAGAGACCAGCATCATTGCGGTGACATCTTCTGGGAACTGTTTTCTGAGAGCACAAAAAGGCTGTGTTCCAGAGATAGCCAAGGCTGTACTTTGTGCTGTGGATGGACTTGGTAATGTGTGAGAGTCACCAGGTGGTACTGGTTTTGAAGGCATGAAGGGGTCATGGATTGCAGCTGAGGCTTGGCACTGTGAGAGGCAGTGGAAGGCCATTGGTGAAGGTGCAGCCTCAGTTGCAATTGATGGCCCAGGACTGAAGGGGTCATGCAAAGGAGTTGAGGCTTGGCACCATGAAGAGAGAGTCTATGAGAAACTATTGGTGAAGCCTAGTTACAGTGGAAGACAACATTGTTTTGGAGATGCCAGTACCACGCAATGACCACCATGAACAGCAGAAGCAGTGGAGTACAGGAAGCTGGAGCCTAGAAGACAACATGTGTGCTGCAAAGGACAGGGCTGGAGAAATGACCCAAGCCCTTGGAGGAGCCCAGAAGATTGTGAGTGGTTCCCAGACATTGAACAGTTAGAGTTAGATTTTGCTTTTGATTGTGACTGTGCCCTGATATTTTTTCCCTCTTAAAGGAAGAAGAGTATTTTAGTAGAGCCCACAATTAAGAGACTTCTAATTGTAAAAAAGACTTTGAATTTTAAAAGATTGGATATTTTAAAGGGATTTAAATTTGAATATGTAAGAATTTGCAAAGACTGTGGGACTTTTAAAGTTATTTAGATCTTGGGAATGAATAAAAAAGTAAGAGTTGAGTCTTAATAGTGATTTGTTTGTGTGTCAAGGTGACAAGAGGTCAATTATACTGACTGGTTTTGTTTCAACTTGATACAAGCTGGAGTTATCACAGAGAAAGGAGACTCAGTTGAGGAAATGCCTCCATGAGATGTAAGGTATTTTCTCAATTAGTGATCAAGAGGGAGGGTCCATTGTGGGTGGTGCCATCCCTAGGCTGGTAGTCCTGGGTTCTATAAGAAAGCAAGCTGAGCAAGCCAGGGGAAGCAAGCCAGTAAGTAACATCCCTCCATGGCCTCTGCATCAGCTCCTGCTTCCTGACCTGTTTGAGTTTCAGTCCTGAATTTCTTTGGTGATCAACAGCAATGTGGAAGTGTAAGCTGAATAAACCCTTTCCTCCCGAGCTTGCTTCTTGGTCATGATGTCTGTGCAGGAGTAGAAACCCTGACTAAGACACTAGCCCATTTAGCAAGATCAGTGAGTTTCAGATTCAGTGACAGGCCCTGTTTCAAAAAATAAACTCGATGGCAACCAAAGAAGACATCTAACGTTGACCTTTTACCTTTGCACAAGCACACACATGTACATGCAACTGCACACACATGCTTCTGCACACACGTGCACACATACACACCCAAATTCACACCTAAACATTTTAAAGATGATATTATTCCTCATAAGCAGTTGCACAGTTATTATGTGACTGTTAAAATGAACGGATGGAGATTTTCAATAGAATTTTAGAAGCCAGGCATAGTGACTCACACCTGTAATCCCAGCATCCAGGAGGCTAAGGTAGGTTTGCCCAGAGTTTAAGGCTAACCTGAGCTATATGAAAAGCACCATCTCAAGGAAAAACTAATAAAAGGCATGCTGAGATAGCTTAGAGATAAGTTTGGCTCAAAATGGTGGCTCTCCTCTCCATAGGAAGTCTTGGGCTTTGTGTTCCACAGTGTTGGCTCCACCCTTGCCAAGATGATGAGGCATGTTCTACACCTTAGAAGCAGCTGCTTAGATAAGCAGATGCTATTTCCTTCTCACATGGCTTTGTTCGTTACACATAGCTTTTCTTTTCCACATAATATTTTTTTCTGAAAGCATGGGCTCTCCAGAACTCAGATGGGTGCTTTTCTAGGGACCAGGTTATTCAAAGTGGCTACACCACATTGCCCTTCTGGAGTCTGGGTGCAATTCACTGACCTGAGGAATGAGACTGAGGATGTGTTGAGGCAGGTGGGAGGCTCAGTCTAAACTCAACCTTGAACTACCAAATCCTATGAGCCTTCCAGACACTAACATCAAACTTGTAGAGTCCCTATACCCCAACAGTCTAGTAATCTGAACCCTATGACCCCACTTCATGGAGAAGGAATAGGGGTGAAATAGAAATGAAATAACCATATTTCATTCATTCAATCAATCACTGCAATATCAATCACCTAAAATTAACCAAGCTCAGCACTGGGCACTGAAGAGTAAGAAAGTAAAAGGGGAGAAAAGCCGGGAGCAAAGAGGCAAGTGAAAAAATATATTGATAATAATTGATCAGTGTGACCACAAGAAGAATGTGGAGACTGAATGGGTAGCTGTAGTCTTCCTCCCCTCTCTGTATGGAGACTTTGCCACAGAACACTGCAGTCCATGTGTGTGTGCATGCACACACACACACACACACACACACAGAAAGAGAGACAGACAGACAGACAGACAGACAGACAGACAGACAGACAGACATTGTCCAACGTGAGTGTTGCTTTCACCAGTGAGATGTGAGCAGTCCTCCTGAATTGTGCTTGTACAATTATACTTGCGTCACAGCCATGAGCCTTGAGACCTGATAAACCCAGGAGACTGGAAGAGCAGAGAAGGTAGGTTTATGATAGCTGAACCACCAACTCACAGATAGAATAAGCATCTATTGCTGACTGTCACTGAGATTCTGTCCTGTTATTGTTACATAGCAATAGTACATTACTGAGGAAGATGGAGGCTGGGAGTTAATGAATTAAGAAAGCAGTCGACAAAGACTGGGTTTAGATGGCCGAGTGAGAAGAGTCATCATCTTTGAAAAAAACCACATTGGAACAAATATAAGACACATGAGGATAAACAAGTGGGAAGGAGCACTTCCTAGGGACAGGGAACAGTGTGTGCAAAGGCTCTGAGGTGAGGACCAGCAGAGAGCAGAATACATTTCTGGGACTCAGAAATGGCCAAGGAGCAAAGAAAAGGCGATGTCAGAAGATGGTGGCCAGAGAAGTCAAAGAAAAGCTCTAAAAACCGGCAGTGGCGAAAGTTTATATTTCACGAGGTGGTGATGGCATGCACCTTTTATCCCAGTACTCAGGAGACAGAGGCAGCTGGATCTCTGAGTTTGAAGCTACCCTAGTCTGCAGAGTGAGTTCTATGAAAGCCAAGGCTATATAGAGAAACCCTGTCTTGATCTCACACACACAATCACATTTCAAGGGTAGTGGGAAGCTAGTGATGAGTCAAACACAGAAGTTACCTGGGAAAACTCCCTTCTGGTTACTGAATGGAGGATAAATTGGAGGAGCAAAAGAGAAGAGAGTCGTGCAGAAGGCTACTCATTCATCCAAAGGCTGGTGGTGGCCCAGACCAAGAAAGTGACTGCAGAGAGAGAAGGCGACAAGCTGAAGGAGCACTTTGAAGGTAAATTAGTAAGACTTGACAGATGTCTAGCACATACCTACAATCCTGGTACTCAGGAGGCTGAGGCAAGAAGACTGGGAGCTGGGGACAGCCTGGGCTTTTGTTTGTTTGTTTAATACTGGAGAGATAGATCAATGGGTAATAGTTCTTACTGGGCAAGCATGAGGATCAGAGTTCAAATCCCCAGCACCCACATAACAGCCAAGACTGGTTGTAAGTATCTATCATACATATCGATCACCATAGCTTTGCGTAGGTTCTGGGAACTCATTGGCTGCCCACCTGCCAAAATAATGAACTCCTGGTTCAGTGAGAGGCCCCACCTCAGGCCAGTAAGATGAGTGATAGCTTCTGTGCACAGACATGTTACATAGCATAGACATACATGTAATCCTGTATGCTCATGCACAC
>JANHMN010000002.1:221117078-221134578 GCA_030674055.1 Rhabdomys pumilio
GTGTGTGTGTATGTCCATTGATTTTCACGAAAAAAGTATCAAGTTCTGCAGAGAAAACAAATTTTAATATTTTCTAAAACCTTAATTTATATCTTGCACCATGATCAAACATTAACTCAAACCTGATCAAAGAATGAGGCTCATCAAAATTTAAAAACTAAAACCTCCTACTTCAAAGAAATTATAGTAAGAATGTGGGAGAAAATAGAGGTGGGCACTGGTGAAGATTATCTGGGTGTAAAACTATGAATACATTCTAAAAGTGGAATTTTATAGTTTTAGGCACAACTGGAGTCAAGCCCAAGGCATCCACTAGGCAGTACCCCACCCTCAGCCCAAGCTGTCCACTTTAGGTGGGCAAACTGTAGAGTCTGTGGGCTTTATTCCACTGTTATCAAAAAAGAGGCCAAAATGTAAAAACCTAACACCATAAAATATCAAAACTGTAATTGTACAGTTCTCCCACAGCTCGTGGAAAAAATCTTCATAACTTTCAGTCAGACACAGTCATGGGGAATGACTCACAGGGCCAGAAACAGGGCAAGGGCAGGTAAAGAAGCTTGTCACCAAGCCTGGAGACCTGAGTCTGACCTCTGGAATCCACGTGGTGGCAGGAGAGAGCCCCATCACACAGGCTAGCCTCTGACTCCACACATGTGATACTGTAACTGCATGCACACACTCTCACAGAGACAAATAAATAGTAAATAACAAATAATCTTTAATTTTAAAAAAATAGTTTCTATAAGAAATACAATTGAGTTGGATCTCATTAAAATTTACAATGTTTACTTTTTGAAAGATACTTTAAGGAAAACCAAAAAAAAATCAGGCCATAGGCCAGGGGAAATGCTTCCAATGACATACAAAGTCTGTATAGTTACAGACTTTGTATTTACAAATATGTAAAAACCAATCCAGACTTTGTCCTGAGCAGGGAGCTTAAGTTTTTTTAAAAAAATAAATTGTGAACAAACACTTGCCAAATAAGCACTTGAAAAATTACCCCATAATTACCACAGAATACAGATCAAAACCATAACCAGGTCAGTCATGGTGGCACATGCCTTTAATCCCAGCACTCGAGAGGCAGAGGCAGGCAGATCTCTATAAGCTCGAAGCCAGCCTGGTCTACAAATCAAGTTCCAGGACACCCAGGGCTGTTATACAGAGAAACCCTGTCTTGAAGGGAAAACAAAAAAAAAAAAAACAAAGGCAGAAACTATCAAGGTTCTACCAGCATGACCAAAACCTATGGACTGCATATAAAATATTATCAAGGACAGGGAGTGTCTTGAATTTGCACACAGTGGCTGTGAAAGTATAATATGGCACAAACAAGCAGAAAAAAAAACAATTAGAAAGTTTATTTTGTTTTTGTTGTTGAAACGCTGGCTGGCCTGGAACTCTCTATGTATATCAGCTGGCCTCGAACTCACAGATCTGCCTGCCTCTGCCTCTGAGTGCAGGGATTAAAGATGTTTCCCTACCATGCTCAAACTTGGTGGGTTTTTAAATGTTAAACATTCACCAACAAATGATCCAGACATTCTGCTCCTGGGAAAACCAAATTATATGTTCACACAAAGACTTGTACAATAATTTCCATAGCATCAAAACCAGAGGAACCCAAATGTCCATCAACAGCTGAATAGGTAACTATATTGTGGTATATCCATACAGTGGAATAATATGCAATAATGTAAAAGCACTTGGAAATCCTGTGTCAGTCAAAGTGGTTAAGGATCAAAATAATTATGAGATAGGTAGGCCACAGGAAAAAACACAGAGTATAGTTTCTATCTACATAAAATTCTATTTAAAAAACTACTCTTTTTCATTCTTTTTACATTTATTTAGCAAAGGGAGGGGCATGTGGAAGTTGATGGACCATTTTCAGAAGTCAGTTCTTCCCTTATCATTAGGTGGGTCCTGAGGATAGAACTTGGGTCAGCAAGCTTGGCAGCACGTCCTTTAACCCACTGAGCCACTTCATGGGCGCTCACACTTCTCTTCCGTGATAGGAAGTGAGTCACTGATTGCACGAGGCAGGTAGGAATCAGGAAGCCTTACACGAAGTCATAAGGAAAACTTTGGGAACTAATTACATGTCCATGATCTTCAGTGCGGTGAGGTCTCCCAGACATAGCTGATGTTTACATCTTTAAATTCTTGTCAATCATACCTCTATAAGGCTATAAAAGTTAACAGTGCTCAGGGGCGGCAGATGAAGGGAAGGGCCTGCCAGCTATTGTCCGAGACCCTGATGGACGGAAGTGCCATATCCTGGCATGAGACTGTGAGAGAGGATGTTGAGGAGAGGCAGGGAGCGCTTGGGAACAGAGTGTTAATGGGAAAATTGGGCATCTCTCCTGAGGGGTGGAGAAGAACAGCTGTGTCTTGAGAACCTGTGGTTTGAGAAAGGGAGGATACCCAAGCAAGGAGAATGCGCAATACGGAGGGGAAGGGGCGGGGAAATGGGCGTGGTCTGGGGTGGTGATCTTCAGAATGCAGTGGGCAGATGACAGGAGGAAGAAGACCACGAATACAGATGGAGGAATGGATAGACAGTGCACAGTAGAAGTCATATTAGGGAGAGTTTCTTCAGGGCACCATGGGAGGGGAGCTGAGAGAGGATCTTGCTGGATTTGCTAAGACAGGAAGACAAAAGTCAGGAACCTTTGAAAAGGTTGGTGTTGAGACAGGTGAAATGAAGGGGTCGGCTTAAGAGCAACTAAACCTTGAAGAAGATTTCACACAAGCACCTGTACAACCGCCTGAATTGCAAGATCTAGGAAGCATCTGGCTGCAGAGAGGACCTTGGCTTCCCCAGAGGCGCCTCTGCCTGCATGTGTGGAAGACAAACAGACAGACAGACAGACAGACAGACAGACAGACAGACAGACAAGCTCGGAGACAGTCCCAGGAGAGCAAATGAGGGTAGAGAACAGGTTGGGATAGAAGAAAATGAGGGAAGAACAAGACCCATGACGTCTCTAGAACATACTAGAACATCTCAAGCCCACATCTTGCCCAGAGCAAGGTGTGCCCAGGCCTGAAAAAGATGTCCCCAGAAGGACACAAGAAAGAGGGGACACACTGCTCCTGGCTCACACACACCTCTTCACTGTGTGCTCGCCTCTCTGATGGAGATCAAAGTCATTACCTCCATTGGGCTTAGATGAACTGAAAAAGCACGAAAGTTAAGGAGCTTCTCCCACCATCACAGGGCTTTGCTCTCGGCCCTCTCTGGAGGGACTAGTGCTCTTCTTAGGGTCCTAGAGTAAGGTTCCTGGGGGACTAGACCTGACCCCAGAGTGTCTGTGTGCAGAGCCTCTGAGGCAGTAAGCATGAAGGAAGGAGCACAGCTAATTGCCTGTACAAATTAACTCTAATGTGCTCGGCATCGACATACTTATCTTTCTTTAATTACATTAATCAATTAATGAAGAAGATGGTTCCCTCTTATTATGATTTCCAAGGCCCATATGTTCTTGAAGCTCCAGCTGGAGCTTGGCTCTTCTCTCTGCCCTTGGCTGAGAAGAACAGGGGACAGGGTAGACATCTGTAGAATAAACTGACACCCCCTTCCTCATTATCTGTACCCTGAAATTGAGGTCCAATGGGGCAAGGTGAGAAAATGAAGATCACTGGTAGGTCCCAGTTTGCCCATTCAGGACTCCTTTTGCACACTGTTCACAGTCATTGGACCTGCTGGTATTACACCAGAAGGTAGACTTTCGCTGGGCTGCCCATGCATGCCACAGCCCCATGACAAGGCTAAGGACATAGTTTGGAGACAGAGGGATTGTCTAACATGGATAAGGCCCTGGGTTCCATCCTCTACCAAAAGAAGAGTACTGATGACATACCTGTACTATGTCATAGCTAACTCCCATCAATCAATGTCTAAGTCAAGTCAGTAGGTCCCAGCCACCTCCTGACTTCTAAAGCCCTTTCCTATGACAATCTCAAGTCCTATTGAGGAATAATTAGACAAAAAAAAAAAAATCACCATTGGCTAGCAACGGCTGACTAGTGTCTTTAATCCTAGTACCTAGGAAGCAAAGACAGGCAGATATCTGTGATGCCAAGGCCAGCCTGGTCTACAGAGGGAGTTCCAGCCAGACAGGGTTACATCGTGAGGCCCTGTATGAAAAAATAAGTTGTTCACATTTAAAGTATATAACTTTGCACTCATGTGTTCAATTAAACATCCTTGTTGTCATACTTTGCTGCTGATGCCATAGTTGATGTAGACCATGGCCTCTGCCCATCACTTCTGACACACACACAAACCCTTTTAGTTAGGAGTAGAAGTCATAAAAGGTTATAAATACCTCCTGTTGGTGTGTGGGTCTGGGTGCGCTCTCCTGTGTGCAAGAGTGTGGAGATCACAGGTAGACTTCAGGTATTGCTCCACATCTTATTTTGGAGATACTGAACCTGCTGCTTGCTGTTTTCAGCTACACTGGCTGGCCAGTGAGCCCCAGGCTCTGCCTGTCTCCAAGCTAGCTTTTAGCATGTGCCTACACACTGTTTCATGGACTAAGTGCCTCAAACAGGCAGCCTCCCTCCCCTTTGTAACTGCCAATCTCAGTACCACACAGGTCCCCAGCATCAGTATCACTTGGGAAAGCGTTAAGAGGTCCCAGGTCCACTGACTCAGCTCTGGGATGTGGCCCAGCCTCCCGGCGTCTAAGAAGCCACCCAAGAGACTCCAGTGATTTCTCAAACTGAGGGCAATGGCTTGAGGAATTGTGTTAACTGAGCATCTGAATCCTTTGGGTTTCTACTCTAATCACTTCTGTTATCTTTTCATAAAAAGACAATTAACTTCCATTTGTCAAGCCATCCCGTGTGGCAGAGACCGTGCTAAGCACAGTCCATTGCGTTGAATGCTTGGGCCAACTCAACACACGGCTTTCTGTTTTATAGAAAAAAAGAGTTGGAAAGGCAGCTGAATTTTGTCTACCTGTTAAGTGAGAAGTCCAGGGAAATGGGGCTCACAGCTTCATCCTGACCCCACATTCTCCAAATAGTACTGTGGGCACCGTCACACCGTCACACCGTCACACCGGGCACCGTCACACCGGGGTGGCTGTGTTATTCCTCCTCTCAGGTTCAGCTGTTGACAGCTTTCTCTCCAACTGACAGCTCTCTCGGGAGAGACTGTGGAAACCTCACGAGATAAAGCCTTGGTGAAAGAGATTTCTCATTCAGGGATAGGTGGGCCTTGGGTGTAGATCCTGGCCTCTCTTCCTGCCCAATTCTCTGCTTTCTGGTCAGAACCATGCTAGAAGCAGCTGCCACAGGATCCTACTGCCACAAACCAACCTTAGCTAGTTGCCCAGCCTTCCCTACCATGGCGGACTGTTTTCTCTGAACTATAAGCATCAGCACCACCTCTGTCACTCTAACTGTTGTACACTCTGTCCCAGCAGAGTAGAAAACTTCCAGAATATTCTTCCCTTTAATCACTAGCTTTCCCTCACACCTCAGTCCTCTCCTACCTAAGTGTCTGCTTCTTTTTTTTTTTAAAGGTTTATTTATTTTTATGTATATGAGTACTCTGTAGCCGTCTGCAGACACACCAGAAGAGGGCATCCATTACAGATGGCTGTGAGCCACCATGTGGTTGCTGGGAATCGAACTCAGGACCTCTGGAAGAGCAGTCAGTACTCTTAACCACTGAGCCATCTCTCCAGCCCAAGTGTCTCCTTCTTAACTAGCTTTTTAAAAGTGCTTGAAAGCATCAACCACCCTCAGCAGACATCATAGGTTTTCATTTTATGAAAGTTGTATGACTTAGTTTGCTTCTCAGAATGCAAAGATGGACACACAAGTTTCCTCTCAGGATAAAATGGAGGTGGGAATAGGACCATACTGGAACAGCTTTGGATCCTTTCTGCTTAAGAGAGTGCAAATCTAAATTTAAAAAAAAAAAAAAGTGACTTCAAGGCCAGCTCTTCCTTATTTCTGATGTTTTAATCAGCCAATCAAATCACCACATATAAGTAGTTCATGCTAAGTCCCCAGGTAGTATAAGATAAGTCCCAAGTTTTTCAAAGATGAGATGATAAACGGCCAGAGTCTTCAGCAGAAACAATGGTCAAATCCACAAAAAGAGAGCTTAGAATAACCAAAACATGGCTTGTCTGATAGCTAATCCCCATTACGGAGCTGAAAGTCTCAAATCCCAGAAAGCAACAGTACTATGCATGGCTTGCCTCGTCATATATTAGTTCTGTTCCCTTCAGCCAGGGCCTGAGTCCAAGGCTCCCATAGATCAGAGCAGCCTGGCCAGAACCAAGGTCAAACAGAAGAAGAAATGTACAGCCTGTGGTAACAAATATCAAATATTACATCCAGTAGAGTGAACAGAAGGTAAGTCTTTCTCTCAGTTCTGGGGGCTGGAGATCAGGGGTCAGTGTGCCCAGGTCTGGCATAGGCCATCTTGTCACCTGATAGAGAACTCTGGTCTCTTCATTGCTGAGTGAGGGAGACGAATCCCATTCATGAATCCCTGTCACCATCCAAAGGTTTTATTTCCTATAACATCTCGTTGTGGTATTCTATCCAAAGCAGGCTCCCTGGGGAGAGCAGAGAAACTAGCCTTAACAAGAACCACATCTCCTCTATATACCACCCTCCCCTTGCCCAGTTGATTCAGGGGCAAGAATACCCCTCTCAGACAGCCATGTCTCAGAGCCCAGGCAGTTGCCAAAGGCAGCTAAATACTAGAATTATATTTCTGACCTAACCTCAGCTCTTCCATGCTGGGGAGGGTGAGGACTATTCAGGGAGAGCCCAGCCAGCCTTCCATGCTGGGCCTACAAGCTTGAAGGGCCTCTGAGGTACCTGTGCTCCTTAGTCCCCTTGAGAGCAGAGGCTTGAGAATGGGGCAAAGGACTGACATGATCATCATGCAATCTGGACCACATAGAAGCACCCAAAGGTGCTGGCTGTTCTACTTACAATCACACACACACACACACACACACACACACACACACACACACACTCACACACACACACACACACACACACACACACTCACACACACACAATGATGCAGTTAAAAAAAAGGAGTCTCTGCATAAATGCTGACATTGTCCTGGCACCCAGGAACCAACAGAGGCCCTATAGCTTCCCTCCATCAGTCTCAAAGCGGGAGATCCAGACTCCAAAGCCTATCTGGTTTTGGTTTGACTTCCTCCAAAGCAGTGCAGACTCTTCTTTAGGCAAAGGAACAGTGCCTGGGGCCCATGATGTTTCAGAGACCCATGAAAATGTTTTGATTTCCTTCAAAATCCAGAAGAAATGAACCTTGAAAATAGGCAAAAATGTAGGTTTTTTTTTCTCTCATCATAAACAAATGGAATGTTTAGAGCCCCCTGAAAATCTGTCCTCAGAGGAGTCTCTCAGACAGTAGTTACAGTCCCAGGCCATAAATATCCTAAGGTGATTCTGAGCCTGGAAAAGCCACCCCTACTATCCCTGTCAGACAGAGACCACTTTCATTTCCACCTAGCCAAAGGCAAGAGCCTCTCACAGTCCTGCACAGAGCATCCAGGGCAGTCTGTCAAGACAAACTCCTAGCATGGATGTACAGACCTGAGGGACCGGGAGGGAAGTGTCACAAGGCCTCCCCTCTACTCAGTAAGCTTCCTCACCCTCCAAACGCCTACTTTCAATACTGCCTCCCCTAAGAGAAACAGATGGAGAAACTGAGGCACACATCTACATACCCATCATATTGGGATCTCCAGTGAATGTTCCCTCCAAGTCCTCCTCCAACGACAGCAGAAAAGTAATCCCATAATGCATGTAATCCATTTTCAGTCAAAACCAGCACGGGGCCCTCCTCTGGCTCACCCCACCCCTAGAATCCTCCCATTCCAAGTGCCCTTGGAAGTTCAGTGATCCTGCCCGGCTGGGAGTGTAAAAGTGGCAAAGAATACCAGGTGGGTGGAGCTGTCGCCTTCCCCAGCAATATCCCATGCAAAGAGTCAAATTCACAGCCGTGGTCCAAGGACCAAAAGAACTGGTTCAGCCTTTTTCTGTGACTACACACCCATCTTTGTATCTCAGTTTCCCTGTCTGTTAAGCTTGCTTCTGGCTAAGGTCTCTGAAGAAAGTCTCCCAAGCGACTAAGCAGCTTCCTCCATCAGCTCAGACAGAATTGCCAACGCAGTGGGAGAGCGCCACCTACTGGCTCCTAGGCCGCCTGCAGAACTGCACCACGAAGGACCAAACCACAGAACTGACCTTCAAAGGTAGGGAGGGATAGATACTCTTTCTGTCTCCACATAGTCACAATCTCCTCCTTCTTCTTGGGGTCTGAAAGGGGCTTCTTCAGACGAGCCAAGCAGCTTCCTCCGTACTATCTATCCCCTGCCCCAAAGCCCCCAGGAAAGCCATGAGACCCACGGAATCCTGCCCCGTGCATTGACCATCACCAGGGTAGCCTCCCTCACGCTGGGCCGAGGGCTGGAAGGGCGGGGAGGGCGCGGGGAGAGACAATGATCCCTATTGTGACTAAATTTCCCCCTGAAGATCTCATTCAAGATGTTAGAGTGAGCGATCATAAAAGGAATTAATAGTTGATTCGCTGTATAATTTCCTAGTTCAATATACTTTAGTGCAGAGACTAAATGAGCCGTCCCGGCCGTTCGGTGGGGCCAGATAGCGACTTTATCGCTGGGATCTCAGGCTGAGGAATAAAAGCAATTCTTCTGAAGTAATTGCGTCTAATTAAAAGAAACATTTAAAAAGTGTAACCAAAAGGAATTCATTTCAAATGGAAAATTAATGCTGAAAAATAGCCCTGAGCTCTCTTGTCGCAGCTAATAGCCAGGCAGCCGCAGAATAATTAAACTGTTTTTGAAATGTCGATACCATCCTCCTCGGGAGAAGATGGGCACCACTGAGCATGCTGTGGGCATCAGCAAGGAGGGTGGCTCCTCCAGCAGTGGCCAGCCCAGGGACTTCAGGTCAGCAGCTAGCTCCCAGGCTAGAATTTTAAAAGGGGCACCACCGGGGACCAGGCTGGAAGAGGTAGGGGCTGTGACCCTTCATGAGGAATAGCCACTCCCTGGGGACCTGAGAATCTCCCCAAATATCCCAAACAACCCTACAGTCTGGTTAATTTTAATTATGTTGTCATAATTCAAAGGTAGATTCCTCAGGATATGACATCTAGCCAAAACCACAGCAAATCTCAGCAGATTCGGTATTCAAACTTAAGCCCACCTGGCTCTGCCCTTCACGTTAATTTCGTGGCCCTGAAGTTAGGTATCAAGGCTTGGTGCTTTCAGATATTGTAGTTTCTGGTCCTGTCTACAAAGAGCTTCTTCTCCGGATTCCCATCTGCAAGGCTTTGAAAATCCACCTCCCTACTCCATTCCCAAAGATTCCAGTTTCATTTACCTCGACTCTGAACCAATGTCGCTGTTCTCAACCTGTGGGCCATGAACCCCTTGGCGGTCCTCTATCTTAAAAAAAATTTACAACTCATGACAGTAGCAAAAGTACAATTATGAATTAGAAACGAAAATTCTTTTATGGTTGGGGGTCACCACAACATAACGGACTGTATTAAAGGATCGCAGCACTAGGAAAGCTGAGGACCACTGCTCTAGAGGAAGGCTGGGTTATGCAGGCGACTGACCCTTGCAGGGCTAGAAGTGTAATCTAATCCTTAAACAGCCCACCCTCCACACCGTGTGAGCTAGCTGCACTGAAATCTCTCTGCCCACCTCCTAGTAATGATATCAGGTAGCAAATCCTACCTTACAGGGGCCTCAGTTAGCATCAAACAGACAAAGAGGGGCTAATGCAGAACCAGCACCTAATCAATACAGAATAGCTTCCAGATGCCGGGACATCTTCCAGATGCTGACTTCAGAAGCCAGGACAACTGTCTTGTCAGCCTGGCTTCTCTAAAGCTTAGGAAGAGACATGGCAGAGGAAGAAAATTAAATCTCATTTGTTTAAAGGTGAAAAACCGTCGTCTCAAAAGAGTCTTGCTCTAACATGAATTCAGAAAGGGGAAGTCACATCTTCAAATGCAAACTTGAATTGCTGAATAGACACCAAGAAAGCCACTTTCCCCACAAGTTCCTAGTACTCAAAGTAGGCTAAGAGTTGCCTGCGATCCATGATTACGGGACTTGCTTTAAGGAAACTGAATAATTTATAATCCGTAAATTGTTTATATGCTGAAGGCTATTGTTAAAGACCTCTGGAATGATCCCCCCCAAAATCTGCACCCCTAAGTGAATTTAAGCATGCCCCAAACCTAATTCACACCAGTACAGCTGTAGGAAAAGCTTTCTTTCTTTATACATATGCAAAGACTCCCAGCCTCCCTCCTTTCTGAATTGCAAATCCATCCCGTTTTCCAAAGATCATCACCCAGGCACCATCTGCTTTGCCGTGGCTAACCCCCTAAAAAAGGCAGTCATGGTCCCTAAGAGACATTGGGAACCAGCAGAAGAGAATACTTCCCAGTGATCCTGGCTTCCAGTTACTCCAGCGGCTCAGCCAAGTGTGAGGGATTTCTACAGCACCCTTGGGGGAGGGCTGCCACCAGCTGCCATTTTCTTGCCTAGGAGCTTTCTTTGTCCATGGAATAGGTTTTGTCCACTTCAGTAGCAAGCCCATGGCACCATGTGCCACTGCTCCAGTGGCTGAGAAGTGAAACACCCCAGCTTCCCATCACTTTGAACCTATGTAGACTCATACTGCCCCCTGATGCTGAGTCAAGGAGAAACTAATGACACCCCTCTATTAGCCACCCCACTTCCTCCCTCCCTTACTTACTTGCACTGCCTTTGCCTCACAATAGAAGACTTGCATTTAAATCTGCATCTGTAGAACCAGATGTAAGAATCTGGTTCATAGAATCAGGGCCATAGAGTCTGGGAAATCCACCTGAACCTGGCCCTGTGCACTGACAGCAGGAATTGGAAGCCAAGCTACCTAAGTCACATGTTTTCCAGCTGTGTGGCTTAAGAAATACGACTAGCCTCCATGAGGCTTTCATCTGCCATAAAGTAGAAGCTGCTGCACTGGAATCCTGAGAAGAGCGTTGACATCCTACAGATTAAGATCAATGCCATGAGGTGTTTATTCAACAAGTAGTAAAAGACACGAGGCCGTGAGTGTGGCAAGGGTGAGAGCAGACCCTCCCCGCTTTGCTGGTCCTTCTAGGGAAATGATAAGCAGACCAGTGGGCCAAGGGCTGACAATGGGGACAGGGGTGGACTCTGCCACAAAGTCTTCAAAGGTCTGATACACTGCCCAGTACAGTAGCCACTAACCATGAGGCCTATTTAAATTTACAATTCAAAACTAGGCAAAGACCATGCCTGCCTAGTCCCTGCTATTCCAGAGGCTCAGCTGAGTTCAGTAGTTCAAAGCCAGCCTGGGTAACATCATTTTAGTGAGACATCATTTTAAAAGGCAAACTACAATTCAACAGTATCTAATGGCTATATAGGAGTTACAGTTTTATTTTGAAAAAAAAAACTGTTGAAAATTGAGTGAAATGTGAGATATTAATTTTTACCCTCGAGTAAGTTTTGTAGAAATGAGAATGTTCAAGCTAGAGAAATGGCCTAATGGTTAAGGGCACTTATTGCTCTTACAGAGGACCCAGGTTTGATTCCCAGCCCCCTTATGGTGGTTCACAATTATCCGGAACTCCAGCTCTAGGGACCCTGATGCCCTCTTCTGACTGCTCCTGGCACACACATTCATTCATGTAGGCGAAATACTCACACACAAAATTAATAACTCTGATAAATAAAATAAATAAATGAGAAAACTCAGGGCAGTGGCCCTTTAGACATGATTCTTACTCACGCAAAGACTGTGTGAATGGCCACCAGTGTGAACATCCTGAACAAGTCAATAATGTGCTTCCAGAAACCTTCAAATAATAAAAAGAAATTGCATCAATTAAAACCAAATACAACTAGAATTTCTGTTTCTCCGGCCCTCTAGTCACACCTCAACTGTGGCTTCGCTCTAGTCAAAGTGGTTAGAGAATATTCCCATTACCACAGAAAGTCCCCGCTGGCCTAGCTACCATCACACAGACAACAGGCCAGCATTGCCTTCTTCGCTTCTGTGAATTTCAAGCACATACCTGACCTCTCTGAGGGCAGTTCTTCCTGTAAAATGGGCTGCACTACACTCCATAGTAATGTGAGTGGAAGCACCAGATAGCTCCTAGTCTGAAGCTCAGTCAATGCCAGATGAGCCAATTCCACGTTTAGTTTTGCCCTGGGATCCTCTTAGACACATCAGTTGCTCACTGTCCCATTTTTCTAGCCCAGACCAGCTGTGCCCCTGCTCTTTGTGATCCAATCCCCTCTGGGAGTGAGTCCATCCAAAAGCAATCACACGGTGGGTGGCGGATGAGGGGTGGGGGCTTCCTGGACTTGTCCAAACAGAAGCAAAAGCTGGGGAAACATGAGGCTGAGCCCAAAGCCTATCTGAAGAGACTCCATGTGGCCTGATTCCAACTGGACCACACTCCAATGAGAGATCAGTGGTTACCAGTGGCCAGTGGGAGGAAGAAGGAGACAGGTAGAACACAAAGCATTTGAGAGGCAGCAGAACTGCTCCCTCTGATGCTACAAAGTATCCAGCTGTGGTGTTTGTGGAATGAACAGCATCTCTGGAGAGAATGTGAGTTCACAGACTACATCCACTAAGGGATGCTGGGGGTGGACAGTTCCACTCAGGGTGAAGGAGGAAAGATGGAGAAACTGGGCCATCCATTGTTTGAGGGACAAATCAAAAAAACAAATTCCAAAGCCCACGCATAAAAAAGAAGGTAGAAAAGACAGGGAAGGGGAGAGGGAAATGAGGGAGGAAGGGAGGAAAGGAAAGAAGGGAGGAAAGAAGAAAGAAAGGGAAGAAAGGAAAGAAGAGAGGGAAGAAGGGAGGGAAGGAAAGAAGAGAGGGAGTGAGGGAGGAAAGGAAAGAAAGAAGGGAGGAAAGAAGGAAAGAAGGAAGGAAAGAAGGAAGGAAGGAAGGAAAGAAGGAAGGAAGGAAGGAAAAGACAAAAGACTCAAGAGATGGAAGGAAGCAGAACTTCGCTGGGGTGTCCAGGGCCCTGTGTCCTTATCCACCATCAAGTGCCCCAGGATGGACAGTCCCAAATCTCACCCCACACTTTCCTCCCTGTTTGCTCACTCTCCTTTCTGCCACAGTATGCTCAAATCATCACAAACTGTCCCTTTATCATTGAGCCTCCCTAATTAAGCTAACATTATTAGAAGGTTGGGAGGGGGGGAAAGCCCTCCCAAATTCTCTTTGCGTTTCAGTAGCTCTTTAATATGCGAGGCATCGAGAGAGATGAGCGGCCCCTAATTGCCAGTCCCTGGAGTAGCCGGTCAGAAAATGAATTGATGTGGTTTTTTTTTTTTCCTTATGAACAATGCATGTAGCACAAATTGCAGTGGCCGTCACCAGAGATTTAATTACCAAATATCATTACTTTCACACATCATTTCAGATTTGGCCTGATCAAATCAAAGTCCGGGAGAGAGGGAGAGAAAACTGCACTCTTAGCAGGTCATTCGTTCAGGGATGGCTTCAAAGCAGCGTGGCTTGGCATTGGGGAGACTTCCTTCAGCCACTGTGGAAGAAGCAGCTGCTAGAGGCATCCATGGCAAGAGAGATGCCCAAGGTTCCAGGCTTTGGAAAAAGGAAGACTACATACTCACAGGAAGATACTCCAGGACCTGGGAACCTCCCTGAAAGAAAGGACCAAGCTGTATCGGGCCCTGGAACCCTGCAAGTAGAGGGTACTAAAGCAATCTGTGGCTGTCATCAACTGTTTGTTCACCCCACAAATATCTGTGGAGCATCCAGTGTGTGTCAGACACTGAGCCCAAACCTGAGGATACGAAACAGCATAGCAAACTTCACAGGCTCACACAGTGATTGGGGAAAACAGGTTAAATCAAATAACTTGATGCTTCATGGAGAGCGGGGTGGGGAGATAGGCAAGCCAGACCTCCTGGGTTGGAATCCCTGCTCCAGTCCTTCACAGCTGGGTGACCTTGACTAAGTCCCTCAGCCTTGTGGCGTCTCGGTGTCTCTGTTTGTAGAATGGGGACCCTAGCAGTATTTATCCCGTGGTTGAATGCAGAATGAGATGACTTGATATTATAACACTTGACATGATGTCTGGTACAGGGCAAACGCCACGTGGAAGTGTTCGTTAAATGAATACAAACAAAACGGTAGCTGTAACAAGACCCTGAGAGTCTAGTGCTCTGGCAGCCAAGACAAGAAATGGGAGAGGGCAAAAAGGTTAGCAAGTGCAAACTGCCAAGCAGAGGAAGGGAATATGTTAATTAAGGGAAGCACCGAAGAAGTGTGGTCTTACCTTTAGAATCAACATGTGCAAAGTCTCTGGGGCAGAACTCAAATAAAAGGAAAAGACACTGGAGAGTGTGTGGGGGGAGGGTTTGGCTGGCATCACCCAAGGATGATGAAGCTGGTGGCATCCATTCCTGCAGACCACAGCCAAGAGTTCCGAGTGTAAACACCAACCCTGAGCTTCAGAGTCTTGGAAGATTCATCTCCCAGGTAGCTTCAGCTGTGCTATGTTTATTACAGAAGTGCCTCATATGTTCCCCGTTGCCACAGGAAACAGGTGACAATCAAGTACAGTTTAATAAGTGAGAAGGTTACAGGAAAACCGAGCAGGAAGGTGTTACACCCAGGAAAGAGTACCAGTGACAAACCCCTCCAACATCAGGGCCTGAAGGGACAAGATGGGGAGGAAAAAGAGACACAGCAGCTATGGCTTCTGTCCCCAAGACCCTACCACCCTTAGTCCCCAGCTGGGATATCTCATTGGTTGAACCATCCAGACTTTGGGGGATGAGGGAGCCTGTGATACAGAACCATCAGTCAATGCCAAGGCTGTGCTAGTAGAGAGTTGGTGGGGGGTAGGAGTGGAGGCCATGCAGAAGACCTAGCACCCCCTCCATAGAAGAGGGGTGGGCTTCAGAGGAGGTCAGATCATGGTAGAGACCTGCCTGGGACCAGCTCCTTCAAGGGATCCCCCTGTGTCGTTGCCTTCTACCTGTGGCTTCAGCTCAGCCTTTCTCAGCAGCAGGCTTCATCTTTTATAAAAGCCCATGAGGTCAACACTGCTCTTTATGGTGCTGAGAATGGAGCCTAGCTTGTCACCAACCTCTTCCTTCATGAGTCTATAGGGAGGTTTTCCAGAAGCTACTTGCCAGAGTGTCTACACAACTGCTCCCTCTCTTCTTTTTTCAGACAAGACTTCTGAGACAAGAATCTGGACTCCACCAATTCGGCTAGACTGGCCCAGGGATCCTCCTGTCTCTGCCTCCTCAACCCTGAGATTACAGCCACATGCTGCTGTAGACTTTTTTTTTTAATGCAGGTGCTGAGTGTCCAAACTCAGGTTCTCATGCTTGCACGGGTAAGCTCTGCCAACTGAGCCAGCTCCCCATTCCCTATCTCTGTTTTTATTGAAAATGTTGCTTATATCCACTTGAAATAGATTGTGACTATTATTTTAAATAAACAAGTAGATTTTTAAATTTCTACTTTAATTTTTAATATAGTAAATATGGGTAGGTATGACTCCCACGAACAAAAGTTTCGAGGAGATTTCAGCAAAGGGGCCCTGAAACCAAGAAGTTTAGCACCAAGATACTCAGAACAACTGAGAAGGACGTGTAGCTTACCCTTTAAAAGAACAATATATATATATATATATATATATATATATATATATATATATATATATATACACATACACATATATACATATATGTATATATATGTGTGTGTGTATGTATATATACATATATATATTTGTGTATATATGTATATACATACACATGTATATATACATATACATACACATACACACACATATATATACACATATATATATACATACACACACACACACACACACACACATATATATATATATATATATATAGAGAGAGAGAGAGAGAGAGAGAGAGAGAGAGAGAGAGAGAGAGAATTTTGCCTGTGTATGTCTGTCCATGTACCATATGCATGCAGTACCTGCAGAGGCCAGAAGAGGGCATTGGTTCTCCTAGAAATGCAATTAAAGATGGTTGTACACAATCATTTGGGTTCAAAGAAATTGAACCCAGGTTCTCTAGAAGAGCAACCAGTGCTCTTAACCACTGAACAAGCTCTGTAGCCCCTGGTGTTAAGGAAGAGACAGCTACAGTTCAGAGATGGGCTGAGGATCTCTGGGGTCACACAGTTGGCTGACTCTTAGCACAGCTCTCTGACACCAAGTTTCGTGCGCACACAGACTGGTCCTCTCGTGCATCAAAAGGACAGGGAAATGGTGCATGGTGGGACAGCACCTGTCTTCTGCCACCTCCTACACAGAGGGAAAATGACAGGGATGGATTGATCTCAATGGTCAGCTACAAATGGTCCCTCTATGTGGCCATGTTAATCAGCTTCCACCAGCCAGGGTTTGACCAGTTTGAAAGGTTTATAGCAACAATGTGGGGGGTTGATTTATTTCTCCTTAATAAAAAAGTGATAAGTGAGACCTGCGTCCATCACCCTGTTTATCGCTCAGGATGATTTATTAACTAATTTACACTTGCGTGGCCAACGGTTCCAAATGTGAACAGTGAAGGGGAGGTGGGGTCAAAGGTGACCCTCAGGGCTTCCCTGACCATGTCTACTGCCTCTCACACGAGCCCCGCCACTCACACACAGCAAGGACAAGCTCTCAGACCTGAGTGTCAAGGCTCTGGGGAGAGTGGAGAGGGAAAGAGCAGAGATGGATGGCTATATGGTCCCAGCCTTTTCTCCTCTCTGAAGAAAGCAGGTCTGGTAGTGTGTTCTGCTCACCCTAGGATCTCTCCCCACAGCTGTGCTTCCTTGGGCTGCAATTGGTCCCCTGCTAAGCCAAGGAGCTTCCAAGTGAAGGCTCAGAGAGGACATGACCTCTCAAAGATGGTGGTCTGTCGCAGTAAATCTCCAACCCCAATAAGCCGGTGCAAAACCACACAACTCAACTGTAATATTTATGAGCTGCATGCCTCGATGGGCAGATGCACCTCTACACTCCTCTGCCCCAGCTCTGAGAGTTCTCTCTACTTGCTGCTCCTCCAGGCCATGTGGTTCTGCTCCTTCTTCCTTCCACCTCCTCTTCCTCTGTCTTTTTCCTCTCTCTTTCCCTACTCTTCCCCCACTCTCTAAGACCTCCAGCCCCACCTTTCCCTTCACTGCCCTATCACAGGCTCTAGCCTTTATTTGGCCAGTTAAAATGGAGAGAAGGTTCACAGGAAGTCACCTGAGTAAATGACCTACTCCTTGTGGGGCAGCCCCTCTTGAGGAAGCAGAATTGACATCAGAATACAAACAGCACCAGGGCAACCCACAAGAGTGGGCACACCATCCAGCCTCACTGAGAGGCATCTATGCACAA
>JANHMN010000002.1:221142203-221230698 GCA_030674055.1 Rhabdomys pumilio
GTGTGTGAACAGTGTATATGTTGTGTGTATGTATATGTGTGTGTGTAGTGTAAATAGTGTGTGCATGCAGTCTGCATGTGTATGTAGTTTGTAGTGTGTGCAGTGTGCAGTGGGCGAGGAACACACATGAGCAATAACACTCATGTAGAGGTCAGACAATAACCTTCTAGAGAGAGTCACCACCTTCTGACTTGCTAAGGCAGGGTTCCCTTTGTCACTTCTGCAACATTGTATCTCCAGGCTGTTTGGCCTCTATGCAGCGTCATCCTCCTGTCTCCTCCTCCCATCTCCCAGGAGGAGTGCTGAGAATTCAGACGCAGGGTAGGTATCACATCAGGCTTTTGTATGTGTCCTGGACAAACTCAGGTCGTCATGCGTGCACATGAAGCACTTCACCTACTGAGCCATTTGCCACCCCTCCCCCCACTCTCTTGTACAATTTCCGCATCAAGCAGCTACTTAAGAAAGCTGGGCATGATGGCGTACGCCTTTAATCCCAGGAAGAAGCGAGCAGATCTTTGAATTTGAGGCCAGCCAGGTCTACAGAGTGAGTTCCAGGCCAGCCAGGGCTGTTACACAGAGAAATTATGTCTCAATAAGTAAATAAATAAATAAATAAATAAATAAATAAATAAATAAATACATAAACAAACAAAATAACTAACTAACTAAAAAACACATGAAGCACGAACCTGGCCAGCTTCAGGACAGTGAAGGGCAAAGGAAACTGTATGGACAGAATGCACTATAATCTCTACCAAATTCCCCCCCCCCTGTTACCCATTCTGTCGGGCTCAGCCTGAGCTGAATGGGACAGAACTGGACAGGAAGTTGGACTCCCCACACTTGATCCAACAGCACCTCCTAAGCTATGCCACAAGGACGAGCACATTGTCTCCAGCCCTGTACTCGTTAGTGACTTGGGGTGAATCCACTGAGCCTGATCTGCATCAAACCAGCACTGTGGGCCTTCCGTATGAATCTCTGTGTCCCCTAAGTCCCATCAGAAACCCCTCCAAGTCTGCAGATTCCTATCTTGTAACTTGTGACCACACACGAAGACACTATCAGACGATCATGGTCTAGACGCAGTAAACCTCTGAACTTACATATCCCTGGGACAAAAACCAAGATGTCAGCAGGTCTGCATTCCTCGGCAGGGCTCCCAGGAACATCCATTTTATCAGCATTTAGAAGTGTTAACATAAAACATGATTTGCACATTAGAGGAAATAAGAGAGTTTATTCTTGAGCCCAAAATGGCTGAATGTGGCCCAGGAACTCAGGTTCAGGATACCCCCAACAATGTTCCAATGTGGAAATGATTTCATGATATTTTTATAGTTACAGAACAAAAGAAGGTCCCAAAGTCAAGGCATTACTCACATAGGTAGGTGGAGCCATTGGTAGGGAAACCATAGCAAAGCCAGGTTCTCAGGTCTCAGGCACCATCTGGTGACACACTTAGCTTTGGGGATAATGGAAGCTAGTGACCTGCTAGGCTGATCTATTCTGGAAGGTTCTACCTCATAGTCAAAAGGACATTAGAGTCTCAGGGGGATAGCTCTGTCATTAAAGTGCTTGCTGTACAGGTAAAGACCTGTGTCCAATCCCCAGACGCTCTGTGTAAGAGCTGTGTGCCACGGCTACACTCATGATCACAGCACTTGGAAAGCAGAGGCATACAGGGCCTCGGGCTTGCTGGTCAGCAAACTCCAGACCACTGAGAGAAGAGTCCGCACCAAACACAAGATGGGGACATTGAGTTGGTTCTGTGAGTGTAGGTGTTTGCCACCGATCCTGATGGCCTGAGTTCAATCCAGAGAACACACATGATAGGAGAAATGAACAATCTTCTAGGGCTGGAGAGATGGCTCAGTGGTTAAGAGCACTGGCTGCTTGCTCTTCCACTGGTCCTGAGTTCAATTCCCAGCAACCACAAGGTGGCTCACAACCATCTGTAATGGGATCCGATGCAGTCTTCTGGTGTGTCTGAAGATAGTTACAGTGTATTCATATAAATGAAATAATAAATCTTTAAAAAAAAAGAAAGAAAGAAAGAAAGAAAGAAAGAAAGAAAGAAAGAAAGAAAAAGAAAAACAGGGCTCGAGAGATGGCTCAGTGGTTAAGAGCACGGACTGCTCTTCCAGAGGTCCTGAGTTCAATTCCCAGCAACCACATGGTGGCTTACAACCATCTACAATGGGATCTGATGTCTGATGTCCTCTTCTGATGTGTCTGAAGACAGTGACAATGTACTCATAAATACATCTTTAAAAAGAAAAAAAAAGAACAATCTTCCACAGTTGTCTTGTGACCACCACACACACTCCCCCACCTCTATAGTAATTAATAATTACTTGCTCTATTATTTATTTATTTAAAATATATTTATACAATATATGTTACATTTATGTATTAAACATATATAAATATAGTAATTTAATTATGCTAATTACTTGCTCTATTAAATTTATATATTTATGAAATATATATTTATATAGGATATGTTACATTTATATATTAAACATATCTAAATATAATGGTTTAATTAATTGATTAATTGATTAATTTAAAAACATAAATTATGGACATCTTCTAAGGAACAACATGTGAGGTTATCTTCTGGTCTCTGGTCTCCATACACATGTGCACACACATGTACCTGCACACACATGAACACACACACATATGTGCATACACACATTCAGAAAAGGATGTTAAGTCAGACAGAAAGGTGGGCAACTAGTAGCCATTGGGGTACTATTCGTTTCCACTTCCCAGTGCCCAACTTTCCACCACCATGAGTCATTCAGCCAGCCACATGAACATGGATTCCTTCTAGAAAATTCAGTTTCCAGAAGCCACTTGGATTCTTTGACTTGTGTCTCCTCCTTCCAGCTTCCAACCCTTCGATGTTGTGTCTCTAACTGAAGCCAAGACAAGGTTTCTATGCACAAGAAGGACTATTCTCCGTGATGCTCAGGTGGTCAGATTGGAGCACCCCAAGAAGCCAGGGTAACATCCCCACCTCAAGGTCCATGTCTGCAGAGTCCCTTCTCCCATGAAAAGGGGACCATAAGTTCTATGAACTAAGCCTGGACGTCTTTATCCTGCCCAGCACAACCAGACCTGAAACAGGAAAGTGAATCAACACCACCTTATTCTCTGGCAACTAGTGGAGTGGAGTTCAACATAAAGTCTTGAGCTGCAGAATCCAAATCTCCCACCCCATCCTACCCCTGACAAAGTAAATCGCCACAGTCTCTAGAACTATTAAGAGAAAAACACACATTCTTTAAGTTTTCTATAAAAAAAAAAAAAAAGGCGTGGCTAGGAGTAGTGAACACGCCTTTAATCCCTGCACTCAGGAGACAGTTGCGGATAGATCTCTGTGAGTTCGAGGCCCAAGTGGTTCACGTAAGCAAGTTCCAGGACAGCCATTGCTATGTAGAGAGACCTTGCTCATTAAAAGCAAAAACAAAGATGTCAGCGTCTAACCAGTACAGAAATTCTTTCTTTCCTATTATTATCAGTATATTAACAAAAATATGCCTTTGTGGGTAGAAGAAAAGAAGGTTAACGAATCCATTCCATTGGCTGAGGGGGAACTGCGACCTCTCTGCTATGTAATTAAAGATATGGCCAGAAGGTGGCGGTGCAGGCTCACAGCAGGCCCTTTACAACCCAGCTTCATCCCATTTTCTTAGTTGGTAGAGTCAGTAGTACCTTCCTCCTGTTCTCGAGAACCGGCCTTAGGAAGAAATGCCCCAGAGGACCCAGCAAACACCAGGGGTGCAAAATGCACCGCATGTAACCCTCTCCTGAGCCAGGTATAAGGATCAGAGGTTAAGCCTGCCGGAACAGAATGGGAGAAGCAGAACCGGAAGCCTGGCAACCGACACAGAAGCAATTCGATCTCAGACATTTAAGATCTCACCTATGACTCAATAAGCAGTTTGCCATTAGACAAACTGATCTGAGGCTGGGAGCAGTAGTGCATGCCTTTAATGCTGGAATCTGAAAAGGGAGGATGACCTTCTGTTTTGAAATAGGAGTTCAAGGTCAATCCCAAATATATAGGAAAACGCTGTTTTAGCCTCCTCCAGCCTTGCAAATAAATACACTACACCTTGCTGGGAAGCTCATAGCTATGCCCGCAGAGTTTGTTAATCTCTCCAAATCCCACATAAAAATGAGTGGGATCAGAGCAATCAAAAAGGAGGGGAAAGGCCCAATATAAGTGGAGGCCAGAAACTGAGCCGAGAGCACTCCCACCCCTACCCCAGCCCCACAAAAGGTGGCCGTCTTTTTGTATGCCTCGTTAAAACGTTAAACCGCAGGAGAAAGTGGGTGCTCTTCCAGTTAGGAACGTCAGCCTTTTATGGTTCCTTCAGTTCAGGAAAAGCACTTTCACAAAAAGAAAAAAAAACAAACCGTAGGAAAGTCTTGAGGCCAAATCTCATAAGAAGTTAATTCAAGCAAAAAACAAAAACAAACAAACAAACAAACAAACACAGAGGAACAAAACAGCATTCCCACCAACAGGAAAACAACACTAGAGAGACACTCTCAGAACAACAGAACAGAACAGAACAACAGAACCATAACCTATTTCAAAATAACGTACAAGGCATTCAGAAACCATGCAAGACCACCACAATTAGAAAGCCCTGTGAAGAATGCAAGAAACTTGGAAAAAGGTAAGAAATGCATTTTTTAAGAATCGTTTTAGAAGTGAAGACACAGAAGACATAATGCCTTCAGACAAAGAGGTCAAAGGTTTTAAGTCGACAGAAAAGTTGAGAAGAGCATAGCATACAAAGCTGAGTTTGCTAGCACACGAATTTTTCCCCAGTACTTGGGAGGCAGAGGCAAGTAGATCACTGTGAGTTCTAGGAAAGCCAGTACAGGAGACCATGAGGTTTTGTTTGTTTGTTTGTTTTGTTTTGTTTTTTGTTTTTTTTTTCCGAGACAGGGTTTCTCTGTGTAGGCCTGGCTATCCTGGAACTCACTCTGTAGACCAGGCTGGCCTCGAACTCAGAAATCCACCTGCCTCTGCCTCCCAAGTGCTGGGACTAAAGGCGTGCGCCACCACCGCCCGGTGAGACCATGTTTAAAAAAAAGAAGACGGAGAAGGAGGAAAAGGAGAAGGAGAAAGAGAAGGAGGAGAAGAAGTTAGCACACAATATACCTGAAATAACAATCCCAAACAATCAGACCTATTTAGACACAGTCCAATAAAATTTCCAAATCTTCAGGGAAAAAGAGAAAAAACCATCATGTGTCTAGGCAGAATAAATAAATAACTGACATGAGAAAATAAATTCAAATATTATTGAGCAATGCTTTATGCCAAAAGAAAAGGAAGTAAAATTTTAAAAATAGTCGCTAATGGGGGATATGCTAATAATTCTTTGCCCAGCAAAACTAACTTGAAAACACAACAGGTGCAGGCAAGTCCTTGATGATTTGAATGGTAAGTTTGATGATTTGAATGGTAAGCACTCTTTGAAGGCCCAAGTGTTATTAAGGCTTGGTCCCCAAGGCAGAGCTCCTGAGGGGGGTGGGAGGACCTTTAGGAGGCAGGAACTAGGGGAAGCTTTTGGTCCCTGAAAAGGATTTTGGGGAATTTTGTGAGTGGTTTAACACCACTACATATTCCCACCATGACATGCTGCCTGACACAAACCCATAGCAACAGGGCCAACCACTCCTCTGTATAAGTCAAATTTTTGGGTTTTTTTTTTTTTTTTTTTTTTTTTTTTTTTTTTTTTTTTTTTTTTTTGGTTTTTCGAGACAGGGTTTCTCTGTGTAGCCCTGGCTGTCCTGGAACTCACTCTATAGACCAGGCTGGCCTTGAACTCAGAAATCCACCTGCCTCTGCCTCCCAAGTGCTGGGATTAAAGGCATGCGCCACCACCGCCCGGCGTCCATTTCTTTTATATTTACCACAATTGCAAAAAGCTGACTAACACCAGTCATGGACACCAACCAACTGAAGGAAAAGGATGTTCATGAGTCCTTCCTAATAACCTACTAGAGAAAAGGACCAAGCTAATAACAGAGGGTCCAATATTATTTATTTGATGTTTTTCTATATCACACACAGAGATAAAAATGGCAACAGTCATACCCCAGTAACTTCTTTGCACTGGAAGTTCAGTAACGGCTCTGTGCTTCTCGTTGCTGGCTCAAGTCTGATAAAGCACATCCCTGAGGGCCAAAGCAGCAGGAGTGTGCACCTTTATAGATTGAGATGATGTCATGGAATCCCATTTTTCCACCTAAAAATAAGTCTTCCTGACCAGAACACAGATCCTGGCTTAAAACTTCCCAAATTAGGATCACCGCGCCTCGTGGGTCAGTCATAGAACTGAATGTGCAGTTTGAACAAAGAAAACCATCAACAGTAGAAGGTTCTTACCACCCAACAAGAGAATCTTAATTTACAACCAGACTTGTAATGAATGGAAGGCCTTCTGGCAGTGTGCGCCTGTCTTGCATCTCGGGGCTTCACTGCAGCCTAGGTTTGGGACACAATAGACACTTCTGACAGACACACAGTGCCAACCAACGCTGCCCAAGCAAATCGGGTCAGATCTGAAACTCTGCGTTATGAAATGCAATGCGGTGGTGGCGCACACCTTTAGTCCCAGCTCTTGGGAGGCAGAGGCAGGAGGATTTCTGAGTTTGAGGCCAGCCTGGTCTACAGAGTGAGTTCCAGGACAGCCAGGGCTACACAGAGAAACACTGTCTTGAAAAAACAAAAAACAAACAAAAAAAAAAATGCCTTCGGTTACATTCACAGTTTTCTGCTCTCATAGGAATATAGTGTTTTAGATACAAAAGACAGAAAATAAGTTCACAGTTCCCAACTGCCATTCCTCAGCATGTAACAAATTAGTGTATCTTTGAGCCCTGTTACAGAGTTTCATTTCTGTTTAATTGTTTCTGAGACACAGTTTATGTATCCCCCAGATGGTCTGAAACCCACAAGTAGACCAGGCTGGACTCAGACCTGCCTGCCTCCCCTTCCAGAGTACTGGGATTATATTATACACAATATCACACCTGACCAAAAGTTTGATTATAAAAACTGTTGTTTGTTTCTGCTCAAGAGTTGGCTCAGTGGTTACTCCCAGAGGACCCAGGTTGGATTCCCAGCATTTACCTGGCAGATCTAATCATCTGGAACTCCGGTTCCAGGAGATCCAAGTCCTTCTTTTGGCTTCCAAGTGGACCAGGCATGCACATGACATGCAGACATACATGAATCTCCAACACCCACATAAAAAAAAAAAAAAAAAAAATGGAACACCAGGCTGGAGAGATGGCTCAGTGGTTAAGAGCACTGACTGCTCTTCCAGAGGTCCTGAGTTCAATCCCCAGCAACCACATGGTGGCTCGAAACCATCAACAATGGGATCTGATGCCCCTCTTCTCCTGTGTCCGAAGACAGCTACAGTGTACTCGTATTAAATAAATAAATAAATCTTTAAAAAAACAAAAACAAACAAACAAAAAAAACCTGGAGCACCATGCCAGATGTCAGTGGCTCATCCCTTTAATCTCAGCACTCAGGAGGCAGAGGCAGGCGGATCTCTGTGAGTTCAAGGCCAGCCTTGTCTACAGAATGAGTTCCAGGACAGCCAGAGCTACACAGAGAAACTCTGGGCAGGGGGATGGGGAGGTGTACCATCCAGATTTGGTGGGATACTCCCTTAATCCCAGCACTCAGGAGAAAGAGGCAAGTTGATCCTTGGCAAGTGGATCCTTGTGAATTCAAAGCCAGCCTGGTCTATGCGACAAGTTCCAGGCCAGACAAGACTACAGCAAGAGCCTGTTACTGTCTTAAAAAAAAAAAAAAAAAAAAAAGTGACTCGATGTACCAGAGTGGGGGGAATACCTGGGCACCCTTCCAGAGGCAAAGGGGGAAATGGGGAGAAACTCTGTGAGGGGGGATTGGAAAAGGGGCCATTATTTTGGATGTAAATTAATTAATTAATTAATTAATTAATAAAAAAATAAAAAGTTTTAAAAAGTGCAAGACCTGGCTGTATATGCGTATAACTGCAGTAATGAGGCATAAAGACAGCGCTCTATATAGATGGCGCTCTAGAGCAGCTGGCCAGACAGCCAGTGAGCTTCCAGTTGAGTCAGAGACCCCCATCTCAAACCAGTAAGGAGACAACAGAGGGAGACACTCAATGCTCTGCTCTGGCCCCCACATAAGGACACGCTCATAAACTCTCACACTGGGATTTATGGAACAAACAACACCGTGCACAGAACAACATGCAGTCACACACACACACACACACACACACACACACACCGTAAACTGTTAAAATAAAATAATTTGGGATTGGAATTAAGACAGAATTCACAATAATTTCTGGAACGGCTCAAAAGATACTTTGATATCATCCCTCAGGCACTGTTTGCCTTTGTTGATTGATTTGTATGAGATGTTTGAGCCAGGGTTTCACTGGCAACCCAGCCTCTGATTTCTGAGTTTGAGGCCAGCCTGGTCTACAGAGTGAGTTCCAGGACAGCCAGGGCTGCACAGGGAAACCCTGTCTCGAAAAACAAAACAAGAAGCCCAAATCCAGATCAGGAAATGAAGGAACCACAGAGATGACTCACCTACTAGACCCCCACAAGATGTTCCTGGCCTCATCCTGATAGATGACTAAGGAAAACTCAGAGGTGACAGAAGTTTGCCTAGGGCCACACAACAGCTAAGCTGCCGGGCAGGGCCCAGGCCCACGTGAATAAGGTTATCTGCTGGTTCATTGCACAGTCGCTGACGACACTCTGAGTGAAACTCCCTGGCTTCCGGGCCACCTGCTCTATGGGGGGGAGGGGGGTGCTGAGGGGTGGGAAGCATAAAAGGTCATTTGCTGGTCTTGCTGTCCAGCTGGGCAAAGCAACTGTGGAGGCCCAGGTCCCACCGGCTCTGCAGAGCCTCGGAGTGCTCTGAAAGCTGCTGAGCTCGTCGGGCTCCAGAGATGACAGTGCATAATTTCACAAGACTGTCCTCAAGTTTCACTTCTGGTTCTCAGCATCTCCCTGATTCTTCTTCTGTCCCTGAGAGAGGTGGGGGGTGGGGCTGAGAAAGGGTCTCTACCTGAAACTGAGAAGTCAGTTTGACTGGCCTCGACACCCTTGCTGGGAAGAGGCGCAGGTGAGCCGGTACCCCGGCACCCGCACCCCATAGATAACCAGTGCCAACTGCACTCCAGGCTGCAGCCCAAGCAGAACTGTTTTATCCCTCGTACCCCAGCACTTGTGACACTCAGCCTTGGAAGAAAGCAGAAACAAAATGTGCATCTGTTGAACAACCCAAAGAACGTATGCATTTAATAAATTATTTTGATCTCATTTAGAGTCTCGATCTCAATTCAAACTTTAAAATGCACCCTCTTTTCCTCTACTACAGGAGCTCAGAGGGAGGAAATATAGCAAACACTCAGTATTACATCAGGACTAGAGAGGTGTTTGCCTCAGGGGTGTTGCCAGGCATTTGAAAGCCGGGCTTTCAGGCATTTTATTTTCTTTTGGACACTCATGTCTTGCTGTGTAGCCCAGGCTGTCCCTAATCTCACAATCCTCTAGCCTCAGCCTCTTAAGTGCAAGGATTACAGGTTTATGTCTCCATTCCTATCAACATTCTGTTTTTGTTTTTGTTTTTTAAATCAATTTGGGGATAGAGAGATGGCTCAGTGGTTAAGATCACCGGCTACTCTTCCAAAGAACCTAGGTTCGATTCCTAGCACCCACACAGCAGTTCACAGTTGTCTGTGATTCCAGTTCTAGGGGATCTGATACCTTCACACAGACATACATGTAGGCAGAACACCAATGTACATAAAATAAAATAAGCTATCATTTACTTATGCCCATGTTGTTCCAGAAGGGCTCAGGTAGCTCTCAGAAACACTAACTGCAGAAAGGTAAAAATTGCAAAAAATACTAGCTGGCCAATGACGGTGCACGCCTTTAATCCCAGCACTTGGGAGGCAGAGGCAGGCGGATTTCTGAGTTCGAGGCCAGCCTGGTCTACAGAGTGAGTTCCAGGACAGCCAGGGCTACACAGAGAAACCCTGTCTCGAAAAAACAAACAAACAAACAAACAAACAAAAAGAATTGCAAAAATACAACTTGTGCCAAAATGAGGGCAACTACCTTGTTTCTCATTCTAAAGAAACCGTGAGAAACACTCTGAAATGTCTCCTCTGGTTCGTGTCTTGAATGCTTGTCCGCTGGAAGGCACTCATATTAGACAGCTGCAAAGTCTTTAAGACATGGGTTGGTAGAAGTCATGGCCTAGCCCAGTCCTTGGTTTTGCCTATTCTCAGCTTCCTGGTCCACCATGATGGAACAGCTCCACTCTACTCCATGTCTGTCATCAGGCAGAGCCACTCTGTTGGGCCTTCCCCATTGTGATTGTCTGAAGCCCATGAACTCGAGCAAAAACAAAAACAAATAAATGAAAAACTTTCTTCTTTCCTCAGGTGATTGTGTCAGGCATTCTGTCACAGTAACACCAAAGTAACTAATACAATGTCCCTGGTGTGGTCCATCTCTGCTGGTCCTTGCAGTGTCTAAACAGAGTATTGTGATCACTTCTCTGTGGACTCAGGGTTTACCTGCCGTGCAATTCCAAGTTCCACCCACAGGGAATCCAGGGCATGAAGGACATCATCACATGGAAGTGGGAAGACCATTTCTTGGGCTGGAGACATAGCTTAGTTGGCAGAGTGACTACATAGTGCTGTGGTTTGAATAGGAAATGCCTTAGGCTAGCAAGACGGCTCAGCATTTGCCTCGACCTGAGTTCAATCCCCAGGACCCACACGGCAGAAGAAGAGAACTGACTTCTACAGTTTGTCCTCTAACCTCCTCATACCCAACCCAATAAAGAAAGTAATATAGTCTTTTTTTCTTTTCTTTTTTCTTTCTTTTTTTTTTGTATGTGCCTCATAGATTCACGTGTTTAACCCTGTGGTTGCCAGCTGGTGATGCTGTATGGGGAAGTGATGAAGCCTTACAAAATGAAGCATTCTAAAAAAAGTGGATCAGTGGGGCAGGCCTTAAGGTTTATTAGCCCTTCCCACGTCCTGTTCTCTCTCTCTCTCTCTGTGTCTTCCTATCTCTATCTCCTTCTGTCTCTCTGTCTCTGTCTCTATGTCTTTCTCAATCTCTCTCTGTGTCTCCCTCTGTCTCTATGTCTTTCTTTCTCTGTTTCTCTGTCTCTCCATCCCTCTCCCCTCCCCCCACTTCCTGGCCACTTAAGCAGTGTAACCAGCTAACCCTACCATGCCTCCCAGGCCTGAAGCCAAGTCTTCCTCACTTTGGTGGATAGAACTGTGAGCCAAAATAAATGCTTTCTCCCTGAAGGTGCTTCTTGTTGCATATTTTGTCACAAGAGGAAACGTGACTAATATACCTGGCGTGCTTGGGGCCCTGGATTCTAGTCCACTAATTGCATATATCAAGCATGGTGGTACACCCCTGGCATTCTAGCACTCGGCAGGCAGAGGCAGGAGCATCAGGAGTTCAAGGCCAGCCTGGACTGCATGAGTCCTTGTCTGAGAGAGAGAGAGAGAGAGAGAGAGAGAGAGAGAGAGAGACAGACAGACAGACAGACAGAGAGACAGAGAGAGACAGAGACATAAAGAGAGACACAGAGAGATATTATTTCTTCACTTTCTGACATGATTCAAAGAAGCAACACAGCTGAGACCATTATTTGGGGCTACTTTCCCACTCAAAAGAATGCAATAAAACAGATTCAAAGAAAGAATATGTATCCTTCAGAGTAACAACTGCCATTTTCCCTGACTTCTGGTTACCTACTTCAACTCCCCCATGTATCCTTCAGAGTAACAACTGCTATTTTTCCCTGACTTCTGGCTACCTACCTCAACTCCCCCACTATGAAGACCATGAAGGAAGGCGGGAGCAGGCATCTCACCAGCTTGAGCGGCTCACCAGCTGCGGTGTGACTGTCACCTTGGCAACCAATTATCCCTCTGTAAAAACACTTCTTTATCTAACAGTCATAAATCTCTTCTTTTAAAGCACAGGTTGGTTGTTGCCTCTGCTTTGAGGAGATATGTGCATAGCAAGTGGCCATCCATCACAGGTTAAAGGGGGATATGGGTCAAATACCAAGACCACAGCCTAGTCCATTCATCACTGGTATGAGGAGGTCATGCCAGGGGCGAAGATGGCTGTAGACCCCATCCATCCCGGGTGAGCCCAGAAGGCTGCCACCTGCAAACTGGAAGATCCAAGTTTTCTCTGCTCTGTACACACTGAGGTGACCTCATATCTACTCTCCATGGCAGCTCGGATACTCTTATCTCCGTGTTCCTGAAGTGGTCACCTCAAGAAATAATAATAAATTTAAAAAAGAAAAGGGACTGATTTTAGAGTAAAAAAAAGTGGAGAAAAAATAGAAAGAAAAGGGGGAAATGAGCAAAGAAAGCTAAGAGCAATCCGAAGTGAGGCTAAAGAGAGACAGTCACAGAATCCCAGGTAATTGAAAATCATAGGCCACTGGTATGATGAACTGGCTTCCTAATGGTCATTGTGAAAAGGAAGATAACCCATGAAAGCTGACTAGAAGAAAGCCATTCTCTAGGAATGTGTCTATCCCGATTAGGAAGACAGAGCTTCTGAGGGCTCCTAGCCCACTTGTGCAGAATGAGCAAGCGTGGACCTCATCGAGACTGAGTCAACCTCTGGGGCTGTTTCCCTTAACTCCCCTCGATAAAACCCTGCAATACAATGCTAAGGTCCAGCTTAGCAGAAACAGTGAACCCCTGGGAAATTCTCCAACGTTAAGAATTGCAGGTACAGATATAGGTTTCTAAAGAGCACTTCCAGCATGAATGTGGCCCTCACGCAAAACAAAACGTTTGATCTGGGCTTTCTAATACTTTTAAGATTTTTTTTTTTAAATGTACTTGTACAAGAGTTTTGCCTGCATATGTTCAATTGTACCGTGCATGCACTTGGTGTCCCAGGAGATCAGAATAAGGTGTCTAATGCGCTGGAACGAGAGTTATAAACAGTTGTTAGTGGTCATCTGGGTGCTGGGAATTGAACCAGAGTCCTCTGTGAGAGCAGCCAGTGCTCTTAACCACTGGGCCATTTCTCTGGCCCCCAATTTTATTATTTCTCTAAGGGAAATTTGCATACTTGTGCCCCACGCAATCGTCTCGCCGGCAAGAACACACTCGGGCACCAGGATCCTTCTACAGCAAGCGTTTATTGAGATGAAAGGAGGAAGAGAGAGAGCCCCAAGATGGCACTGCTTTATATACACCCTAGGGTGGCGTGGACATATCTGATTGGCCGCTTGCTCAAAACCCCGTATGACGCCCCGGGCTGGGCAGTGACTTGGCGCTCTTTCACCACTTGCACATGCGCAATTTACTTGTTTACCCACGGGAGCGCCGGGTGCCAGCGCCATCTTGTAATGACGAATGCTGTCACCGCTTGCCGCGGCTCTCTACACATACTAATGGGATAGACATGTTAATTTTTGCATAAGGAATTAAATTTTGACTGAATATTTGATTTTAATATTTTAAAATTATATTATTTATTTATATTTATCTTACTGTTTTAGGGTTTTAAACAGATACCATAACCAAGACAACTCGTGAGGACAACCTTTAATTGGGGCTGGCTTACAGGTTCAGAGATTCAGTCCATTATCATCAAGGTGGGTACATAGCAACATCCAGGCAGACATGGTGCAGGAGGAGCTGAGACTTCTACATCTTCATCTGGAGGCTGCTAGTGGAAGACTGGCTTCTAGGCACTCGGGTGAAGGTCTTATATCCCACATGCACAGTGACACACCTACTCCCACAGAGCCACACCTTCTAATAGTGCTACTCCCTGGGCTGAGTGTATACAAACCATCATACTTACTTAATATCTATTATTATTGTATATGCATATGTATGTGTATTCAAGTGCCATGACACACATGCGAAGGGCGAAGGACAACTTCAAAGGTTGGTTCTTTCCTTCCACTATGGGATCCAAGAACTGAACTCAGGTCACCAGGTTTGTCCCACCTTCCTTTTATCCATTGAACTGTCTTTCCACTGGCCAAATATTGGATATGGCCGAACACAGAGCATAGTTAACATTTTTTTAGAGCCATTGATAATTTGATTTTATAATCAGGAGTGCTGAGAATACGACTTCATACAAGGGTGCCTTTGGACTATTTCAGATATTGCTAGAAATTATCTCCCGATCCCAAACCAAAGTTCATTTAGCAATTTTTTAATGAAACTAGAATCAACCACTTGAACAGCCATTTTAAATGCTCCGACACAATAGAATATAAAGCTATGCTAATTTGGGGGCAGGAGTACTTGCTGCTTTTCTGGAGGACCAAAGCTGGTCCCAAACACTCACATATCTGTTCACAATCATATGTAACTCCAGTCCCAGGGCATCCAATGCTTTCTTCTTGCCTCCCTTGGCACCAGAAGCACACCTAATGCATAGACATATATGCTGACAAAGCACTCATATATACACATAAAATGAATACGATTGAAAAAACAGTGATACACAAATATATGTTAATTTGATAGTTAATATTCTGAGGCATGACAATAGGAAAATAATAAAAGTCACTTTTCACAATTAAATCATGATGTTTCTATAAAAGCAGAAACATGTGCTGTAAAAAAGACTGCAATTTATAACATAGAATAAACAGTAGTCTCTGAGTTGCTGTGTCTCAGGCAGCTCTGGCTGATATTTCCTGATTCCACGGCATGTAGGGCACTGTCCCATGTGGTACTCAGAGCCAAGACTACAGTGAAGTCACACAATACAACATGAATGAGCACTGCCAGGAAACATCGAATCACTGTGCATTTGATTTTGAATAACAGTTTCATTATTGCAAGTTCTAAAATACTGTCTCCAAAAGTCTCCCAGCCCCTCATTCCATATACAAGTCCACGTGGAGTCACGACCTACTACTGAGGCAGCTGGGACTTAGAAGTCACACTTGTAAGATGACCAAGAGTTCATTTCCCATGGCTGAAGACAAAACACGCACCCTGTGCATGGAGGGCATCACGCCATACACTGGACACCCACACAGACTAAGAGAGGAGAAAGGAAAAACCTAGTCGGGGTCCTCGCAATCCCTCTTCATTTCATGGTCAGCCAAGATGTGCCCAGGTAAGGAGTCCCAGCTTTCCAGCTCTAATGGACTGTATCCCCTCAAACTGTGAGCCAAAAGAACTCCTTCCTCCCCTACCTCTTTTGTCCTGTATCCTGCCACAGCAAAAAAAGATAAGTTACTAAAATAACAGAGCCTGAAATGTCTTCTGGGATGCTGGCAATGTGTGTCAGTTACATGGATTCTTTATAAAAATTTTTATTTATGAAAGTGATACCAGGGGTTTCTCCTCTGAGTCTACCCCCATAGCTTTGGACTTGGACTCATGACCCAGGGTCTCCCTAATCCTTTTCCGTTGCCCCTTTTAGCCATTCCTTTTACCCCATCTTTGTTCCTTTGTAATCCCACAAACCCACAGAACAGCTCTCTACCAGGGACCCACAGCTGCCACACTTGGCTGAGGCCCAGAATCGCTCTCTGCCAGGGACCCCACAGCCTCCACACTTGGCTGGGACCC
The DNA here is from genome assembly GCA_030674055.1 of Rhabdomys pumilio. NCBI lineage: Eukaryota > Metazoa > Chordata > Mammalia > Rodentia > Muridae > Rhabdomys > Rhabdomys pumilio. The sequence continues at coordinate 221,157,899 of JANHMN010000002.1, forward strand.
AGCCATTTCTTCTAGCCCATCGACATTCCTTTGTGACTCCCACCAACCTGCAGAACTGCTCCCTACCAGGGACTTTACAGCTGCCACATTTGGCTGGGACCCAGATTGGGCAATGGCAACTCAAGACTGGAGCACCCACCCAAGGAAAGCAAGACTAGATACCTACACCAAGAAAGACCACAAATATAGTGTCTTCGGATGCCTAGATCCCAGTACAAAACACAAACAGGAAGAACCAAGGCACTGTGTGACTCACCCAGAAGCCAGAAGCCCTATTGCAATGTGTCCTGGGAAAACCAATTTAGTTGAAATATATAATAGAAACTTCAAAATAGCAATTATTCATTTCTTCAAGGACCTTGAAGGTTATGAATAAATGCCTTAATAAAGACCATAAAAGCCTAAACAGTTGAATGAAGTAACGAAAACAATTCAAGATCTGAAAGCAGAATTTAACAAAGAAATAGAATCACTGAAGAAAAGCAAAACTGAAATAAAACTTGAAATGAAACATTTAATAAGTCAAACAAGAAGCCAAGAGATCAGAACCTGGCTCAACACTCATCAGAGCAGCCTCTGCTTGCGGTGGATGGTGATTAACACTGAGACCCACCACTGGACAATGTGCAGAAAGTAAGACTTTAGGGACACTCAACCCTAAATGGGATGTCTTTACCAAACTCCTCCTTTGAGGCTCAGGGGTCTAGTGGAAAAAGAAGTGGAAAAACTTGAGAGTCAAAGGTGTGGCTGACTCCACGGAAAGAGCATCTTCCAGACACGACAGGACCAGTGCGCATCTGAACTCACAGAGAGTGTTACACCTGGGACAGTGGATACAATGTCGCTATTTGATGGTGAAGAAAAAAATCAGTTTGTTTGTTTGTTTTCCAATGGAGGGAGCGACCCTAGGTATATCAACCACATTCTAGGGCAGGCCTCATGCCCAGAAGTTGTTGGCCAACACAACACCTGTCTGTAATACCTGTTTTTTGTTTTGCCTTTTTTTTTTTTTTTTTTTTTTTACTCCATGTTTTTGGTGTACTATTTGTTTTGGATTTTTTTTTCTTTGTCTTATTGGTTTGACTGTTTTGATTTTCATTTTTTGTAGGGACCTTTTTTGAGGGAAAGAACATGGAGTTTGTGGGTAAGGAAGTGGGGAGGATATTGGCAGAGCTAAGGGAGAAGAAAGAATATGATCAAAAACATTGTATGAAAAAATATAAATGGCCAGGCGGTGGTGGCGCACGCCTTTAATCCCAGCACTTGGGAGGCAGAGGCAGGCGGATTTCTGAGTTCGAGGCCAGCCTGGTCTACAGAATGAGTTCCAGGACAGCCAGGACTACACAGAGAAACCTGTCTCGAAAAAACAAACAAACAAACAAACAAACAAACAAAAAAAGGAAGAAAAACTATAAATGAAAATAATGATTTAAAAAGTAATACCAGACATATTACTGATTTTTAAGAATTTATTTTTTATTTTATGTACATTAGTGTATGTACATTACTGTATGTATGTCTGTATGGGATGTTTGGTCCTCCGTAACAGGTATTACAGAGAGGTGTGAGCTGCTATGTAGGTGCTGGGAATTGAACTCGGGTCCTCTTGAAGAACAGCAAGTCCTCTTAACCACTGAGCCATCTCTCCAGCTCCAATATTACAGATTTTTAAATAAAAGCTGTTGGCCAGGTATGGCAGTACTAGTTGGGAAGCTAAGGTTAGAAGATCATAAGTTCAAGGCCAGCCTAAGCCCCATCTCAAATAAACAAATTAATATATACAATAAAATATGATGCTGGGTGTGGTGGTACATGTCATACATATCCTACCAATTGGTCCTCAACTTGTAAACTGAGATTCTTTTGAGGGTCAAATGACCATTTCAAGATATCAAATATCTTGCATATCAGGTATGTATATTGCAATTCATAACAGTAGCAAAATTATAGTTATGAAGTAGTAATGAAAATAATTTTATGGTTGGGAGTTACAACATGAGGAACTGTATTAAAGGGTCACAGCATTAGGAAGATTGAGAATTTCCCAGCACTTGGAAGGCAGAGACGCGCTGCTCTCTGAGTTCAAGGCTAGCCTGGTCTACAAAGTAAGTTCCAGGAAAGCCAGGGTTATACAGAGAAACCTTGTCTCAAAACAAAACAAAAGGCATGCTGTTTAGAAAGACAGACTGTCTTCCTAGACTAGGGTTAGAGCTCCATCAGCAACTGGAGCCAAGACAAGTTTTCTTGAGGTTTCAGAGGCAACAGTCAACAATGTCTGGACCAGAGCTCAGACAGTAGTTTCCACTTCATAGCTCAGCTTGACCATTGCTGTTCCAGAGTCTGACCACCCAGTGTCTCCACTTGACAAACTGCTCAACAGTCCCCAGAGCTTACTCACCACTGCAGACCAAATCCACCCCTTGTGTGGAAGTGGAATGGGTCAGAGGTCTCAGCTCAGAGATATACTGAGCAATACCAGCAACTGAATTTCAGGTTGCAGCAGAGCTAACTGGTAAGGGAGCTGAGATTCAGTCCCCATACAACAGGGGTAGCCATGGGGTCCACAAAGATAGCCTAATTTAGAGACTCATCAGCCCACACAGTTCTGCTTGAATCTCCTTTCCTTTTTGATGTCTATCTCTTCCTCTAGGATGGACAAGCAAGAAGCAAGGGCTTCATTTGTCCTGTAGAGCCTAGCATCCCTCCAGCCTGGCTGAGAGCACACCACCAGCATCTGTTGAGTGAAACTTGGACAACACAGTATTCACATCATCCTTGCACAATAGAGATGGGTGGGGAACTTCCTGTGGGTCTGGGGCATCAGTTTCGTAGAACAATTGCAATTGTTCCTTCTAATGCTGGAGGAAGCCTTGATGGGGTGGGCACAGGCACCTGAATGGAACTGAGAGCTAAAGGTCTCAGTTGGAGAATAGAAAATGTTGGTAGCCTAAGGGACTCCTGGGCAGTTCCATTTCCCTTTATTCAGAAGTAAACAGCATGGTGAAAGGAAGGGGCAGGCTTCCATATCACCCTTTGATAGGTCCAAGGACCTGGCTGCAGAAAACAGGAAATATAAACCAGCAGCAATTCAGTAGGAACCAACTTAGGCTGCCCTTTCTGCTCTTCACCTCCAGGCACCCACCATCCCAACCACCTCCATCAAGCCCAGGCGATGGATGATAGAGAGCCAACCTGACCTGAGGCTTTCTGGGATCCGGAGAAAGACACTTGGGGAAGAGATGGAACATGTCTGAGGAATGAGGATGGAAGAGCCAAAACTGCAGGCAGGTGTTTCTTAGAGACAGGAGGAGGGACAAAGAACCTGAGAGACAGACTTGGACAATCATACAGACACAGGCAGCTGCCAAAGACCCTCAGAGGATCTTTCTGGGCTTATTTTATGGGGCACAGAGATGGGACCACTCAGGAAGGCCTTCAAAAGCAGTACTACCTGATGCCACACCACTCACATTAATCAACGATCCCACATGTGCTGTCTCACTAGAGTAGACCAGTATTATCCAATAGATCTTTCTGCAATGATGTGAGTTTCTAGAGACGGAGTCACACAGAGCTCCTAGCTTCCATATTAAACAGGACAGACCTAAACACAGACAGACACACAGATGCACACAGACACACACATGGACACACACACGGACACACACACACACACACACACAGTGAGCAAAGCTGCCCCTCAGCAGGTATTTCTGTATTCCTTCCTTGATCTTCCATTCTCTCACACAGAGACCTCATGATCTCATCTCTTACTGTGCCATAAGACAGATATGTAAGATGCCTTTGGGGGCCAGGGATGTAGCTCAGTTGGTACAGTAAGTACTTAACTACCATGCATGAATCCCAGGGTTTGATCCCTAGCACAATATAAAAGGACATGGTACTACATGCCTGTAATCCCAACATTCAGAGATTGGAGACAAGAAGATCAAAAATTCAAGGTTATCCTTGGCTACACAGTCAGTTTAACGCCAGCCTGGGCCACCTAACACACTGTCTCAAAATGAAATAAGACACTCCACCCCCACCCCTGTGATTAGATTTAATTTCTATCTCCAGGGCCCATGCTGTCCGGTGGTAAATACGTACTCTAAATAAATGAAGGTTAAATATAGATAGTCACGTGGGACCTTCCCCTTCCTTATTCCAGAGTTCATCTGAGTCTCAGGAGTTTCAGGTATGTAGCCAACACCCATGTTCTTGGGAAGGGAGGTATGTAGAACCTTAGAGGCCACGGTCTGTGCTCGTATCTAGCTCTGATCCATGCTTTCATCTCTGAGTCTATCTTGTCTCTGGGTTATAGGATTCCTACCACCCCTATAGGGGCAGAGGAACAAGGCAGAATGGCTCCTCAGAGGCCCACACCATTTAACTCAACTGGTCCCACCTGCTCACAGGCCTCTATACCTCCTGTCCCTGGTATAATAAAGGCAGCTAATATTTATCAAACATCCCTTATGTTCCTGTGTAGTATTTTAACCCCAATAGTCCAGTTAGTCTTGTCAACTACAGGGAGGTGTGCTTTGTTACGCCTTCTGATTTTTGAGAAACTGAGACAGAAAAGCACAAAGAGAAAGTATCTATCTATCTATCTATCTATCTATCTATCTATCTATCTATCACACACACACACACACACACACACTCACAGGCACACAGGCACAAGCAGATTTACTTATTTGGGGGCTGGAGAGATGTAAAGAGTATTTGTGCTCTTTCAGAGATCTCTGGTTTGAATCCCAGCATTCACTGATATTGATAGCTCACAGCTATCAGTAACTTCAGTTCCAGGGGATCCAACACTCTCACCTAGACCCCTCACGTACATGAACATAAATGACACACACACATATGTATAAGTAAAAATACATTTTTATAAATAAATAAAATTTCCCATGGAGGAAGGAGCTATTCTTGTGGAGAAATCAGGTACAGAAGCTAGACTGGCTTGAGTGTCCTTTTTTTAGACTGGGGTATGGGATGATACAAATATTCCACATAATTATTAAAAACAAAATTGATTTTTAAGTAATCTCTAGAACTCGAAAGCAAAATGAAGCAAAGTACCAAACTATAAACTAAATTGATGGTGGAAGTGTTTACAGAGGAATTATTTCAAATTACTTCTAAGCAGAGTGATTTGATTATATATTCCCACCAGAGTATACCCAAAAGGCAAGAACCAAAAAAAAAAAAATCTTTCTAATCATAAAATGTCTCCAGCAATCATATCATTAACAATATTGCTTTTATAGATATCATAAGGCAAAGCAAATGAATCTAATGGTACCATTAAAAAACAGGTTTGGCACCAGCAATATGGCACATTGGGTAAAGCTGGTTGCCACCAAGCTGAATCACCTGAGATCAATTCCTAGGATCCAAATGGGTGAAGAAAATAACTGAATCTTATGAGGTTTTTCTCTGACCTCTGTATGTTATGGCACACACACACACACACACACACACACACACACACACACACACACAATGTAAATAATAGAAACATACCCTTTTAAAGCCAGGTTTTTCTTCACTGGGAAAGAGGAGGCAGAAAGACTGAAGTCAGAGGTTGGGAGGATTGGGGATTAACATTATGTGTGGACATGACAGGACCACTGCACTCAGGAGCTCATAGCAGCTGTGGCTGCCTGTACAAAACCTGAGCAAGATCAAACCAGTCAGCACTCCAGCATGGAGAGCAGAGAGACACACAAGCCCCCACCCCTAGCCAGGGAGCTACTGGTAGTTGATGGGTACTGGGGAAGGGAAAGTCAGTTGATTGGTTTTGTTTTTATTAGAGGTCTGGCCTCTTAAAAATTGGGCATTCTCCAGTAAAGACTCCATACCCAGGCATGTGTATATGTGAGTGCTACTAATTGGAATCAGTAGGGGTTAAAACAAAAAAGACTGTAAAGTTTGTAGAAGAGGGATCTTACTATGTAACCCTATCTGGCCTGAAAGGCATCTTCCTGCTTCTGTTCCCTGATGCTGAGATTAAAGGCGTGCGTCACCACATGCTGGGCCTAAAATACATATTTTTTAAAAAATCAGGTTCTTGACACAAGAGAGAAGAAATGTAAAAGTAAAACCAAAGGCCAGGCTGATGGGAGAGGGTTTAATCTCAGTTACTCAGCAAGCTGCAAGGGGAGGATCCAGTCCAACCTGTGCATCTCAGTAAGACCAACTTGAAAACTATGAGAGCCAGTGACAGGGATGGAGATCAGACCTGGAGTGACTGACTAGAAGGGCAAGGCCCCGAAACTCAATCTCAGCACTGAAAGAATAAATAAGGAAACAAATTTAAAAAGTGTTAAATTGAAAATTAAAGGGCTGGAGAGATGGCTCAGTGGTTAAGAACACTGACTGCTCCTCCAGAGGTCCTGAGTTCAATTCCCAGCAACTACATGGTGGCTTACAACCATCTGTAATGGGGTCCGATGCTCTCTTTTGGTGTGTCTGAAGACAGCTACTTGTGTACTTAAATAAATAAATAAATAAATAAATAAATAAATAAAGTTAAAATATCAATTACAGATTCTGGATTGTTTACTATTTCCATTGCTCTACCCACTGAAAGGGGATTAAAAATTCGTTTTGTTTATTTTATTTTATTTTTTTTTTCGAGACAGAGTCTCTTTGGAGCTGTGGCCTAGAACTAGCTCTGTAGACTACACTGGCCTCAAACTCACAGAGACTCACCTCCAAGTGCTGGAATTAAAGGCATGTACCACCACACCCACCTTTATTTGTTTGGTTGGTTGTTGTTTTGAGACAAGGTTTCTCTGTGTAACAGCCCTGGCTGTCCTGGAACTCACTTTGTAGACCAGGCTGACTTTGAACTCACAAAGATCTGTCTGCCTCTCCACCTCTCATGTGCTGGGATTAAAGACATTCACTACCAAGTCTGGTTCTTATTTTATTTTTTGAGACATATTTCTATGTGCATATATGTGGCAGAGGTAGGGTGAATAATTGCACATGAATGTGGGGGCCAAAAGAAAGAGTCAAATCCCCTGGAGCTGGAGTTATGGGTAGTTGTAAGCTGCCTGATAAGGGTGCTAGGAAATGAATTCAGGTCCTCTGGAAGAGCAGCGAGTGGTCTTAACCACTGAGATATCCCTTCAGCCTCCAGCTACATGCCTAGTTTGAGGCCAGCCTAAAGTATGTAAGACTCTTTCTTAAAAATAAAACAGTAGCTAGGCACCAGGGAGGCAGAGGGAAATGGATCTTTGTGAGTTTGAGTCCAGCCTGGTCTACAGAGCAAGTTCCAGGACATCCAGGACATACACAGAGAAACCCTGTCTTGGAAAAACAAACAACAAACAAAACAACAACCGACAAACAAAGGATCAAAAGCCAGGGGGTCAGGGGCTTGGCTCTTGCTGTGTCCAAGCAAGAAAGGACAATGCTTTCAACTCTGGTGGTTAAATAAAAAGGACGGGGTGTGTTGGCAGGACTGGAAGACAGATGATTCCGGACTGACAGAAGGGGAGGGGAAAGGGGGAAGAAGAAGGGGAGGGTTCGGCTTTCTAGTTTGGGCAATTAAGTAGACAGATGGTGGTGTCATTCTTGGGCTGAGAAGGGAAAGGAAGAAGAAAAACAGGTCTGGAAAGTTCAGCTTTGGAACTGAGGTTGTGAGATAGCGCCTGAGCGATGTCTAGGGCTCAGACCTCTTTTCTGCTCATCCATCAAAATCAGGGCAGAGTTTTTCCCAACTCGGAAGCCAATGTATATATAGTTCCTCCTTTGACTAGACCACTTCTCCCCCACCCCACAGGGGTGGCCACAGGATCAGTCCTTGTCAGACATTAGGATCCCAGGTCAAATGTCACCCAAACAGAAAATCCTTTTCCAGATTCCAAGCTACAGCCAGTGTCAGGACAGTTAAAGATTCACTTTGGTCTGATTTCTTCTTGATGGGATTACATAAAATCAACTTCCAGAGAAAGGGAAGGAGAAACTCTGGTTAATAGAAACAAAACTGGAGTTAGAAGGAAAGAATGCATCTTCATTACTATAGGGTTACTATAATTAACAACTATTAACTCAAATATTTCAAAATTGTTAGATGGCTCAGCTGGTAAGAAGTTTTTATACAAACTTGGAGACCTGAGTTCCTCCCTCAGAAGCTATGCAAAGATGAAAGGAAAGAACTGACTCCAAAGTTGTACTCAGACTCCACACAGATGCTGTGCACACATGCCCACACATGCATCACGCACATGCACATGATAATAATACATAATTTAATTAAAAGATAAAAACAAAGTGGAGGGCTTCTGGGTACTGATATCAACACAAGGTTGCTATCTGGCCTATACACACACACACACACACACACACACACACACACACACACACACACTGGGGGGGGGAGTCGGGGTCAGGAGGAGGGAGTGATAAGAAAGAGGAGGACAGAAAGCAGGAGAAGAAAAGATTTTCAATATTCTCATTTTTAAAAAAGTTTTGAAGGAATTTTCTAATTACCTTGATTAGGTCATAGAATGCATACCATTGCAAGCATCAATCACCTAAATTAATTAATTAATTTAAAAAGTTCTTAAAGCTTCCAGAAACTCATCTCGCAGAACAGTGAACATTCATTTCTCACCCAGGGGTCTATGGGTTAGCTGGGTCGAGCTGGCCTCCAAGCTTTGGGTCACACACAGCTGGCTCCCATGTCTGCTTCTTCTTTGTCCAGCTGAAGGACTCCCAGCTATCTGGTATTCTCATGGCCAAGGACAATTGCTCAAGAGGTGGAAAAGGAAACACTCAGCGGCTCGGAGTTGGCTCGGGTCTGGCTGCTGCCGCTTCCGCACATATTCTTCTGGCTCAAGCGAGTCACGTGGCTAAATCCAGTCTCAACAGAGTGAGGAAATTATATTCCTCTCGAAGTGGGAAGGGCTAGGCGAGGTAAATATTTGCTGAGCAATAATATAATCTACCAAATGACCCCATTCCCCCACACACCAGATAGCTACCACATAGAGCAGTCTATCCTTTAGGAAGCACTATCTTTTATAAATGAGTGAGTGAGTGAATGAATGAATGGATGAGTAAAGAAAAATGTGCCTTTCAAGGCAAGGAGATTGTCTCCATGCTTCAAATGAGGAACCTGGGAATCACAGAAGGGAAGTGACTGGCCCCCAGGCCATAGAAACCAGCCTGTCTGGCTCCTTCTGCTCTGTTCCCTACATAAAAGGAATTATGTAGCAAAAATGTTACTTTTGTGCTAATCACGGCCATATTACTCACCCTGTCCTCTCACTGAGGCTTAGTGAGAAGGTATATACCTATTCTGAAAGTGAGGTCATCTACTGATTCAGTCTCAGATCTCTCTCTGACTCCAGGTGACACACTGATTCATCATTTCCAGTTTTCCAAAGTCCCAAATGCTAAGAGTATGTTGAATGAGTGAGTCACTCCACTGTGAGATTCTTACTACCTTTTAAGTGTTTTGTGAATTCTGTGGCCTATCCCACCTGGGCCTACCCCTAAGGTACAGACATTAGCGAACCCAAAGTATCAAACACACAGTGAGCTAAAAAGTAAGAGGCTTGGCACAGGGGATGTTAAAAAAGGCATGCAGTGAATAGCTAAGTGAGTATAGCTTACTTCTATACGAGTGAATACAGGAATGCTTCTGTTCGCATGGGCTGCCATTGGAAATGGGTGTGACATATGGATCCAATGGGTATTTCCCATCTGGAAATATTTTCAAGTTTATACTAGCGTGCAAAGAGCAATTACTTGCTTGTTGGTTGGGAAACTCTTGAAAATCCTCCTCCTCCAGAATCTCCTCCTACACATTTGCCTGAGGCCTGTTTTCAGAAACACTGAGTCAATTTCTAACCGCTCCTTCAGTGGCCAAGGCAGCAAGTACCTACCATGTGCCAAGTGGTGAGTGAGAGCCACCAGGGTGACAGGTGGTGGCCAAAGTTGACTAGGCCCACATTCATCCCATAGTTGACATAGATGGCACCAGACCGTGAGCCAGACAGCGTGCTAAGTGCTCTCCATGGATTATCACATTTAATCCTTGCAAGAAGCTGATGAGGTAGGTGCTATTATTACCCTGGTTTATAGCTGTGGAAACCGAAGTATAGAGAGGCGAAGGAAGTTGCCCAAGGTCACATAACTAGCAGATGGTAGAGCTGACATTTGACTCCCAGGCCTGCACTCAAAACTGCTTCCCTACACTGCCTCCTATTAAGAACTTGCCCACATTCCTGAGCCAGTAAGTGGTAGAGCGAGAGGAGAGATCACAACAGAAATGCCCATGACCACGAAAGACTCTGCCCTGAATACATAATCACCCCTTCTCGCTTCCAACCTTCCTCATTTCTGGAGTCTACACTTGCATGGCTGTGACTTTGGGGAAGCACTCTGAGCCTTCTCTTGTCATAGCAACAAAGAGGAACATCAATCCTTACCCTAAGAAGTTGTAGAGGGGCTTGTTTTAGAAGACGGCTCCTCCTACTAACCATGATAGACAGTCATTTAAGATAAGTCTGTGTGCTTCCTGGTTTCTAGGAATTGGGTGCAGCCAGCCAAGTGGTTCCAGGAGTGAATCCATCCAACAGTCTCTATAACTAGTGATGTGCTGGGGGTAGGGCAGGAAAAAGCCAGAGTCATGCACTGGGTGAAATGTCAAGGGTTGAAAAATGCCCACAAAACTCAATTGAAGGAACAGTGGAATAAACAGTCCCCAGAAAGGAGGCAGCTTGGTTCGTCATCTTTCCTGTTTTTTCCAGCTTGGCCTGGTTCCAAAACCTCATCTTAGTCTTGTCAGGACTTTGGCCCTCTGCCCCAGGAAGAAGCCGCCAGGAGGCTTAACATGAGCCAAGTCTTCAAGGAAGTGATGTCTTTTGTGGGTCAAGAGAAAGCGAGCAGCTTTCTGGAAGAGAGAAGATGGCAAGAACAAAAACAGGTAAGGGCCCAGCTAGCCGACTCGCTTGAGCCAGCGCAGAGGCTGAGGTTTAGAATGAAGCAGGGTTTAGTGATGCCCTCCCTGGCGGAGCTAGGGGTAGCAGTACTGCAGGGCCAGTGGAGTGCATATACTAGCTGCTTCGTGGCAGAGCAGCCTTCTCTCCTCATTCGCCACAAGTTCTTCCAGAAACATCTCACCCTGCCTGTACTGGGGACTTTAGAACACCTGTGTGGGTGAATCCCATAGGCACCGGAAGAGGCCGCCCTGGCTTTGAAAACATTAGTGCAAAGACTTTAGCTGTATTTTTTTCATTTGCTGTTATGATTATAGATCCTGACAAAAGCAACTTAAAGAAGAAAGGGTTTGCTTTGTTCGGGGGCTCACAGTTTGAGGGTACACAGTCCATGGTAGCAGGGGAAAATCCCATAGCAGAAGAGTAAGGTAGCTGGACACATTATCTGCAGTCAAAAGGCAGAGATGAAGGCTCGTGTTTATCTTTCTCTCCTTTTAATGTTGGCCAGGATCCCACTCCAGATCATGGTACCCACCCACGGTGGGTGATCCTTCCCCACTCAGTTAATCAAATCAAGATAATCCCTCCCAAGCATGCCCAGAGGCCTGTCTCTAAATGAATTCTAGATCACATCAAGATAACAACTGAAATTAACCACCACAGCTATGAGACTACTGGAGAGTTAGCCCCTCCCAAGCAGCTACTGCACATGTCTGTGCAGTGCCAGACACTGTAAACCTTTAATGTCACCCTATCATCTCACTAGCCCCAAGATTACACCCCCATTTTGTAGATGAGTCACCTGGAGGAAACAGTTTCCTTTTCAACTTTACCCATAACTGTCTCCCAAGCCCCAGACCAGGCTAGCCACTTGATCTTGGGCATGCCTATTTGAGCACCCTCATATTTCTGAAACCCTGAGCTGTCCTGAACTTAGCATCTTCCCCTCCCACAGATTTGCTGGTTCCTAATCACAGCTTTCAGATTCAGAGCCAAGATCACCAGCCTTCTTCTATCCCTCTCTAAGTAGCAAGGACCAGAAGCAGCTCTGACTCTCTCCCAGCCACTGGCTTTTCTTTGCTCTGAGATTTGTGGCGTAGTTCATTATTCATGTTAGTGAAATTAATTGTAATAACATTTAAGCCTAAATTTTCAAAAAAAAAAGTTATTATTTCAACATGTAATGAATGCAAAAATTGACATTTTGGGGCTGGAGACATGCTGTTCTTACACAGACAGGACTTGGGTTTAGTTTCTAGAACCCCATGACAGCTCATAACCATTTATAACTCCCCTGTTCCAGAGGCTCCTATACTCTCTTCTGGCCTCTTCAGAGACTGCATGTACATAGGACATAAATATATATGCAGGCAAAGCAGCCACATACATACAATAAAAATAAATAAATCTTTAAACATTACTGACACTTTACTTTTATACTAAGACTTGGAAATCTGGTGTGTATCTTATACTCACAGCCCATCTTGATTCGGATAGTCTAGTAACAAACACCAGGAGCCAGTGGCCCCCAGATTTAACAACACATCTTTAAAGAATGTTTAAAGCTCTTTGCTGTTCTCAGGACTGTAAATCTGAGAAAAATTCTAGACACTTTGCAGGGGGAAAAAAAAGTAGTTTAAGTCAAATAAATATTGAAAATAGTAACAAAGTGAAACCAAGTTTTCTATTTAAGGATCTCCTAGAGTCCACTCTGTGCTCATGTAAAACGAAATACTAGAAACAGAATGGAGATCAAGTAGTGTTACCCTCAACATATCTTGAGTTCAGAGCTCAGCTTTCTGAAAACATTTCTAGGGACTTGTGTCCAGAGGAGCACACTGTTGCAAATGTTGTTTGGGACACATCCTTGACACAGGAGGTCTGAGGGTCCCTACAGGAAGAACCTGGGACTCGGGAACCACTGGGGGTGTCTCTGTACTTGAAACATGACTACTGTGTTTACAAGCTCTGGGAAGAATAAGAAGAGGGATTGGATTTCATTGGCAAAAATTGAAAGAAAGGAACAAAGGAAGGAAGGAAAGAAGGAAGGGAGGGAGGGAGGGAAGAAGGGAGGGAGGGAGGGAGAAAGGGAGGGAGAAAGGGAGGGAGAAAGGGAGGGAGGGAGACAGAAAAGGGCCAGGCACGGTGGTATGCTTTTAATCACTCCTTTATCACAGCACTTGAATCTCTGAGTTTGAGGCCAGTCTGGTCTACAAAGTAAGTTCCTGGACAGCCTGGGGTTTTATACCAAGAAACCCTGTCTCTGAAACGAACAAATCAAAACCAAAACAAACAAACAACAATAAGGACAAGAAAGAAAGTGGTGTACATGCTGCTGCTGCTGGTGGTGGTGTGTGTGTGGGTATTTAAACTGTTTAAAACTAAAATGAGAGGCTAGGGAGATAGCTCCAGTGATAGGATTTTTTTTTTTTTAAGTAAGAGGGATAAAGGTCTGGCTGCATAAGCACAAGGATCAGAACCCCCCAGTTCTCATGTAAAAAAACCAGACATGCAGCATGTGCCTGTAATCCAATTACTAGAGAAAGGAACTGAAGTCTAGAATACTAGACAGACAATAGAGCTGAATGGCTGAGTTCTGGATTCAGTAAGAGACTGTCTCAAATAGTAAGGTGGAGAGTGACTGAGGAAGGCACCCGATGCTGTACACACACACACACACACACACACACACACACACACACACACACACGTATGTGGTATACAGACATATGGCTAAAACACCCATACATAAAAAATAAAAATAAAATCACTTAAAACCAAGTTACCAGAATAGTCTTGTCAATGCAATAGGTGACTTTGTAAGGTGAAGATTTTTCTCATTAAAGTAGTCAAGGCCTAAGTGCCTTGTCAGGTAGGTAGGAAGCTCCTCCCAGAGCTTCTAGTTTCCCTTGGGTGGGGAATAAAATCAGTAGTGGGGTGAGAGCTTCAGCATCAGAGGAAGTGATCAGACATAGCCTGGGCCCTTTTTCAAGAACACAGTATGTGTCGGTGTGGAGGCAGGTGCCTTTAATTTGAGCACTCAGGAGGCAGAGGCGGATAGAGTTTTGAGGTCTGTCAGGTCTACTGACTGAGTTCTAGGACTGCCAGTTATACATAGAGAGACCTTGCCACAAAAAAACAAAACAAAACAAAACACCAAGAGGCTGGTGATCAAGATGATGTTTCTTTTGAAATTGCTTTGGTGGGACCAACTCGTCTCTACCTTAGAAGTTATCAGAATAGTAGCCACCTTTGGAATTTGCAGTAGGAGGAAGCTGGGGTGGGGTTGGGTTAGGGCTCTAAGTGCTGGTAATGTTTAACTTTTCGATCATGTATAGGTCACACAGGTGTATTCAGTTTGTTAAATTTATCAAATTGTACATTGTGTATGTATATGTGTATATATATATGTGCGTGTGCGCGTGCGCGTGCGCATGCGTGTGCGTGTGGGTGTGTAGGAGTAGTTGTAGGCATAGATGCATGTGTACCCCAGCACCCATGTAGAGGTCAGAGGACAGCTTTTTAGGTTGTTATTTCTTTCCTTCCTTCTTTTTTTTTTTTTTTTTTTTGACAGGGTTTCTGTGTAGCCCTGGCTGTCTGGAATTCACTTTGTAGATCAGGCTGGCCTCAAACTTCCAAGATCCACTTGCCTTTGCCTCCCAAATACTGGGATTAAAGGTGTGAGCTATAGCCACCCATCTATTTTGCTTTTAAGGCAGGGTCTCTCTTGATTATTTCTGACCCTGGGCTTACCATGGGTATTTCCTATGTGTACCATCACATCTGGTTTTTTGAGTTTTCTTTTGTTGAGACCGAGTCTCACTGTGTAGTCCTGGCGGTCCTAGAATTTACTATATAGACCAGGCTGGCCTCAAAGCATAGAGATCCCCCTACCTATACAGAGTGCTGAGATTAAAAGGCCTCATATCTGGCTTTTCATGTGGGTAGCAGGGATTGAGTTAAGGTCACCAGACCATCTCCCCATCTGGATCCCATTTTTATTTGCATTTTTTTTCATATTACGTGTTGATAGACTTTCATAAATTGCTTTTGCGATGATATACTGCAGTGTCCAGCTAAGAGAAAAATAGTAGGTGATAAACCCAAGTAAAACTTTTCTGGCTAGTCTGAGATTTGACCTGAGGAAGATGTGGTTAAATCCCAGGGCAAGTGTTTTTCCCATACAGAGTCTGAGCAGTATATTGTTGGCCAAAGGGCAGCTAATGGTCAGTTGTGCTGCAGAAAAGTCCTCAACCATTGAAATCTAGAGAGAGGAAGGAATTAAACCAGTTACCTTACAGCATCAGGAGCCTGTAAGAAGGGCACTTGTATATACCTAGAAGCTGAGGCCTTTCAGAATTACGTTCTGTGTCGCCATGACTCGCATAAGCTCTAAAACAGAATAAGGCACTCAGTTAGCTGTCTTCTTCCTTCTTGGTCTTCAGTTGTGATTTGGGAACCAGAAATGCCCAGGCCACTGTGAAAAGGTCTGCTATGTCTCAGTTAAGGCCAGCGACAATCAGAGGCCAGAAAAGCTGAGCTGAGAATGGAAAGGGAAATGAAACCCTGCCACAGTTCATATGTGCACAAGCAAAAAAGCCACCTGTGGTCAGTTGACGTGTGGCTTGGGTAAAGAGAGGGTGGTAGAACAGTTGGGGTAAAGACGGTAGACTTCAGATAGCAGACATGGAATCAATCACAGATAACAGCAGCTAAAATTAACGGGGGGATGACCTCATAGGGTGTGGGGCTAGGGTAGGGAGAAGGCAGGTTTCAGGAGGTAGAATCGAGAGGTCACAGAAAACAGCCATTAATAGATCACATCCATTGTGCAGAGGAAAGAAACTGTTGACTTGGAACTAGGAGGCACTGGCAAAGCAAGTAACCCATAGTTCTCTCATCTGTAAGATTGGGACAGTAATAGTTCCTTCCTCTTGGGGTCAAGTCAACTGATGCATAAAATATGTATGGCTGAGTGTAGCCAGGTGCACAGCTACTAAGGAGCCTAGGACAGGAGAAAAGCTCAGCCAGCTTGAGTGGCAGAGGAAGAAACCCATCACAAAAAACATTATAGTTTGCTTGCAAGTAAGTGTTGATAATATGAGAAGAAACTTCTGGCTTCTGAAAGGAGCTGAGGAAGACTATCTGGAAAGCCAGCAACAACCAGAAATTCAGAGGGGAGGGAAAGAGGAGAGAGCCCCCCGCAACCCCAAAATGGGGATCTGACTCCAGAAACACATGTATGTGTATGCAAAGTACTATGGTTAGGCATACCATGTTTGGGGAGGAAAATGGCCCATAGCATATCACATTATCAGAGGACCTGATGGCACACATGCGTATACACATTTTAAAATTACTTAGCCTTTTTTTTTTTTTTTTTAAAGGAAACAGATGAGACAAGAGACCTACCACACTCATGCATGGATGGAAATAGCTGAGAAGCCAGGACAAAGGAAACAGAAGGCTTAGAGAAACAAGCAAGCTTATAGGCGAGCTTATAGGGAGATGGGATAGAAGTTAGCTCAGCTGTCATGGAGCCCAGAGAAGGTCCACGGCAGGGATGGGGGCTTGGGGGGCGGGGAGGGACAGGCTTTGAACTAAAGTTTGAGTGAGTTAATGGGCAGGTACGAACCTGTAGATCTGAGGTGGGGATGTTAATAAAGACCCTGGCTATGCTTCTCTTTCTGCCCTGCTTGACACATCAGAAGGCATGCACATAAAAGGATTAAGGATGGCACACTATGCTCAGGGAGAGAAGCCAGTCGCAGAATAAATAAATACAGTTGAACAACAACAAATCCCAGCACTCCATAGGAAGAAGCAGGCAGATCTTTTGAGTTTGATCTACAGCCTGGTCTACAGAAGTGGTTTCAGGACAGTCAGGGCTACAAACAAATAGACAAACCCTGTCTTAAAAAACAAAAAACAAAAAACAGCCGGGCGGTGGTGGCGCACACCTTTAATCCCAGCACTTGGGAGGCAGAGGCAGGCAGATTTCTGAGTTCGAGGCCAGCCTGATCTACAGAGTGAGTTCCAGGACAGCCAGGACTACACAGAGAAACCCTGTCTCGAGAAAAAAAAAACAAAAACAAAAACAAAAAAAAAAACAGAAACAAAAACAAAACTCTGTCTTCATTAAGATTACATCATATGGCCAAGCAAGGCAGCTCCACTTTTAAGCCTAGGGCTCTAGAGAGGCGGAGCCAGAGATGGGCTGAGCTTTGTGAGCCTCAGGCCAATCTGGTTCAATTTAGTGAGTTCTACGTTAGCTAGGGCTACATAGTGAGATTGTGTCTCAAAAACAGACAGAATGGGGGAACATCTGAAGAGTAATACCTGAACAGGCAAAATAGATATATTTAAGCCCTTGGGAGACAACAAAGGAGGGATGGGTAGGAAGAGCTAACTGGAGTGGTTATAATATCAGAGTACTCAGAGGGAGATGGAAGAGAAAGGCGACTGGGTGGTGGAGATATCTGAGAGAAAGAGGCTGTAGGCAAAAGTATCCTCAAACACAAAGGGTCCGGGGTTGGTGGGTAAACATGTGGGTGAGTGAGCATCTTATGGGGATCCAAGTGGCTAGCAGACAGTGTCAGCAGACAAGCAGTGTCAAAGAAGGCCGAGAGGGAAGCAGGTAGAGCAAGTCTGGAAGTCTACCATAAAGACTTTGACCTTACTCTAAATGAGATGGAGTCACTGTAGTACTTGGCGCAGCAGTGCAGGGATGCTGCGTTGGGAAAAGATAACTCTGATTCAGAGGACTGCTTGTTCTGGGTGTGGCATGGCCCAGCAGGAGGAAGACTCCTGCGTTACACCAGGTGGAGTGATGAGGATTTGGGTTAATGTGGAAGCAAAGGGAGTGCTGAGAGGTGTTCAGCACTGAGCATTTGAAGTCGATATGAACAGGATTTGTTCATGACAGATGCGTTATCAGCAATCGCCAAGGATGGTTCTAGGTTTTGAGAGGAAGCCACATTTGCTTATAATTTGTTCCCAGAAGTAGATGTTCTGCAAAGATTTGTGCAAATACACGCCTAGTGTTCTGTCTTCTGGTTCTGAAACAAATGCTTAAGAAAAATAAATAAATTTTAATTAGTGTTGCCATTAAAAGGAAAGGAAGAAAGAAAGGAAAAAAGAAGGAAGGAAGGAAGGAAGGAAGGAAGGAAGGAAGGAAGGAAGGAAGGAAGGAAGAAAAAGCAGAAAATCTATGCCCAGGATCATTCAGGGTGATAGAGGGTATTTGGAAATTATAGCTTTGTCTTTTTTTCCATCAAATATACAATGTTGGGCTCCCTGGAAGAGTTCTCCTGGAACTCTCCTGTCCTGAGGGCTCTCTTACAAGGTTCCAGAAGTCTATGTTGTAACTGGTAGGTTATTCTATTTATTTTCTCTGTCTCCAGGTGGAGGGAGATAGTGGTGAACTCTGACCCACAGTTGTACTAGCAGGGCTGGACATCAAACAGGCATGGAGTAATGTCAGAGTAACTTAACTGCATTGCAGAAGCTGACGAGAAACATCTGTCTTCCTGGGTTCTGAGTTTCTCCAGCTTCACTGCCCGATCCCATTGCAGGTACCCATAGCAGAGTCTTGAAAAAATAGAGGTGTTTCCTGCAGGTCCATTGGGAGAAAAATGTCTTCAGGACCTGCAAAGATAAGCCATCCTGAAAAACTGGTCCACTGAGTCAGTCTTCAAGTGATTCCCTGGAGGCAGGGACGCAGAGTCACCATGAGTGGTTGAAAGCAGTCCGTGGCTTTTCAGAGACAAAGAAGGCTGTCTCCTCCAAAAGAATATGTCTCTGTCTGACCCAGAATTCCTGATATTAACTGGGCTAGCACTTTTTCAAGGAGGTTGGGATGATCCAATAACCCTGAACTAGAAGTCAGCAGACCCTGTTCCTTAATAGACATGAGTGTGTCCTGTCTATCATCATCATCGTCGTCGTCGTCATCATCATCACCACCACCACCACAACCACCACACACACACACACACACACACACACACACACACAAACACACTCTTAGCTTCAGGCTACTCCAGTTACAACTGCATCACATTCCTCCATGTTTATAGAGAAACCTTCTGAACTACTTGTCTAAACTTGCTGCCTCCACTTCCTGACTTCCTGATCTACTCACCAACCCAGGCCCATCCCTAAAATGAGGCCGTGCATCCAGGCCCTCCCAATGACCTCATCTACTTGAATTACTTCAGGTATTACTTCAACTCTGTCAACTTCTAGTCCTTTCCTGAGCTCCGAAGCCATGTGTCCTATTACCTACCAGACAGCCTGACTCAGCTAAAACACAATCACTTCAGGCTCTGCACGGGAAGAACTGAATACATCATCTTTTTCTCAAATGTGCTGGCTAATTTTATGTCAACTTGATCAAAGAGGTAGGAACTTGAATTGAGAAAATGCCTCTATAAGATAGGGCAGCAGGTAAGCTTGTACGGTATTTTCTTTTTCTTTCTCCCCTGCCCCCACCAAGGGAGTGAGGTTTCTTTTCCTATTGCCAGCCTTTCACTTAAGCTGGTACCACAGATGGGCTTGTGTGTCCTCACTTATCCCTCTTTTTTTCTAAGACAGGATTTCTCTGTGTAGCCCTGGCTATCCTGGAACTCACTTTGTAGCCCAGGCTGTCCTTGAACACAGAGATCTGTCTGCTTCTGCCTTCTGAGTGTTGGGGTTAAAGGTATGTGCCACCACTGCTAGGCCTTGTTTTATTTTGTTTTTTTGAGGCAGGGTTTCTCTGTGTAGCCCTGGCTGTCCTGGAACTCGATTTGTAGACCAGGCTGGCCTCGAACTCAAACATCTTGGTAAATTCCACAAAGGTAATAGCTACAAATGGGGTGAGGAGAACAGGACTAAGGGTTAACGCAAGAGGATCTAAGGGCTTGAGCCTGAGAACTGGGCAGGGTTAACAAAAGGGAGAAGCTCAGGGAGAAAGCTGACATCAGGACCTGAGGTCTGTGGTATTATCATGTGGACATAAAAAAAAAAAAGGCACATGAGTAACCATTTCAAAAGGAATGGGGATTAGAGATGTACATTTGAGAGACTGTCTGTGGGAGTCAACTTAGGAACTATAAAGCTACCAAGAGGGAAATACAGAGTAGAGACTGCTACTGATAAACTGGAAGATGACTGAGCTGGTAGGATGTTGCCTCATAAGCATGAGGACCTGAGTTTGGGTCCCCAGAACCCACATAAAAGCTGGACCTTGGAGGAACACTTAGAATATCAGAGCCTGCCCCTGCTTCCCATTTAGCCACCACCTTTCCAGATATCTCACATAAAGGGAAGGGAACAGTGACCCTTCAGCATCTGGGCTTCATGGCTGGCTTAACTTACTTAACAATCCTTGCCCATAAAACAGAGGAAGCACTAGTAACTATTCCCAATGATGAAAAGGATTAAATAAGACAAACTCTCAGAAGCACGTAGCATAGGAAAGAGCTTAAAGTAGGTAGGTAGTTTTGGGGTTTTGTGTTATTTGTTGTTGTTGTCAAGACAGGGGTTCACTATGTTGCCTCAGTTGTCTAGCTAGCATTCACTAGACCAGGCTTGCCTAGAACTATATAATAGAGATCTACCTGCCTCTACCTCCCAAATGCTGAGATTAAAGTCTTGCACCATCGTGCCTGGCTTCTGAAAAAATTTTAAAGAAGTCAAGAGGGAATCAGGGAGAGGAGAGCAAGTGAAGCTCATGCTACAAGGACTTCTGTAGGAAAAGATGTCCCTTGTAGGGACCAAGCTCCTGACAGGGGTGGAGGAAGGGTAATAGAAGATTCAGGAGTTTGTAGCAGGTAAACACGAAAGGGTGATGCTTTCTTTTTTCTTCTTCTTTTTCTTTTTTTAATTTATTCACTTAATGTATGAGTACACTGTAGCTATCTTTAGACACACCACAAGAGGGCATCTGATCCCATTATAGATGGTTGTGAGCCACCATGTGGTTGCTGTGAATTGAACTCAGGACTTCTGGAAGAGCAGGCAGTCAGTGCTCTTTTCTTTTTTTCTTTTTTCATTTTTTTTTTGTTTTGTTTTTGTTTTTCGAGACAGGGTTTCACTGTGTAGTCCTTGCTGTCCTGGAACTCACTCTGTAGACCAGGCTGGCCTCAAACTCAGAAATCCGCTTGCCTCTGCCTCCCAAGTGCTGGGATTAAAGGCGTGCATCACCACTGCCTGGCACAGTCAGTGCTCTTAACTGCTGAACCATCTCTCTAGCCCCCAAGGGTGATGCTTTCAAAATTTGACCCTGGTTTAGCTGTCACCATCTGGCTCAGTGAGGCTGCTACTGTCTGTCTGCCTGTCTGTCTGTCTGTCTATCTATCTATCTATCCATCCATCCATCCATCCATCCATCCATCCATCCATCTATCTCTCTTTCTTTCCTCCTTTGTTCCTGAGGTGTAACACTGAGCCAGCTCAGGGCTTCTTTAGCTCTCAGAATTAGGGTGTTTTTCTGGAATCTAGGGGCTTGCACCTCTGCCTTGCACTGCCTGCTGCTTCTCCAGCAGCGGGATGATGACCTACTGACAGCAAACCCTTTGAGGAGAGTCAGCAAAAGCTGCTGTCGCAGCTGTCCCCTCTGTTCCCCTCTAGATGGGTCAAAATCCTCTGCCTTTTTTAGAACTCACATCTCCATCTCCATTCCAACTAGCCTACCGTGGTTAGTGTAATGGCCTCAGTAGCTCTCCTAGCTAACCGTCCCTTCTCCATTGTCAGCTCCACTGTCCATTCTCTGGTACTCAATGGTTTTCAGATATCATTTAAACCTAGCTCACCTTGCTGTAGCTATACGACTATAGGAAGGCTTTTCCCACCTTCCCAGCCTCAATCTATGCCACAGCCTTACACTGACTTATCTACCATCCTCATCTAAAGCCATTTATGCCCATAACTCTCTGCCTTTGCCATCTTCCAGCTTTTCTTGTAATATTGACTCTTCCTCCACCATCCCAGTCCTCATCTTTCAAAAGTGACATGGAACTGGATGGTTTTGTTTTCCCCTGATATTGTCCCTCCAAAATTTCCCCGATGAGTTGGATGTGCCTCCAATGCAGAGTTTCCATAGTAATTGGTAGTTTGTCACTTCTCCCCTTATTGTTCCTTGTATCTTAGGGTAACAGTTGAGGAATGTGACTTTCTCATTATTAGACTGAGAATTTTTCCAAAATGAAGATTAGATCTTGTTTGTATCTGTATTTACACGGCTTAGCATAAGATTTATCTACCTCATAGTATCAACTATACTCACATTCCTTGGGGAATTATAGTTGAATGAGTTAATATTCTTATCACAACAGGGGTGTCTTGTGGAAGGAAGACAACGGAGGGTTTGGCCTTTAATCTCAGTACTTTGGCAGGTTGAGGCAGGATGAGAAAGATAATGAAAAACACACAAATAGATCCCCCCACACCCTGAGCCGCATGGCAGGCTCCTAAATCCCAGCTACTCATTCTGCAATTCAAGGCTTGGATCTTTCCCACCTGCCTTTCCTTTTATTTAGACAATTTTCAACCTTTGCTGAACAGCTGTTGTAGTATCAGAAGGCAGCAGGACATTTCTGGTTGCTGGGATCAACAGCATGGACGTTTTCCATGGATCATCAAGCAGGTTCTATTTTGAGAGTGTCCAATTCTTAACAGGGCACTAGATCTCTAAGCAAGGCATTGTGGCAAGGGGAAACTGCTAGAAAACTGTAGTCAGGGAAGCAGTAAAGCCAAGACTATGGGACCATCAGGAGCACGGGGCATGGTGTTGAATGCCAGTAGTAAATCTAGCACTTAGGAGATTCAGGCAAATGTTCCAGAGTTCAAGGCTAGCCTTAGCTATATAGTGAGTTCAAGCCCAACCTGGACTCCATGAAACCCTATCTCAAAGTCACAAAGTCAATAAAAACAAATACATTTTAAAAACTGTTAGGAGGAGTATCTGGGTCCTGAAACATGAAGATACCAGGGTGAGGCAAAAGTATAACCGAGGTCTTGAGATTTTTTTTTGACTTGAGACTAGCTGGAAGTTGAATATCAGTCTCATCCACCATTGCTTGTGGAAGCAAAAGTAGCAATATATTTAAGTGTGCCACAAAGGTATTGCACATCACATTGAGGCAGAATTCACAGACCTGAACTTCATCAAGGTCTTCTCTCTGCCTGTTAGCACTCTCTTGCCCTCTCCCCTCGACCTCTCCTAGCTTCCCCTGGCCTTGACAAAATGCTGCTTCTTAATTTGATGTACTATAGATCTATTAGCAAGAAGAACAACCACACTACTTTCTTCTCAATTTTAAAGCCTCAAAAAAGTCCATCTGAGTGGTTGAGTTTAGACCACTTGTGACAACCGTCAAAGAGGAACCTCAGCACATTTGTGGCTGTGCATACGGTCCCTCCAGAACCTTGTGAGTCTGGGGGAAAGTCCTTGGAAAGCAGAAGTTGCTCAGGCATCATCACAAGTGTTTAATTCTGGAAGACAACAGTTGGACCAGGTTTTAATAAAACCTGCCCAAGAAGCAAATGTATGGACTGAATCTTGAGCAGCCAGTGTCCTGAGTCCATTTATTCCAAAGGAGCCCAAACCTTAAGCAGCAGACAGAAGAAGGGTGAGAAGAGGGGCGAGAGGAGAGAAGAAAGAAGAGTGGGGAAAAAAAGGGTTTTCTAGGGTTAAAGATATTTTGGAGGGCCAGGCGGTGATGGCGCACGCCTTTAATCCCAGTACTTGGGAGGCAGAGGCAGGCGGATTTCTGAGTTCTGAGTTCGAGGCCAGCCTGGTCTACAGAGTGAGTGCCAGGACAGCCAGGACTACACAGAGAAACCCTGTCTCGAAAAAACCAAAAAAAAAAAAAAAAAAAAAAAAAAAAAAAGATATTTTGGAGGGATGATGCTGGTGCACGCCTTCAGTCTCCACACTGAGGAGGCAGGGGCAGAGGCAGGGAAAACCTCTGAGTTTGAGGTCAGCCCTGTCTATAGACTAACTCCAAACAAACAAACAAACCAACCAACCTCCAAAAGAACCCACCCCGCAAAGGAAAAAAAAAAAAGAAAGAAAAAGAGAGAGGAAGAGAGGGAGGGAGGGAGAGAGAGAGGGAAGAAGTTCCTGTTTGACTAGGCAGGAGCTGGAGACCTAGCTCAGTAGTTAAGAGCATTGGTTACTCTTCCAGAGAACCCAGGCTCAATTCCATCACAACTGTTTGTAATTCCAGTTCCAGAGGATCTGGTACCTCTCACACAAATATGCAGGCAGGCAAGACACTAATGCATGCAAAACATAAGTAAATTAGAAAGAAAAAAGTATTTTGGAGACACTGCAGACTTAAGCACCATACAGGTATTAGCATATTGAAGATTCTAAATAGGACTCCAAGAAAAGCTCTGTTTAACTTTAAATCATAATGATGTCTGTATTTGTGTGTGGAGTGCTCTTTTTTGTGTAACATCTGCAAATCATCCACCTTTTACCAGTCATGCTTTGGAGAGACAGGCATACATTATCATCTAGTGACTTTTATGAAGGCTAAGATGTTCCTTCAGTGAATAGTCTTGAGTTAAAACAGTATTTTCCATAACTGATATATTTGCCTTTGACCTTCCTGGAGTACGTCTTATATTCCCTCTCTGTACTATTCCTGGATTTTTTTTTTTTAAATAAAAGCAGTCTCATTATGTAACCCTGGTTAGCCTGAAACTCACTATGCTAAGCTGGCCTCAAACTCACAAAGATCCCCTTGTTTCTGCCTGTGGAGTAGTGAGTTAATTAAGGGCATGGGTCACCACACCCAGCTGAATATTTTTATTTAAAATTAATCACCATCACCCAACATCTAAAAAAAAATCTTTAACTTAAACAGTTATTACCATGGGTTTTATGTGGTAGCTAAGTTTTTTTTTTTCCGTCATACACATTGAAATAGATACACAGCAGTAAAATACGTAAAAGTCTGTCTGTATAGGACCAAAAGTCCTCTCAAGTGCTTATGACCATGTGTGGAATCATTGGCTGGAGAAGAGAGAGTGGCCATGTGGACATTGCTTGCCAAACATGGAGGCAGAGACGTTTAGTCTATGGCCAGATGATGAAGGGTAGCCATGATCGAGCCTAAGATACCACCTTTGAAACATCATTCTTGGGTCTGCATTCTGTTTCCGTGTCTAGCTGGTCTTCCTGGGAGGGACCTGGAAAGCAAATGACAATTATCCCAAGTCACCAGGGGCTGGAAGTTAAAGCAGAGGAAGATGGCACTATTTTTCTTGAAGACTGAATTATCTCAGCCTAAGTGCAGTAAACGGGTGGGAGCCATATGCTTCGCCTGCTGGCCTGGGATTGCTTTTGACATGGGAAGGCTATTGAGGAGAGACACTAAGCCAGGTAAAACTGGCTCTGGCATATGGCTGCAGAGATAGAGCATTGGAACAGGGCCTACCTAAACATTAGATGATACATAGTATCTACACACCCTAAAACACGGTCTTTTTGTTTGAGATAGTCTACTAAGAAGCACAATTGTCACTATTGTCCAGATAAAGAAACTGGGACTCAGAGTGGTTAAAAAACTTGTCCAAGGTCACATAGAATAGGAAAATTCTGCATAGGAAAGCAGAATTCAAAAATAGGCCAGTTGACTTCCAAATGTGGACTCTTAGCCACTGTTTTAGTGTGCTTGCCTTTGCTTATTGAACTCTCTTGTCAGAGGACCTATTGATAAATCCTGGGGGCTAAGTGCTGAAGAAGATGGAGAGGTCTTCACTCTCGCTGACCTTGAATTATATAGAGGAGACAGACAAGAAATCACTAGCTCCCCTATGGGTAACTTGACTGTGGTAACTGTTATAAAGGAGGTACAAGTGGTATTTGGATTGAGTTTTGAAGTATTCACAAGAATTAACCCCAAGTGTTTATCACTCAATACGTTTATGAATATTTTTCGATTTTACTTATATTTTGACTTATGGGATTATTGATTCAGAGTGGAGATGAATTCAGATTGGGATGTTCTTCCGAGGCATCCAAGTGCTGATATTCTTAATCCCTCAAGACAGCTTGAGAGGGGTAGATGGTCCACACCTAGGACCGTGAGGATTCAGGGCAGACTTTATAGTATTGTGCTCCCTAAATAATAGTTCTCTCGGGGTAGTGTCCTGGATAGAACCAGGACCCATTTACCTGATGGTCCAATTCCCTTTGATCTGGAACATCAGCCCTCTTAACATAATCCCTGGCTCACAGTAGGCGCTTAATAAATATTTGTAAAAAGAACAAATGTAGTAGGGTACTTGTGACACAGGGCTACAATGTCTGTAAACTGGAGCTAAATCTGACTGAAAAAATAAAATAATTTAAAAAATGGATGTGAAGTAATCCAGAAGTCTGAGGTCTGGACAAAGACTGTGAGGAGACTCCAGCTAAATGCCTTAGGGCCGCTGGTGAACTAAGATCCCGGTAGCCAAGGTACGCGCGGATCAAACTTGTCTGGCTCTAGAGATGCAGAAGCTGGAGATTCGGTCTCTGCCCAGCCCAGCTGGGTCCCGCCGCGGCCTTTAAAGGCCTACCACGTGGCCGTACGGGTGTCCAGGGTCCAGAGGCGGTGTCCGTGCTGCGCCTGCGCACTGCCTAGAGCCGGTGTACCGCCCCTGAGAACGCCAGCCCCGCAGGAAGGCAGAAAGCATAGGATGGGCGGAGTCAAGCGCATATGCTAATAAAGGGGCGGAACTTGCAAGGCAAAACCGGCTCTGTCTCCCAGACCTCTAAGAGACCGGCCGCAACCCTCAGCCTCTTTCCACGAGCGCTGACGTCGACGACGTCCCATTTAAAAGCGGCTGCGCAGGCGCAGTGAAGGGAAATGCGAACTTAGGCTGTTACACAACTGCTGGGGTCTGCTCTCGCCGCCTGCCCGGCAGTCTGTCAGCCGCGTTGCTGCTGCCGCCGCCGCCGCCGCCGCCGCCTCCTCCTCAGCTGTCCCCGGAGTCTCGGGCCCGCGGCTGCTGTCGCCGTCTGTCCGTGCCTCTCAGGAGCTCCGTCCGCCTATTCAGGCCGCCCCTTCGGTCCGCCTCTCTCCTCCGCGCTGCCTCTGAGCCCGCAGCGTTCGCACGCCAGCCGACATGAGCGGGGACCATCTCCACAACGACTCCCAGGTGCGACCCACCAGCCCCTGCCTCGCCGCCGGCCGCCCGGTTCCGGCCCCAGCCCCAGCTCCGGCCCCGGCCGGCCGCGCCGGGTTGACAGGCCGGAGTCCGCGGTGAGGTGCGGCCGGCTGGAGTCACTTGGATGGCTGGGCCCCGGGCGGAGCCGTCAAGTTGGAGTTTGGGGGGGATGGCAGCCCCGGGTAGGCCATTCGCGGGCCTCTGGGTTCCGGGACGCCGGGTGGGCCCTAGTCCTGGTCCCCGGCCGCGCGCTCTCGCCTGCCGCCCCGGGGCTTCATGTGCCGGTTGTTTCATCTTCCCTCCTTTTCTTTCCTCAGATCGAAGCGGATTTCCGATTGAATGGTGAGTGTGCCCCCCCGCCCCGCCCCAAGTGTCCCCACACGCCGCTGGCTGCCTCCCCCGCGCCGGGCCGGAGCAGGGCAGAGGACAGACATGGCGTCCCAGAGACTAAGTCCCGGCTCCTCGCTCACCGGCCCCATTGTTCCCATCGGGCCGCCTCTGGACCCCCTTTCCCGGGGTCCCAGCACCCCCAGATCACGGCCTTGCCTAGAGGAGGCACCGGAGACCCCGCGTCGCCCGTCGCTGGGTCTTGGGCGGCCTTTCTCCGCCGGAATTCTTCCCGGGAAAGTCGCCTTGTCGACGGTCGGGACTTAGTCTCTGCGCCATTTTCTTTTTCTCTCTCCTCTCCTTTCTGTGCCTGTGTCTTTTTCTCCCTCCCTCGGCTCCTTCCTTGAGCTGTCCAGAAAGAGCTTTCTGCCGAGCAGAGCCATATAAATCACAGACCTCACCAGGGAAGGAAGACTTAGAGACGGAATTATCTTTTATTTTTTCTTAATAGAACTTTATTTTGGAAGTTACTTGCTTTCTGCTTCATGTTTCCTTGCTTCTTTTTCTTTTTTCCCCCTCTTTTCTTCCTTTTTTCTTTTTTTGTGCTTCCAGAATGAAAGATTCTCTTAGGCAGCTGTTGGATTTTATGGGGTTTTTTTCGTCTTTTTAATTTATTTTTTAAATGGTGAGATGTTTATCATAGCAATTACAGTTCTTAAAACTAAAGCCGTCTTTCGTGGAGTTCTTTGTATTGGGATTGTTTTCCCAAGTTGTGTTCTTTGCAAAGATAACTCCCTTTAAAAAAGTTTTCAAGTTGTCTGTGTGTCACCTACTGTGAATGTTGGACTCGAGCATATTTTCTTTAAAGAAACTAAAAGTATTAGTGACTAGATCTTATTGTGGCTAGAGTTCCCAAGGCAGTTTTTTTGTTTTGTTTTTGAGACACAGTTTATAGTGTGATTGTCCTGAGGAAAGATTGCTGAGCTGCTCATTTGGACATGATGTGCTGGCCTTTTCTTTGGGGTCATAGGGAGTTTTTAAAAAAAGATTTTATTTATTGAAGCAAGAGTGGCCAGCCCTGACTCCTGTCTTCTTCCTCATTCTTCTCAGGGGCTGCTGTTTTTCAGAAATCAAGACTTAACTAGCTCAACCTTAGGCTTTTGAGCCCTTTCCAGTCATTTACTTTTTAAATATTTCCACTAAAGTTACCCAGGAAAGAATGTTGGTGGATGTCTCTCACTACCCCAATAAGAAACTCACACTTATGGATTTTCCAGTAATACCATTGTAGTATGCTAGAAATTCCCACAGATTCTTATGATATATGATTGTGTTCAGTTGAGTTTGGGTTCTGAGGAACTGAGTGGGAGAAGCCATTGAGTAGGTTTTCTGGTGCAGCAGTCCATGGTACTGGCCTGCCTTACTGAGAGTCTTAGGCTTATATTTTGAAGTGGGTCTTTGATTTAGAGAATCTATCTAGGTAAAGCTTAGCTTTTCTTGAGCACCTAATATATGCCAGATACTGTGCTTAGTGCTAGAATTGAACCTGTCACCACATCTGTCTTTGTTCAACTCAGCCTATTGGGGGAGTCATATTAGTTAATTACAAGGTAGGTGTTGGAGTATATGTGTACCCAAAATGCTTTGGGAGCATAAAGGGCTTAATTTTATCTGGGGGTGAGGAAATTTCTCAGAGGTGACTGAGCAGGGTGTTGTATAAGACTAAGTGCTGAGAATAGTCAGGGATTGGATTATTTCTTGGGAATATTTGTCTATCCTATCAGGCTTTTTAAAGAGGGAGATGAGACCATCAAGCATATAGATAATGGTTTTTGGGAAGAGGGTAAAGAAAGGATGTGGTAGGTGTGGATGTAAAAAGTGGTTTTAAGCTCTCAGAAGAAAGGTAGAAATTTAATTATTTGCTTTTTAGTCGGGCCTAGTATGTGATGTATTTAGCAATAAAATAAAATTGAGTCTTTTTTTCCTCTTAAGTTTAACTTCCATTGTTCTCATCTATATACAGAAGAGCTATTGAATATATGCATGATTATAGGCTGGGTATGTTATCTTTGCATTTTTATAGAGTGAATTAAACTGCCTATGTTAACTTTTAGGATATATTTCCATTTTCCAACAATGATATTTAGTATTTATTGAGCATCTAACTGAAAGGCTTGAATCTCAACTCATCTGATTTACTCTTTGGAAGAACCCTTAGGAGTTAGTTACTGTTATCTCCATTTGAGATGAAACTGAGTATACGCTAAAGCCATGAAACTAGCCTCTGTGCAAAAGGGATGATGCTGGTATGAAGAAGTGATGTTTCCTGTTTTGTATAGGGCAGTTAAGAGGGAAAGGGAAATATTGTTGGCATGCTAGTTACTTTTTACCAAAATCCTGAAGAGAAAAGCAGTTTTGTGTACCTACTACCTTAAGGTCCTGATGCTGTAGTGATTGCCTTTGTGATTATTGTCTAGATGTTAGTGTCAGTAAACTATTTGATCTAGCAAGTGTACACTGTTAACTAGGGATTCATAAAATTAATATAAAAGACAATTAAAAAATTAAAACTAGTTTTCAATACTCAGGCTTCTTAATTGATCTTTATAGTGAGAAGATATTTACTTAAACAGATTTTAAGTTAGCTTGAACAATCAAATTTCACAAAGTAAAATCACATATTCCTTAGTTTGCTTGCTCAAATCCTCTAAGATTTTCTCCCCTGACTGTGGAGCTTTTTTTTTTTTTTTTTTTTTTTTTTTTTTTTTTAATAGTACTTAAAATTTACAGCCTTTTGTGTAAAATTTAGAACATTCTGGGTCATACTCAACTGCTGTGAAAATGTTATTTAATTGGTATATTTACATTTAAGCCATTAGCAATGAGCTAGTCATTTCAGGAGCACAACCCAGGTTTCATACTTCTCTTTCACCTGAATGAAAAAGGTTCCCTTTGTCAGTAGCACTAACCATAGTGATGTTGAGTCATTATTATAGTTGTGCACAGGATGCCTAGCTGTACAGTTGATAACATTAGTTTAAGGTGCTGGTAATCCTTTTCTGTTTCAAGAACTTTAAGTTACTATCTGTTTTACTGGAATTATGGAGCTTCCTCCTCTCCCACAGCAAAGTAGAATACTCAACTTCATTATATTATAAATTGACAATGTGTAGTTTATGGGTAGGTTTAATGGATTTAATTTGGATGAAGAAAATTGTTTTGATTGTAGTGGTTATACTTCTGTGCTTGCTGTCTGTTGTATATGAGTTGTGATAGGCATTGAGAAGGCTCATGATGTGGCTTTCAACCTGAAAACTGGTGGTCTCTCCAAGTGAAATCTGGAAATCTTTAGATTTAGTCTGGACAAATGTAAGTATTAGATTCCAGTGGAGTCTTCCTTTTTTACCCTTTAGAGCCAGACTCCTTGATGGACTTTTTTGAAATTAGTAAACTGCTGGTATTTTGGAACATATCAGATCTCACAAATGAATTTCAGCCTGGCTATTTCTAGTAAAACAAGAAGATCTAGGATTTATTAAAGAAATCATAAAAAACAAAACAAACAAACAAAAAACCCCTTCATGGTTTAAAAGACAAACGGGGTAATATTTCTAAGCCTTTAATGTCTTTTGTTTTGTTTTGTTTTTTGTAAGCATATAGTGTGGGACCTGGAGTTGGTTCCCAAATCTTATGTCAACCAATAGCACAGGGGCAGGAAAGTAGTCTTTTTCCTGTCAGCATAAAAATGATGGATTTTGGGAGTTTGAAAGATACTGATTTATTCTGGGTATAGTGAAATAGCAATTTGTATGAGTGACAGGAATCTTTATAGTTAACCTGTTTTAAGGCTTATATACCAAAATTAGGATTTAAGATTTTTTTGTTGTCAGTGTTTGTGGAATGGGAAAGTTAAAGTCTGCATTTTAAATTTGTAAAAATGTTAGAAAAACTGTATATTATAGCAACAGTTGTCTTGATTGTGACATGGGAAATAATTTGTCATTTCTGAATACATGTCACTTTAGAAGACCATGTCATTTGTATCTGGGCATGAGTATATAACACGTGTTACAGATGTTCACTAACTTTTATCTGATGGTGCTGAATAAAATTGGCTTTCTTCAAGTCCACACCCAGTCATTTCCCCAGAAGTGAGTTGTGTGAGGGACTTGAGTTTTTCCTCCTATGAAACCGGATAGCCAGAGCTATACAGAGAAACCCTGTCTCTAAATAAATAAATAGGAGTCCTTGAGTGAAATTCTTTTTCCTGTGGTTTAAATTATATGATTATCCCTTGATTAGTTTTAATCTACTAACTTTACAAATCAAGTCATTTGGGCAATCAGTTAAGAATTCACCTTCTTAAGGTGTAGAGTTTAGGATAAAAAGTTCCAGACTTAGTCAATGGACTAAGTTTTTAAGGGAAGATTTCAGATTGGGGGGTTTTGTCTCATTTTTCATTCTTTCTAAGTCTGAAGTTTGAGAAACACCTTTCTATTTCTGTGGCTTCAGATCTAGCTGAAATAGGAATTCTAAAACCGAATACATTAGTCTGGAAGAATTAGCTTTTTTTTTTTCAAACACCTCCTCCTACCTTCTCTTGACTATCTAGGTGCTGGCAATGTGCTGTGCTGATAAGTTTGGGCCTGGGCACTTCAGACGGGAATGAAGGGTGGAGGGCAACACTGTGGCCTAGGCATGATAGGAAAGAAAATGTCTAAAGCAGAAACCTATTTAGATATTATAGTATTTTGGTAATGTTAGAGAAAACATTTCATAGTTTGCAAGTAGGCATTGTTTAACATGCCATCTGTTCCATATGTTTTCAAAGAGCAATATCACTATTACTTGGGGTAATTATTCTGGAGTGCATACAGATTATAATAGCATTGACTTAGATTGCCCATATCAAAATATGAGTTAACTGCCTGTTACTATGTCTCAAAATTTTGGTAAAGAGGCAAGTTTAGTTTTTATTGTCTTTTAGTAGGTACTCATTTTTAATTTGTTGCCCTGTTTTTAGATACATTCATTTTTCTACCATTCTCACCTCTATATATCATCCCTGACTCTTTCTGAAACACAGAGTATTATATGCTTTTCTACCAGAATATTAATCCCCATTTTATTTTATTTTGTTTTTGTTGTGTGCTACCTTGCCCCCTCCCATTTAAATTAATATTTTGTACTTGTTTTTGTGGATTGATGTGACCAGAGATTTGTCATCTATACAAATACAAAAAAAGGTGTTAAAACAGACAGTGTTACCTGCTTTTGTTATATACATAAGAACAAAATATTTTTGAATTATGACAGCTTCCTAATTTTTTCTTTGTTTTTATAATATTTATTTGCTTTGTGAGGGTGCTTGCATACATGGTGTGTGTGTGTGTAGCTCACAAGTCACGGTGTGACATGTTGTCAGTCAGAGGACAACTTGCCAGAGTCAGTTCTCCCACCATGTGGGCTCAGATTGTGAGGACTGGCTGCACAGCTATCATAGGCCCCAGGTGTTTTCTCTCGCTCTCTCTCTCTCTGGAGACATACATATCCCTGGCTGTCCTGGAACTCACTATGTAGAAGAGAGGTTTGGCTGGTTTCAAACCTCAAACTCAGAAATTTACTTGCCTCTGCCTCCTGAGTGCTGAGATTAAAAGCATGCACCACCACTTTCCTTGAGGCTTCCTTTTTTTTTTTTTTTTTTTTAAAGATAAATTTATTTCATTTATATGAGTGCACTGTAGCTGTCTTCAGACACACCAGAAGAGGTCATCAGATCCCATTACAGATAGTTGTGAGCCACCATGTGGTTGCTGGAAATTGAACTCAGGACCTCTGGAAGAGCAGTCAGTGTGCTTTTAACCACTGAGCCATCTCTCCAGCCTCCCTGAGACTTCCTATTTTTCTTTTAAGAGCAAGAAGTAGCCAACTCTTGTTGTCAGCTCCCTCCCTCCCCACCCCACCTTCTCAATAGTTACAGTAGTAACCTATCAGCTAGATCCAAAACACACTCCAGCCCAGAAACTTACCCCAAGAACTTAAGAACCCAGAAGGTCAGCAATGGGCTGACGAGACATTTGGGAAAGTCATTTGGTTTTTTATTAAGGCTCCCCAGGAAAAGGACAACATAACAAAACAGAGCAATATGAAAATTCCATATACACAGGCATCTGCAACTTTAACTAAGCATAGCATTTAGCAAAATGGAGATACACATACTGTGTTGGGTTGAACATAAATAAAATACAGTGACCTCTGAACTATAGCCAAGAAAGAAGAACAAGATATGGAGAAACAGACAACTTGCAGATATATTTTAATATGAAAACAATGATTCCCTGTGATGAGTGTTCTTGGTTTTCAACTTGACTACATCTGGAATTAACTAAAACCCAAGAGCTCTTTGCCTGTGAGCTCTCTCTCTCTCTGTG
Source organism: Rhabdomys pumilio (assembly GCA_030674055.1). Classification (NCBI taxonomy): domain Eukaryota; kingdom Metazoa; phylum Chordata; class Mammalia; order Rodentia; family Muridae; genus Rhabdomys; species Rhabdomys pumilio. The sequence goes on from JANHMN010000002.1 coordinate 221,191,773, forward strand.
TCCCCCACCCTCCTTTTTCCCCACTACCCAGCTTTCTAAGTATGAGGCAGCCTTACTGAGTAGGTAATCCAGGCTGGCTTTGAACTAAGATTCTCCTGTCTTTTGAGGGTTCTACCACACTTGAACTACACTAGACTAACATACCTTTTTGAGACTTGGTAGCAATTGCTACCATCTCTGAAATGCCCAGTGATACTTTCATAGTAATGTTACTGATTGGCAGGAGACTGATCTGGTAGGTCTATGTCAAGTGCTTAAAATCACTTAATTTACTGGGCACAGTGGCACATACCTTTAATCCCAGCACTTGGGGAGGCAGAGGCAGGTGGATCTCTAAAATTGAAGTCAGCCCAGTTTACAGAGTGAGTTCCAGGACAGTCAGATCTACACAGAGAAACCCTTGTCTCAAAAACTACCACCACCACCACCACCACCACCACCACCAGAACAACTAAATTTACCCATCTCTTTGTGGTAGTCCCTGTATTTCTTTGTAGTTGGCTAGTTGAGCTCTTGATTTGTGGCAGAAGTAGAAGTGGAAGGAGGGGGAACTAACTTAGAATTCTTACCAGGCACTTTTTATTAAATCTGAATTGAATGGGAGTACTGGAGATTATATAGGTTTATGGTGAACTGGAGGCCAGGAAGAAAACTTATTTTCTACTTTTTCTATTCTCCCCATTTTGACAGCATATTGCCTTGATTCTAGAAATTTAGGTTGTAATCAGTAATAGTACAGATGTCACAGCCTTTCCTTTTTACTATCTGCTGGTAGACATATAGCCTGGAACCCATGCTGTTAGGTATCTAAGAGACTCTTTGGTATTAAAGCTGGAACCAGACTTAGGTATTGGGAGGGTTGGTGAATGAGGAGCTGCCATAGAAAGAAATTGGAGAATTTGGAAGTTTACTGGGAACTTGTTCTCACTCTGAAACTTATTTGTCCCGTCCCCTGATTTTCTCAGCTAGACATTTCCTGTTTCATAAACTATTAAGGATTATATGAGAATGTGAAGGTTCCTCTCTGTCCACGTAGTATTTAAATTTCAATGAGACTGCATATATTCTAAAATGGATCTTTCTTTTCTTTTTTTTTTGTTTTTGTTTGAGATAGGGTCCCACCATGTAGCCCTGGCTGAATCAGAACTTACTATGTAGACCAGTTTGCCTCTTCCTCTTGAGTGCTGTGATTAATGGCATGTGCCACCACACCCAAGCAGATCTTTATCGATGTTAGATTTGAAGTAGTACTGGTATTGGGATTATCCCTCAGTGGTGTTTCCTGTTAATGTTTTAAATCTTCCTAATGTTTACAAAATAAATTGTAGCTTATAACTAGAATTGGTTTTGTCTTTTGTCTTTACTGAGTTGCCTGTTTTATACCTATCTTCTCATTGTAAAAGCCGCAGTAAATAAAAGGGTCTTCATATCTAGGTTTGGACTAAACAGGATTCAAGTATATATTGTGCTCCTACTTATTCTTTTTTTCCTTTAAAGTATTTTAAATTTCTGATTGTGTATATTTGTGTGTTTGTGTGTGCACATGAGTGCAGGTGCTCATGAAAGCCAGAAGCATTGCATCCTCCCAGAGCTAGTAAGTCACATGATGTGGGTACCAGGACTCAAACTCAGGTCTTCTCCTTTGCAAGAGCAGTCCATGCTTTTAACTACTGAATCATCTTTCTTCACACCCTCCATTGTAACTTTTCTAAGAATAAGTTTAAGACCTAATTAGTTTCTTGGCAATTGAGAAGACTCAAAAACGAAGACTATCTTTTGATGCAACTAATTTTCTAGTCTTTACTAGAACTGTGGGTTTTCAATTAAAGATGCCCATATTTTGGATACATTTAATAAAGAAAAGGCAACTAATTTCCTAGTCTTCACTAGAACTGTGGGTTTTCAATTAAAGATACCCATATTTTGGATACACTTAATAAATAAAAGGCCAGAGTGTTTTTTTTAAACTATGAAAGTCAATGTCTTATCAGCACATTTTTTTCAAAGACCCCAAAACATTTTTAAACTGAAAGACTGAAGTCACCTGAGAATTAACTTGATTCTTATTAATTCTACATCTTGCTTAAAGTAGTCAACTCAGCCTCCTGTTAAATAGTAATTAGGGAAACAGGAGTATCCAGGTAATTCAGGCCTGTATTCCTAGCTTCTTAGAAGGCTGAAACAAGAGGATGATCAAGTGAGTTTCATGTCAACCTGGGCAATTTAGTGAGACCTTGTCTTAAAAATGAAAAGAGGGAGGCCGAGGTGCTTCCAGACAAGGGTGCAGCTACCAAAGCCCAGAATTTAGGACAGAGTACTTGCACCATGAATCAAGCCATCAGCTTTGCTGTTCTGCTGGCAGTTTTGGTGGTATGCTGGGGGGGAAAGATGCCTGCTTGGTAATAAAGAGTCTTTGTCTGTCTGATCTAGTATGTCTTCAGTCTGACCCTGGAGATGAAGATGCATGTTCTCCATTTGCACTGTGGGGTTGCCCTAGCACATATACCACTTCCAGACTAGCCTCACCAACAAGCATATCAAGGTTTTCTCAGCCAGTTTCACCAATGAGGAGGGGACCTCTACATGTAAACTTCACCTCTAGCAACTCTCCTGTGGTCAGAGACATAGCCACATTGCTCAGATATAAGGATTTAAGCCTCATGGCTCAGAATACCACATGGTGGTAGGAGCTGTTTTTTTGTTTCATTTTTCCTAGATTTCATTTCTCTGCTCATTCACTCCCTTTCTCACCTCATGCTTTGGAGAGAAAAATAGCCTGTTCCTCATAAGGTACTCCTGTGCTACTACATGCCCTAAACATTCCACTCACCTTACCACTTTGTTCCCTGTACACCATTGGCTGGACTTGGAATCTTCATTCCAGAGTTGCTTCTGTCTATTGAAAATGGCAGTCAGTACAACTCAAGCAGAGGACTTAACCTAGTATGTGCAGTGCTCTAGGTTCGATCTCTAGCACTACAAAAACAACCCCTAAATTAAAGCTTATATTTAAAAATTTGGTAGCAAAGTACATGTTAATAGTTGTGTGAGACAGTGAAAAAAATTATGTAGTTAGAAACTTCCACAGTGGCTCATAAGCCTAGTTAATGCTAAATATTGAATTGTCTTGAATTTGTTATTTCTAAACTACCACTTAAAGGAAATAAAAGTCACGTAGGAATGCTTTACTAGCAGGGCGGTGGTGGCCCACGCCTTTAATCCCAGCACTTGGGAGGCAGAGGCAGGTGGATTTCTGAGTTCAAGGCCAGCCTGGTCTACAGAGTGAGTTCCAGGACAGCCAGAGCTATACAGAGAAACCCTGTCTCGAAAAACCAAAAAAAAAAAAGGAATGCTTTACTAGTATCCATTAGACTAAATGTAATAAATCTTAGAATAAAATCTTATACCATTGATCAAGAAGATCATTACAGTAGGCAAAGACTAAATTAAAGTAGGTACTGGTACTAATGTATTCCCATATCAAATTGTTGACAAGAGTAAAATAAATTATCTGGTCATAGTCTTCTGGTTGAGTTCTATAATCCTGACATATTTGTACAAAGCCCAGTTTCAATTTTGTAGTAACTTGGCTGCTTAAGGCTATATTTCTTCTCCCCTTGCCCCCGCCATCCCCAGGCTCCAATGTTGGGGCTCATTACTTGGGCAATGTTTGTGCTTCCTTAAGGTTGTGATATTGAGCCGGGCGGTGGTGGCACACGCCTTTAATCCCAGCACTTAGGAGGCAGAGGCAGGCAGATTTCTGAGTTCGAGACCAGCCTGGTCTACAGATTGAGTGCCAGGACAGCCAAGGCTATACAGAGAAACCCTGTCTCGAAAAAGCAGAAAAAAAAAAAAAAGTAGAGCATAAAGAATTTTAGGAATGTGTTCTAGTTTCTTGCTATAACTCATTAGTGGTCCATAGAATGGCCTGAATGTTTCAATGGTCAATCATAATTCCTCAAAGAAAGATCTCTTGGTAGAATCAGCAATGGGATACATGAAGAAACACATTAACACCCTGATACCTTTATGGCCAGACATAATATGGATTTGAGGTCATTTGAGGCCCCTGACCATTGGAATCAAAGTCAATTTAGACTGAACTGTGAACACCTGTATAGTATAGGCAAGTTGGAGTTAACATTTTTTGTTACCCAGGTCTTAAGGGCTCAGTTAATGGAAGTGAAGAAGGACAAGCCTGCAGGAATGGTCTTACTCTAATTGAGAAGGCCTGAGAAGGTACAAGTTCAGGTTAGATTAGTCTACCTCCTGGGAAAGGAGACGCATTGCAGTGAAGGGATGTCCTTGTGAAAATGAGTCATACTACAGAGGCTTGTATAGGCAAGAATAAAGCATTCTAACGTTAAGTATTGTCTTTAAAAGATGAGTTAGTACAAATAGAATTTGTCTTGCTCCTGAAGTAGACTAATGCTTCAGTTGAATATTTTCTGAAAACTCAGGCTTTTGACTTTCCAGGGACATTGTTCAGAAGCAGTCTACTTAGTGTTGGCCCACTTCTGTAGAGCATGCCATGTGGACAAAATGCTTCAGCTTCACAGGGAGATCAAAATGCTAGGGATGGAGTCAGGACGAAGGGATTCTATGCAGAGGAGATCATATAATAATAGTAGAATGTTTTGAGCCCAGGTTTCTAGATGAGCAAAATCCCATTCTGTATTGTCCACTATGGTTAAAAAACTTATAAAACATAAAAAAATTATATGTTTGCCATATAAGGCTTTTAACAGGGTAGAAAATATACCCCAGATATGTATAACTACTTTGATCAATAGTCCTGGGGAGGAAAGGACACAGGTATGGATTATCTCTTAGAACCATAGAGTAGGTTTTCTTGAGGTATCTTTAGATGATCAGCTGAGATGAGAGACCCTTCCTTGTCATAGTAATTTTAGGGGGTTGTTATCCTAAGGGGATTTTTGGCTTCCTACCATGCATCAGTTTTCTTTTCTTTCTTTCTTTTTTTTTTTTTTTTTTTGGTTTTTCAAGACAGGGTTTCTCTGTGTAGTCCTGGCTGTCCTAGAGCTCACTCTGTAGACCAGGCTGGCCTGGAACTCAGAAATCCGCCTGCCTCTGCCTCCCAAGTGCTGGGATTAAAGGCGTGCGCCACCACCGCCCGGCTCATGCATCAGTTTTCTACAACCAAAGGTCTCTTTAGTCTCATGTCATTAGTCAAATTCTCTATTTTCCTAATGTGAACAATTTTCTTGAGCCCTCTCACCTTTTGTCACATAGTATCTAGTCCCAAATATGACATGGGGCATTGTGCCACCTAATGCATCCCATTGTCCACCCTAGTAGATGACACTGTTTTCAAGAGGGCTCCTTAGACCATCATGATCATCCAACATAATGAGAGTCCTCAGGGCCATGACACCGCCAGGCTCCACAGTTGTGCTCTCTAAGTACACAAAGGCATCTTCGGTGGTAGCAGAGCTCAAGTGTAGCAGCTGTACCTGCTGTTTTTTATTGTGGTAAAAAATATTTATACTGAATAGTGTGTCATGTCAGAGCATGTGAGGCTGGCCTGCTGTAAGAACTCCATCTGTTCCTGGGTACCTGGCTTTCACTGGCATGGAGCTACTCATAGTTCATGCTCAGAATTTGGCTGGTGTAGCTTACCAGGCTGGCTCATGGCAGCTGGTAACTGGTACAGCAGATGCCCACGAACAGCTACAGTGTTGCAAGATAGCAACATGAAAAGTAGTGCTGCCTCCCCCTACCTTCTGTAAATGGAATTCTAAGGGCTTTTCTTTGCCCATTTTGCTCCCAATTAACAACCTGGCATTTATATGCCCCACTGTAGTCCATTTTAGCTCCTGAGTAAATGACACAGAGAACTAAAAGTTATTAACAAACTGCAGGTACTGTACTGGCCAGATACTCATCTATTCTTACCCTCTATGGCTGCCTACTTCCCAGCCATGTGGTTCTTTACCTGCAATATGAGTCTTCTCACCCTGGCTCGGGCTCTTTTTCACGCGTGTGTCCTCTTGATTTGCTCTTGTCCTGCTGATTTGCTTGCTCTCAGCCAGTCCTCCTGGTCCTTCCCCAGGTTTCTCTTCTCTTTCCTCTTCTCTCCTCTCCCTGTTTCTTTCTTTTTGCTTTGGACCTCCTGACTGTGATCAGAAGTTCCACCCTATTCTCTTCTGCCAGGTATAGGCTGAATCAGCTTTTTATTAACCAATCAGAGGTGATAGATAAGAATTTTTACACATTTTTGAGACAGGAAATGCTCTAAATATCATGACAATGCTAACCTCCAGACTGAAGGCAGATCCATCAGCATCTGAATACACAGTGCACAAAACCATCCTCCCTCCCCCCCACTGTCAATTTGTGACTGGTTGCTTTCTTATTAGAAAGCACACATTTAAAATGTAGATACAATCCAAGAGATTGAGGTAAACCTTGGAAACCATGCTTGGAATAGATGTTTGGGGCTTTTGCAACTTCTCCAGAAATAAGACCAGTGTGGATAGTGTGTTAAAAGTTTGGATGAGTTTTTCACCTATATGTTTACAGTGCTTCACTCTAGATAATGTGCTTAATAGAACTTACCACTTAGAAGTTCAGGTAGATCTGGGTTTTACTTGACCTCCCTAGTGCTAAATGAGAAAATTTAAAATCCTCTGGATAGAATGAGTTCTTATTTTATCTCATTATCCTATGAAGTAGTTTATGTCTATATTTGGCAAAGTAGGTTGGCTTAAATTTACACAATTTCATGGATCAATATCCTTTAAAATGTTTACTGTTTGCTTATAACTTTATTTGAAATTCTAAGTTTCTAGCATGTTACCTATACCGTTTATATACATTAAGTTACAGTTAATAGTACTGTAAATGCTACATATACTATAAATTATAGATAATCTGGTACATTAACTTTCAGTAAAAGCAGATTAGAACTATTCTTTCCTGAATCCCTGTCAGGGTTGTTTTCTCACTTGCATTTCTATGTTGAATGTATGCTACAGCTTATAAATAATTGCGTTCACAATTAGCTAAGACATATTAATCTACTGAGACAAAATGATATTGTAGCCTTGGCTGCTGAGACCACTGTCAATAGATATTTAATATTTTAACAACTTGAGTAAAGTATGTAGAAACTAGAAATAGAATCAGTTTCCTCCAGGTTTAGCTTTGAATATAATCAAGTTTTTGGAGAATAGAGTAGGAAATGCTATTCGTTAGAGGTCAAACAAATAGCAGAAATTTAATCAATTATTACTATTGCTCTAGCAATGTCTAAAAGGCTCTGTATAATTTCACTTGTCACTATTTTCTACTTTAGAAATTTAGGCTCAGATGTTAATTAGCTCACAGTTGTGTAATTTTTAACTGAACTGTAAAGCAAGGAGTTTAATCTACTGTGTTTGATTGATGCCACAGACTGAGTTAAATGTGAAACAGAACAAGGTGAAGGGGATCCTGAGTGACACCCCTAAGACATCATAGGAGTAAATATCCTTCAGACTGTGGTTATGTTGGTGATGGATCTTAAGTAGATTGCTACTGGGCTTTTTAATGTTGATTGATATTTTATCTGCATTTATGTCAGTGTGAGAGTGTCAAAAGCCCTGGAACAGGTGTTACAGACAGGTGTGAGCTGCCATGTGGGTGGTAGGAATTGAACTGGAGGTAGGGGTGGGTTGGAGAGTGATGGTGACTGCAGCAGCAGTCCTCTGAAAGCAGCCAGTGAGTGCCCTTACCTTAATTGCTGAGTCATCTCTTCAGCTTCAGCCCCACCTCTGCTTTTTTAAGACAGGGTCTTGCTATGTAGCTCTAACTGTGGAACTCACAATGTAGACCAGCCTCCCCAAGGAAATAACAGCTCTAGCTGCCTTTGCTGTTATTAAAGGCTTGCACCCTTTGCATTCCCTGGATTATTTTGGTTTATTTTGTAGTACTGAGGATTGAACCTCCAGGGCTTTAGGCTTTACCCTCGTTTGCTACACAAGTGCTCTGTCTCTGAACCACATCCCAGGCCATGATTTGCTTTAGAGTGAATTCTTACAACTTTTTTCCCTCTCCTTTTCAATTTCAAAATTCTTAAGAGCTTTTAGCCAGGAACTCCTTGTGTCTTCTGACTTTGAAAGATTTATTAATTATGTTTTAGAATTTTGAAAACATTCTCAATAAGAATTATTGTAAAAGAACTGCTTTTGTATAGATTTACTTGAGAGTAAACTAACACTCTTATTAAAAATAAAAGTATGAATTGAGACAGTTGGAAAAAGGGAATAGAATTTTTTTTTTTTTTTTGAAACAGGGTCTCTCTGTGTAGCCCTGGCTGTCCTGGAACTCACTCTGTAGACCAGGCTGGCCTCGAACTCAGAAATCTGCCTGCCTCTGCCTCCCAAGTGCTGGGATTAAAGGCGTGCCCCGTGCTGTCGTGGGGGGATGGGGGGGGCAGGGAATGGAATTTTCTACTTTTAATGACAATAAGCTTTCAGGCTTGTTAGTTCCTGAGGAGATGTACACATTCCTAATACATGGGCCACTTGGATGTTGGACTTTATTACTAGACACCAGTTCACTATCTGTCCTAAACAGAAACAGTCTTTTAAAGCATTAAGAAGTACAAGTGCATAGTATTAAGTATATTGTTGATTTTGTGTAAACTCCAGCTTTGGGGATTTAGTTTTATGGAACCAAGATGCAAAGTTTCAGTAAGCTTTATAATAATGAGGCTTTCTTTTTAAAAAATTAAGTTCAGCCGGGCAGTGGTGGCACATGCCTGTTTTTTTTTTTTTTTTTTTTTTTTGGTTTTTCGAGACAGGGTTTCTCTGTATAGCCTTGGCTGTCCTGGAACTCACTCTGTAGACCAGGCTAGCCTCGAACTCAGAAATCCACTTAGAAATCCGCCTGCCTCTGCCTCCCAAGTGCTGGGATTAAAGATGTGCGCCACCACCGCCCAGCTGGTTGTATATATGTATGTCAGAGAGGAATAGAGGTTTTCTTTAACAAAAGTTACTGTATGTGTATCTTCTTGGGGAAGGCAGCTTTTGGATAGTATAACTCCTTCCTCCTACACTGTTTATACTTGTGAGTACTATATTTGAAGGAGGGGGGGCCATACTGTTATATAGCTGTTATAATAAAATCTCAAAGTCTATCAAGAAAAGTTGGTGTAAAGGTCTGGCTCCAAACATGGCTCAAAGCTACCTCCTTTGTACCAGAAAGTTATCTCTGCCTTTGTTTTTATGGAAGCAAAGGACTCTTTCTCATGCCTTGATTTGATTACTTTAAAATCTTGAAGATTTTAAGTTTTATAATTGTTAGTGTTTGTTGATTCTTTAGTGTCTCTCCACAAGATGGAATAGGTCTGCTAGGCAAATGCAGTACCATTGAGCCTGTGTCACACCCTCAGCCCATGTTTCCTCTTAGAAAGTGCTAATGTCTGTGTTTGGATTGTCTTTTGCCTGCATTTAAAGAGGAATAGACGTATCTACTTTGTTAGGTGGCCACCTAGACTAAATAATGCAAACATGCACTGCATGAAGGAAGAAGTTAGTACAGAAACAATAAACCCCACCTCAAGGTAGAAGAGAACTAACTCCTGAAAGCTGTTCTCTCATTTCTAAAGACTCTCAAGCTTATAGGGGTGATTCTCCTATCTGTGTCACCAGTTTTGAGATTACAGGTGCCTGCCACCTCATCTGTCATTTTATATGGGTTCTCTGGTTGTGGGTTAACATTATGACATGCTGAGCCATCTCCTTGGACCAGCCTGGAAATTCCTCAGACTTCTAAGTATAGGTTCGTTTTGATATAGAAGGCCAAAATTGTATTACTTTGTCTTTTTCAGAATCTCAGTATAGGGGAATAAAACCCCAAACATGTTTTATTCAATGTTGCTTTATCAGGCAAGGTGCCTAGGGCATGGTTCCTGCTTTGAGTGTATATAGAGAGCCAAAACTCTTAACATGTATGCAATGACTAAGTTTAATTCAGTTCTGTATAAATTAATAATGAAGATGATTAAATAATGATTGTATTTCATAGGCAGTTGTCAGTATGTTTGTAATTTCTTAGAAATTAGCCATGAATTTCATTGAAACTATTTTGTTGGTTAACTTACAAAAAAAAAAAATACATCAGTTTTTCTGAACCTCAGCTATTGTTTCTTTCCTCTAACAAAGAGGAACATTTTTACTAAGGTCACAGATACCGAGTTTATGATGAGCAGAGATGTGAAGCTCTGCCCCTCCCCCTCTGCTCCCTGCCTCCCCTCCCCCCTCCTTTTACCTCCCAAACCCTCCACCTCCCCACAGAGTTTCTCTGTGTAGCCCTGGCTGACCTGGAGCTCTCTCTGTAGAGTTGACTGGCCTAGAGCTAAGAGATCTGCCTGCCTCTGACTCCTGATCACTGAGATTAAAGGTATGTGCCACCACTGCCAAGGTTTTTGCTTATTTCTTGCTGTAGGTAGTCCATGTGCCAGAGTGATTGATTCTTAATTTCCTTAGCTCATAGTAAAATTAGCCCAAACTGCTTTTTTCACCTGAGTTCAATCAGGTTTTGAGTTCTACTTCGTAGAAGGATAGAAGTAATTTATAAACATAAATAAGTAAATGTAAAAAATAACAGTAGTAGCAAGACATTTAAAGCATTAACATAATTATTCTTTGAAGGTTGGTAATATAGAAATTCTGTTATAATTAATTTCCTCATTGTTTGTCTTAATTCTTTGTTTTATACTTAGTGTTAATCTGCTTTCTGATTGCTTCCCTTTATCTGTCACTTGTTTTTCCTCTTAGCATTGTTGCCATCCATTCATCCTGTTTCTAGACTCTGGAGTCAAGAGACACCTTGGAGATACATCTTTAGGGTAAATTCCTAGGTGTAGCACTGGTGGGTCAGAGGAAGGATTGAGCACTTGAGTTAGTTACTTTGATTAGACATTGTGGAATTCTCCTGCCTCAAGAATTATATTTTCCAACTAGGTATATCTTATTTAATAAATATAAAACAAAATGCATATTTAGTAAAGAATAGCTAGCTGTTACCTTTGGTGAAATGTGTATATTTCTTTTTCATTAAAATGTCCACATGTTAAGAGTCTGCTGGCTTCTATTTTAATGTCCACTTCTCTTGTGTGTCTTGTGTAATGGCTATATAGGTTCATACATCCATTTACATGATGGGATTGTAAAGGACAGAGTCCTTGTCTGATCAGTCTTTAGTTAGGTGCTTTGGACTTGAGTAATAGAATGGTTGTAAAATAGCCCTCACATGCATCTGCTAATACAAGAATGCCTTCTCTTGTGCAGATTAACCATCAAATCCTATATAATGCTAACTAGAAATTGCTCCTACAGTGAGAAAAAGATGGAGGATCTTCATCATTTGGTAGTTTGTTTTCTGCCTTATTTTTAAATGTGTGTATGTCTGTGCCCTTGGAATCCAGAGATGGAATGATAGGTACTTGTGAGCTCACCCAACATTAAGTGCTGGGAACTGAACTCAGAATCTGCAAATTTCTTTACTTAAAGCCCTTTTAACTTTAAGGAGGAATACTTTGGGTAATAATAACAAAAAGATGTTGGTTTCTGGAGTAATTTTATTTAAATGACACCAAAAAATTTGTTACACATTTCTGTCTTTTCAAAGACTTTAGCATTCTTCCTGTGGTTTCATCTAGAGTTTTCTTTTCTTCTTCCTTTTTTTTTTTTTTGTCTTTTACCTTTTTTACCTTTATTTTATTTGCATTGGTGTTCTGCCTGCATGTATGTCTATGTGAGAGTGTCAGATCTTGTAGTTACAGACAGTTATAAGCTGCTGTGTGGGTGCTGGGATTTAAAACCAGGTCTTCTGAAAGAACAGTTAGTACACTTAACCACTACTGTACCATCTCTCCAGCCCCCATCTAGAGTTTTCAAATGTTAAGAATTGAAACAATTATTGTTGTTTGTGTGTGTGGTGTACTACTCAGCGAATAAGACTTTATTTATTTTTATTTATTTATTTTTTTTTTTTGGTTTTTCGAGACAGGGTTTTTCTGTGTAGCCCTGGCTGTCCTGGAACTCACTCAGTAGACCAGGCTGGCCTCGAACTCAGAAATCCACCTGCCTCTGCCTCCCAAGTGCTGGGATTAAAGGCGTGAGCCACCATCGCCCGTCGCCGATAAGACTTTATGATGATACAGTACACTTTTACTAGGTTTTACCTTTTACTTACTGCTTCCTTCTTTGTACTGTCTAGGTCAGGTGTCCTACTACTGCCTTATATACTTGGCTTCAGATAGACAAATAAAGTCTTACTATTTGTGAACAGCTTTCTGTTTAGTAAAACAGAAAGGGCCTCTGGTTCTTCCAGCTACTAGGGTCTCAAGACGGTCCTTTATCCTTCCCTCTTCCTCTATACTCTTTTTCACAATGAGTTCTTAGAACTGGGTTCAGTTTCTGTTTTCTTGAATTTTTTTCCCATTGTTCTTAGTCTTTTTGCTACACTGTCTTCTGGGTTTTTTTCCTTAAGTACGATTTTTGTTCTTTTTCAGATTGAAGTAGCTGTCATCCTAGAGTCAAACACTCTGGCCCAGGGTTAACTTTATCAATTACAATTTATCTTTTGGCACCTACTGTGGTGGCAAAGGTCTGTTATTCCAGTACTTAGGAGGTGGAGGTAGGGGGATCTTGAATTCTATAGACTGCTTAGCAAGCTTTTGTTTCAAAAACCCAAGGGCTGGAGATACTCAATAAGAAACCAGTTTCCAAAATGTACAAACACTACTGAGCAGGTGATTTGAGGACTTTTGGAGGAGAAGAGGGTTTAGAGAAAGAAGTGGATATAAATACGTTCAAAACATATATTTACTACATTTATATATATGTTTGTAAATACCACAACTAAACACCCACTTTATAATTTATATACATTGTTTAACTCTTATAGACGTTGCTTTGAATAACTTTTGACATGTGGAGATTAATGATATATAATGTATTTTCTGGCATTAATTAGAAATCATTGAACATCATTACTTCAAATCTGGCATCAGTCTCGCTGTGCTTTCCTAGGGACCATGTGTTTTATAATTATATTGTGACTTGCCTGACTTGTTTTATTATAGATGAAAGTTGTTTTCAGATACAACTTATTTGCATAAAGAAAAAATGTCACATTTAAGCACATATTTGTATATATTCTTATTAGTAGCCTCAAGTGGAGTTGTTAGTCTGTAACAACTTTCAGTTCATTTTTTACCACGTTAAATCCTCTAACAGCTTTCTGCTACTTTGGGGATGAAAAATCAAACTTTTAGAGACTTTTGAGTCTTTTTTTTTTTTTGGTTTTTTGAGACAGGGTTTCTCTGTATAGCCTTGGCTGTCCTGGCACTCACTCTGAGACCAGGCTGGCCTCGAACTCAGAAATCTGCCTGCCTCTGCCTCCCAAGTGCTGGGATTAAAGGCATGCGCCACCACTGCCCGGCGACTTTTGAGTCTTAATTCCAGTGTTATTTCTTTGTCATTTGTGTAGGTATAAACAATCCAGTTGCATTCAAATGTTTATATTCTATATTCATTCTCCATTTTCTTAGAAATTTTCTTCACTTCTTCATCAGGGACGCACTCCCTGCACTTCTCCACACAAAATGAATTCCCTGGTAAATGAGTTGACTATAAAAGAAGGTCACATGTCACCTCTGCACAAACTTCCCACACCCATGATTGTTTATATTCTTTTTGCTTTTTTCTTATTTTTTCTTTGTATGTTTTCCATCTTGCTTTTCTGTCTATGTCCTATCATCTACCTTAATAGTAAAAACTTCACAAGCAACTCATTCTTTTTTAGATCATGTATTTCTTTATGCCAATCTTATGTAGATATTTGTGACAATAATATGTTCATTTGTACATAATATATACTTATCATTAATAAATATTACATTCTTATCAAAAAAAGAAAAGAAAAAAAAGAAAGAAACCAGTTTCCAGTGTAGAACAGGACTTAGGATTTGATCCCTATCCCCAAATCCAAACAAAATTGTTTTATTTTTTTTGTCTTTTTAACACAGATTCTCTCTTGAATTATGCTTATTTTCTTCTTTTACATAATAACAAAAAAAATAAAGAATTGGGAAGGAAATGCTTAGAGATCATGTTCATTATGTAAATGTAAAAAGTTTCAAGGATACATGTGTGTAATGGTAGTTTGATTCCCTGTGTACCCTTCATAACTTTAATAACTGGCAACTTTTTGCTAATGTTGTTTTATCTATCTTTATAATTCTTGATTCTAACTCTAATTTACTCAGAAATACTTTTTAAGTATTTACCTTTAAAGGTTTTATTTGTTTGATTTTTTTTTTTTTTTTCCTTTTTTCTTCTTCTGAGACAGGGGTTCTCTGTGTAGCCCTGGCTGACCTGGAACTCATTCTGTAGACCAGGCTGGCCTCAAACTCAGAAATCTGCCTGCTTCTACCATGAGTGCTGAACCTAAAGGTGTGTGCCACCACTGCTGGGTTAGAGGTTTTAACTTACTAGTTTACCTACTACTATACAGTTAGTTGATTATTAAGTTTTTTAAATGTTAAATGATTGTTTAACAACTTTCTTTGTGGGCAGTACTACTTGTATAGTGATTTAAATCTACTGTATCATTTTTCTTTAGATATCTAAGTCTGTCATGTAGAACTCAACTGTATAGATTTACAGAATTCAACAGATATTCGTATCTTTTATTACACTTACATTAATTTGTATGTAGAGGCTGGTGGGCATACAGGCTTATGGAACACATGTTCTGGTCAGAAGAAAATCTGTGGAAGTCATTTCTTTGCCATGTAGATTCCTGGGGATTGTACATAATTGTCAGGTTTGGCATTAGACACTTTTCCAGCAACCATAGAGATTTTAATTAAGAACTTTGTCTTTTTTTTTTTTTTCCTTTTAATTTAAAATCTGTCACAGCGTTTATAGCACAGTTTGGGAATATACTAGGTAGGTAATGACTTTTAGTTCATATTATTGGCCTAGATCTTGTGTCCATGGAATTATTTACCAGCAGCCCTAATTTTTCTCCCTGGATAGTTAATTTTTACATTTTTAGATACCATTTTTTTCAAAGGCTTGGGACCTGGTTTTAAATTTCATTTTGAAAATTTATACATTTCAGGAAGATAATATATGTGAAATCTAATAGAAACCACTCTGAATTTATATTTTAGCTTGTTACTATTATTTTAAAGTTTGGTGCTTTTTAGTGACTTTTACATGTTTGTATTTGACAAAAATAAATTTGTTTGTTTATTTAGACTCTATAACACTGGCTGTCCTGGAACTTGCTGTGTAGACCAGACTGGCCTTGAACTCTTAGATCTGTCTGCCTTTGCCTCCTGAGTGTTAGGATTAAAGGTGTGTACTACCAGGTCTGGCTTCAAAAATTAATTTTATAGTTTGCTAATTTTTAACTAACTTTATTGTAAAACTAGTTCATTATGAAAAATAAGATGAAGCACACTCAAGAACTCAAGCTCATAAATTTCTAAATTTTAAAAGTACTACTTTTTTTTTAAATGTATGTCTGCCAGTCTTTTGTATGTGGTCATGGATTTGTTGACTTAGGTACAGTGGTACTCTTCCTCCCTTCTCTCAGATACTATTTCCTTGTCATGCCCTTGAACCATAGCAGTAGATATTAACATCTAACATTCTGAAGCCCATTTGCTGATTTCTAACTATAAAACAAACAGCACATGCTGTGTTTCAGGTTGTAGTCCTACATGCATTGTCATTTTTATGACATGAGGTAAAGGTCACCAGCTTTATGTTAACATAACTCATCATGTTGAGACTTTAGACTGGAGACTTAGAAGTCAGAGGATTCTGTACACTGCATGGAAGATTTGAGTTTAGTCTTCCAACACTATATGCGTTATTATTCTCACCTCTGTGGGATGGAAATTTCTTAGAACCAGGGGCATGGCTGCAAATATAATTTTTCTCTTTCCTTGGGGTCTGGTCTAGAATAGACACTCAGTTATGTCAAGTGTCACTTCCATTGCTGCAGGTCAGCAATACTTAATTTATACGTAGGCTTATAACTCTGAAACATGCTACTTCAAATTTAGGTTCGGTATAATCAGATGTCACATACATTATAGTCCCAAGTTCTTGGGAAGCTAGTTGAATATAAGAATTCATTAAAAAAAAAAGTCTTTCATAAAAATTGCATGTCACCCAGAGTTACAGTCACCTGAAGGCTAAATTGGGCTGTGGAGTATTCGCTTCCAAGATAATTTCTTTTCGTGGCTGTTAGAAGGAAGTATCAGTTCCTCACCACGTGTCTTATGTGTGCTGCTAATGTGGTAGCTGATTTTTCTCTAGAATAAAGAGAGAGCAAATGGGAACTTCCAGTGCCTGTATGAGCCAGTGTTGGTGCTGTGTGACATTTACTTGTAGGACTGCAAGGGAAGGTGCATGTGCATTTGCAGGTCAGCATCAGATGTCTTTATCAGGCTCTCTCTCCGCCTTATTTTTTTAAAGATTTATTTGATTACTTGTTCATGTGTATGTATGAGTATAGATGCCCCTGGAGGCCAGAAGAGGGTGTTAGATATCTTCAGGTGCTGGAATTACAGGAGGTTGTGAGCTGCCTCTAACATGGATGCTATGAGCTGAATATCTGTCATCTATTTGAAAGAGTTAAGTACGCACCAGAAGAGGGCATAGGATCCCATTGCAGATGGTTGTGAGCCACCATGTGGTTGCTGGGAATTGAATTCAAGATCTCTGAAAGAGCAAGCAGCTAGTCCTCTTTCTTAACCACTGAGCCAGCCATCTCTCTAACCCAACTACTGAAACTTTTCTCCAGCTTCTTGGCCTTTTTTTTTTTTTTTTTTTTTTTTTTTGGTAGATTTTTTTTTTTAAAGCCTGTTACTTTTATAATTCCTAACACTTGGGTGTCTGAGGTTGGAGGGTATCTATTCAAAACAGCAAGCCAGTGACTAAAAGAAAATATTCATAGTATCATAATATATGTGGCCAAAAAGTTGCAACCCAGAAATATATAAAGAACTTATAGAGTCAGGTGGATCTCTGTGAGTTCAAGGACAGCCTGGTCTACACAGAGAAACCCTGTCCTGAAAAACTGGGGGTAAGGGGAAGAATTTGTACAACTCAGTAATCCAATGTACACACAGACAAACACACAAATACTGCAGTGGGAGAAATTGCAATAGATCTTAAAGTATGTGAATAGTCAATAAGCACGAATAGTCTTTATTAAACATCATTTAATCATTAGAAAATCAGGAATTAAATCCACAATGAAAGGGCTGGCTCAGTGGTTAAGAGCACTTGATCTTGTAAAGGACCTAGGTTTGGCTCCCAGCACTCATAGTGGTTTATCTGCAACTCCAGTTTCAGAGGATCTAATACTCTTATAGCCTCCACAGGGACCCAGCACACAGAAGCACAGGGCATTTACATACATGCAAGCAAAACACTCATGTATAAAATTTTTAAAAATTCTTAAAAAAAAAAACAACAGGTGTGTGTGTGTGTCTGTGTGCGTGTGACTATTGCTGTAAAGAGACATCACAACCAAAGCAACTCTTAGCATTTAACTGGGAGCTTGCTTACAGTTTCAGAGGTTTAGTCCATTATCATCATGTTTAGGAGCATGGCAGCAGGAGGCAGGCATGGTGTTGGAGAAGGAGCTGAGAATTACATTCTGATTCCGGTTTACTGTCCCAAGAGGCCGCTGGGCCTGGTTTGGGCTTTTGAAACCTCAAAGCCCACTCCCATTGACATACTTTCTCTAATAAGGCCACAACTACTAACTTTCAAACAATGCCACTACCTGATGACTAAGCATTCATATGTGATACTATGGGGGGGTCATTCTTACTCAAACCACCATAATATACCTTTTAGAGTAGCAAAAATTAAGACAGTAAAGACTGTTAGCTAGGCATTGTAATGTACTCAGGAGGAAGAGGTGGGTGGGGCTCTCAGTTTGAGGCCAGCCTGATGTACATAGAGAATTCCATGCCTGCCAGAGCTGCATAGTGAGAGTTTACCTTAAAGGAAAACAAACAAAAAAGCCAAGACTGGTAATTCTAGATGTTGCTAATGATCTGTAGTAGCTTGGAGCTCAAAATAATTATTCATGGAAATATATGACAGTATGCCACTTAGGAATATATAGTTGAGCAGTTTCCTATAAAGTTAAAAGTGTGCATTTTATATAACCTATATAACCTAGCAGTTTAACTTCATTTAGAAGCAAAGGTTTATCAACATGTGAGTCATAAATTACAGTACTTTCATGTAATGGATGTCACTCAGCAGGAAATGAAGCCATAAAGGCAGCTTAGTGGTATAGTGCTTGCTTATTATTTATAAGTTACTAGATTTGAGGCAAGGCTATAGGGTGTCTTTGTGATGTCTTCCTACCAGTAGGATATGCTTTTATGGCCACTTTGCCATTTGACTTCTGTTTCTAAAGGTGTTTGTTAAGGTAGGTAGGCAAAAGATAACTTAATGATTTCTTGCTGACTGACTTGTCTTTTATTGTAGATTCTCACAAACACAAAGATAAACACAAAGATCGAGAACACCGGCATAAGGAGCACAAGAAGGATAAGGAGAAGGACCGGGAAAAGTCTAAGCATAGCAACAGGTAAGGATTGACCAACTGGGTTCTCCATTCAACAGGGAGTTGGCATCCTTGGCTTCCATGGATAGGTATCAGGTGAGTAGCAAAGTAAGAGACTGTATCTGCTGTAGTTACTTAAGAGAATGATCTGAGAATTCAGGCCTCACTTAGAAAGTTATTGTTTAGATCTAGATGTACAGAGCAAGCACAGTGAATTTTCTTCTAATATGCATTTCATAATTACTAAAGTATAGATCTATTTTAACAGGCTGCTTAATCAAACATGCAGAGCTTACCTTGGTAAAAAGTGATTTGATGCCATTGTTTCTTAGATTTTAAAGCTATATTTATATTTTAAACTTTATATTTTAAAACTGCTTCATTAGTTTGTCTTGTTGTCAGGAGACAAGTTAAAGAGAGAATTTCTTTTTTTTTTGTAATAATTGTGTTGTTTTGTTTTATCATTTTTTTGAGACCTGATTTCTTTAATCATTCTTAATTAGATTTTCTTTAATTTTAGGTATAATATTGAAAGGCACTGTAAAACAAAAGGTCAAGTTCTGCCATTCACAAGCTGTATCTTAATCTAAGCATCTTACCTTCTTTGCCTTCTTTTCATTTTCGGTTGACTTCGTGCTAAGTAATTTAGATGATGATGGTGGTGATGACAATTACTATAAAACCTAGTAAAAGACCATGTAGATAAATTGCAGCTGTCAGTTTTTGTAGTGGAATCTAACTCAGTAGTTAATTATTGATAAATCTGATTTGGAGCTATGGCATTTTTAGTTATTTCTAGCCTCATTATAGTGAGTACTATCATTGCTTTTAAGATTTCATGGTGGAGGCAACCTTTTTGGTTTTTAAGACAGGGTTTCCCTATGTAGCTCTGGCTGTCCTAAAACTAGTTCTGTAGACCAGACTGACCTCCAACTCAGATGTCCTCCTGCTTCTGCCTCTCAAGTGCTGGGATTGAAGGCATGTACCTCCACACTCAGCTTATGGAGACAACATATGAAGCTAGCCACTGAAAATAGTTAATGATCACAAAAGGATAAAAGGTAATGGGTAAAAAAGAAGTGCCTGGTGGGCACAGTGGTACTTGGCTTGGGAGGTAATGGCAGGAGGGTGACCAAGTTCCAGGCCAAACTGAGTTATAACTGCCTCAAATATAATTAAAGGGGGATTCCAGATGGTAAGAAAAGCATGGAAAGGCTTAAAAGATGTAGCTCTGTGGTAGTGTGTACCACCTAGAATACACAAGCCCTGAGTTTATTCCCAATATCACAAGGAACAAAATGTAAACAAGACATGTTACTGTTGTAGCATGTATTTTGTTTCAGAAGGGATCCAGTTAGGTGGATAGTTTAGTTATAAAGGGTAGGGCAGAAATGAGGTCCAAAACGCTGTCTTCAGATACATTACCTACTGAAAACTGTTTAAAGAAGTTGCTTTAATTTAAAGAAGAGCTTGGTTTTAAAGTGAGGAAGAAGCTACTGGAAGTAACAGTTTAGAAAGGGGAATTTATAATACAGAAAAGGTTCTTGTTTTGGATAATTGGGCAGGTCTTTATAATGAGATAGGCAGCCACGAGAGGATGAGCTGTAAGCCAGAATGCAATGGGTAAAGAACTTGATGGAGGAGGAATAGAAGCTTGGAGTGTAAAGAACTTAAATGGAAAAGTTTAGATGTGCATTGATTTGGGCATCCTTGGGAACATTCTTTTATCTTCTAGCCTGCAAACAAAGGACTAATCTATTCGATGTGAATTTTCTGTGATTGCACAGTGTACCTTCCTTGGCACAAGTTGCAATGATTTTCTTCAGACAGCAAGTCCAAACTAACCTAATGGAAAATTCCTAGTGATAAACAGTTCATAAGTTATGTTTGTTTGTTTGCTTATATGTTTTGAGATGGTTACCCAGGCTGGCTTTAATTTAAACTGGAGATCTTTTTGTTGGGATTATATACATATGGACATACGTTTAAAATTTTACGACTTTCTGAGCACGCTCAGGAAATACAACCCTGGGACTTGATTCATCTCTTTGTCTAGTATATTCACAATATATACATTCTCATCCTGTTTGTCAATCATAATTCAGAAGTTGTGTTCAGTTTACCTTTATTTATTTTAATGCCTCCAAAGTGTGAGCATAGTGATGCAGCAATTAGGATATACTAAAACAATCAGTAAGTGTTTCTTGTAAGTGGAAAGCCTAAGTTCTCAAAGGAGAGGGTGAATGATTGTGTTCAGAGATACAGAAAATGATGACTGTTGATATTAATCCCTTATACTTAATTTATAGATCAAATTTTATAGTAGATGTGCTTGTATAAGGAACACCAACCCCACCCTCACCCACACTCTGCCCTTGTATATAGAGTTGGGTACTAACCTGGTGTCAGGCATTCACTACATCCAAGGTAGTAATTCAAGCATAGTCCTTGTGATTTTGCTTAGTAGCCTAATGATGATGGACATTCAGTAGCCACTATGCTTTAGAACCTTTTGAAAACTAGCTACTGTACTATTTTCCGGGAGATAATTTAAAGTTACCTGTAATTCCTTTATTTAAAGCATTTAAGCTTTATTTTGTTGCCTGCTTTCCTTGTAAAACCATTAATTTCTTTCCTTCTGTATCTTTGAAGCCTACTCATTCTCTTATAGGAGTGCCCAAGGTTATTGTCTGTCACCTTTAGTGTCTGCTGCTTTGCCTAGTTGACAAATATTAGTGACTAAGTCCTCTTCTCAGAAGATGAGCAGGTTTTTTTCAACCTAATAGTGTTTGTTTTGGGAAGTATTAGAATGGTTAATTTCATGACTGGAGACAAACTGCCTGAGTTGAAATCCTTATTCTTTCTAATTAAATGATTCTCCCTGGGCAAGTTACTTAAGCATTCTGTGCTTTAATTTCCAGATGTGCAAAGTTTAGATACCAGTACTCATTTCAGGGATTTGTTTTAGTAAGATGTGTATAATATTAGGTGATAATATCTTTGCTATTTGCTAAATACTTTAATTGACCATAAAATAAAGATTTTTTTCTCATAGCCAACATCTAGCCTCCCAGAATATCCGACTCTGGGTTTTGCAGGAGTTCTACTACCCTCTTTTAATTTTTTTCCTAAAGATTAATTATTTTTCTAGTGCAAAATAGAAATGCTTTACCTTCCTGTTTTACTGCTCCCCCTTGCTTGTCCTTTCTCTTGCCTTCCTTCTGTTTATTTAAGGTCTTTAAAGAAACCCTGGCCAATTTTCTCTTTATTTTGTTTAGCTTACCGATGAGAGTCATAGACCAGAGGTCTCATAATTGTCACCTTAGAAATAGAAATAGCTTAGAAATAGCATGACTATTTTTTTCCCATCGTCTAAATGTTTCTTCCTCTCTTCCTCCTCCTTTAACTTGCTCTTCCTCCTCCCCTTCCTTTTCTTCTTCTTTCTATTCATTTTCTTCCTCTGCTTCTTCCTCTTTCTATTCCTTTTTTTCTTCTCCTCCTCTTCTTTTTCTTCATTGTCATTGGAATTCAGTTGTTTGAAGCATAAGACAAGCATGGACATGAAAAGAAGGCTTTAAGTCTTTTCTCTTCATTATCTTAATTTTTAAAACTATTCTTAGAGAAAATTCTCTATCATCTACCACCCTACCTCTTTCTGCCCTCTCTCTGAAATGACCCTGAGATTTTAAAAGAGAAGATACAGTGTGTGTGTGTGTGTGTGTGTGTGTGTGTGTGTGTTCCATTTAGGGCTATGCATACTATCTATTTACTTTCTTTAACATGGCTGATGTGGTACAATCTTACAGAGGAACATGAGTACTGAATCAAGGAGTCAACCTCTGTTCATAGCCATTCATTGGGGATTTTTTTTTTTCTCAGAGTGCCTAATACCTGTGGGAATAATTTTATATTTCATCCAAAAGTGTAACTATCACAGAATATCTATTTAGGTCCTGAGCATTATTTTTTAAATATATGTGTTTATCTTCGAGTTGCTTCCTATGCTTGCTCTTAAGCATTTTTTTTTTATGTACTTAATTTATAAAGTCTTTTCATTAGTAAAGTTGGCCATTCTCTAGCCTCTAAACTGTTACTGTTGTAGCCTTTAGTTGTTAAAACTAGCTTTGTGACTTTGACATACTGTCTATTGTTGAAAAAGTGCCAAGATCAGTGTAAATAAATCTGTTGCCCAGGTGGTGCATGCCTTTAATCCTAGACAGCACTCAGGAGGCAGAAGTAGGTGGATGTCTGAGTTTGAGACCAGCCTGGTCTACATAGTGAGTTCCAGGACAGCAGAGCTATGGAGAGAGACCCTGTCTTAATACCGAAGCTGTCTTTAACTGTAAATTATCCGAGTTTAGCTAATTTAAAATAGTTTCTAATAATCCAAACAGATGGAAGTAAAGGAGACTTGATTCCTTTAAAAAATAAGGTTGATATTTCATTCATTTTGCTGTTTTTGTTACACAAGAGGATTAGTACTCCAGGAGGATCTTTGAGTTTTCTACATAGATTCCCATTAGGCTTGCCCACAGAGGAAGTAATAATTTGTGTATGCTTCATTTTACTTCCCTAGAGTGGTTTTGATATGCCATTACCACTTATTGATTCCTTTAGTTTGGTGTCCTAATGAATAACAAAACTAATTCTAGAGATTCATAGATTCCCATCCTTTGATTGTCAGAAGGTCATTTTTCCACTGAGGGAGATTGGTTTTCTAATAATTTTCATTAAGAAAGAGAATTGAGAAGAGTGGTATATCTAAAAGGAAGACAGAGCCTGAAACATTCTTTAATTAGCCATGTATATTTTCATGGGAAGTAATCACAAGGGTTTGATCCTTTCAAGTATTGAAGATTTATTTCTGTTTTAGAAAGTATCTACTTGGTGGCAAGATATTAATGACCTTAAATATATCAAATCTTAGACTTTCAATACAACACCAGTCTCCCTTAATTGAAAATGTTATATCTGGGGTTGAAGAGGTGGTTCAGCAGTTAAGAAGAGTACTTATTACTCTTCAAGAGTATCCCATTTCAATTACTTACACCCACATGCCAGCTCACAACTTTTGTAGCTCTAGCCCCAGGGGATCTGACACGCTCTGTCTTCCTCAGATACCAGGTGTGCATGTGGTGCAGAATACATACAGGCAAAACACCCATACACAATAAACAAATGAGTAAACAAATATTTTAAAAACTAAGTGGAAATGTAATAACAATGTACAGGTGCTTCAGACTTCTGAATAGAAATACTAAGTTTAATCTTAGCATTAAACTCTTTTGTAATAGAATTTGAATTAGTTTTTTAAATGACCATTTCCTCTGTATATAAATTATTCTAAAAGAAAATAAAACTTCTCAGAATTATTACAGAATTGAGTAAAATAGGGATTGTAAAACCAAGTACAGCCAGCCAGATGTGACTCACACCTTTAGTCCCAGCAGGGGCCAGCAGATCCCAGTGAATTTAAGGACATTTTGGTCTACATAGTGAGTTATAGGATAGCCAGGGCTACATATTAAGACCCTATTTCAAAGACAAGCAAAGAAAAAAAAAAAACAAAAAACCAAAAGCACACACACGTGCACACACGCTACACACATAAAACATAAAACTTTCTCAACACCAAACAAGTGCAACCGTTTGGTTAGAGGATGGTGTAGAGAGAAGATATGTTCATCATTAAGATATTAAGATGCCTGTGATTGTTTCCGGAGTTTATTTTTATGGAGATTAAGGTGGTTTTTGTTGTTGTTGTTGTTGTTATAGGGTTCTTTTTAATTACTATAATACCTTTATAATAGAAGCTAAACATGGTAATATGCATATTATGTGTATGATACATAATGAGTCTAGTTTTAGTCTTTTCACTATATAAAGGATTAATTTTTTTATACTGGTTATTATACATTTTTTGATTAAACATTGCACTTTGATAGAAACACATTATGAGAACACAATGAGTAGAGTGAACTACTGTTGGTGAAATGTGGTCTCTGTGTGTGCTATTAGCATTCTATGTGCCATTCAGCTTAATGAGCTGAAAGATTTGCTGTGGAAACTTGCCCTTTAATGTATAGCTCATATAAATAACAGCTAATGAGTGCTGGAGGAGAATAGAAATGAGGGAGTATGTAAGCAGTGTAAAATGGGGGTTTCCTCCCATCTACGATAGTGCCTGCATCCTCTTAAACCTATAGTTCTGTATCTACCTGTTAGTCTTTACCTTCTGGTTAATTTTCTTAGAGTTTGTACTTAAAACCCAGATGCCTATCTTAGTTATGGCTACTTTTGTGCATAGATATAGATGATTATAACTGTAGGTGATTTGACCTGTTTCTGTGGCTTGGCTTAAATGATTGTCATTAATTATTTTGGTCTTGTTTTATCTTCTTTATAGATAACACCTTTTTAGGAAACAGTGTTTAGAGGAGACTTCTTGGGTCTCTTGATCATTGCCTGTGAGGCCTAATCTTATAGTCCTGACTGTCTCTATTGATTGGGCTTACAGTTAGCACTCCTGCACCTGAGAAGAACCCCCTAATTCAGACCACTTGAGCTTGCGTTCTGTTTTGCTTAGCTGTGGAATAATCCTATAGTGAGCAAGTGCCTTAACTGTTCAGTCCAGTACACCAAAAAACAAAAAAACAAAAACAAAAAAAAGACTATCCACATTGTTCTGCAGCATGTGGTTTTTGCTGCTAGTCTCTTATCTTTGTCTCCATTTACAGTCAAAGGCATTTTGCATAGTCTTGTTGGCATCTGTCAGGAGTATTCTGATGTTTACTTATAATAATAAATATTACTTAATAGTTATATAATTTGATATAACACAATTTTCTCTCTGGTTAATCATTTAGATTGTATCCATTTTCTCATTTTCTTTTTCCTTTTGGGTACTATGGTAAGTACCAAAATAAACATCTTAGTGCTTAACATTATTTCCCTAAGAGAAATTTCTAGAAGATCTTATATGAACATGTATGATCATTTTAATGACTCTTGCCTTGTGATGTAATATTTTGCTTTCCAAAATAGGAAGTGTACTTTTACAGGGCTACACTAATATGACCACATACCTCTTTCAAAGCAAGACTTAGAAATAATGAGCACAAACCTTGTCCTTGCTTTCAGGTGGGTCTTTTCTTATTGTGAGGAAGAGGCCTTCAGGATCTACAAACTTCATCTAGAAGTAACTATTTCTTCCTAGTTAAAGTTAGTGTGAAAGCTTTCAGTATGTTGGGCTATTCATTTTACAGTGTTTTGTCTTGAGTCTGGCACAGCCAACAAATACTTTTTTTTGGGTAAGTTGGATTGAATCCTCTTACATTAGTTGTGACTATTGGAGATAGAACTTTTACTGTACCTTTTAGGTCTTCCCCTACCCCCCCCCCCCCAAAGGGTTTCTGTGTAGCTCTGGCTGTCTTGGAACTCACTCTATAAAACAGGCTGGCCTTGA
Organism: Rhabdomys pumilio; assembly: GCA_030674055.1. NCBI lineage: Eukaryota > Metazoa > Chordata > Mammalia > Rodentia > Muridae > Rhabdomys > Rhabdomys pumilio. The sequence continues at coordinate 221,217,865 of JANHMN010000002.1, forward strand.
ACTCAGCAATCTGTCTGCCTCTGCCTCCCAAATGCTGGGTTTAAAGGCGTGCACCACCACTGCCCCTGTATTTTTTATTGTTAGAAAGTTACAGAAATAAGAGTAAGCCTGCTGTATATTCTATTACTTTTTAAAAGAATGTTCTGGAGTAATCGCTTGCAGAGCTTCCATTATATAGTGCTGTAGAATTTATCTACCTGCGTCTGTGAGACCTAATTTGGAAGCTTAACTTGTCCTTTTTTTAAATCTCTTTTTTCTTTTGATATGTGGGCCAAAAGCCTTCTTTTTGTTTGTTTGTTTGTTTTTCGAGACAGGTTTTCTCTCTGTAAACTCAGAAATCTGCCTGCCTCTGCTTCCTAAGTGCTGGGATTAAAGCCTGTTGCATATGCTTTCTCCACTGGGCTTCTCACTTGTTCTCTACTCCTTTTGCCATGTAGTTGCTTGTTTGCCAAGTGGCTCTTTGCAAACCTCCATTGCTGAACATGCTGGTCTAATTCAACAGCATGGTTTGTTTTTTTGTTTTTTTGGGTTTTTTTTGTCTTCCTCTTTTCTCTCTCTTTTCCCCTGGCAGGTACTAAGTTTTCCACCTGTGTGCCCTAAACTTTCTTCTGAATCTCTTTCTAAGTTGTTTTGTTAGTGAGAGTAAGAACCCCAAAGTGGGAACTCCAAATTCCCACCTAATAATTAGGTGACTAAAAGGCATTGTAAAGAAGCTACTGTTACATAGGAAACAAGTGACCATGTTCAGGACTTTAGCAACTTTTAATTCTAAGGGACTTGATTGACTGCTGAATCAAGAAACACATAAAGGGCCACCTTTCTTTGGGTCTCATTTGGCCCATGACACCCTCATAAAGGGTCATGAAGCAAGGTTATGCCACAGAATATTTTCTATTTCTGATTGTTCATGTGCTCCTAATACAGCAGTGCAGTTTCACACTGGGTACATGTCTTTGTCCTCCTGATTCACCATGGGCTCCTGTCCCAGCAGCAGCTTGTACCTAGGAGCTGAAGGGAGATCAAAACAAAATAGTGATGACTTTTAGTGTTTTCTGGTTACACTTGATGAATTTAACCCAGGAGGTTCCCTCTGATACAGTCAGTAGTCTTTGAGCCTTTTGTCAGGACCGTGTGAGCATTATAAGTTTTCATGGTGTATGTCTTTTGAATTGATCTTGTGGTTCTTACTCTAGGCTAACTTTTTATGTCTTATTTTTAACAGTGAACATAAAGATTCTGAAAAGAAACACAAAGAGAAAGAGAAAACCAAACACAAAGATGGAAGCTCAGAAAAACATAAAGACAAACATAAAGACAGAGACAAGGAAAAACGAAAGGAGGAAAAGGTACAGAACTTTTCCCTTAAAGGGGAACAAAGAGCTAAGATTTACTTTTATTTTGATTACTTTAGAAGCAGTAATGAAAGTAATTTTGTTATATTAACCCTTGGCCTTGGGACTAAAAAGATCTGTAGAAGACTTCAGAGTTTGGCAGTACTGTAGGTAAAAGAAAACAACTAAACACTGGCTTCCTTGCAATGTCCTCACTAAACTCCCCATTCCCCCATCAAAAAAGACTTCAGATTCAACCTATCTGAAACTATGATAACCACATTATTTAATACCATGTCTTTCACAATACAGTAACTCTGTTTATTTCATACTACAATGTGGATATAATGTTTCTGGAAATATTTTTTTCTGTTTTAGGGAAAGTTTTGTTTTTGGAAGAAGACCTAAAGCTTTACTGGGTCTGTTTTGATGAAAAGATTGAAGATTCTGGGGCTAGGTCTGTACTTAGTTAATAGACTAAGTTTGACTAGCATGTAGGAAGTCTTGTGATTCCCAGCAATACCTAAATCATGCCTGTTATCCAGCACTTGGGAGGTGGAGAGATAGGAGGAGTAGCAACTCAAGGTTATCTTAAGCTACAAAGTGAGTTCAAGTTGATTCCCAATCTGGGATGTATACCCTGTCTCAAGGAAGAAGATTCTTGAATGAAACCCAGACACTGGGCAATAGAGACTGTAACAAGACATCGTTGTTTACTCCTGACTCACAGTTCCCATCTATCTCTGAGCCAATGCACTGATCATTTTGTGTCTTTTCAGAGACCCTGTAGCTGAGGGTCATCCCTTTATGTGTATGTGTTTTTGAATGATTTGTTTTATCTAACAATTATGAAAAAGAAAGTTGTAGATGGGAAAACACACACACACACACAAACACAAAGGAGAGGGCAGGAAATAGACTAGTCTATTTTATTTTGTTTTTAGTGTTTTGTTTTGTTTTTTACCCTTTGCTGCTAGCAGCAAATTTTTGAGTAGTGGATATATTTACTGGGGAGATGAAATCTACTGTTGTTTTAAGATTAAAAAGTTGCTGTTTTGAGGAAGAACTTTCTCAATCAATTTCACCTAGAATTGTCAAAAAACAGCCTTGGGAAAATGTCTTTAGTTGACCTGCTACAGTTTTGCTGACAAGAAGAGTCAGTTCAGGATCGAGGTGCTCCAAAATAGCCTGACATGGTCTTGGACTTTCTGAACACTCAGTGGCTGTGATTATCAGCACAAGACATGAACAGTATTGAGCCTGTCAACATTCTGTCTTGGAGAAGGGTAGAGACTCATTAGGTCTCTTCCTTGAATACTACCATTCGTTAATGGTTATTAGAGGGAGGACAGACATTTTCTCAAGTGGTATAGTCACTGGTAAGGTGCCTATCTATACTTCTGTAAGCAATCCTGATTCAACTTAGTGGGACATCCAAAAGAAGGAAGAAAAGACAAGTCATGGCAGTGGAAGAGACTGGTTAGGAAGGGGAGCATTAGAAATGGGGGATGGGATGAGTAGCAGGTAGATCAGAGTACCTCATATACTTGTATAAATATAGTAATTAAACCTGTTTTGTGTATAATGAGTGTATGCTAATAAATTTAAAGTCTTCCAAATTGATGGTAATATTTTCAAATAAGAGATTTTTGTCTTGTTTTAGTGTTAAATACTTTCAAGGGACTTATTGAGTGGCTGTGGTTTTACCTTGCAGATTAGAGCTGCTGGGGATGCAAAAATAAAGAAGGAGAAGGAAAATGGCTTCTCTAGGTAAGACCTTTTGCTATAGTAGCGGTTTTTTGGGAGGGGTGTGTGTGTGTGTGACTCTGCATTGCTTTTCCAACATGAACTGAACTAGCCACCTTTACGGTTCAAAAAAAAGTCAGTATTAAGAGTACTACTTGACCTAGGCCAACTTTTTATTTTTAGTTCTAGTTAGTGTGACTAAACAGTGTTTATACAAAAATTTACTAGAAATGGATTCTCTTTCTCCTCCTCTTCCTCTACCACCATCATCTTTACCACTACCACCACATCACTCTAAGATAGCTGACTTACGGGATCCCCATCTCATTGTTTGTGAATGGCAGTCTTCTGAAGTTCAGCGTGGCTTGAAATCATATCCAGCCAAGCCTGACCATGACTCCTGCTTCTTCTTACAGACGTGTGCAACTGTACCCAACTAATTTAAAAAAGAAAAAATTAGATTTTTAAATATTACCTGTATGAATGAATGTTTTGCTCATATGTATCTGTGCACTGTGTGCATTCCTGATTTCCGTGGAGGTAAAAATGAGGTGTTGGATTTCCTGGAACTAGAGTTAGATGGTTGTGAGCTTCCTTGTGAGTGTTAGATAAATCTGGCTCCATGACAAGAAAAAGTGATCTTTATAAGTGCAGAGCCATCTCTCCAGACCCCCAGCTTACTCTTTCTAGTTAGTGTAGGTTTCATAATGTTATTATACTTTGCTCATAAATTCCATATTAATATATATCTATTCCATATTAAAATATATCTATTTAAATCTAGATTCTGCAAAGGAAAGAAAATATGACATTCTTTTTTCTCCCTTGCCTTAAACATCTCCTTTATACTCCCCCTCCTATTTTTATGAAAAATTTAAGATTTTGTTTATGTATATGAGTGTTTTACCCGCATGTATTTCTATATACCATGCCTAATCACCACAGAAGTCAGAAGAGGTCATTGGATCCCCTGGAACTTGAGTTAACAAATGGTTGTGAACCACCATATGGGGGGTGCTCATAATTGAACCTATGCTTTCTGGAGGATTTGCAAGTGTTCCTAATCATTGTGCCATCCCTCCATCCCCTTTCATAACACATTTTTAAAAATTGAGGTCGTTTTTGCATAAGAAAGAAAGTATGGTATTTGTTTTTCAATTTTTTTCCTGCAAATACTACAATTTTATTCTTTATGCCTGAATAAAATTCCACTGTGCATATACCGTATTATCCATTAATCTATTGATTAGCATCTACAATGGTTCTGGATTTAGACTATTGTGAATTTACAGATATCCATGTTGATTGGTATACTGACGAATCTTCACTTGGGTATACACCAAGGAGTATTATAGCTGGTCATATCCTGGATCTGTTCTTAGGTATAGTCCTTTATAGGATTTCCACAGTGGCTGTACCAGTTTACATCCTCAAAAAAAAATTTTTTTTTTTTTTTGTTTTTCACATCACTGTTTATCACTGAAGGAATTCAGGGCAGGAACCTGGAGGTAGGAGCTGGCGCAGAGGTCATGGAGGGGTGCTGCTTACTGGCTTGCCTGTCATGGCTTGCCCAGCCTGCTTTCTTATAGTGCTCAGGACCAGCAGCCCAGAGGTGTTTCTACACACAATGGACTGGGCCCTCTCACACTAATCACTAATTAAGAAAATGCCCTACAATTGTATTGTAGGGAGCCTTTTTCTCAGTTGAGGTCCCCTCCTTTCAGATGACTGTAGCTTGTGTTGGTCAGGTGGACTTAAAACTAGGCAGGACACCTACATTATGTTATTTAACACAAGTCTGACATTCTAGTGATCATTAACTAGCTGTTTTGTTTTCTCTTTAGTCCACCACGAATTAAAGATGAACCTGAAGATGATGGCTATTTTGCTCCTCCAAAAGAGGATATAAAGTCACTGAAGAGGCCTCGAGATGAAGATGAGTATGTATTTCTTCCTGTTTGATTAAAGTGGAACATTTAAAGAAATTTCAGTTTTAATAGAGTGATTGTTGCTGCCTTATTAACAATCGTAAAAAATTCAAACCAACCTAATTGTTTTTCTACCTCTGATTGTGTGGATTTTCCTTTTTTCCTCCCCCCATCCCTTAGTGGTAGATAAGGGCATAAACTACATTCAATACTGAAAATGTAAAACTGAACAAAGTTGTAGAACTTGATTCTTAGTGCCTATTCTATTCTCTTTTCTTTTCTTTTTTTTTTTTTTTGTTTGTTTGGTTTTTTTTTTTTGTTTGTTTGTTTTTGTTTTTTTGAGACAGGGTTTCTCTGTGTAGTCCTGGCTGTCCTGGAACTCACTCTGTAGACCAGGCTGGCCTCGAACTCAGAAATCTGCCTGCCTCTGCCTCCCAAGTGCTGGGATTAAAGGCGTGCGCCACTACCACCCGGCAGTGCCTATTCTAAATATAGATGTTCATTACGCTAGATCTGGTTAGTTTTAATCTGGTAATTTGGAAGGTTTTTTTTTTTTTTTAATAAGTTTATAAAATTAAAAAATGAATTATAAAAGAGAAGAGATAATTCAACAATTTTAAGATAAGAAAGAAAAGGCCTGAGCCAGGTATGATAGCACCTGCCTTTAATCCTAGTACTCAAGAGGCAGAAAAGCAGGTGGATCTCTAAGTTTGAGGCCAGCCTGATCTATAGGGCAAGCTCTAGGACAGCCAGGGCTACACAGAGAAACCCTTTCTTAAAAGAAAAACAAAAGTAAAAGGCTGTTTTAAGAATACATATGTGTATATCTATAATCAATAAAAATATATTAGTTGGCATTTGTGGTTAATAGACTGATTTATGAGAATTGGGTTTGCTAAGCAAATTTATGGGTTATGTGTAATGTGTTTTTTCTTATTAAAAAATAATGCATATTTAGTTAGTATAGACATTTCAAACCGTACAGAATTAGTGAAGGGTAAATTATTTTAGTCTCTTGAAAGTTTTTCAGTTTTGTACCACAAGTAAATTGAGAAATATTGGGCTAGGGATATAGCTCAGTTGATAGAGTGCTTATCTACCACCTATATAGCCATAGGTTGATCCCAGCACCTCATAAAACTGGGTGTGGTAGTACACACCTCATATACCACCAGCATTTGGGAAGTGGAGGCAAGAGGATCAGAAACGCAGTCATTCTTGACCAAATAGTGAATTTAAGACTAGCTTGGGCTACATGAGGCTCTACCTCAATTCTTTTTTCTTCTAAGATCTATGCCTTTTGATATATAAGGGAAGCTTCAATGTACAGAGATAGTGAAGTTGATATTGTTGTTTAAGGCTTACATTTACCTCTTCCCTAGATCCATCCAATGATAATGTATTCTATTTTACTGGTTTGAGTATGTAGCTTACTATATTCAATGAATAGTCACAGGATTTAAAATAGCATGACTGAGGCTGTAGCACAGTTGATAAAGTGCTTGCTTACCTTGCATGCATGAGGATCTGAGTTTGATCCAGAGCCCACATACAAATTTCAGGTGTGCTGGAACATGTGCAGAGACAGGAGAATCCTTAGGACTTGCTGGCTATTTAGTTTAGCTTAATTAGTGAGCTCCATGCTCCTGAGAAGCATTGTCTCAAAGGAGATTGAGATTGTTCTTTAGGAGGATAGTACAAGTTGTCCACTGGCCTCCTCATGAATATGAGAACTCAGACATATGTACATATAATGTTTAAAAATCAAATATATTGGCTAGGGCTATAGCTTAGTGGTTAAGAGTGCTTGCTATTCTTCTGGAGAACGTCTATATCAGGCAGCTCTTTATAGCCTTATATCTGTTGATATATGTTTATAGCCTTATATCTAGTCTGTTTCTGTCTTTTGTTTTTTTATTTTATGTCATGATCCTGAACATTTATATGTGTACCACATGCATACCTAGTAACCCACAGAAGCCTAAAGAGTTCATCAGATCCTCTAGAGCTGGAGATACAGATTGTTGTGAGCTGTCCCATGTGGGTGCTGGTAACTAATCCAAGGTTCTCTGCAAGAGCAGCCAGTAGTCTTAGCAGCTTGAACATCTGTCCAGACCGTAATCTCGTCTTTACTACTGTAGAGTGCCCATCGAGGATAACAGCAGTCAACCTGCCATGGAGACTTCCAAGGTCCTAATCCTAATCCTGTAGATGAGAACTCTTGAGTCATCGTTGCATTAACTGCATATTCATGGTCCTCTTTCTAGTGCCGATTATAAACCTAAGAAAATTAAGACAGAAGATACCAAGAAGGAGAAGAAAAGAAAACTAGAAGAAGAAGAGGTTAGTAAAAGTTTTTGAGGCTTACATTTATATAAAACAGCCATTTGTTTGTTTATGTTGTTGTTGGTTTTTTTTTGTTTTGTTTTGTTTGTTTGTTTGTTTGTTTTTGTTTTTTCGAGACAGGGTTTCTCTGTGTAGCCCTGGCTGTCCTGGAACTCACTCTGTAGACCAGGCTGGCCTCGAACTCAGAACTCTGCCTGCCTCTGCCTCCCAAGTGCTGGGATTAAAGGCGTGTGTGCCACCACTGCCCGGTGATAAAACAGCCTTAAAAATGAGATTTTTTTTTTTTTTTTTTTTTTTTTAAATTTTTAAAAATTTTGCATGTGCATGTGCACGGGCATATCATGATGTACATGTGGAAGTCAGAGGACAGCTTTGAAACTCAATTTCTCCTGGAAATTGAACTGGGGTTATTAAGTTTGACAGTAAGTACCTTTAACTGCTGAGTCATCTCATTGGTCCTAAAGTAGCTCTTGAGGCCAAATGAGTTTTAGAAATTTTTTGGTTTGTTGTAGTAGCAAGAGTGGGGAAAAGTTTTGCAAACAAGTTGTGGCTGTGACACTGAATGTGCCTAGATTGTGAAATATCTAGAGCATCAGTCACTCTTGAGTCTACACTTTGTCTATCCATAGCTTTTTGTTGATACTGATAGATAAAGTATGCCACCTGTAGGTATGCAGAAAAATATTCATAAGAAATATTTGACTTGCCGGGCGGTGGTGGCACACGCCTTTAATCCCAGTATTTGGGAGGCAGAGGCAGGCGGATTTCTGAGTTCGAGGCCATCCTGGTCTACCGATTGAGTTCCAGGACAGCCAGGGCTACACAGAGAAACCCTGTCTCGAAAAGCCAAAAAAAAAAAAAAAAAAAAAAAAAGCAATATTAATATTTGACTTAACAACTCTGAAGATTCTGTCATAACAGTATTTCATGTCTGATGAAGCATGCCCTTTCCTCATTTTAAATAACTGCCCTGATTTAAAGTTCTTTTAATGAGTGCCCTCTTGGTTGTAGGATGAAATCTAAACTCTGGACCACCACTCCTCAGTCTGCCCTCTGCATCTTGTGCCTTGCTTCATGTTGTTCCTCCTGAGCTCACCTTGCTCTGGCCATACTGGCTGCCTTTGCTTTTCACACCAGATGTTGTACTTCAGAGTTCTGTGTGTAGTACATGCTGTTCTTCTGTCTGAAACACACATTATTTTCTTCCTTCTACTGTTTTACAATCTTCCTTAATTTCTTAACTTTAGTTCAAGTGCTTTTTCCAAGGATCATATTTGGTGCTTGTGGTAGATATAAATAGAATAATGTAGTTCTTTTCTTTCCTTTTTTAAAAAAATTTCTTGTACTAAAGAGTAGTTAGCAAGAAATTTTTTAAAAAGACGCCAGCAATTTAGGCTCTTAAGTAGAATTTTTTTTTTCTTTTGGTTTTTTTGAGACAGGGTTTCCTCTGTGTAGCCCTGGCTGTCCTGGAACTCACTCTGTAGACCAGGCTGGCCTCGAACTCAGAACTCTGCCTGCCTCTGCCTCCCAAGTGCTGGGATTAAAGATGTGTGCCACCACCGCCCGGCTTAAGTAGAATTCTTAACTTTAATGTTTTTTCTGTGAGGTTAATCAGTGTTGTGGACAAAATGAGCTTAAACGTGGATAGATTAAAAAGTACCAGCAGTAATCATAGCGATGGTGGTGGTGGGGTTTTAAGATTGCTATCTAATGATGAGAATGTTGGTACACACCTTTAATCCCACCATTCAGGAGGCAGAGACAGGAATATGCGAGTTTTAGGCTACATGGGGATATATAGTGAGACCTTGTATTCAGGGGGCACAGAAAAAGTAATTTGATCAGGTATGGTGACTGCAAAATTGTAATCTAAGCACTTTGAAGACTAAGGTAAGAGAATTATGAGATCAAAGTCTAGCCTAGGCTACACAGTGACAACTAAAAACGCCATTTATCAGAATATTAAGAACTTGATATGCAGGCTGGAGAGGTGGCTCAGTGGTTAAGAGCATTGACTGCTTGCTCTTCCAGAAGAAGTACTAAGTTCAATTCCCAACAACCACATGGTGGCTCACAACCATCTGTAATGGGATCCAGTGCCCTCTTTTGGTGTGTCTGAAGAGAGCTACAGTGTACACATATACATTAAAAAACAAAACAAAACTTGATATGCATATTTAAATGTGCATTTAGGTATTTACTTCATCTAGTCAGTTTTCTACATAATCTATTTTTTTAATTCTTATGTCAACCACAAGAAGTAATATAACTCCATTCTTACTGCAAATGCCTAAACTTGGGGTTTAGAGGGATTGGTCATTTGTTAGAGGTTGTATAGGTACTGAATTGTATAACCAGAATTTGTTCTTAATTACAGTGTGGGTCTAGAGTCAGCACACTAGCTGCCATGTTATCCTATCTCCTGCTGTGAGAATGGGCTGGTCCTTTTACTTCACATGAAGGAAGAAAGGTGTTTAAATGTCCATGGGGATTGTGAGCTAAAGAGATAATCAGGTTCTGCAGTTAGAAGGTTGTAGTTTTTCAGATTATTGGTGTCTGCTTAGCAGAAGTTCAAGTTAATGAGAACTAGTTTATGGAACTGTTAGTGAAATGTTGAATAGCTAGCTGTTACAGTACTCAGCCACTCTGTTCTCATTTAGATAATCAGTACAGACTAGTAAAAGTCAAGTTGTTCTTCTTCCTTTACCTTTATGTAAAATGGCTGTACCCTTAGTTAAACAGTTTGGAAAAGGGACAGGTTTTTTACTTTTTTTGTGTAGCATCCCTCTCCCTGTAGAAAAATACAGGAGGAAAGACTAAATATTGATGCACAGTTCTCTTATTGTAGGGGACCCCAGGTGTTAGAATTAATCATTAAACTTCACTTACTAGCATTTGTTTCTTATTTTTAATTTGTCTCTGGGATTATTCTGTGAATAGTAGTTTCCCTGATGGATCATTTTTAAATGATATTATAAAAATAGTAATATTTTACATTAGGGAGGTAATAAGTTTTTTTTTTTTTAATGTTATTTTTGTTTGCTGTGTCATAACTGACAAAAGCAATTTGAAGACAAGTTTATTTTGGCTTACAGCTTGAAGAAATGTATTCTGTTATGGTGGGAGGAGTGAAGTGTCTGGTCATGTTGCACAAACAGCCAGGAAGCACTTGATTCATTCTGGGTCTTCAGTCTATGGGATGATGCTGCCTACAATTAACAGTGGGTCCTCTTTTCTGAGTTAACCTTTGGAATATTTCTTTGGAAATAGTCTCACAGGCATGACGGGTGTTTTCTTAGATTTTAGTCAAGTTGACAGTGAAGATTAACTGTCACAAGTTTACCCCTTAATTTGATACAGAAGCACAAATACAAAAGTACACTTGCCTCCTAACATTTTATCTGTGTCTTCATTGGCTTATGGCCATCTCATTTTGCAAAATACATTTACTCTCTAATTCAAAGTCCTGATTTTCTCAACAGTTTCAACACTGAAAGTCTTGTCTCTTCTAAGATTCAAGAAAATCTCCTAATTCTGAGTTCCTGTGAAATCAAAAATAAATTATACACTTTTTTTTTTTTTTTTTGGTTTTTCGAGACAGGGTTTTTCTGTGTAGCCCTGGCTGTCCTGGAACTTACTCTGTAGACCAGGCTGGCCTCGAACTCAGAAATCTGCCTGCCTCTGCCTCCCAAGTGCTGGCGTGCGCCACCATCGCCCGGCAAATTATACACTTTCAATATACAAGGGCACAAAATAAACATTACCATTCCAAAATAGAGAAGTAAGACAGCAAGATCAGACAGAAGCAAGACTGAAGTATAGCAAAGCAAACAAACGCCAAAGCATATACAGCTATGTGTCTATCATCTGCTGTTTTTAGTAGCAACATGCATACTCCAGTAGGCTTGGGTACTTTCTTCTCTCTCTTGTACTGTCACCTGCAGTAGATTGTTTCTTGGCTACCTATTCTATGCCTGTACCTTTTCTCAGTGGAGGTCCTATGATTCTACCATTTCCAACATCCTAAGGCTCTATTAAAACTTGGGCATTACCTTTATGGTTTCACTTAATGTCTTTTGGAGCCTTCTAAGGAATCGGACCCTTCTATACATTGGTTGGTTTTAGTTTCTGGACCCTTACTGTAAGGCTTTATTATGTTTTGTCTTGGATTTTGCACTCCTACAAAATTGGCATCAAGATGTTGGCAAATTCTGCTTAAAATTGGAAAATCTGACCTCTTCTACAAAGTTGTTAGGCCTCTGTGTGCTTTGGTTGCTGAGTCTGATACAGTTGTTTTCAAGAGGGAAACTGTTGTTGTTCCTGTTGTTAAAGTAGCAGATTTCTCCTATACGGTGTCATCATCTTCTTACTGGTTGCAGTTACTTTGACTGCACCTGCTCTAGCTACAACTTAAAATTTTATCATTCTTCTTTCCTGGTGAAATTACACATTTTTTTTTCTTATCTTGGCTGACTAAGCAGTAAATGGGAACCAAGCCATAGTTTGGTTTTATGCCGTTTTGAAATTTCTTCCACCAAAAACCCTATTCTGTTATTTTTAACTTGACCTTACTAATGTTTTCAGAGCACAGGCAGAATATAGCCAGATTATATTCCTAAATATGATAGTAACAGATGCTAACCTAGTCCCTCATATAATCTTCTGCCCCTCACAAGCTATATTTCTATCAGCATTTATGTCTTCCACACTCCCACCAGTATGGTCCATCAATCTTTATTTATAGCATTCCAGGGCTTGTCCATTTCGTAGGCCTGAAACTTCTACATTCAAATGGACCCACAAAGCAACTCAACGGTTCTACAAACCAGTTGGGTAGAGCAACAGCTCCACTTCTCAGTATAAATTTCTTGTAGTAGTTACTTATTGCTATGACTAATTTTGTAACAAAATCAACTTCTAGGAAAAGGCTCATGTTTTTGACTGTGATTTAAGGCTACAATCTTTCAGGGTATACATATATGGTATCAGAATTATAAGGAAGATGGTCATATTGTATCTCCACTTGGGGAATAGAGAGGTGAATTGCTCTTATTCTACTTATTTTCTTTTGCCCCCACACCCCCATTCAGTCTAGGTTTCCAGGTTTATATGAAACATTTTTTATTTACTTTTAAATTTATTATTACAGATTTATTTTTATTTTATGTATATGTTTTTCTCATGAGTATGTATGCTCATCACGTGCTTGGCTCACATGAACCAGAAAGAGGGTATCAGCCCCCTGGAATTGGAATTAGTTTTAAGCCACCATATGGTTCCTGGGACTCAAACCTAGTCCTCTCTGCAAGAACAAGTGCTGTTAACATCTGGGCCTATCCTTCCATTTTATTTTATTTTATTTTATTTTATTTTATTTTATTTTATTTTATTTTATTTTATTTTACTTTTATGTTATGTGTATGAGACTTGCCTCTGTGTGTGTGTGTGTGTGTGTGTGTGTGTGTGTGTGTGTGTGTGTGTGT
>JANHMN010000002.1:221230708-221423965 GCA_030674055.1 Rhabdomys pumilio
TGTGTGTGTGTGTGTGTGTGTGTGTGTGTGTGTGTGTGTGTGTGTGTTGAGTGCCTGCAGAAGTTAGAAGAGAACATCAGATCTCTGGAATTGGAGTTTTAGATGATTGTGAACGACTATGTATGCAGCAAACCAAACCAGATAGCCTCTGCAAGAAGAGCCAGTGCTCTTGAGTGCTGAGCCACTTCTCTAGTCTCTATTTTTGTTTTATTTGAGATGATTCTCACATTGTGGCCAAACTGGAGCCTCCTGTGTAGACCAGATTGGCTTCAGACTCAAAAAGACTCTGTGCCTCTGCCTCCTGAACACTAAGATTAAAGGTGTATACTACCCCTAGCCTATTTTTGTACTTTAAAATAGAGTTTTACTCTGTGATCCAGGGTGGCCTTAAGACCCTGGCAGTCCTTCTACCTCACCCTTGACTACAGGGATATTTAGACACGGCCACCTCTTTCCACCAACAGAATATTTTGATGCTGTTCTTCTACTTGCACACTTGTATTCCTCATAGCCACTTACAGTGTTAATAGTGTAACGCTTGCTTTTTGTCCTTAAAATCATTGCCTAAAGACCTAGGTTTATCACTTCTTTGATTTCCACCTTATTATAGGCTCACAGGATTTTCTCTAGCCATCTCCACTCATCATATTCTGTTGGGTTTTGTTTGATTTTAAAATATACTTAGAGTTTCATAATGCTCAGCAACAGCTATATAACCTTGATCAGATGGCAAACTGATTTGAGAACTGCCTTGATTATGGCTGGAAGAGAGGAAACCAAGTAGTTTCTAGCTGTGCCATTTTATAAATCATCTTTCATTGCTATATAAAACTTACCAAGTAAAGCCTCATGTGATGCTGAAAATGTAGTTCAAAGTTAAGAAATTCTTCAGAAGAAGTTAGATTCTGTTGAGTCCGGCTCTTTACCTGTTGAGTCACATTTTTGCTGGGATATGTGTTTTATATTTGTCTTCCTTTAATGGTAAATTTTACTCTTAGCTTTGAAGCTTTTTTTTTTTTTAATTTTAGAGTCTCATAAATAGACACATACATACCCACAGTTGACCTCAAACTCATAAAGATCCCACTTCCTCTGTCTCCTGAATACTAAGATTGAAGGTTATGCTACCCCCAGCCTATTTTGTGTTTTTAAGATGGACTCTCACTTTGTGACACAGTCTGACCTTGTACTCCTGTGACTAAGTCACTGCTGTTTAGTCACACAAAGACAGGGTACTCTCAACTGCAGACTTCATCCCTTGTTCCCTGCCTTCCAATTCCTGTCCTACTTCTCTCCCAACCTTGCCTCTCATTTATTGTTTGTTTTAATCCACTGAGTCCATTTAGTATTTCCTTAGAACATGGGTTTGGATGTGGAGCATAGTTAGCCACTCAGGACCTGAATCCTTGAAGACTCTTCCCTAACCTAGCAGTAAAGTTTGTTTTGTTTTTTTAAGACAGGGTATTTCTGTGTCTATCCTTGCACTCTGTAGACCAGGCTGGCCTCAAACTCGAGAGATCCACCTGCCTCTGCCTCCTTCATACTGGGATTAAAGGTGTGTGCTACCACTATGCCTGGTTTTGTTTGTTTGTTTTTGGCATGCTCTTACTATGTATCCAGGCTGAATGCATGATAGTCCTGCTACAGACAGCTTACTCAGTGCTAGATCAACAGGTGTGTACCAGCATGCTTGACTGGTGTTCCTTTATTTTGCCACTGTGAGCAGTTCCCAGTGAGAATACTGTGTGTATATAAGCAATAGTAACTGAGTCACAGAATTCCCTTTCAGATCAAATACTAAATCTTTATTGCATGTCTTTTCTATACTTTTTTTTTTAGATTTGAAGAGATCAAAGATGAACACATTTTAAAGTAAATGAGGAAAATACCCTGGGATTACTGTCAGTTCCCCAGGCTTTCCCCATATGGTATTCCTGAATAATTGTTTGCTAGAGAGATTGGGGAAGTATTGACTCAGTTGTAAAATATCAGTCAATTTTTCTCTTGATGGTAGGGAGGAATTAAATATAAGATCTTCTCCAGTTCCAGCATTTTTGTTCATAGTTTTTCTTCCTAGCAGCTTCCAAAAACAGCCTCTAGGTGTGTAATTAGTCCTAACTTAAGTGCTTTCTGTCTTTTTTTTTGTAGGATGGCAAACTTAAAAAGCCCAAGAATAAAGATAAAGATAAAAAAGTCACTGAGCCAGATAATAAGAAAAAGAAGCCGAAAAAGGAAGAGGAACAGAAGTGGAAATGGTAACATCTCAGCACTGGGTTAAGATGTCAGCACTTTCATTGTGTAGCCCAATTAAACAAGAGTTGAAATATTAAGGTTAATTTTCTGACACTTGATGGAGAAGTACTTACAGACTCTCTAGAAGAAAAGATAAGTTTTCAGGTCCTAGTAACTTACTAGCTCTAAATCTAGTGGATCTCAAAATTAGTTTCTTCTCATAGAATAGAATTGACTGTAGAATTAGCGTGTATATATAGAAGGGACTTCAAAATGCGTTCATTCATTCATTCATTCATTCATTCATTCAATTCAAATTGTACCTAGTAGTGGTATAATATATCAGTGCATATATACTCTGTGTAATGTTTAAATCAGGCTAAGTCTACCTATCTCATCATATATTCTATCTTTATGCTGAGAATTACCAGCATACTTTACTGTGTCTTTTTGAAGTGTTTAGTTCATTATTGGTGTTAGATAGAAATGTATTACTGCATAAAGGGTTCTTTTTTCTTCTTCTATAAATCATGTTCATAAAACTGACAATTTGTTAAAACAACAGCAAAGGACACCTACACACAAAAATCTTGGTGAGTGTTTGTCTAGTTGTAAAAAAGTAGGGATCTTTTGAAGCAAAATATAATAGAATCATAACAAAATTACTAACTTGACGTGTCAAAATTGAAAATTTCAGACTGGAGTAACAAACTAGTTGGTAAATTGCTTGCTGCACTAGCATAAGGACCTGAGTTCAGATCCCCAGAACCTGTGTAAAAAGCAGAATACAGCAGGACACATCTGTAATCCATGTGCTGAGGAGGCAGAGACAGCCAGATTTCTGCAATTTGCTGGTCAGCCTGCCTAGCTAGATTCAAAAACTCTGCGTTCAATTGCAGAACCTCTTTATTATTTAAAAAAAAAAAAAAAAAAAAAAAAGGTGGACTGCAGTGAAGAAGACACTTGACCTCTAGCTCCTGCATACACACATAAACACATGTGTGGGTGCACAAGCACATGCACTACCTTGGGAATACACACATGTAAATCTCATACCTTCCCCAAAACATGCTTGCAAACAGTTAATGATGATGTCTGTGGGTTGAGTGTGTATCACCGTGTGCGAAGGTCACAGGACAGCCTTTTTTGGAATTGTTATTCTTTCTTCCCCTATATGTAGATGCTAGGGACCCAACTCAGGTTGCCAGGTTTACAAAAAATCACCTTTATTTTCTGGGCCATTAAGATGGTTTTTTTGGCCGGGCAGTGGTGGCACAAGCCTTTAATCCCAGCACTTGGGAGGCAGAGGCAGGCGGATTTCTGAGTTCGAGGTCAGCCTGGTCTACAGAGTGAGTTCCAGGACAGCCAGGACTACACTGAGAAACCCTGTCTCGAAAAACCAAAAAAGAAAAAAAAAAAAAGAAAAAGTTTTTTTTTATTTTTTTGTTAGTTTGATTTTTTTTTTTTTTTTTTTAAATTGGAAATTTTAGGCAGTGAGATTGCTCATTGGTTAAGGGCACCTGTTGCCAGGCCTGATCACCTGAATTTGATTACCAAAACACACATGGAAGGAAGAGAATTAATTCCTGCAAATTGTCTTCTGACTGTCACTTGTGTACCGTTGCTCTGTGCATGCACACAAGCTAATGGGGTTTTTTGTTTGTGTTTGAAATCTAAAGTACTCTATACCAGATAGCTTTATGCCATTAAAAATAAATAAACTTAGGGCTAGATAGATGGCTCAAGGGTTAAGAATAATGCTGTTCTTTCAGATCGGAGATCAGTTCTCAGCATCCAAATCAGACAGCCAGCAGTCTCCTGTAAGGATCCAGTACTTCTGGACTTTATAGACACTCTCTCCCCTTTCCTTCCCATACTTGTACATACAAATAAATAATAAATTCTTATAAAATTCAGGCTAGGAGTCAGTTGGTAAAGTACTTGCCTAAGAGCTTGAGTTTGATTCCTGGCACCCTATGTGCTTAAAATTCTTGTGCTGGGAAGGCAGAGATGGGTACATTTTTAGGGCTCCCTGACTCCTGTTTATATCAGTCATTGAGTCGCAACTTCGAGTGAGAAAGACTATCTCAAGAAACTAGGTGGAGAGTCAGTGTATTGAGTGCCTTTAGTCCCAGCATAGGTAGGAGGATTTTTGTGACTTAGAGGCCAGCCTGGTCTACATAGTGAGTTTCAGGACAGCCAGGACTATGTAGAGTCCCTGCTTCAAAACAAAACAAAAAATGTGAAGGTGAATGACTCCTAAGGAACAGTGCTTGAGGTTAACCTCTCATCCATATGTGTGTGTGTGTGTGTGTGTGTGTGTGTGTGTGTGTGTGTGTGTGTATGTATGTATGTGTATGTATACGTGCACACACAATTACTAAAGAGATATATTTATAATACAAAGTGCTAATACTTATGTTATAAAGTTCTTGCAAGACAAGTTTGAAAGACAGTGCAAAAGTGAGGAACATAGTTAGTTCCTCAGTGCAAACAAAAGGTTTGTAAACATTGGTAATTGAACAAGAAATCAGTTGCAAAGAAAATGCCATAATTTTTATCTGTTTACTGTCTGTGGGATTGGGAAAGATTAGTATGTGTAGGTGTTAGGAAGCTTGTACATGTGAAGACAGAGGTAGATGTTAGCAATGACAGGTTAGTTTTGAGAAGGACATTAGTGTGGAACTTTTATTTTCTACTTTGGAAATTTTAAAGTAACTTGTTATGTTTATTTCTCTTAATAATTTTATACTAATTAACTATTATACCAGTAATGTTTAATTTATATTTTTGTTGAAAGTTTTCAAGTGGGCCAGTGATTGAGTCAGAAAAAATATCCTTTACCTATCTTTCTACACACACACACACACACACACACACACACGCACGCACGCACGCACGCACGCACACACACACACACACACACACGCACACACACACACGCATGCATAATATATATATTATATATGCACGCATAATTTATATATATGTAAAAATCAATCCTTAGAGTAACCATAACTTTTACTCACAGTTTGGTTTGTTCCTTGCAAACTCATTTATGTGTTAACTCTCTGTTCCCAGCACCTCTGAGGAATGGGAAACAGCAGTGCCCAGGGAGACAATAGGGAGCAATAGAGCAGAAATGTTCCTATTCTCAGTGATTGGCATGTTGCTGTGAGGTCTTGGAGTTAAAAGGGAAGTGTAGACAAGGAATATGACGAAGCAGTGGAACCCTGTCCTTCTAGGGATCAAAGTAAGACAACAAAATAATGTATGCTTTTATTTTCTTAGGTTTTTATTTCACTTTTCATTCATCATTTCCCTAGAGTTGCTCACACAGTGAACTTACTTTTCCACCCCTCCTTTTGTTTTGAGACATGCTTTATATTCTATGTTGCCTTTGCCAGTGCTGGGATTAAAGGTATATGCGAACACAACAGGCTTTTATAAAAGGCTTTTAATATTCTTTAACATAAGTGATTAAATAAATTAGGAGTTACTATTGGGAATCATGTGAATGTTTAAGTGAGTAATTGCAGTCTGTTGGATTTGTCTCCTAGGTGCTCAGGAAATGTGAACTGGATTTCCTTGTTATTAGGATATATAAGGACTTTCTTGGACCCACCAACAGTATATAAACAGTAACAAGGAGGCTTCTAATAAAGTTTAAGGTTTATTAGGCCTTTGGCTGGGGCAGTCTCCCAGCTAGTTCATCTAACTTAACCTGACTACCTTGCCTATGATCCACCACATGACTAGCTCATATATCTCTGTCTGTTCCCTGTTGTGTCCGCTTCGGAATCTTCCATATCTGCTTTTCTCTCCCCAGAGTTTTTGCATGCCCCCCCTTCCTGCCCAGCTATTGGCTATCAGCTCTTTATTACAAGCAATCAGGAGCAAGATGACTTCTGGTACAATTCTAGATTGCCTTAAGGGAGGTGGGGAAGGACGGATGTTCACAAAATAAAAAAATAAATAAAAAAACTTAATGCTGGGCCAAAGAAGTGGCAATACCAGAATCCTTCTAGCTGTTAGTCGCTACAAATTAACAATTGAAAGAGCAGAGATACACCTTCATACAAAGTAAAAAACAAAAACTACTCTAACCCTAGGAACGCCCTGTGGCCACATTGTTTCCCCTGTGGGCCCCAAAACCTTAGTGTAACCGTTGTGTGTAGAATCAGGTGTCTCTGAGGTCTTTAGTGTCCCAGTTTTATTTGGGAGGTTGAAATCCTTATCAAGTATTGCCATGCATAAAGTCTAAGAGATCAAAACTTTTGTTATAATTCTTATTTTAGTTCAAAAGGGAACTGGCTAGTCCTTGAAATATGGTTTGGAAAGGAACAGTTTTTGCTATAGATTAAGTATGCTTTTATCAAATCTCATTGTTAGGCCTTAAACACTGTTCATTGATGCAGTGTAAGCTGCTAGAAATGGAGAACAGGAATATAGGGGTAGACAGCTTCTTATCTTACTACATGCAGAAGTCCTCCCTGAGTTCTGGAAGGTATCTTATTGTTACATTTCCCTTTACTATCCCAAATGGAAGAGGTTAACACACCTTACCAGAACTGCTCTAAAGTCCGTAGATGTTTGTCCTGACTAAAGAAATACACTTAGTCTGATTATCTTCCTCTATTTCATAATTATGGGAATGGGAAAATATTCCAGGTTCCTATTGTTTTCTTTGATATTTTTTTCATAAAGTTAATATTGGAAGTGGTGGCCGTATGCTTTAGGTCTATTCATGTGACCCTAACTGTTACCTGTTATTATAGAACTGCATAGGTTTTCAGTTCTGGTTTTGTTTTTTTGTTTTTTTTATCTCTCAACTGACCTCATAGAACCAAGTTCACTCAGATTTAAGAAAAGCATGTGTAAGCTCAAAGAGATATCTGTGTTCTAGAATACCTGCTATTCTTGTAAAGGACTTGTGCTTAGTTATCTTCCCATATGGTAGTTCATAATCCTCTATAACTCTGCCCTCTTCTGGGCAAACATCTTATTCCCAAACCAACCATCTTTCAAGACAAAACCAAAACCAAGGATAGTTCTAATCTATTAGGTAAATAGATTCTTTACCTAAAGACTTGGAGAATAGCCAGTTCATCACTAGTGCTGGGTTGAAGTTTCAAGTCTTTTGGCAAAGAGAAGTGTTTAAAAAGAAGTTAGGGATATAACATTGTAAAGGAATTCGTGTTGAAAGACCAGGACCTATAGGTCTTATCAATGATAATGCCTACACAATAAAAACATACATACATACATACATACATACATACATACATACATAATTAAGAAATCTTAAAGAATAAGGATTATTAATATTTTTTCCAAATTAGAGTCTATTCATTCTAGACAGCTTCCATAAATCTATAGTTTTAGATTTTTATCTACAAATCTTTTTGTTCTTAAATTTTATAGTCTATTGTAAGATACCTGCCTAACACCATGTAGACCTAGTTTTCTGCTTTGTATTCATTTTAGACTGTTGAACTTTCTCCCTTTCTAAGGAAACTTTTTTTTTTTTAATCTACCTAACTTGAATTTATAAACCTACCCTTCTTAATTGGTGCTGGTGTTGGAGTGTTAGAAGGCCAACACTACAATTTTATTTGTTTGGTAATGCCTATCACTCCAATAATACTAATATATTGGAGGATATTTTACATTTTTCTGATTAAACTGAAGTTTTGTGTTTAGTGATTCATTGAATCTTTTAATTGGCTTAAATGGTAAGGAAGTTGCCATTTGTCCTGAGGAAGAACCATGATGAATTTGGAGGAATTGTGAGTTGGGGTTTGTAATCTTAATTTCAAAACAATGGAGTTGTTGACAAGAATATAAGGGGAACCATGGTATTCTGAATCACTTCACATTTATCCTGTGGCTATTAAAACAGATGTGTTTTTTGCAGATGCTTCCACATGCTTGCAAACGTTTTCTCTGATTTGGAGAATAGTAGATTTGAGGGTTAGGTTGTTTCTGTATCTGGTCCTTTTGTCATCAGCTAATATCCTATCTGTAAAGTGGTTGTTGAGTATAGAAAGTCTTTATTGTTCTCTCTAGGTCTAAGACTATAAAATCTTTACTTAAAAAAGCAAATATTAAGTACTTAAATGTAATTTAAATGTATATTTAAAATAACAAAATTTGTCATCTTATTATAAATAAGCTGTAATGAGATATTGCACATTCATTAAGATGTCAACAAAAAAAAAGTGTTGGTATGGCAGAAATAGAGAAATTGGAATCTTGTCTACTTGGAGAGAATGGTTGTATCCATTGTAGAAAACAGAAGATACCTTTACCAGTATTGAGCTTTCTTTTGTTTGTCCTTACTGCTGTTTCTCAGGCTGGCCTTGGGTTCCTCGGTCAAGTTTTTTGGTTTTTGTTGTTGTTGTTTTCTCCTTAGCCTCCCAAGTTACTGGAACTGCATGCCAATTCTATTATGTCCAATAAGGAAGTCTTTGTGTATTATATTAACCCTCTATAAGATTTTTTAACTTTCAGCTATTTTCTTTGATGAGTTAGCTCTTACTTTCTTGAATATGTATTCCAACTTATATGTGGTTTTGTTGCTGTTATTTTTATATGTATTGTATCCAGGAAATCACTGCCAAATTCAATGTTATGAATCCGTTCCCCTTTATTTTTTCCTAATGTCCAAATGAGCTTAAGCTTTTATATTTAGAATTTTAATTTCCTGGTTCATATTGAGTTAAGTTTGTATATAGTATAAAGGACTTGCCCAGTGTCATTCTTTGCAAACTTGAGTGTTGAAAATCTGTCATCTCTAGCCATAAAATGATCATAATTCTTGTTAAAAATGACTTGCCAATATGTGTTGACTATAGTTTTATATAACAGTATTGTTGCAACTTGAAGGGATTCATTTATTTCTTACTGTGTGATTCTGAATGTTTAAAATATGGGACTTGGAATTAATGGAATTAATAGCAGAACAAGTCAGAAGAATCCAAGCACTCAGGAGGCAGAGGCAGGCAGATTTCTGAGTTCAAGGCCAGCTTGGTCTACAGAGCTATTTCCAGGACAGCCAGGGCTACACAGAGAAACCCTATCTCAAAAAACAACAACAACAAATCCAAACCAGAACAGGAATCCATAAAATTCCTTTTGTTTAGAAGTAGCAGTGAAGATGGAGTTTGAGAAATTTAATAGTCTGTCTCTCAGATGGATGCTGTCTGGCTGATTCTTTTCAAACTCTGAGGGGATGGTAAGATCTGTTTATCAGTTTAAGTGGGGCTGTTAGAAACATCCAAATGCAATGCCCACTCCTTCAGTAGATCTTACCTGTAAAATACTGGATCTCATTGGTGAACTTTTTATAATCAGTAAATACTAAAATGACACTAAAAATAGTTTTGTTTTTAGATCTGATAATGTGTTATAGTTATGTACAAGATCAGTTTTATGAAGATAATTGCTAAAATATTTATTGAACTTTCACATCCACTGCTAACTTTGAAGTGATCAGTAAAAATATAAATGTAATAAAATTTAATAGTTCTTTGTATATATCTGCAGTTAATTGTTTCTTATATGCTTAATTTTTTTTAAAATAAAATGTTTTAGAAAGTTATTTACTCTGCAGTTTATTTAGATTTTTGCCAAGTATCTACTAGATAGTTCTGTGTGTTTCAGAAGTGCCTTAAACTTAGTGTACCTCAGTTAGACTATTCTCAGTCCTTTCGCACTTGTTTTGTTTGTTTGTTTTTGTTTTGTTTTGTTTTGTTTTGTTTTGTTTTTTGAGAGAAGGTCTTACTGTGTAGCCTTGGCTGTCCTAGAACTCAGCCTTCACTAAAGCATCCTGCCTGGCTGTGCTTTGTACTTTCAGATAAAGTTGCTTTCCCCTAAACTTTGTCCTGCATGCCATCAGTTTAGCAATGCCTCCTTCACATGTACCACTGTGTCATATTGTTAGAGTACCAAAGTAGAACAGTTATCAAAATCTGAGTGATGGATGGTCTTTTAATACTCAGTATCTCTAAACTGAAACCATTGAAATGAAATTTTTTTACTTACCATATTCTTTCATCTTGCTTGATATTGCTGCCTTTTTCAGTGAGACACAGCCTTTGAATGAGTACCACCGATTGATTAGTTAATCATTTTGGCATTTAATTGGTGAGGATCTTTTTATTAAGCAAGATGATCACTTAATGGGCTTGTGCCTTGTCTTGAAAGGTGGGAAGAAGAACGGTATCCAGAAGGCATCAAGTGGAAATTCCTAGAACATAAAGGGCCTGTCTTTGCTCCACCGTATGAGCCTCTGCCAGAAGGTGTCAAGTTTTACTATGATGGTGAGTTATTTCAGGTTGTTTGAATTTTGGCTAAGAAAGGTTTGTTTCTATTCAAGGATAGAAAAATGAGAACACTGCCTATATTGCACAGTCCTGTCTAGTTACTTCACTTTGTTTTATTGTCTCTGTGTGGTTTAGGAAAAAGAATCTCAGGTGTTTAATTCATAAGGACCCCTTTGCTGCTTGAAAAATATGAAAAAGGAGGCTGTTAATGTCTTATCTGCAGTCCTAAAAAGGTTTATCTATGGCTCACTGCTAGCCTACACACCGAAGGTTTTTATCTTAACTCAATAGGAAGCTGTTTTGTTCTGTAGAGTTGTTCTCATTCAAATAGTAGCACTTAGTGATAATACAGTATGCCAACACTGCTTATCTCTAGAAATAGTATTAGCAAGGGGTTAGCTGTCATCATTCAGCCTATAGGTAGGTATCATAAGCTATGCCACTCTATGCAGTGCAACTGTGCCTTTGATAGGTGAATTTTAAAGAAATGCTCTGCCCAGATCTATTATTTTTATTTTTTCGAGACATTTCTAACTGTGTAGCCCTGCCTGGCCTGTAACTTGATAATGTAGATCAGCTGTCCTTGAATTTAGTAGAGTATAGGTCTGCTCCTGAGGCACACGCCACCTTATCTGGCCTCCTTGTGTCTCTTGGAACTTTCCGAAATGTCTGAGAGTTTTGCAGTTGTGTTTTTGTCCTTGGGTTGAGGGATTCGAGAGTAGCTTCTCATAGTCCTTTGACTGATGACTGACTGTGTATCAGGTAGTAATGTCCAACTGACTCCTTCATTTCAAGAGTTCTGTCCAGAGATGCTAGAGTTGTTTCTCAAACCCTATATTTATTTAAGATTCACCAGTAGATCTGGGCCTGTTTAATAAATAAGAGGTAGGACTGGGTGGTTCTGAATCAAATAAATGTTATTTACTAACAGGGAGAAACACTGGTCAGCAAAGCTACTGAGAAGTAGCTAGTGGCAACCATTCAGAGCTGTGTATCTCTTCGACCACCAGCAGTGGCTTTAGGAGTATAGATGCCTGTGGGTTTAGGATGGGATAGGTTCATCAGCTCATCAGCATCCAGTAATTGAAATCTGCATATGAAACAAGTGAATTTTGACCTGGGTTTCATCCTTAAGATGATGATGATGGTGGTGGTGGTGGTGGTGGTGGTGGTGGTGGTGGTGGTGGTGGTGGTGGTGGTGGTGATTTCTCTCCCTCTTTTTTTTTTTTGAGATAAGGTCTCATTATGTAGTCTTAGCTGGCTTTGAACTCAGAGGTCCACTTGTCTCTGCCTCCTGAGTGCTGGAATTAAAAATGCCCAGCACCGATTACCTTATTAATCATACCCAACCTGATACCTTATTGTTACACACAACCACTACCACCCCTCACCCACCCACCCCCCCCCCCACACATTTAGTCATTCTCCAAAATCTAGGGATGAAAATCTAAACACTTTTCGTTCCACATATTTTGGAAAAGAGGTGTTAAACTAGTTTTTTCCAAAAGGCTCATTCTGTAAGTCAGGAAAATGTGTTTATTGAATATGCTTGTATTCAGACACCCAAGTCCCAGGTAGAGACTACTGATCCAATCTTTTTAGGAAGTCGATGGCATAAAATACTTGTTGGTCCGACTGGCAAATGTTTAGGTTAGCCAAACAGTTTGATCATAAAGGGTAAGCCACCCTACACACTGCATCATTCCTGGAGACTTAGGAAAATACTTGAATTTAAACTTCCTGTTGAAGAGAAAAGGCCTAAGCTCTTCAAAAAAGACAATTGCTGTATTCTGTAGCCTGCTCTGGGCTCACTAACTTTAGACAGCTCTCTGGAAAAGCCTCACTGTGAAAGTCAAGGTGATGATGATACAAAGTAGATTTTTTTATTGTGAGGTTTCTGAAACTTTTCAGTGTAGGAAAGGAAGGCCTGGTAAGAGGTTATTGTTGGCTGTGGTTCCTTCCTCCATTTCTTTTTCTCTGTTGGTCTTCCTGGGATTTCTCCCCTTTGATTATAAAACTCCTTCACAATAAATCAAGTGTGTTTGACTTAATAGTGCAAACTGATAAGTAAGTACTGGTAGGCAGGACATTGCTGCCTTGCCCTGGGCTCCCCCCCATCCCCCACCTCCACCCCCAGTTACCTCTGCATAGGACATGAGTTGGCTGAAGCACAGAATTTTGCAGCCTCTGCTAAGGATCTGCCCTTTCAACTCTGACTCAACAGTTTCTTTCCGTTTCCAGGAGCTCAGCCTTTTCCACAAAGTTCTACTGTTGGTGGGGACCTACACACCCTCCACCACTCCTCTGTTGTAGGAGCTGCTACTTAACCCTTCCACAGCCCATTTAAAACAAATCAAGTAGCTTCTAGGTGGGACAAATCCAGTGCAGTTCAAAGGCACCCCACCCAAAATAAGAAAACCATTGAATATTTAGTTTATGTGAAACATGCCAGGGAACACATTCATTTAAATTTATCTGTTTTTATATTTTGTTTTGTTCTGAGATGATTCTGTAGCTTAGACTAGCTTCAAATGTACAATTCTCCTTTCTCAGTCTTCTGAATGCTGCAGTCATAGGCTAGTGTTTTTTTTCCCCCCTATTTATTTGTTTAATTGTTTGTTTATTTATATTTCTCTTCATTATACTTGAATCATGTTGCTGTTTTGCTGACAACTCCGTTCTGACCTGAGTGGGGATGAGGAGAAGCAGGAAACATCTTACTCAAAGTCTTTTTCCAGCACAGAATCTTGAATGGGCTGAGGAAGAGCTATACCACGTACTTGCCTTTTAAGTTATGTCTTCCAAGCTAATCATTTGCCTGTAGTGCAAGTTTCAGTTTTGTGAGGTATTCCCTATGTTTCATACAGTCTCATTGAGCAGTACTACCCATTATGAGATAAAATGTCTCTCAGTTTTACAGTGAGTAGGCTTCTAGTTAAGTTTTAGATTTCTGTAATAAATGTGAGTCCTTTGGAATTATTATTACTTACATAATTGTAAGTAGTGAGATTATATTAATCTCATTTAGAACGCAGCTAAATGCTATTATGACATAAATTGTTTCTGTATAATATTGAAAAGTTGGTTTTTTGAGAAAAGATAGAAATTGACCCTAGGAGTGCAATATTGTCTTTGAACATTTGGTAGGTTAAGCTTTTAAGTACTTTTCTTTCACTTCCAGTTATGATCTATCTGAGGAACACAAAATCACCTCCAGGATCTATTATTCAGTTTAGTGGCTTTCTTGTGAACATGGCTTTTTTTAGAGCAGTCTTTACATACTTATATGCTACTCAGAACCACCCACACCCCGTGCTGTGGACTGATTGGGCTTTCCTGAAAGAAGTGCGTTTCCGGTGCTGTTCCCAGTGTTTCTGGTGTACTCTTATGTGTACCTGTATTTCACTCTGCATACACTAGTGCTCCCAAAGTGCTTCTTCTGGCTGGGAAGATGGCTCAGTGGGTAAAGTACTTGCTGTACCAGTCTGATAACTTAAGGTTGTTTCCTTAGAACCGCGTCAAAGTAGCACATTTGTCTGTAATTGTAGCATGTTCCTATGGTGAGCTGGGAAGTGGAGATGAGAATTGGATGAGTCTGTGCCAGCTAGCCTAGATATGTATAGCAGTGAGCAAAGAGACCTTATCTCAAAATAAGATGAAAGGCAAGGACTGACACCTAAGGCTCTGTCTGACCTTACACGGGCACTGTTGCACACATAATAAATACCACACACATATACACACAATGCAGTTTTTGATTCTAGGTATAGGATTGAGATCCAAAATTTGGTATTTATAACAAACTTGCTTGTGATGCTTTTGGTCTGTGAGCTACTTGAGTAGCAAGGTTCTAGAGGAAGGTCTTATTTAGGCTTTTTATGTGGGAAATCTGGGCTTGCCTGCTATGAATATATATTTTTATTCATATTCCACCCACGTAACTTTGAAGAAGAAAGATGCCTATTTCTTTTCCCCACAACTCCTTTCTTCCACTCCCTGCCCCTATCCTTTCCTCCCCTTCTTGAACAGAGGCTGCTTAGCTTAGCAGTGGCAGGAGTCCTTCTGAGGATTTGATTTTTAAAAACCATTGAAGAGGTGTAAAGGACCCTGCTTGCTGAAAGGAAAAGGAAGAGTGGCTGGGCCTTCCCCAGGTCATCCCTGTCCTGAGCAGGCACTTGGGAACAATTAACTGGCATAGTCTCCAAAAAAGGACCCAGGTAAATATCTACTAAAGAGAAGGAGAAATTTTATAAGTAGATATATAACAGTATGTTACTCTGTTGTTGTTATAACTGTGTGTCAGCAGACCTTTGTACACCTTGGAAAGGTAAGCCATCATTAATGACCTCTCCGGTATTCAGTGCACATAGAATGTGAATATTGTACCTCACTGTTTGGAACCATTTTCTTCCTTCAGGTAAAGTTATGAAGCTGAGTCCCAAAGCAGAAGAAGTAGCTACATTCTTTGCAAAAATGCTTGACCATGAATATACTACTAAGGAAATATTCAGGAAAAATTTCTTTAAAGATTGGAGAAAGGTATTGTGGCCCATGTGTTCATATCTTAGTAGTTCACAGAAGTGCTGACTGGGAGGTGTAGCCCATTTATTAATGTCTTGTTTGTTTTGAAAAATACAAAATACAGTTTAATGTATATCTTTTGTCCCTTACTATTTTAATTGGGTTTTTGTTGAACAAGAATGTATCCTCTCTTTCAGCTTTCATGTAATTGCAGGAAGGAGCTTATCAGATTAGGTTAAACAGAAAACCTGAATTCCAGTTGAGCAAAGGAAACATTGTTTTTGCAGAGATTGTTTTCTGATGCCTTTTCACAGGATTAGTCTGACTACCTATTCTGTCTTGATCCATGGTGCCTTACTTACCTATACTGTGTTAGCCTATATAAAAAATACCATTGTTCTCCATTTGAATAATTGTGAATAAAGGCTGTATTAAAATTCACCATGTAAGGCATTCTAACGTCAGATTTAATAAGAGCAGGAGTAGTAGTTATGCATGGGTATAAGAAAGTATTTTTCTTTATTGCTAAAGTAATTGATATGTATATGTTTCTTGGATTGGTGTTTATTCATATACTTGTGAGTTTGTATTTTTTGTCAAAGATCGCTAAAAAATGAGAGTAATTTTTCTCTATGATAAATCACTAAAAATATTTTTATATTAAAAGAATACATCTTATAACAGAACAACCCCTCTTCCCAGAAGAAAAGGTCACTGAGGTTGGCTACCCTTCTAGATACCTTTGATTAAAGGGGGAAAAATATTAAATTTTGAAGAAATAGGAAGATTTATTAATGTATTTAATTTTTTTAACCTTTTCATTCAACTAGGAAATGACCAATGATGAAAAAAATACAATTACCAACCTAAGCAAATGCGACTTTACACAGATGAGCCAGTATTTCAAAGCGCAATCAGAAGCTCGGAAACTGATGAGCAAGGAAGAAAAATTGGTATGATAGAATCTACTAAACTAGAAAATTTTAGATGTGATTCTTTGTCTAATTTTTTGGTTCTTGTGACACAACATTGAATTTCTTAATTTTATATTTTTCTGTGTTAAAGATTTACTCAGTAAAGTCTAATTACATGTATGATTTGTGCTAACTGGCAGCTATCTGTGTTGGCAACATACTTGTAATCTCAGCATCTAGGCTTGAGGCGAGGATTAAGAAAAATTAAGTTCCATTCTGTGATGGAAGCAAGAACTGTGATGTCTCGACAAAACAAACAAAATATATTGCATTAGACATTTTTTATTTTAAGTTCATTTTATCTGTAGTTTTCCAAATCACTAAAATTTGGTCTATTATTTATTTTGTGGATGTTTCTTATTTTAATTGTATACACATGCATGCATATATGTGTGGAAACCAGAAGATATTTTTTGATCAGGAGCTGTTCCATGTGGTTCTAAACTACCCAGCATGGGTGCTAGGAATTGCTCTAATCAAGGAGTCATTTCTGCAGCTTCAATCTGTTTAAACATAAAGATCATTTTGGATTTCTGCTGTAATACTAGTCCAAGTAACAAGAAGCTTTTATAAATGTTGCCTTGTTTAATCCCCTGACAAGTACACTTGTGGCCAGTAAGTTGAGCAGGACTTGGTTATTGAATCACTACATAGAATTCATATATCTATGGGCTGTGGTTTTATACTCTTGTAGTCCCAGAACTGGGAAGAGCTAAGGCAGGAGGATCAAGAGTTGGGTAGCAAGGCCTTGTCTAAAAGCTAAAACAATAACAAGAAAAGAAAGGGTCAGGAGAACCCACCAGGAATCACCATGTATAAGATAGAAGAGACTGGTTAGAATAAAGAAGCTGAACTCCCACATACACCATACCGTCATGGAGTAAGGATCATGTACTATAAAATATGGGGTTGAAAATTTACCTCAGTAGGAGAATGATTGCCTAGCAAACATACAGCCCTGGGTTTGCTTCATCTCAGAAAACAAACAAACAAACAAACAAAAAACTATATACCACATAACCCAATAAAGAATCTGAGACAGTTCATCGGGGGCTTTAAACCCCATGGGAAATGCTGTTCAGTTAAGTAGCTTTGCCAGTGTTCTTTCAGGAAATGATGAAATGCTATGACAGTTTGTTCTGTAACTGACCTTCTTCCCCAGTCCTTAGTATGTTTGTTTGTTTGTTTTTTTAATTAAAATTTGATTATAAAGAACTATGGTGGTTTGTATATGCTTGACCCAGGGAGTGGCACTATTAGAAGGTGTAGCCCTGTTGGAGTAGGTGTGCCACTGTGGGTGTGAGCTTTAAGACCCTCAGGCTAGCTGACTGGAAGTCAGTATTCTACTAGCTGCCTTCAGATGAAGCTGGAGAACTGGATGAGCTCCTTCTGGATGTTGGCCATGTTCTTGCCTTGGTGATAATGAACTGAACCTCTGAACCTATAAGCCAGCCCCAATTAAATGTTGTTCTTATAAGAGTTGCCTTGGTCATGGTGCCTGTTCACAGCAGTAAAACCGTAAGACCAAAGAAAAACCAAAACCAAAAAACCCAGAAACACCACACACTAAAATTAGCCAGACCCAAAGGCTATACCTCTCAATGAAACAGAATAGTGATTCTGAAGGTGTGCATTAAATTTTACACTTTCAATTTACACTGTCAAATGTATGTTTTATGCACTTATCCTATACCACAAAAGCAAACCAAAACAAAATCCATGACAGAGTTGAAACTAAAAGGAAAAAAAAAAAAAAAAAACTAGCTTTATATCCTTTTGTAAATCTCCATTTTTTTTTTTTTTTTTGATTCAGTTCTTCCTTACTACCCAGCATTTACCTCTCTTTTACAGGGCTCACATTTAAAATACCTAGGTAGGACTGGGGCTGCAGTAGCTCAGTTGGTACAGGCCTTTCCTAATGTGCTTGAAGCAATGATTTTGCTCCCTAGCACTGCATAAATATGTGGTAGTGGCACATGCCTAGACTATCAGCCCGTGAGAAGTGGAGACAAGAAGATCAGAAATTCAGTGGCACTCTCAGTTACATAGTAAGTTTGAAGACATCCAGGGATACATGAGACCAGATCCTTTAAACTAAACTAAGCTAAACTAAAAATAAATGACGTTTATAAATCTATACCCTTTACAATAAAAGATTAAGGGTTGAAGCTTAGTTCAGTTGGAGACATAGTTTAGTCTGCAGTACTACAAAAGACAAAAGTTGAGAATCTGTTAATTTTGTAAAGTTAGTTATTCTTGATAGATCTTTTTGGCAATTTATTTTGTATATCTGATACGTATGTATGTATGTATGTATGTATGTATGTATGTATGTATGTTTAAAATCCACTAGACATTTTCCTATATTTGAGTTCATTTCTGAGTGATTTTTAGACTTTACCTTGACCTTTCTTCTGCAAGAGATAAACTTACATAATTCTTAGCATGCAGGAGTTTGAATCCATTTTGTATACTTCCTTGGTCTATTTTAGAAAATTAAAGAAGAAAATGAAAAAATATTGAAAGAATATGGCTTTTGTGTAATGGATAATCATAGAGAGCGGATTGCCAACTTCAAGATAGAGCCTCCAGGGCTCTTCCGAGGCCGAGGCAACCACCCCAAGATGGGTATGCTGAAGAGAAGGATCATGCCTGAGGACATCATCATCAACTGTAGCAAGTGAGCACAACAGACAGTTCATCTGGAGGGGAGAAGCGGGTGCAGGGCTGTTTCCTCAGTGCTGGTAGTTGGGACTGTTCATAGTGTTAGATCTCTGAGGACATAGTACTTGCATGGTTAGGTATCCCAAGTTTTTGTTCAG
Source organism: Rhabdomys pumilio (assembly GCA_030674055.1). Classification (NCBI taxonomy): domain Eukaryota; kingdom Metazoa; phylum Chordata; class Mammalia; order Rodentia; family Muridae; genus Rhabdomys; species Rhabdomys pumilio. The sequence continues at coordinate 221,249,585 of JANHMN010000002.1, forward strand.
AATTGAGGGCAGGATGAGAGGGGACATGGATTGTCACTTTTCATTTCACTTTGCTTCTGCATGATTATTTTCATAGAGATGCAAAAGTTCCTTCCCCTCCTCCTGGACATAAATGGAAGGAAGTGCGACATGATAACAAGGTTACTTGGTTGGTCTCCTGGACAGAGAATATCCAAGGTTCTATCAAATACATCATGCTGAATCCCAGTTCACGAATCAAGGTAAGCATAAATACAGGATACAGCCATTGGTGGGGCTAATACAACAATCTCTTTCTCTTTTGGTTGTGTTGCCATGTGCTTTCTAGACTCATTTTAACAAATTAGAAACTTTCGTGGTTAGTATTACCTGGTAAACTTTTATTTAAAGATGCTTTACATTTATGTCCTATTGTAATCTTACCTGTGGAAATGTTCTGAACTCCCATTATGTTCTGAGTGAGCGCATGTGGTAACAGTGTCTGTGACGGTGCAGCTCTTGCCTTCACAGTCAGTGCTGCTGTCTGGTGGTCAGGACGTGATGACATGCTTAGTAAGTTTATGTGAGAAATGGAGGAACTACTTTTCTCTAAGTATAAAAACAAGCTATAAAACCTAGCTTTATATACTTTATGTTTTCTGATGTCTCATCTGAGTAGGTTCCTTTAGGTTGTGATTGAAATATTGCTAGCCCACCATGTGCATCTTACATACTCAGTTTTCAATTGTTAGACTTACTGAGAGGGACTGTCTTGGGATCTTGTTAGCCAGGTAGCTATATACTCTGTGTTCTTGAGAGTTTTCCAAGCTTCTTCCATCAGGCTTTATGAATAAGTGAACTACAACCAAAAGAGACATTGGGTTCACAAAAAAACAGCCAAGGAAATTGGCTCTGTGTAGTCTTTAGAACTGTTTTCCATTTAAGAGTCTGAAGCTAAAGACTTTGAAAGCCTTGTTTATAAAGATTTCAGATCTGAGAGTCACAGATGAAACAGCTATGTAAATTTTGCATGCTTTCTAGCTTATACCCTCTACCATCTGGATACTTTCTTCAAATACATTGGAAAATAATGGTTTTTCTGTTTCAGAATAAGTATAGAATCAGATGGGAAAACTGAGACTCTGTTATTCCTTTCTTCCATGAGTAGTTTACAGAATTACAAAAGTGAATAAAGAAACCATGGTTTTCTTTCTTTATACAATTGTAGGTTGGTGGGCAAATTGTGTAAGGATCCAATTGTGTTAGAAGAAAGGTGATTGTTCTTATTAATAACGTAGCTATTCTTAACATCAGAAATTGACTTATAAAAGGAAATCAGATTAAAATTAGCCTTTAAAGAGGTCTTCTAGGGGCCGGGTGGTGGTGGCGCACGCCTTTAATCCCAGCACTTGGGAGGCAGAGGCAGGCGGATTTCTGAGTTCGAGGCCAGCCTGGTCTACCGAGTGAGTTCCAGGACAGTCAGAACTACACAGAGAAACCCTGTCTTGAAAAACCAAAAAAAAAAAAAGAGGTCTTCTAAAGAGACTTGGATGCTTATGGACAAAAGAGGAACGTAAATCGGTACACAGGAATGTGAAAAGTAACACAGTGTCAAGTAGGGCTAGGAGAGAAGGCTCAATAAGTAAGAACACTTCTTATAAAAGCAAGATGTGACCTGAGTTCACTTCTCCAGCACCCACATAAAGCTAGACATAGCCGTGCAAACCTGTGACTTCAGTGTTGGGAACATATACAGTCAGATTCTAGGAGCCCCTGGCCAGCCAGCTTAGCTGAGATTGTGGTCTGCAGTTTCTTACTCAGGTGGAGGGGCTAAAGAGATGACTCAGTGGCTAAGAGTACTGGTTGTTTTTTCACATGGCCAGTGTTTGGTATTCCTAGTGCCCATACATGCAACAGCTCACAAACAGTTCAGTTCTAGGAGGATCTGACATTCTCTTCTGGCCTCTGTGGGCTCTGCATGTATGTAGTACACAACACAGACAGCCAGGCAGAATACCTATGAACATAAAATAAAAATCTTTTAAAAATAAAGGTAGAGAGTCTCCTCATCCTTACACAGAGATGTGTGCCTACATACATACATATATACCACACTATAATGGGCATGTACCACATACACCACAACTATCAAGTAGTGGTGGTTCTATAATATTATTAATATACTAAATATCACATTAATGGTACATTCAATGTATATTCACTACAGTCAGAATATCGTTAATCTGTGATGATTATTATTTTAGTATTAAAAACCTTTTTCATGTAAGTTGGCATTTAATAACCATTATAGGCATATATTCATGAATAAATTTAGTCTGTGGGAATTTTTTTAAAAAGTCCTAGACCCAATAGCTGGCAACTCTATCAGTCTTCTTAGAATATAATTTAGATCTCCAATCTCATGCTCTCCCATGACATCCTGCTGACAAATTGTGGTCAGTCTTAAATAACATGCCAAAGAAGAGTGAGTTCTGTTCCAGGAAGAGAACCATTTAAGTACTTTGAATGTTAGCCTGTCTTAAACGTAGGTTACCAATTTTAGCAAGATTAGCAAGCATGACAAATTATCACACCAGTAAATATAAACTATGATAAATGCTGCTGCACAAAAGTATAAGTACCATTTAGGAGTATACCTCAGGTCTCAATCTTGGCTCAATTTCGGGGAAGGTGTTTTCACAAAGATAATATTTAAGGTTAGATTTTTGAGATGAATAGGAATCTCATTTGCCACTAGAAAGAAAAACAAAGGGAATTAGCATTCCAAAGAGAGAATGAGACCTTTTGAAATTTCTGCCATGAGAAAGAACGTACATGTTTGAGTAACAGAGTGCTTTGAGCAGTTAGAGACATGAAAAAGGCCCTACAGAAGCAGACTGGTCAGGACTTCAGCTCCAATGTAAAAATTTTTAAAGGAAGTCCAAAAGGAAGCTACTCACCTAGATGTAAAGAAAATAAGACTGGACTGGTGACATAATTGGTAGTTTTTGACTACTGCTTGGTGCAACCTGTATTGGATACAAACAGGAAACTAGGAGGCCTCTAGATAGCTCTCTTTCAGGCAAGAAACTGTAGTGCAGGTGATGCCAGTGAGAGTGGAGGAAAGGGAGTTGATTTCAAGTATGTGGCTGTTGTCCTCCTATAGGCAAAAATTACAGGAAACTACAGTTCTCACAAGAGTGAGATCCCTGCTAGGCAAGCCAGGGCAGCACCTCGAGAGCAGAGGTGTCAGCCAGTCTTAGTCTAGACAGTAACCAGATAACTGCATAGTAAGGATTTTTCTAGGTTTCCACAAGATGGTTACAGTAGTAAACTTGAGAATCACCCCATGATAGAATGCTTGACTTGAGACAACTGTGATGAGATTCCAAGAGTAGTCATTACAGGTCTGGAAAGGTAGGACTGTTGGCGACCTGGGGTGAGGAGGCAGTGCCTGTGGCTTCTTGAGGCAGTTCTTAGTTTTGTCTTAGGCTCCTTCATATAGCAGAACAGCAGTAGCTTCAGAGGGAAGAGTCCAATAGCACCATGAATGGTGTATTGCTACCCAGAGAAGTATTCCATTCTTTTTTTTTTTTTTTTTTTTTTTTTTGGTTTTTTTTGTTTTTGTTTTTTTTTTTTTTGAGACAGGGTTTCTCTGTGTAGCCCTGGCTGTCCTGGAACTCACTCTGTAGACCAGGCTGGCCTCGAACTCAGAAATCGCCTGCCTCTGCCTCCTAAGTGCTGGGATTAAAGGCGTGTGCCACCACCGCCCGGCTAGTATTCCATTCTTAAATAAAGACATAAGTTCAAGCTTTAGGATTTGGGGGGAGGGTGTTGTTGTTTTAGGTATATTTATTTTTATTTTATGTGTATGAGTATTTTGCCTGCATAATGCATGAATGCTGTGTTATGTGCCTTGTGTCTGCAGAGTCCAATAAAAGGAGGTATCAGATCCCCTGAACCAGAGGTAGCTAGGGAGAGTGGTGAGCTGTTTATGGGTGCTAGGAACCAAACCTACTTCCTCTGTGAGGGCAGAAAGTACACTTAACCTCTGAAAAATATTTTCCCTTTCTGAGTTTTATTGTAATGAAATAATTCAAATACATAAGAATAGATGCATAATAAATTCTTGTCTTGTCTGGCATTGTCAGATCTTTAGCACTATGTCCAATATACCCAATCACTTAATGAAAACACTACTCTGGTGGCACAGCCTTTAACCTAGTACTTGGAAGGCAGAAGAATTTCTTTGAGTCTAAGACTATCCTGGTCTTTGTAGCAAGTTCAAGGCTAGCCAGAGCTACTAGGGAGGCCTTGTTTTTTTTCTAGTTTCTGATAGATTTCACGTGCTTCAGTGAGTCCTACTTTGCCAATGCACACATGGAGGATTTATGGGTGGCAGTAACTGTTCTTACTGAGTTATCGTAAAACCAAAAACTTGAAGTGTCAAGGAGGTATGGGGGTCTTGGGGAGAAATGAAAGATAGATAACATATTTTATTATATAAATGTATGCAAATTTCAAAAGTAAAGATAAAAGACGTGATAATTTAAATTAATTTTTAAAGGCTAGGCATAATAGCTGGGGAGGTAGAGACAGGAGGAATCCCTGGGCCTGGTTTGTCCAGCAATCTGACCTAAGTTATGAGTTCTGGGCCAGTGAAAGACCCTATTTCAGGTACAAGCCTCTGAGCAACCAGCCTGAGTTCGCCTTATTCACACACTCAAAGTATGTGAAATGGCAAATGCCATCTTCCCCAGTACAGATCCTGAGAAGAGTTAAAAGACAACTCACTTCCTGCTCTGCTGCCCTGACTCCATCTGCCCATATTATTGAGTGGATAAGTATCTACATTTAAAAATGTGGTGGCCACTGGTTTATAACTGTCACTAACTAGTTTTCTTTCCATTATGGAGAGGTTGCCAACTAGGGAAAGAGGAACGGGAATCAAAGACTCCTACAATATCTGTCTGCCTTTGTTTTACCAAACATTTTCTACTCCACATTAGTAGTGTTATGATGTGGTAATAGAATTTGAGGGAGCACATCTCTGCCAGTGGCAGGAAAGGACCTTCTATGCTGGTTTTGATGTGACTCCCTGGAAGACCTAGGTTGATATTTTTTAGAAGCAGTCCAAAAAGGTTTTAAGTCTATTATCATTTTGTAGGCTCTGTTTAGTAGCACTGAAAGCAGCCAGGATAAGCATACTTGGAGGCTAGCCCTTGCCTGTTAGTCTTTCACAGGGTGTCTTCTGGTTTTGATCCCCGTCCTAGTGTTATAGAGGCCAGTCATGCTCTCTAGTGGTTTCTTCTATAAATTTCTTAATTCACTTTCTCAAACCTTGTTTGCCTGACCACTACTTCATAGCCCCAGCAATCATTGAGATAGACCAATGCTTATGTGTTCTGGAGTGGTGAAGAGAGTCTACTCCTGACTAGATAGTGTACTTTAGTGAGTCTTTCAGGTGTGTTGGCTGTGGTTTGTGTAAGAAATTGTGGTAGAGGTGCATTATTGCTTTGTACCAGGAGGATAGCTTGTATTGTACTTTTTCTAATTCACTCTCTTAAATGTCAGATTGTACTTAGAGAAATCAGAGAGAAATTTTCAGCTCCCTGGGAAATGAGACAACTATAAGTTATTGAACCTCTTGTTTTAAAGCCAAACAAGTTCATACAAATAGTACACACACAATTGTGAGGAAATGTTGATGACTTCTTAGCACATCTAAAAAAGCATTGCTTTCTAAGCATTTGTTAAGATCTGGAAGTAAAAGCAAGCCTGTGGTGGCGCACAGCTTTAGTGCCTGCCCTCTGGTGGTGGATGCCGTCGGGTTCATGAGTTTGAATCCAGCCCGGTCTCACTGTGTAACTTTTTGTGAGTTCAGGGGAAAAAGAAAAAAAACAAAAATAACTAGCTTTGGCTGGCGGTGGTGGCGCACGCCTTTAATCCCAGCACTTGGGAGGCAGAGGCAGGCGGATTTCTGAGTTCGAGGCCAGCCTGGTCTACAGAGTGAGTTCCAGGACAGCCAGGGCTACACAAACAAACCATGTCTCGAAGAACCAAAAAAAAAAAAAAAAGATCTGGAAGTAAGCCTTTTTGTTCCATGCACCCCTATGTCTTCATGTGGTCCTATGAGTCAGGTCCTTTTGCCTCAGGTGGAAACCAAGAATATACAAAAAGAAATCACTACCACCTCCTCTCTTTTGTTGTAGGATCAAAGAATCAAGAGTAGAAATTCTTGGGTTATTTCTTTTTTTTTTTTTTTTTTAATCCCATGTGTCTATGTAGGGACATGTGCATTTCAGTTGTGCAGTGTGGGAGGCATCAGATTCCTCTGGAACTGGAGTCACAGGTCACTTGTGATACAGGTATTGAGCCCAAGTCTTCTGGAAGAGAACAGCAGGGCCTCTCAAATGATAAGCCATCCATCCCCATCCCCATCCCCATCCCCAGATTCTTAGGTTCTTATGTAGTCAGTTTTGTACCTTGTAAAATTTTGCCTGTGTGGAATTTTCCTTTTCTCTCTCATTTGACATTATTAATCCTTAATTTCTAGTCTGTTTCTCAGGATGGTAACAGAAATATTCTGTTGTTTAATGTCAGTCTTTTTTTTTAATAATATTTTTATTTAGTCTATAAATTTCATACAATGTACAACTCCCCATTTCCCAATTACCACCAGATTCCCTCCACACACATTCTCTCAACTTTGTGTCTTCTCTTTTTAGTAACCCACTCAGTTGAATTAGTGGTGTCCATATATGCATAGATCGGGGCTGTGCAGTGGGGCATAGGAAAGCTACCAGGTACCACACCTCAAAAGAGACCACTACAGATATACAGTAGCAGCCACCAAATGTCAGTAGCTCCTCAGCTAGGAGTTAGAGCTTGTGTGTCCCTCCCCACTTCATGATGGAATGTTGACTGGCTCAACACTGCAGGCAACCACAGCAGTTCTCGAGTGCAACTCCCTCCCATGTTTAGAAGATACCTTGGCCCTAGTCTTTCCTGCTTGTACCTCTTGAAGTCTTTCCATCACCTTTTCTGATGCTTCCTCCTGAACTTTGAGGTCAGAGTGTATGTGTAGAGGTCCCATTCATGCCTGAATATTTCACAGACATTTTGTTCTCTGCACTTTGACCAGTTTCAGCCGTGATATTAGCCAAATCCATTGCACAACTCTGCTGATGAGGACCAAGTCTGTGGGTGTAGAGATAGTTGTTTAGAAGGCAGCCTCATGCCATGCCCATTTAGCAAAATCACATAGTGCTTTCTTGCACCCATCAGACCTGTGAGCTTCCCAGCTACAGGTTCTTGGTTAGGTTTATAATACCAAGCATGTGTAACATTTTCATAACACTTCTTGGGCTTTAAGATCAGATCTTAAACTTTATGCTAAAAGCTGTTTGGGTTTTTTGTTTGTTTGTTTTTGTTGTTTTTTTTTTTTTTAAAAAAGTCAGGCAGTGGTGGTGCACGCTTTTAATCCCAACATTTGGAGGCAGAGGCTGACAGATCTCTGAGTTTAAGGCAGCTTGATCTACAGAGCTAGTTCTAGAACATTTAGGGCCACACAGAGAACTCCTGTCTTGAAAAGCTAAAGAAAGAAGAAAAGGAAGGAAGGTGTTCCCAGAAACATTTTTTTCTCAATCAAATGAGACATTGTTTTTAAATGCAGAAGTGAACAATTACACCTATTTGTGGAAGCTTTGTGTTCCTTGGTAATCACATGTTGTTGCCTTGGGTTCTGTTTCTTTGATAAGGCTCATGAAACTCTATGGCTGTCTTGAATTTAATGGAATTCAGTGCTATCAGAAAACTAGTATTGGAGCACACATTCCACAGCAAGGCTGTGGTGCTTGTGAAGCAGAGAAGATGCTTACATCCTTTATGTTGACAGAAGTCAGTTTGGGGGCATACTAGGTGGGATTCTCACAAGAGTGGGAACCTTTTTTTTAGATTGGAGATCTTTCTTAGCAAATAGACAGGAGTCAGTTATGTGAAAGTAGAATAATACTATGTGAAATTCTTGCCAGGCTAAATGCCCTTGTCAGACTTTTTTTTTAGTTCCATGCTTTTCCAGCTTTGGTTAAGCTCAGGTTCCTGTTCTTGGGTTCCAAGCTCTGAATATTCAGTGTGTTGCTCTACTGCAGGGTGAGAAAGACTGGCAGAAGTATGAGACAGCTCGGCGTCTGAAGAAGTGTGTGGACAAGATCCGAAATCAGTATCGGGAAGACTGGAAGTCCAAAGAGATGAAAGTTCGGCAGAGAGCTGTAGCACTGTATTTCATTGATAAGGTGGGGCAGGTTCCTTTATCCACATTGGACAGTTGTGTTTATAGGTATAGGGAGTATCTACTCTGTAAGTACAGGGATCAGGAGTTTATATCTGCTGTGTGACTTATAATCAAATTTAGCCCAGTAGGAAAAGTAGATGTGGATACAAAGAAAGAGGCATGTACAGTATGTTTGTTGTTGAGCAGTCTCTGTAGCAGGAGGATTTGCATAAACTGAACATTAGTGGTTTGTTCATTTTTTAAAAAATAACTGTTATTCTCAAGCTTTTTGACCATAATCTATACTGCAAAAGTACTTACTTTATGTAAAAATCCAACATAGCATTTTTATTTGTATTAAATCAGAAGTTGCACAAACTACTGGTTAACTAGTAGCATTGAATTTTAGTACTTATCTCCCATTTCATTCTTTTAGAAATGACGATTATAACTTACACAATTCTTGAACAAAAAGTGTGGTTTGTTACAATTGCAGTTTGAAAGATAGTGCTATAGAGCTCAGTTTTTTAGTGCTCAGATTTTTTTATTCTACACTTACATTTTAGCCCAGATTTTGACTTTACATAAAATTGATGATAGTTTTTTAATCTGATTGTTCTCATGAAAACATACATGCTCTCATTTGTTGCCTTGTTATAATTCTCTACTCCATTCCAAGGGTGGAGTAGAGAAACTTGGGTCTCTGGGTATTCCTGTGACATGAGTTATAACATTGTAAAATCTGAGTTTCTAGGTTATGTAGACTGATGCTACATCCACAGAATTGGGGGCTTTTGGTTTGGGATTTCCTTAAGAGCACGTGGTTCATGTTTCTTCACTGATGCTCATCTCTTTCTGAACAACCCTATTCCCTTTCCTGCACAGCTTGCTCTGAGAGCAGGCAATGAGAAGGAAGAAGGAGAGACGGCAGACACTGTGGGTTGCTGTTCACTTAGAGTGGAACACATCAATCTACACCCAGAATTGGATGGTCAGGAGTATGTGGTGGAATTTGACTTTCCTGGGAAGGACTCAATCAGATACTATAACAAAGTCCCAGTTGAGAAACGAGTAAGTTCATGTGGCCTGTGCTTCTCTGACTTGCTCTTTTTATTTGTTTGTTCATTCAGCAAGTATTTATTGAGGGCTTTTGTATGCTCTGCATTTTGATGGGCTCTAGTAAAATTGATCTCAAAGAAAGAAGAAAAATCCTGCTTGGTGTATTATGTGCCTCATTTTAACTCTTCCCTGCAACCTCCACTACATTGCTGGGAATCTGATAACAGAGTCTGCCGAGAGTTAGCCTTTACAGCAAACTCAATATTAAGATTGAATCCAGCCGGGTGGTGGTGGCTCATGCTTTTAATCCCAGCACTTGGGAGGCAGAGGCAGGCAGATTTCTGAGTTCGAGGCCAGCCTGGTCTACAGAGTGAGTTCTAGGACAGCCAGGGCTACACAGAGAACCCCTGTCTTGAAAACCAAAAATAAATAAATAAATAAACAAACAAATAATTTTTTTAAAAAAAAGATTGAATTCAGCCACTTTAGTGATTTAAGCATATTACAGCATCTCCTGGTCATGTTGTGTACTTGTGATCTTGTGCCTTTTCTTAGCCCCAGGCCAATTCCCAATTGTACAGAATGATAATCTTTCAGTTCTCAGAGATAGGCATATAGGTACTTACTACTTTAGCCCACTGGGTAACAGTGGGTACCAGTTAAATTGAGCAACTAGGGTGAGCATAGGTTGGCTATAAAGGGCCATTTTTGTTCTTAGGAAGTAGATGCCAGGATGTTTGGTGCCACAAATGGCTCAGAAATGATGCTTAGGTATTTATGTAAATTTATACATATAAAGCAAGATTTTGGGTATAATGTATATAGGTTGTCTTTGTGCCTTTTCTCTTTTTTGAAACTCTGTTTTGAGTTTGAAATTATTTCTAAAAATTTTTAAATTAATAATTGGACTTCTTTTAGGTTTTTAAGAACTTACAACTATTTATGGAGAACAAGCAGCCTGAGGATGATCTTTTTGATCGACTTAATGTGAGTAAACAGGACACTAGGCAATATCAAGCTCCTGGGGTCAAGAGTTGTCAAAGGATAATTGGATTGTCTATTTGGTCTACCTTGTCCAGTGACATTCTATATATCCTTCCCTTGGGGCACTCAGTACATCTGTAACCAGAAGCAGACCCTCCCTCCTTTCCCTGCCCCCCACCCCGTGGGTGGTGCTGTGGATTACTACCAAAACCATAAGGTGGAGGGAGTTGAGCTTTACATGTATTGTTCCCTCTTTCATCCTTTCATGAGATGCCCAGCTGCCTTTGCTGCAGACCTAAGACTTTCACTTGCTTTCTTTACTGGGAGAGATATTTATAAGAAAGAACAAACTTGATGTTTTGAACTTAAGATTAAAAATACGTATAGAAAGGCAGTATGCAATTCTGTATTCTGGAATTATTTTTCTTCTTTGCTAACTTCCTCCTTGAAGGACAGGACAGTAACTGACAGCATGGTGGCAACGCTGGCACAATGACTCCTTAGCTCGCTGCAAGGAAAAGGGTGATTTGGCGTTTACTTTAGTTCCAACAACCTCTTTGTTGTCTTGTTTTCTTCAGACTGGTATTCTAAATAAGCATCTGCAGGATCTCATGGAGGGCTTGACTGCCAAGGTGTTTCGAACCTACAATGCTTCCATCACACTACAGCAGCAGCTTAAAGAGCTCACAGCCCGTAAGCAATACTCTGTAGGACTGTGCTGTCCTTGGGATGGGGCCAGTGTCCTTCTCTTCATTCTTTCCCTCCGTTATCTATCTAAGCAAAACCAAGGCCTTTCTTCCCATTGCCGCCACAAACTCTAGATTAATCTCATAGGATACTGACGAGCTTTGCTTCTCCTCTAAAAGTTTTTGTGTTTTATCTGTGTTACTTACAAGCTCACAGGGTACAGACAGTGTTAAATTGGGGAGAGTAAAGTTGTCTTGGTTACCAGAGAAATGTAAATGTTTTTCCTAAGTGTTTTTGTTGTTGTTGTTGTTTTCGTTTTCTTTTGGGGGGTGGATCATCATAATAGTATGTAATAATTACCTCTGGGACCTTAGGACTTCCTTTCCTCTCCATTTAAAACATACTGCAGTAAAGGCTGGCCACAATTCATTATGTGGTCTAAGCTAGTGAACCTTCTGCTTCAGTCTCCCCACAGCTGACACTGTAGGTAAGAGCCACTCTTCCTGGCTCCTGCCACTTGAATTTCCATTGTCTTCTGTAAATGTATCAAATGGCCTTAAAAGAACCAGAGATAGTATACTGGAGATCAGTATTTTAGGGCTGGTTTGAACAGTGGCTAAAAAGCCTGTACATGGTGGTGGCAGCCCAGCACTTGAGAGGCAGAGACAAATAAATCTCTTGAGTTTGAAGCTACCCCGGTCTACAGAGCAAGTTCTAGGACCCTGTCTTGAAAGAATACCCCCTCCCCAAAAAAAAGGAAGCAAGGAAGGAAGGAAGGAAGGAAGGAAGGAAGGAAGGAAGTCAGATTCCTAGAACTAGAGATGGTTGTGAGCCACCACAGGAGTACTAGAAACCAAACCCAGGTCCTCTGCATGAGCAGCAAGTGTTTTTAACCACTGAGCCTTCACTGCAGCCCCTGAGTATAGCTTAGAATCCCTTCATCTTATTCTCATATAGTCATTTCTTCTAGTACAGCATTTTCTGAAGGCTACATCTGACTGGTAAATGGGAGACAGGGAATAAGGAAAGCAGTATAAGGGTCTATGGCCAGATTCCTGAGGTTTGTTGTGTGTGTGTGTGTGTGTGTGTGTGTGTGTGATTTTGTGGTTTTTTGAAAAAAGATTTATTTGTTTTACGTGAGTACAAGACACACCAGAAGAGGGTTTCAGATCCCATTACAGATGATTATGAGCCACTGTGTGGTTGCTGGGAATTGAACTCAATGTCTGGAAAGCAGTGCTCTTAACAGCTGAGCCATCTCTCCAGCCCCCAAGTCCTGAGGTTCTTAAGAAACAAAAACATAGATTTTTAGTACAGTAATTATAGCTACTCAGGAACCCAGTAATTTAGAGACCACCTGGACTTCATAATGAGACCTGGACACAAAATCTAATAAGGTTAAAGAAAAAATAAAAAAGAGGGTCAGAATTCCTCTTGTGACAGAAACACAGGCTTATGTAGAAATTTACTGCCTTTGACTCAAATTTTGACCTCGTGCCTTCAGAGAAACTTGGCTATGATAAGCTGAAGGTCTGATTAAACATCACAGAGATGAAGTCCCTAGAAGGCATTTCATATGTATATTATTGGTATACAAATCGACCCTGTTACTATTAATATTTCTTTGTAGCTGATGAGAATGTACCAGCGAAGATTCTATCTTATAACCGTGCCAATCGAGCTGTTGCAATTCTTTGTAACCACCAGAGGGCGCCACCAAAGACCTTTGAGAAGTCAATGATGAACTTGCAGTCTAAGGTATGGTGAGTTCAAAGGTTGGGCAACTAAGGAAGTCATTTGTGATAGCTTCTGAAAATGAGAGGGTTCTGGAATCTGGCCTAGTATGGCCTGGGCTAACAGCAGGCTAATCTGGGTCTGTTTTGAAAGAAAGATTCTTTGTACAGATAACAGATGGAAATAATTTGATAGTATCATAGTGTTTGTTTTTTCCTAAAATATTTGTGCTAGAGACACAAGTTCTGTATGAACCATTTTCTGTTTTGAAGTGCTAATTTTGATGTACCAGTGAATTGCTAATTGTTGTCCCAGTTATACTTAAGGAGAACAGAAATAAGAGTGCAGTTTCGTGGTAGAATGTTTGTCTTATGTGCAGCAGGCTCCGGGCTCCATCCCTAGCATAACAAAAATAAAGTCTCAGTGCTCTGGCTAAGAAACATGACGGGAAGATACACCTTAGTGGCAGAATCTACCTTTGCTTGTCTACCATACGTGAAGTCCTGGTTTTGATACCCAAAGCAGAAGCAGGGGAAGGGAGAGGAATCCTGTTAGATTGTTTGAAGTTTAAAAGATGGTGGCATTTAATTCCCTCCTGATCCTAGAAGAACTGCTTACATCTGTCATGTGTGTCAGAGTCATGTCCTCTTAGGAAAGGCTGACACTGGGACAAGTTGGTGTTGTGGAACTGCTGCAGCTCTTCTTCCTCTTTCAGCATTGGCTGCTTAACTGTGCATCTGAGCCCTCAAACCCACAGTGGACGGATTTCATGTTAAAACAAACACACGAGGCTACAATGGAAAACTTTATATTTAAATACACACAGTCTGTGGCATAGGAATAAGTATCCTCATTTAAGATCTTGAGGTGGTCCTAATAGTTATAAAGTTTAAGACAGTGATAAGAAAAGTGACATTTCAAGAGTTCTACAACACTGTAATGTATAACAGGAAAGTATTCAACATCTGTTGGTATAGTCACAGGACAAGTTATATTTCTTTGGGTTCTTGCCCACAGTTAATTAAAGAGGAAATAATAAATGTCAACTAGAGAGTAGCCAAAGTACAGATGCATTTTTTTTCATCCAAATTTATGGAATTCTATACTTGGACAATTTACTTTTAGAGACTGCTTTGCAGGGAAACTTAACACATATTTTCAGGCTCAGAGTGTTCTCCTCCTATTGAGATTTCTGCAAGATGAGAACACAGGCATAATGTATATTAATCTAAAACTACAATCTAGAGGCTTCGATACAGCTGGCCTGAAGGGATCTCCAGATCCACAGTGAGTGACTCGATCACAGACCTCTCTAGTCTGTGCATAGGATCAGCAAGCTAAGAACCCCACAGACTGCCCATTTTAGTATGTGCCTTTGCTTTGCCCCTATTAGCTGGAGATCCTCTGATACTGCTTACTTTCCTCATGTGCTGTCATTCAAAGCCCAGAATAAAGAAAGTATGAGTATCAGGTGCTGTTGACCCAGTTCAGGAGACCCTTCTGGAGAATGAGGAGGTCATTTGTTGCTCTTATTCTGGAACTACTGTTTGAGCAGCTCAGGCTGCCTGCCAAAGAAGCCCTCCAAGTGTAGGAACCTTCTCCTGTGTGCCCACAAAGTAAACACACACCCAGTTGCCTAGCCAGTCAATGGAGTCTTTGAGAGAATTTGACATAGCTTGCCAGTTTAGCACTCACAGAAATGGTTAAGACTATGGTTTGCTGCATTTTTAGCATCTGCCTGGTGGTGGCTCCAGTGCTTTTGTGTGCAAAGTCAGTTCCAGTAACTTTCTGAACAACATAGATATTGGAAGGAAGCCACTAACAGTAAACATTAAATTATTCTCTCACAATGGTGAATTGTTTCTAATCTTAGGCTGCATTTTATGTGGTTTTTTTTCCCCCCCTGGCAGGGTAGAGAGTGGCGACGGGTGTGGTATTTGTCTAACAAATTTTAGGCTCAGTCAACAACAACCCAATGTGGGATATTCTCTTGACCTCATAGGTCATCAGAGTGGTCACAGGGATGGGATTCTTTGGAATCCAGCAGCACAAACTCAACGGCATCAGCTCTAGTGTCATTATACTGCTGTTTTTAAGCAACACCCAAAGCAGAACTTAGGTTTCCAAGGGTTCAACAAGCAGGAAAGGATGTTGGAAGTGTTCTGTCTTTTCTTTGTAGATATAGATTCCATAAGATTTCCTTTGTAGCCGGGCAGTGGTGGCGCACGCCTTTAATCCCAGCGATTGGGAGGCAGAGGCAGAGGCAGGCGGATTTCTGAGTTCGAGGACAGCCAGGACTACACAGAGAAACCCTGTCTCAAAAAACCAAAAAAAGATTTCCTTTGTGGAGGGAATGATTACTAATTTTCTTCTCACTTTAGACTTCTCTACTTTCTAAAATAATAAGCCAACTTGAGGCAATTCCTAATTGACGCCTACTTGCCAGTTTTTAATTTCCTGGGATATCCTTTTTAGTATCTCCTTTCTCAAAGCTGTCAGTTCTTCCCCAGATTTGGCAGACTATGGGAAATGGTCTGGGCTTGCTTAGTAGATATGTGTATCTCCTATGGTAGTCTCAGAAGGAACGTAAAGGCCAAGAATGGTGATCCACACCTATAATCCCAACATTGAAGAGTCAGGGGCAGACAGATCTCTGTGAGTTTAAGGCCAGCTTGATCTACATAGTAAGTTCTAGTCCAGCCAAGGCTACAATAGTCAGACCCTGCCTCTTTCAGACTGACTGACTGACTGACTGACTGACTGACTGACTGACTGACTGACAGACAAAAGAATACAAAGCCTGACATAGGATTCATTTGAAAACAGCTGTCATCTGGGTCCTCCTCTCTGTTTTCTAAAGCCAGAGTGTTTTCCTAAAAGATTTCAAGCAGATTTGCAGGTTACTCTTATAGAATATTATATTGTTTAAAGTTCACTGAAGAACAAACATAAGTGAGCAGCATACAGCAGCTGAATTGATTTCTGCAGTCACTGTCCATTGTTGTTGTTTTCATAAAGCCTTTTTGTACTAGAAAACACTTGACAGCTCCCAGTTTTACGTTTTAAGATGGAGCCCTTTTCCCTCTCCAGCTTATGTCATTCCTAACTGTACTGCTGTTTTTCTTTGTCTAGATTGATGCCAAGAAAGATCAGCTAGCAGATGCTCGAAGGGACCTGAAAAGTGCTAAGGCTGATGCCAAAGCCATGAAGGATGCAAAGACCAAGAAGTATGTATCTGATACTGTACCGAGGGCTAAGAGAGAGCAGTTGGCAGCATCACTCAGAAGCCTGGGTGTCCTAGCTCACAGTCTCATTATGTAGCCTTGGCCATCTTTGACATCACGGTCCTCTTGGCTTCCTAGGATAAACCGCCATTCTCAGCTGTTTTTCAAAGGTTTCTTGGGGAAATTTTCCATGATTTTTTTTCTCCTTTAAGAAGTATGTGAGGGCCGAGCAGTGGTGGCACACGCCTTTAATCCCAGCACTTGGGAGGCAGAGGCAGGCAGATTTCTGAGGACAGAGGGGAGTATCAGTTAAAGAGTGTGCCCCCTGACCACAGTGATGCCTTATGTCCAACCCCTTAAAAAAAAATGCAGGAACTTATCCATAGTTAGAGCTGAATATATCATATGGAAATAGAAAAGGCTGGCATGCAATTACCAGTGACTCTCCCCATGAAGCATCAACTTTTGAGAAAGGCTACTTAAAAGACTAGACAGGAAGGGGTAATATGGCTTAGAGGTGGGTACATCTTCTTGGCTAATGAGGTAGGTGGTTTAGAGTTTAAGAGCGTGAATTCTCAGGAGACTGGAGTAGTGACTTAATTCCAGCACTCAGGATGCAGAGGCAGACAGATTTCTGAGTTCGAGGCCAGCCTGGTCTACAGAGTGAGTTCCAGGACAGCCAGGACTACACAGAGAAACCCTGTCAAAAACAAAACAAAACAAAAAAAAGTATGTGAGGATACTTAATTGTCCTTGTCTAGAGATCATTCATAATGTATAATGATTCTTCTATTTTTTTCCAGGGTAGTAGAATCAAAAAAGAAGGCTGTACAGAGATTAGAAGAGCAGCTGATGAAGCTAGAGGTTCAAGCCACAGATCGAGAGGAGAACAAACAAATTGCTTTGGGGACCTCCAAACTCAATTATCTGGACCCTAGGATCACAGTGGCTTGGTAAGCATTAGGCCTGTGTAGAGCCCCTCCTGTTGGTTATGGAAAGGCAGAAAGTCTCTGGGAGTATTGCTAGCTCCCTCATGCCATGTCTAAGTTCACATTTCTTCCAGGAGAGCCTGCAGTTCTGGTTGCTGAGCCCTGTCTACAGTTACAATGGAATATCCTAGGTGCCCCACGGGCACATTAGTGTAGGAGCCCAGGCCTGCAGAAGCCAGAGGAGTACATCTGGTATCCTCCTTCTAATTACTCTTAATCACAAAGTAACCTGGTCTTGGTAGTGTATGCCTATAACCCTTCACTTAAGAGGCGAAAGCAGAAGTTAGCCTTTATAGCAAACTCAATATTGAATCCAGCTGGGCGGTGGTGGCGCACACCTTTAATCCCAGCACTTGGGAGGCAGAGGCAGGTGGATTTCTGAGTTCGAGGCCAGCCTAGTCTACAGAGTGAGTTCCAGAGAAACCTTGTTTCGAAAAACCAACCTCCTCCCCCCAAAAAAAGGGGGAAGGGGGGGGGCAAAAGTAGGATGGTTGACCCAAGTTTGAAGCCAAACTGGTTTTAATAAAAAGCACAGCAAAGAATGAAGACCATGATCCAAGTAACTTATGCACTTAAGTTAACTATGCCTTTCTACAAAGGCACATAGATCTCTCTATTGTGTGTAGATACAAAGCTCTCTCCCTCTCTTATTCTTTCATATATACATAGTGCTGCCCCAGTTTCCTTCCTTTTCTTCTGGGTAGCCAGTCCCATTGCACATCATCAGACTGCACTAAAGCAAGGGACACTTACACACTTGGGGACAGCGTTGGAGAACTGGTTCAGTTTATTGGGGAGAACAGAGGTTATTTAAACCTTTGGTGGGTGAGTAGGGGCTATCAAGGAGAGTGTACATCATTGGCCAGGACCAGGGTGACAGGGATGCCTCATTTGCATGAGAAAGAAATCCAGGTGCTGCTGAACATGACCTTTTTAAAGGGGAAAGTAGTTTTAACCTGGCTACCAGCTACATAACCACCTCTGGTGAGGCAAAGGGGAAGTGAGAGGAGTGATCTAACCTTGCCTATCTCGGGAAGAGATTTCCAGGGTTTGGACACACCTCGACCGTACTCTTGCTCCAGACTTGCTTCCCCTCGCCCCACACAATAGCATCCAAGCAAGGGGATCATTTCTGAAGATGTTTTATTAGTTCCAGTTTTTGAATTCTAGACCAGAGACCTAGCTTTGTGCTTGTGTTGCTAGGGGTTAACTTGTGTGTGTGTGTGTGTGTGTGTGTGTGTGTGTGTACTTACTCACACCACAGTGTATATGAGGAGTCTGCTGACAGTTTGGCAAGAGTTGGTAGATTCTCTCCTTCCATCATGTGGGTCCTCGGGATCATACTTTGGTCTTCAGGCTTGGGGGCAAAGCTTGCTGTTCTGGTTAGGGTTTCTATTGCTGTGATAAAATATCGTGACCCAAAAAGAAACTTTGGGAAGGTGTTTGTTTCAACTTACAGCTCTCTGGTCACACTCCATCACTGAGGGATGTCAGGGCAGGAACTCAAGACAGGTATATGGAGGCAGGAAATGAAACTGACCACCACAAAGGAATTCTGCTTACTAGTTTGCTGGGTTGGAACTTCTTACATTAGTTCGTCAAGAAAATGCTCTAGGCAGTTTCCCAATAGGTATTTTCTAGATTGAAATTCTCTTTCCTGATAAACTGTAGCTGTGTCAAGGTGAACAACAGCAGGTCACCCACAAAGGCATGTCACCATTCCTTGGATTAACTGTTGAGAAGCAGTGTGATGGTGGTCAAAAGTATGGGCTTCAGACCAAACTGCATAGTAAACTTCCAGCTGCACGTTCTAGTGACATGAAGACACTGTTTTTTACGGTCTCTGCATGGTTGTAGTTTAAAGTTTACCTTTTTTGTTTGTATGTAAAAGTAGTAACACCTACTTTAGAAATCTCTGTTGAGATAAAAAAGTGAGGTGGTAAAATAAAATCCTTTGAATATTTTGGTGTACCAGAAAACTCTGGACTTCTGCTGTGGGCTGTCATTGAGCTAGACTAATCCCCTTTATTGTCTCCACATTTGTTTATTTGTTTTTTGTTTTTTTTCAGGTGCAAAAAATGGGGGGTCCCAATTGAGAAGATTTACAACAAAACCCAGAGGGAGAAGTTTGCTTGGGCCATTGATATGACTGATGAGGACTACGAGTTTTGACCAGTCTCGGCAGGGGTTCTGTGAAAAGGAACAGTGTGGTTTGGGGAAGATGGATAAACTGAGCCTCACTTGCCCTCACCCGAGGGAGAGGCCACAAGTCTTAACAAACCAACATCTTTGCAAAAAGATAGACCTGGAGATACTATAAGGGAGAGCTGAGCCAGTTGTCCTATGGACAACTTATTTAAAAATATTTCAGATATCAAAATTCTAGCTGTATGATTTGTTTTGAATTTTGTTTTTATTTTCAAGAGAGCAAGTGGATGGGAATTTGTCAGCATCCTGCCAGGCAAATTCAGTTTTGCTGCAATGTTTGGATTCTCTCAGCTACTGTATGCGAAGTCTGATTATATTGGTGCGTTTTTACAGTTAGGGTTTTGCAATAACTTCTATATTTTAATAGAAACGAATTCCTAAACTCCCTCCTCTCCCCTATTTCAGGAATTTAAAATTAAGTAGAACAAAACAAAAACCCAGCGCACCTATACAGCTGTCATTCTATCGTCATGGGAATCAGTTTTCATTAAACTTGAAGCAGTTGTGACATCGGCAGTGTTTTGGTTCAGACACCTATTCACAGAAAAGCATGATGGGAAAATATTTCCTGACTTGAGTGTTCCTTTTTAAATGTGAATTTTTATTTCGTTTTAATTATTTTAAAATATTTAAGCCTTCTTCTTGATCTTAAAGATCGTGTAGCTTGGGGTTGGGGAGGGATGAAGGGCGAGTGAGTCTAAGGATAATGAAATAATCAGTGACTGAAACCATTTTCCCATCATCCTTTGTTCTGACCATTCTTTGTACCCTTTAAGAGAACCATCTTTTTCTTTGGAAACCCCAGTCTTTCATTTGAAAGATTTTATTGTATAAAAACTTCCACAGGTCAATTAATTGAGGAAAATGAGCATTTGGTCCAAGAAAAACAAAAACAAAACAAAAAGGAAAAATAATCAAGATTTTAGGGCTTTTATTTTTTCTTTTGTAATTGTGTAAAAAATTGAAAAAAAAACCATAAAAAGGAAAAATTTAATGTGAAGACATTTTTTTTGCTATAATCATTAGTTTTAGAGGCATTGTTAGTTTAGTGTGTGTGCAGAGTCCATTCCCACATCTTTCCTCAAGTATCTTCTATTTTTATCATGAATTCCCTTTTAATCAACTGTAGGTTATTTAAAATAAACTCCTACAACTTAACGGAAACTTAGCGTCTGCCTCTTTGTGAATGAGGCCCCAGGCCAGAGTAAAGGCTCGGGGCTGAGATTTACTGCAGTACATGGTCTGTTCATTCAGGTCAGCAAGGGTTGGTCCCTCCCAATGGGAAGATGGTATGGAGCTTGACCTGGAAGTACATCTGTCCTGATGTGGAATAAGGAGTATCAAAGTCTCCATCTCTAAAGATAGGCCCAGAAAGCAAGGGAATGTACAGTAAACCTTTCAGAACTGCCTGAGCCCACTGTGAGCAGTGCCCACTGAGAGCAGTGCCGATTGAGCAAGACGGCCTTCTTTATTTGGGAAACAACTGTGTACTGAACAGAAACAGGAATAGCTTTCTTACATGCTGAAGCCTCCAGTCTGTACTGAGTACCATATTTCAGAAGCCTCTCAGATGGAATGAAGAGTCTTCATTGATTGGTTGAAGGAGTTAACTGTTAACTGTAACCAACCCAGAGCTCTGGATATCCCAAAGTAACCATAATACCTACCAAGTGTTCTTTCTGTTACCACAAGTCTGAAATTCAAGATGAAAAGGTGAACTCCAGGCTAAAGGGAAGGTCTGAATGGGTCACTAATTGAAGGAGCTACATCTGAGCTTCCTGGCATAAGTAGTCTATTCAGAACCACCTTCCTTAATAGTTGTCACTGATGCTGAGGCCACAGCAGCAAACTCTTGGTTCCTTGAAGCTTGAACTTTTCATTGGTCATTGAACGCAGCACTTACTCCCAGGAATAAAGTTTAACGATCACTGTTTGGAACCAAGAACATTATAGCTAGCTGTTTTTGAATTATGAAGTGTTGTGTTAGCCAGATGGAATGGTAAAACAGGAGGTCTTTGGTAGCTGATAAGAAATGAACCTGAGTTTTGGTACCTGATAACAACTAGGTTGCAAACACCAGGCAGACGTAGAGCAGGAAGTAGTGCCTACCTCTGGTCAGCCCCACCTGCCAGGTCTCATCTGGTAACATGAAGAGCAAGTATGTGCTGCTCAAGATGATACAGCAAATAGCAAAGTACATTCCAGGCAGTGGTGGCAGGCCTCTAAGGAAAGCCACAGAGCAGGCATCTCAGTTGATCCTTACTGGGACCGAGAAGAGGCTGCAAAGATTGAGGCAGCAGTGGGCTATTGGGGAGCTGATGAGTAGGTAGAAGTCTATAAGGCTCTAAAAGATGCTCGTGCTTGGAGAATGGGAGTAAACTTGTCACCCTTGATGACCTAGCACATCTCGATTCCAATCCATATGCAGGAACAGGAGCAGAAGCCAAGTGGGCAGCAGCTGAGAAATCCCTCTCTGTGGGCGGGGCGGGGAGGTGCTTCTGTGTGGTACCCAAGCTACACAGTCCCCACACTCTTGCCATCTGTGCAGCAAGTGCACTGTCCCTTCTAGAAGCTGGGACCTAACAACTGACACTTGACAACCCCCAGCCTTTCCAGCCACCACCTCTCTTCTCCTAGTTTCACAATCAAGTACCTGCCATGCATGAGTCACCCATAGCACTGTCATTCCCCACCCACTAAACCCAGTGTCTACCTCAGTCCCTTCCCTGAATTCTAACCCTAGTCACCAACGACCAAGCAACTAGGAGAGAAATGCAGTCTTCATTCACCATCTTGCTTAAGCTGTTTTTGGGTAGAATTGCATGCTGTTACTTTACATGTCAAAAATCCAACATTATAATCAGTGATTTTTCATAACTACCGGTTCATCCATCATCATGGGTCAGTTTTAGATTACTTCATCCCTCATACCCATTGGCAGCTAATCTGCACTCCCATACGTATCCTCCACTGGTCTCTCTTACCTTTTTTCTCTAAACATGTCTTATGGACATTTTATTTGAAAGGACTCATAGTATATGACCACTCCTTCTAAAAATGCCTCTCTGGCTCCGATTATGTTTCCCAGTTTCACTCCTATTTCTTTCAGGCTGTTTGTTGCTGAGATACCTTTAATGCTAGGTCTTTGACTGCCATAGTTCTTATTTAGCCTAGCTGATGCCAATCACACTCCTGAGCTCTGCACGCACTGTCAGCCACACGCTTTTGCAGGATATCCACAGAACCCTCTGGAGGACAGCTCAGGACTTGCTATTCTAAGCCTGTTGTGGCCTGGGTTTCCTGTGTGTGTAAAACACTACATTCACTGAACCAGGTAGTCTCAGCCTTTGGTTCATTTCTACCAATCTCATGTCTAGTAATTTGTCAACTTAGAAATTCTTTCCTAAATACTAATGCTGCATATAGGCATTTTCCCAATTTTTAAAATTTCTTAAATTTTTTTAAACATTTCTTTTAGGAAAAAACTGACTTTATTTCAGCCCTTGCAAATCTCTCTATAATAAGACATTTTCAACTTGTTTTGAACAAAAGAACACTTCTTGGAGAACACATTACCCTGAAGTAACCTCACTCAAGCTAGTTTTGGATGCTTATAAGTAGTCCCTTGACAAATCAGTAAACAGGGAGGGAGAAGAGATTTAACAGACTTTTCCCACAACCCCAAGTAAACAGCCTCTTTGAAATTACCATATAGATTTTTTAGGTTAAATAATTATGCTGTACTTACATATTTTTAAAAATCTTTCAGAAAAAAACATTTATGGAAAACAAGTGATCATTGCAGAAGCTGGGGCTACTAGTGGTGTAGGCCAGAGGTAGGAGGACCCTTGGCCTTGGGGTCTACCGCTAACACCATACAACCACCATCACCAAAATCCCTAATGTAATTAACTCTCAAAGTTGGATGGAGGCTCACTGTACTTAGTGCCTTGTCCTTATTTGAGAGTCCTTATAACGTGTTTAAAACAATGCAGTGATTATCAATCTTAGCACGTATCTGTGGAAGGTATGTCACACTAAGGCAATTATGCTTAGATTAAAGTTCCCAGTGGCAGCAGATCCACCCTGTATATTGTCTACGTAGAAGTTACAAGGAGTGTATTTTTCAAACTCAAACTTCATATGTAAGATGGGTGCATCTTGGGGCTACATGCTTCAGTGATTAAGAACACTTGTTACTCTTGCAGAGGATTGGTGTTTGGAGCCTAACACCACATGGTGGCTCACAGCCAACCAAGTAACAGTTCCAGGTGATCCAATAATCTCTCCTGACCTCTCTACACCAGGCACACAACTGATGTGCATACATATACACAGGCAAAACACTCATACACAAAATAATAATAAAAAAAGTGAGTACAACTTATGTGTAAATTATTCTTCAATAAGACTAGGCTTTCAGAAGCAGTGAGGGCAGTGTGTTTTGATAACATTGGATGGTTCTCCATGTGGTTCTCTCATGGTGGAAAAAGACTCAAAGATTCATGCAGTTTACTGATAGGACTGAATGTAGGGAATCAATATTTATAAATAAATGTTTTCAGTAATGCTATTCAAAGTATACATGTGTCACTGAATGAATACCTGGAATTTTAATCATTCATTGTTAAACCTTTGTACTCCCTTTGTAGAAACACTCCACAAATTCCCTTGGGGTGACCTTATTGTGAAAGGAGTAGTTACCTCATTTGGAGATGCTGTAATTAATAAATACAGAGCAGCACTCACTTTGTTTTCTCCCCACAATCACTTAAGATTCTAGATAAGGCCCTTCTTGCTCCCTGTGCCCATGTCAGACTGAGCATGGCCTGTAGACATTTCTTTAGCCACTTCTGGAACAGGCTTGATGTGTTCCTGCCCTGCTAACTCAGATCCTCTAGAAGGCACAGTAGGATGTGTGCTGGAAGAAAGGGTGGGAGAGTAAAAACAAGTCCACGCTGGTCTCAGTTTCCCCTCTGTCTTCAGTACCACATGCTTGACCTCAGTGAAACAATCATTGTACCTGCTGTTCCTGGCTGAAGAGAGCCAACAGGAATAATCAGCAGTGAGGCAGCCAGGGCTGTGGACAGAAGAAGTTGCTAGGAAATGTTGGGAAAGGTGTGATTTACGTGGTTTTGTTTTACAAGAGAATTTCTCTGTGTACCCTTCGAACACAGCCTGGAACTTGCTCTGCAGACCAGGCTGGCCTCAAACTCATAAAGATCTGACTGCCTCTGCCTCCCAAGTACTTGGATTAAAGGAGTGTGCCACCACTACCCGGCAGGTATGATTTTTAACTTGAATAAAAACAAACAAAAAGCAAACAAAAGCCCTAAAGTTCCTTTAAGGGACTGAGAATGCAAACTCCATAAGGAAAGAGCCAGGAGGTTATGATGTCAGAAGAGGTGGAGCCATAGATAGGTTTGCAGGTCAGTACAAGGGCCTCTGCTGCAGGTTCCCTGAGGTGTGCACTTAGGAGGTGCATGCAGTATGTACAGCTAACGGTAGAGGAAATAAGGAACAGAACACAGCTTGACGAATGGATTAACCAGACACTTCAAGCCTAAGTCTTTGTCTTCCTCTGTGAATGAAACACCACTATGCTTTTAAATTATGACGTCTATAGTCAGTCATTACAAGAAACAAATTAAAAGTGTGTTAGCACTTGGTGCTAGCCTGCTAGGAATGCCCTCTGTTATTTTAATCAAATACATAGCCATGTGAGAATCTTTTCTTACAATTTAATTCCAGGAAAATTTTATCCCCTTTCCAAAGAACTAGTTACCAAACATTGAGAGTTCATACTTTAGCTACTATCAAGCTCAGTCACATTTGCTTCTCAATCACAGCAGCGTGGTCACCATTTCAACCATACTGTGACTACTCACATCTCCCACTTCAACAACACAGCATTTTTGTCCTTTTCTGTTTAAGAGCTCTCATTTTATTAAAGAGCTTGGTGTAGTGGTATCCTCTGGATGTCTCAATTCTTGGGAGGCTGGGGAGGCCTCAAGTTTATAAGGCCAGCCAGGGTTATACAAGGAAGACCATACCTCAAGAAAAACGCAATGAACATAGCAGTGTGTCTGCTTCCCATTCAAAAAAAGACGTGTCATCACTTGTGGAAGAAGTGTAAATAGAAATCCAGCTGCCAGTCCCTAAGATCACAAAGAGCCATGAGGCTGAGGTTGATCCTCTTTGCAGAACAGTGAACATCCATTCCAGGATAGTACTGAACAACACAATTCCCTGGAATTTGGCAGAGGTTGTTCCCATTCCATTTCCTTCCTGATCCTGCCACAGTGGTGACCTTAGGGCTGCTCCCTAAAACGCACTCTACCTATCGGAGACAGCACCCTAAAACAAATTCCAATCTAGCCAGGAAGCATAGTAGCTCACACTATAAGCCCAGCCAGACTGAGTGGCAGAGCTAGGAGAATTGCTAAATTCAAGACTAGCCTGGGCTACCCAGCTTTGACAAACATGTACAAAATAACTGAAAACAGGTGCTTGCTGCTAAACCCAGTGGCCTGAATTCTAGCTCTAGGACCCACATGGTAACAGTGAATAAAGAAGCTCTACTATATTTACAATATGCTTACCACTGTTCTAAGTAGTTATTAAATGCAATGTCTGTGAGATCAAGTCCACAGGCCAGAGGGGCAGTTGAGCAGTCTCTCCTTGACTCCAGGCACAGGCTTGGTATAAACTAAGGCATGAGGAAGTCAGAGTGTTTCCTGAAATCAGCTCCAAGCTGGGCTAGTCTGAGTGATGTCACAGGCGTGTGCCTCGTGTGGGTGCTAGGGCACCTCCCAGACGGCACAAATGTATATACATCACCAGTGACACCTACGCATCCTGATATATGCTGAGCTGGGGGAAGCCCATACTGGCTACACCCTGTGTGTGCCCTACTTTTCCCAAACTTCCTTTGGTGGAAGGAGACACCTAAGGCCTGGGAAGCTAATAAGAGGAAATGAGGCTCTGTTCCCCAATTACAGGCCTGGCAAATAAATTGCTTTTGGAAAATTCATAAAGCCCCTGGGGGGCAGGTCTTGTTACAGACACAAAAAACAAAAAAGATTTGGGATGAACACAAGGAAGCTCCCAGAAAATAGATTTTTAAAGCATACTGCAGCCTCTAGGCTGCTGGGGTTGGCACAGAAAGCTCAATGATGATTATAACATTTTAAGAGGGTGCCTCCTGAGAGAACCGGCAAGACCAGGCAGGCAGGGAAGGCCCTGTTCAGCCCCATCTGCCCTCTCTGTCTGATCATCCTGGCTGGCCATTCCCCTTCATTGAGTAAAAACCCCAGGGCCTTTGTACATGCTGTTATTCTTGCCTAGAATGTGCTTTCCTCCAGCCCACCCTTCAAAATGCGTATGTCCATCTTTTTACATCATTTGGTCTCTCTTGAAGTTCTACAGACAGGGACATACCTCTTCTTACTTACTGATTGGCCAGCTAGTGAATGCCACCAGGATTACCTCTCACCCACTGGGCTCTCTTGCAGAATAGAAACACATGGACTCGGGTTCCCACTTATTACATAGTCTCACTTCAAGTGGTGGGGCTCTGAAACCTTGATTAGGAGATAATTATGATCATGAGTTGTGCAAGCCAAGGTCAGTTCCAATTTCCTCCTCCATTAGAGGCCTGTCACTAGGTGGCAGTCAGTCTATCTTAACTACCCAATCCCTTAGGACAACGTTCCTAAGTTCAGTAGTATACTGAATTCTGACTTTCTTGAGGACCACCCTCAAGGGAAACAGCACATCTGTCACCATTTCAGCCTAGCAAAGCTGAAGGTGGCCCAGCTGGGTGAACTGTCTGAACTCATACATTCACAAATTCTAGTCTCAGGAATCCCAGGGAAGCTTTTCTGCAAGCTAGATGCTGTATGAGACTTCTCACCTCTGACAGGCAGAGAGCTGTCCAGAGCAGCATGGTAGCTGTCCACTGGTCAGACAGCAGGATCAAGGGATGCCCTCGGGTTTACCCGTGCTGTTCAGAGAACGGCTTTTGGAAGATTGATTTTAAGTTATTGAACAGTCACAGACAGCTTGTCTTGTCCGGAGAATAAAAAGTCATTGGTGAGAGATGAGGCAGGAGAGGCAGGGGAAGGCAAGACAGCACTGCTGGGCCACGAAGCTGTGCCGATTTGAACCTCAGTGGGAATTCACGTACGTAACTGCAAGGATTTATTTTCATTTTAGTGGTAAATTCTGAAGCACAGATGCAGGCAAGACCAAGAGAGAAGATGGGGGCCACAGGATCGTGGGTAGAGTGGAGAGAGCCCCAAAGGCAGGAGGGAAGAGCCTCAGTGGATAACCTAGGGGTGAGGCAGAGGAGAAAAAAAGGTTCCCGGCAAGGTGTGGGATCTTCCAAACTCAGGAGTTTACTGCCATATAGAGAAGGTGCAGCCGGTGAAAGGAGCCACGTGATGAGGATGGCAAGGCTGTGGCGCAGATTACGAGATGCCTGGGCCGGGAGGTCAGGGGAGATCCAGGATTGGCATCACCTGTGTCTGCGCCGAGGGGACGCCACCTGGCCCAGCATTGAGTCCAGAGGAAAACAACGCTGAGGAAAAACCAGAGCTTCCGAGACTATCTGCAGGTAAGGTGCGGGCGGAGCGAGAGGAGGGCAGCGGCCCACGCGAGAGGCCTCAAAGGTAACCGGGCCTGCGTCCGAGGGTCTGAGGGCCCTTCCCACACCTTCAGGGCCTCTTGCCGAGAGAACACCGTCGAAGGCCACCCTAGGACTTGTCTGCTCAAGCCCTCGCAAGAGACGTCTGCGGAGAGGGGGCGTGGCAGGCGTACTGTCAGTCACGGCCCTCTGACCAATCCACGGGTGCGCCCCTCCCAGAGAGGGTGCGCGGAGGGCCCGCCCCCGCCGCCACCGCGGGTGTGAGGCGGCCAGCCTGGCGTGGCTCCCTCCGCCAGGAAGCCTGCCCAGGTAACCGGGTTCGGCGGGAGGGCCGGGGGTCGCGCGGCACTCTCACTCCCTAGGAGGCGTGCACATTGCTGCGAGGGCCCGTGTGGGACGGAGGCCCGTGTGCGCGTCTGACTGACGGGCCGCAGCCTGTGGGCGGGGTTGCGTGCGTGACGGGCGGCTGTGCCCCGCGTTGTGTCAGGCCTGCGCGGGGAAAGCTCTGCAGAACCGAGGTGTAGGGGTCCGCCTGCTGCGGCCTGCCCCGGGTCGCGGGGCGCAGGCGCGACGGTGGGCGGGGGTCGTCCCCAGGAGCGCCTTTGTTCCCGGCGCGCTGAGGGAGGAGCCTCGCTTCGCCCCGCCCCCGCGCTCAGTCCCGCCCCGCGTCCGCCCGCAGGAGCTGCCACCGGGTCCCGCTCGCCTCCCGGGCCGCCGCCTCCGCCTCCGCCGCCCCAGGCCCGCCGGCTTGCGTCGCCGAGGTCGCTGCAGCATGGCGGGCGTTGGGACCCCCTGCGCCAACGGCTGCGGGCCCGGCGCGCCCTCCGAAGCTGAGGTGCTGCACCTCTGCCGCAACCTCGAGGTGGGCACCGTCATGACTTTGTTCTACTCCAAGAAGTCGCAGCGGCCCGAACGGAAGACCTTCCAGGTCAAGTTGGAGACGCGCCAGATCACATGGAGCCGCGGCGCGGACAAAATCGAGGGGTCCAGTAAGTGCGCCCCAGTCCGGCCTGCCTCGCGCCTGCCCGCCTCCCAAACACTTGGGCAAACTTTCGGGCCTCGCGCCTGGCGTCCCGTCTCCGCCCAGTCCCTGGTGGTCACTCTGGGGCGAGTGGGGGGGCATCCGGGTCTTGGATCACCTGATAGGACACCCCCTCCCCCAGCAGAGGGGAGTGTTCCAGGCACTTTGCCCTGAGGCCTAAAAGTCCTCACTGTTTGGACAAGTGGGATTCTGGCCCCTAGAATCGGGCGGCTCTCAGCGACTGTGAGGGGAAGCCAAGGCAGGAACCTCCTTATCCAACCTGAGAACCTGGGGAACCGACAAGACCTTCCTGCCCGCTGCCATTTCTCCGGAGAGTGCTGTCTGTGAAAACTCTTGAGAGCTCCGGGATGGGCTTATTGGCACAAGAACCTTTGGAATCCTCATGTAGAACTTAGGCAGATGTGGGGTAGGGCTGATTTGGAGCAAAGCGGGCCTAATCGTCTCCCTCTTGGAGGTAGGGAAGAACGTGGTCCTTTGGGAGGGTGGGGTACAAAAGCTAAAACAGTGGCTGCTTTTTTTTTTCCCCCCGTGTATGCTTTTTTTTGACCCAAATCTGAGTTATGGAGGTCCATGTTGATAGGCAGATGTCCAAAGTCAGAGGCAGGGTTCCTGGTAGAAGTACCAGTCTCCTTTGCCCTTGCAGCATATAACAAGGAGCTTGTATTCAGAAAGGTTCCCTGGCCTTGGGGTTCTCCTCTCCAGAGCTGACAGCCAGTTTGAGGTCCAGCCCTTTGTGTTGGATGTTCTAATGACCACAGGGTAGTCCAGAGTTGCCCTCATGGTTTCCTGTCTTAGCCTTCCGAGACCTGAGTTTGGTGGGTTTACATAGGTTTCTGGTGGGAGTATTGAACAATGGGTTTTGAGAAACCTCAACTCTTTCTGATAGTCATTTTCCTTGGTGTGAGGCTGGATGGATACTCAGCTGTCTTTCCAGTTGAGGACATGATGTATTTGCAACTCCAGGCTTTGAGATGTTTCTTGCAAGAACCCCCAAAGAGATGATGGTTGAAGAGACCTAGCCTCAGAACCAGGTCTGTGTTAGAGAAGGCGGTGGTGTCAGGAAGTAACAACCGAGAGAAGGTCCCACAGATCTTCCTGGGTACATGTGTAGATGGGTGAGGAGATGAGAAGGAAGGAAGGTTTTTGTGGTAAGGCAGCCATCCTCAGCTTCAGGTCTGACAGAGCTGCCAAACAGAATTGGCACTTAACCATCATCAGTGGCCATCAGCCCTGACCCCCACTGGAGGAACATTTCAGTGATTTTCAATGTTGGAGGATGGTACTGCAGACAGTTCCGCTAGTCCTGAGAACATCACTCAGACATCAGGTTGCAGGCATGGCATTTTACATTTGTAGTATTTCCTGTGTTTAAGTGGTGGCATTAGTTCCCTGGTAGCTAGCTCTTGGCAACAGCTGCATTGTAAACTGTGTGTATGACCAGTAGGTAGTCCGTGTAGTCCAATGGTGGAAAACAGGCATGCCTTTGAAGCCAGTATGGTAGTTGTACGTCACCCAGCCAGGTGCTTTCCTTCTCTGAGCCTTGGTTTCTCTGTAAGTTAGTAGGTGTATAGTTACTATAAATGGTCACTTTTGGAAGTGAGATAGTTGGCGTAAAGTAAGCAAACCAAATATGTAATACATGTGAGTGGAGACATTGCAGATGTTTAGGAACCAGTTATTATTAGCAGTAGCTATGGTGGATGCTTGTCCTCCTAGACCCTGGGAGGGCATTTTGAAGGAGGCTGTTAAGAGAAAGAAAGGGCTTGGGGGGACGGCTGAGAGAGGTTCACATTCTCCCTAACTCATTGCTCAGTACAAAAGAGGAAATGGTTTTATTTTGCCGCACATCATTTACCCATCCATTCACCCGTCATGTAGAACATGTTTCTGTAGAGAAAATGTTTATACGTTGGATGTTGTTGTGAGTTGGGGCCTGGACACAAAGAAGGATTTAGAGACATAACCCTCTAGTCCACTTTGTCTCACTCAGGCCTTTGAGGGCAGGAATACAGGGGACATCATCTTCCCAGACCCACAAAGGTCATCCAGAGACATGCATGTTTTCATTGGGCCTGACCCTGTGATTTTTGGGGTCCAGATGAAGGCTGTAGACTAGTCTATGTGGACTTCATACCTTGTGAATGCAGTCCCCCATTGAAGCCCTACCCCATTTCTGCCCACATGCACCTCACTTTTTGGTGGGTTTCCATTCCTGCAGATTGTGAAAAGGATTGAGTTGCTACTGTCTGGTCTCTTGTTCGGTTGCCTCAGGTATTTAACTTTTTGCTGATAATCTTATCCCTGTGTGAAGCCAGGCCAGAGAGACTACTACTGCCTACTCTCAGGGTGCTCACGGATTGGAGGACAGATTGACTGCCATTTCCTGAATCTTAAGT
The DNA here is from genome assembly GCA_030674055.1 of Rhabdomys pumilio. Lineage (NCBI taxonomy): Eukaryota > Metazoa > Chordata > Mammalia > Rodentia > Muridae > Rhabdomys > Rhabdomys pumilio. The sequence continues at coordinate 221,280,785 of JANHMN010000002.1, forward strand.
TCTCTCACTATGGCACTTGTGAAACTAGTTAGCACCTTCTGATGTCTAAGGTATCGGTCTGGCTTGAAAAGTGCTTTGGTGCTGTTTGCTTATGTGACTGAAGTCAGGCTGGTGTCTGGCATTTATGTTGCAGAATTTAGTGAGTTAAAAGCAGTCATAGACTTCCTGCCTAGTGCTAAACAGACTTTTCACTCTGACTGCATGGCCAACCCTCACAGGACTCTGCCCCAGGTTGTATTGGTGGTAGGCCTTGGTCTCATGTTTTCTGTAGCCTTTGTTGCTCCTTGTGAAGAGAAACCTCCATGTTTAGATGGTATTTACAGGCAGAGACCTCCTGAGCATCTGCAACCTAGATGCCCTCCGAGGCTCTGGCTCCATTGCTTTCTGTATGTAATGCCTGTAGTGAGATAGCTCAGACCTATCCTTAGCAAGGTTGTCCAGTTAAGGACTACAGTTGGCACAGTAGCTCTAGCTAGTAACTCTAAAGGTCTGCTGTGATTGTGGTGAAGCTTGCAGTACCAAGGGGCTGGCTCTGAGAGTAGGTCCATGGCACCTAAGAGTGTTCTACAGATGTCCTCAAGTATTCCTTTTTGCTGGCCCCCAGTGAAAGAACAGCACAAAAGCATGTGTCTGGATCTCCAGAGCTAGCTATTCCCACCATGTGTTTCCTCTTTGACTATCATTTTTCCAGGGGAAGTCAGACCTCTTATTGTTTCCTCGGCACCCCAGGCTTGCTTGCTGTGAAAGTTTCCAGGTCCCCCTTTCGGGGGGGGGGGGGGGGCTTTGTTTTCTGAACCTTCATAAATGACTAGCAAAGTTGAACAAACCCAGTACCAGGAAACCCAACACTTCAGCTTCTCCCAGGACTTTGTGTTCAGAAGGGGAGGTCTGCATAGATGCATAGGCTTGAGTTAGAATTTAGAGAACTTGATTACCAGCATTGCTTCAAGTGACCCTTTGGAACTGTGGGCATTTATTTGTTCAGTAACATTGTTTGCACACTCCTCACTTGGCTTGTAGAAGAGACAAGTGATGAGAAGAAGGGCTGAGTGCAGAGTAGTAAAGCACTGGGCAGTGAGCTCACACTGTCCCAGCTCGCCTGCTCTGTGGCCTCCAATGGGCTATGGATGGATCCTTGAGTGTCTCATCAGTAGACAATACTGACTTCAAGGTTCCTAATGAGGCTCGGAGGAATGTTTGTGTAAAGTACTTGGCACCAAGGGTGGTGTGGTGAACATGCTTAATGTGTGGAATCTGGCAGGAGAGAAATAGAATGGAGTCCCCAGGAGGGCCAGGTTGGAGGCTGGTGCCTGGCCACCAAATCCTTTGATGAAGGGCCTGAAGCTGCAGTTCTTAGCAGGGCCTGGATGATCAGGGCTTTCTGCTGCCATGGGCATTGGTGTGGAGAGAAGACAGTTGGCTTCGAGCGGCTGCTTGTACGTCAGGGTTTGTCTCTGAGTCAGTTCAGCGTTTGAGTTGGCCTCGCTGTCTGAATGATAGAGGAGACCCAGTCTTCCAGGAAGTGCTGTGACACAGCCCAGAATGGAAGGGCTACATCCGCTTCTATAACTCAGAGTATCTCTTTTCACTCTCTCCTTTCCTATGGAACATGGTTTTAAGGACAGTGTATCCTTACTGAATACACTGGAGGAAGTGGTAGGGCCTGAGGTTATAGAAGCCTGCTGTTGGGTCTTGCTGTTAGGAGACTGACTCTCCCCTTCTCTGCTCTCTCATGGGGAGAGGTCAACGTGCACCTCAGGAGAGTCTTTGGAGAGGTGTTGGGGAGACGACATGAATGTTTTGGTGTGCCATGTAGCCATGTAGAGTACTCCACTGCCTTGGAGGAATCTCTGATAATGACCAGGGATACCTTAGTGTCCTTGGGCAGCTAATCCTACCCTCCTGGTAACTAAGCTGTGAATACCCCAGTGTGTGACTAGAGGCAGTGTGTTCTTGAGACGCTGGGTAAGCTACTTTCTATAAAACAATTCTTAGCCAGGTATGGCAAGTTCAAGGCCATCTTGGCTACATACTGAGTTATATATAGACTAGCCTGGGCTATGAGGCTAGTTCAGTCTTAAAAAAACAAAAAGCAGACAAACAAAACCAAACAAAATTCCTCCTCATGGAGTTACAGGTTAAAGTTAATGAAGTAAGATTGCATCTAAGCATAAGAGACTGGAGAAATGGCCAGCAGCACATTTGACACCTTGGGCCCTTTGTCACGCCTTCCCTTTGCCTTCCTGTTAACAGTAGAGTTCTGCTTTCCACTGGGGTGTGGCTGGAAGCCGCTGTCTCCTGTGTTTGGGTACAGAGAAGGGAAGGATCTGGTGTTTGAATAATGTTCTAGGAGTGCTTGTTGTGTTTTCTCACCCTCTGCCTAGCTCCCGGCTTCCCAGGAAAGCAGTTAATTGTCCCTATTACAGAGATGAGGAAACAAAGGTCCCAGGATGAGGTCATGGAGCATCATAGTTAAGTGTGAAATTTCTGATTTTTGCTATAGTACTGTTTCTCCTACTCTAGGACGTAACAGTAAGGTGGAGATCCTTGACCTCTATTCTGTACTCTGGTCACATGTGTTTACCCAGCCCAGGCTTTAGTGGACAAGCTAGACTCATTGACTATACACTCTCCAGTCTTGTCCTGGGCATGGTCCTTAGAGAGACGGCTAGGTACCTAGCCTTCCTGGGCCTTCCCCTCCTACAGTGAAGGTGCTCTCTGACATGGAGTCCAGAGCACCTCATCCCTGGACTTAACCCTACTAGTTCATGGTCACAGCCTTGCAGTACCTCTATGGAGAAAAGTGGCACAGGGTTCCAGGTGCTCCCAAGAAACACCTTCCCAGGCTTCCCTCACAACAGAGCCCAATGTACCTTCATCTCTGTGTTTCTATATCCATTCATTAGGTGTTGGGTGGGCCTAGCTGCTGTGTTGGGCACCCCTAGAAGTACCCTAGAAGCAGGGTTTCTCCTGCTTCTGCCAGTTTATGGTTAGCACTCAACTAGGTTGCCTTCATGTCAGCCTAGCCACTTTCTTTAAAAAGTAAGGGAGAGGAGAGGCTGGAGAGATGTCTCAGAGGTTAGAGCACTTAGACTGCTCTTCCAGAGGCCCCAGGTTGTGATTCCCAGCACCTATGTGGTGTATCACAATCATCTGTAACCTCAGTCCTAGCAGGAAATCTGATGCCCTCTTCTGGCCTCTGTAGGTACTCATACAGTCATGCATTCAGGCAAATTTTCATACTATAAAATAAAAATAAATCTCAATTTAAAAAGAACTGTGGCTTCCTTGGGCCTCACTGGATCACTGAACAAACAAGGCACCATGCATGCTCTGGCTTCTCTGTGGCAAGCACTGTAAAGTCTAGTATTGAACATACAGTTAGGGCAAAACCAGCCAGACAAATAATTACAGGGTGTGGTGAGTACCCTGAAGGAAACTAGCATGGGCTGCTCTGTCTGAAAGATGGTTGAGGGCATGCTGAAGCGACAAAGGCCTCGGACTGGTGGCATAAAGGTTTATTTGTCCTTTATGTTACATACCATTCATCCAAGCCACATCACTGTCTTTGGAGAATGGCCTCAGTGGTCTCGGTCAGGTCTGTAGTGCAGATCTGAACACTGTGGGCAAACTAAGCTAGAGAGGAATTTGGAGCCTGGTGGCTAGAAAGGAAAGGTTTTCTCTGTAAAGCTGGGTACAGTGTGTGTGACCTTTGAGAGACAGCATTTAGACTCTGAGCCCTTCTATAATGTCCCCTTGTCCTTGCTTGAGCCCCCTGAGCATCATCTGTTGTGGCCTTAGTGTTCCTCCTGTAGCCTCAGAATCAGAGCTTCTTACAGCCTCTTTTTTTTTTTTTTTTTTGGTTTTTCGAGACAGGGTTTCTCTGTGTAGCCCTGGCTGTCCTGCCGTTCACTCTGTAGACCAGGCTGGCCTTGAACTCAGAAATCCGCCTGCCTCTGCCTCCCAAGTGTTGGGATTAAAGGCATGCGCCACCACCGCCCGGCTTCTTACAGCCTCTTATCATGGTTGCTCCCACAGCTCCAGAGAGCTGGAAACCCATGCTCCTAGAGGCTTCTAGAGAATCTGCTTGTTGGCCCCCTGAGAGCAAGGCCAGGAGCTGAGTGCTGGGAGCTGTGGGAAGAGTTGGTGGGCACCATGGAGTTGATCTCAAGCGTCTCTACTTGCCTTCCTGGCTCAGCCCTTGGTGCTCTCATGCTCTCCTTTCAAGAAGAGGTCTGAGGTGGTGCTGGGCTAGCCTTTGAGAGGCTGTAGTGGCTGTGTGCCCAGGCACAAGTATTTGTACTCTACTCTCACCTCCTAGGAACCAGGCCCATCCTGGGGGAAGCAGGGAGGAGCTCCTTTTTATAGCCGCATAGAGGCTTTGTGTATAGGCTCTGCTGCTTCCTTCCGGCTCTTGCCCTTCCCGTGTTGGCCAGAGGCCCTGGCTTCAGCAAAATTCAGGAGTAAATGGGTGAGGCTTTCTCCAGCAAAAGACTGGCATCTCCTCTATTGAGCCCAGGCCTGGCAGAGAGGAGTTAGGTAAGCAAGAAAAAGAGATGGCCCAGTCCTCGATCCTGAGGAGTTTAAAATCCAGAAGCAGATGGGAAACCAGGGCTTACAGGAGACAGTACTTACTTAAAGTGCTGAGGGCTGAGCCCAAGGGCCCAGATCTTTCTGGCATCCTAACCTTTTCTGTATAGTCTCTTCCCCATTGATTGACACATCAGCACGGGGTAGAGGATCTTGAAGTGACGCAGACCATAGACACTATGAAGAATATACTGGTCCAACCAGTGAGAGAACTATGGTCCACAGCAAGTTTGATACCACTTGTTTGTGGATCTAATTTTTCTTCAGCTCAAGTGGAACATTCATTTCGGGTTGACTTCCTGGAGATATGACTAAGTTAAAAGCCTTATAAAGTGACTCTTGGGCACATGTGTACCTGAGGGTCAGAGAGTCCTTGGCTTGGCCATAGCTGTGGTAAGAATAAGGCCTTGACAATATAATTTCTGGCTGTGTAGGTTGATGTGAGTATGTGCTGGGGAGATTCCAGCCTCAGGCCCAGATAGTGCATTCACAGAGTGGTTAGCCTGAGAAAAAGCAGAGGAAAGCCTCTGTTAGCCCACAGGTTTCTCAGCCTCAGGTGGTGGGTGGTCGGCACAGGTATAGAGTTCCCTCCTTGGACAGGTTAGGGGTTTGACACAGGCAGTGATGGTCCTTCTCTAAGGACCACTTCTGCAGCCCACTTAATGGTCTCACCTGATGCTTCACATACTAGAAGCAGCTTTTCTCTTCCCACCTCAGTCACTTCCTCACCCACAACAGTAAAAGAGTGTAATGTGCTTGTGTTGGGCCCTTTCATGGGACCATTTAGTATATCTACCAGGGAGGTTCAGAAGGTAACAGTGGCACTTTATCAGGGGTTTTGTGGAAGGCCTCTTGAGTCCAGCATTGATATGAGAGTACTCGGCGTCAGGTTGATTTCTGCTCTGAGAACTGGCCTACGACATGACGTACATGACGTTCATCCTAGTGTGGAAGTGTGTAGGTGGGCGATGGGGTGAGTGCTTACTAACCTAGTGTGGAAGTGTGTAGGTGGGCGATGGGGTGAGTGCTTACTAAAACTGGGGGTGGGGTGGGGTGGGGTCACAAGGTAGTTGAAGACAGAGACTAGACCTTTCTCTGGGGCCTTGCTTTTCTAGGAAGCAAAAGGGGAGTGGCTTTGGCTGCAGGACCTAGGGAATGTGGCAGGTGCTATGGAGGGGCTGGGCTGGGAAGCAGGAAAACCTCCTGGCTTATAAAGAAGTAAGAAGTGTGTTATCTCTAAGCCTCCAACCTGATGACTCCCTTTGTCATTGAGAATTAACCTGTGACCTTCTTTTGGGGCTTTAAGACTGGTCCTACAAGCAAGAGGTTAGAGAATGTGCTGAGTAGTTATGGCAAGGGAAACCCCCTCCAGCTCCTCAGCCCCTCTCCCTCCTATCTCCTCTTCACTCTGAAGCTGCTTTGTTTTCTTTGTGGTAGAGAGAGCTCAGATTTTCCCTTCTCCTCCTGACCATTGCTTGTCCTCTGCCCTTTGGGCGGGGCGTGCATAGGCAGGGCAGCAGAGAGGCCTGCAGGCTTGAGGCTGTGAGGGCTCACTTGTCTGCTGGGCAGGAGCAGCTTGCCCAGCCAAGAAAGACGCTCAGTAGAGTTTTCTTTTCTTGCACATTTGTTAAGTTTCTGCTAGGTATGGAGCAGTTAAGATGGTAGACGTGGTTTGTGTCCTCAAGGAATTTACAAAAATCAGCCAAATAGCCCCAGAACACACATAGAGCTGAGAGATAGCTCATTCAGTGGGTAAACACACTTGATGTGCGAGCCTGACAACCTTTGATCACTGGAATCCATGATTGTCCTCTGGTCTTCCCAAGAGTTACGGGATGTGTGCATCCTTACACATCACATGGACACACATATACACACACAAATAATAATAATAGAATTTAAAACTCTGTGTGTGTGTGTGTGTTAATTATATGGCTTTTATTATAAGAGTGCCACAAAGCAGCCTGAGTCCTGCCATTCTCCTTGTGTTGCTCCCACTAGGCTGCTTCCCACAGAGCACAAGCCAGGGGCACATCAGCTTGGCTTTGAGATATTGTTGGCTCTGTCACTTGCCAACTGTCACCTTGGGCAGGATCATTAACCACTCTGTGCTCAGTGTCTTTGCTTGGGGAATGGGAACCCTAATACTTGTCTCACAGTATTAGTTGTAAGGATGAAACAGTTCAGTTTAATTAAGAGCTTGGTGTAATAAGTGTAGCAAACATGCCAGTAATGAGTGACAGGATACCACCAGATGCCACTCCTGCTGCCGCTGCTGCCCTCTACCTGCAGAGGCAACAACCTCATCCTCTGTGCTTTGCAGTTTCTGAGAATGTCCATAGGCTGTTTAACGCAGCCTATTAGCATGGGGCAAACCTAACCCTTCCTCTCATGGCTGAGCTCTGACTCCTAGTGTGTGTCCTCCTTACAGCCACTCATTATGAACAACAGTTGGCTGGACTGGCAGGATTGCACTAATGAGAAGCAGAAATCAAAAAAATTTCAAAACGAATATATTTTGAGGTTGAGGAGACAACTTGGGGGAGTTGGTTCTCTCCTTCTACCATGTGGGTCCTGGGGTTTGAACTCAAGGTCATCAGGCTTGGCCACCGGTGCCTTCTGCTGCACCATTTTGCTAGGCCTGAGAAAATAGAATCTTGATGGGTGAAGTTTTCAGTTCATATTGTTGGTATACCCAGAGGGGCGTAGCCAGAAGCCTAGGGTTTGGGGTAAGAGAAAATAATATTTGCTTTGAAGTGAGAGTGTGTGTGTGTGTGTGTGTGTGTGTGTGTGTGTGTGTGTGTTTTCCTTAGGTGGACAGATAGGAATAGGAAGTGAGCAGTTGGAGTGTAGTGCCAGACATTTAGAGGCTAGAGATGTGAGTTGTTTGTATACCAGAAGGACTTAAAGCAGTGGGCATGACTGTCATTGAGAAGAAAGCAGAGCACAAGAACTGAGGACTGTGGCCTGTGTTTTACTGAGTTGGCCTTTAGCACACAAAGCAGCAGAAAAGGCTGGGTAAGGTTGTGTGGAAAAAGTCAAGAGCAGAACACCAAATAGAAGGGAGGTTGTGCACACAGCACCACAGATGTCTCCCTACTGTTCCATTCTTTTCGTGACCTCATAGTTATCTGCTTCCCCATCTGTTTCCTCCATCAGTCTGGGATTTTCTGAAGGGCAGGAACTCAGTGCCCATTGATCTGTTTCCCCAGGACCCAACTTAGGGCCTGGGGTGGAGCAGATAGATGCCTGGTAATTAACAGAGTCATGGACTGAGTAAATGAGCTTCAGGTGACTGAGGTCTCTTCTGGCTCTGTGTTCCTTGTGGGGCCTTTTTTCCCTTCCTCCCTCCCTTCCTCCCTCCCTCCCTTCCTCCCTTCCTTCCTTCCTTCCTTCCTTCCTTCCTTCCTTCCTTCCTTCTTTCCTCCTTCCTTTGGGACTTAACATATGCTGTTACTACTTTAAATAAACTATGTTTTAGGAAAGATGGCTGCCTGCCTGGGCAGTGTGAAGCCTTCTGTGACCTTTCTTTTTCTTTATGTACCCATTATCAGTGTTGGTACTACTACGAGGACTCTCTAGAACCCCTATCTGCCATGAATCACCATGATGAGACCTCTTGGGTCCCATCCTTCATTTGCCTAAACAGGAAAGCCATCTAGAATCTGGTCTCTAGGTGGCCTTGTGTATGGGTAAGGATTGTGTACTGAAGTAATTTGTACAGAGCACTGCAACATTCCATGTACTGGGAGACTGTAGACCTCTGTCCAGCTGTCTGGATGGCTGCTTCCTGTTTACCAAGGTAGGAAAGAAGCTGAATGCAGAGTTAGGCAGAGCTCTTCTTGGTCAGGTGTTGGAGGCAATACCTTGTGTGTGTAAACTAACAGTTTGGCTATAGTTCTGAGGAGAGGTCACTGTTCTTTCTTCCATAGTTGCTGCTGTGACAATAGCTGCTTGCTGCACAGGCACAGGAAGGAGACTGTGTCTTGGCACCACCTTCTCTTTGCCATGTGACCGACCCTGTGGAGGATATTTATCTGTGGGGCTGTTTGGAAAGTGGTTTTGTTGGAGGTGGGAATGCTAGGACATGAGTTAAGTTAAGGTTTGGGGTTTTGTGGCTTGACTCCCTGGCCTGTGTACTAAAGACCCCTAAAAAGGTTTAGTGCCCCATTATTTTTATTCTCTTTTTCTGGTGTTCCTGCTAGTGAACTCTGACTGGATTATAGACTACTTACCAACAACACCCGTCTGCCGTGGATGCACAGCATGGTTGTCCCACTGTGCATGCACAGAGATGATGACAGGCATGTGCTTAGAGATGATGACAGGCATGTGCCTAGCCTGGTGTCTGGCAAGACTCTGCCTTCAGGAGACAAGCACCCTTTCTCAGGCTACAGACTGACTGCCATTTAGCTTGTCCTTGTGACAGCATTGTTTCTTCTGCCTACTCAGTGAGTTGAGTCCTGTCTGAGGTGTAAGAACCTGTTCAACAGAAGAAGCAGGCTCTAACCCAGCCCTGAGTGCCGCCTTCACGGCTGTCAGAGTGCATGGGGTTAGTTCGCATCTGGTGCCTCAGATGAGAAGTCTTTTACAGGGATACGGGCATGTCTAAAGGTTCTTGCTGTCTGTGTAAGTGTCATTCAGATGCTACACTCCGAGTAAGGCTGATCTCTAGTCTCAGGGTCTCGAGTTGAGTTAGGAGTCTGTCCCTGGGTTGAGAAAGGCAAAACAGAGAGGAAAGGACATGGAGAGGGAATATTAGCCTTCTGGAGTCCCTGCCTCATCAGACAAACTTTGATTTTACAAACTTAGTCTTCCTCATCTGCCTCAGATATTAGAAAGGCAGCAAGCACATTTCAACTCCTACGAAAGCCAAAATAGAAGATTGAAATGATGGGACAGATGAGGGCTGGTCCCCCAGTGGATGTTTGGGTAGGGGGTACTAACTGATGGTCTTGTAACAAATCCAGAAAAGACAACAGTTCATCTTTGCAATTTCAGATCTGTTGTGTTCTTTCTCTCTCTCTCTCTCTCTCTCTCTCTCTCTCTCTCTCTCTTTCTCTCTCTCTCTCTCTCTCTCTCTCTCTCTCTCTTCTGGACGTACTTGTGAGTTACACATGCCTGCACTGTGGAGTTTACTATAGACTCAGAAATAGTATCTTAGCTCATTTTTGCATATACTCGTCAATGAGACCTGTGCCCCACAGGGTACTCATCTTTTAAGGCCTAATTGTGAGCTGGAAATAACTGCTTGGATTATTTTCCTTGTGGCCTTTATCTTCCAAAACAAAACTCTTAGAGACTTGAGTTTTCCCTCTGAGCAGAGCCCTGGCAGGCAGCTGTGTCATCTCCCCTAGGGCTGTCTTTCTCAGGACCCATGTCAGTAACACCATGCACACAGACAGGTGCTTCTCAGCAAGGTCCTTATCTTGTGAAGTGAGAAGAATTCAGTTTTCCAGCTTGGGAAACTGAATCTTAGAGAGTGAGGGACTACCTGACCCTCACAGATGGAATTGAAGGGCCCTGTGGTTCTTGGTTCTTCCTGCTAGGGGCAGCTTCAGGAACAGGTATCTGGTCAGGGCAGACTTTCTGAGGGCTTAGGAGTAGGAAGGTCTCCACTAGGGGCTCTGAGAAGCACAGACCATCAGGATTCTGCCTGGTATACTAGATTGTCTGGCCTTAGATCTACCATGTGATGTTAGTCCCTGGCATAGGTGCGGGTGGTTCCTCAGTATTCAAATCTTTTTGAGAAAAGCCTGTCATGGTAGCTCACACCTAGTGATCTCAGCACTCTAGAGGCTGAATCTGGAGATCTGCAAGATCCAGGGCTGTCTATCTCAAAAAAGGCAGAAACAGAAGTAACAAAAGAAAAACCAAGTCTCAATTTTCTTATAAGAGTTTATAAAGATTAAGTGTGAAGGACTGGGTGCCCCTTGCTTCCCAGGCAGCCCAGGCTATTCCTAAAGCCTGGGTAAGCCTTCTCACTTGGCCCAGAGCCCTTGTCCTTGGAGTAGTGCTTATACAATGCTCCTGACAGGCTGTCCTTGCTAGACTGTGCCCATTCAGGTTATGGTGAGCCTGCAATTGGGCCATTGTCACATCATGGTCCCTGGTTGTGGAAATCTGACCTTGTCTTCAGAGAGTATCTTTTCACTTCCCAGCCCTTGGACATCAGGGCCTCTCTGTATCCTGGACTTATGTTTTCACTAATGTTCCTCCAAATGCTGTTCTCCCATAGTTTTTAGGAAGAAGGGAAAGCTGGCTCATGGGTCTTCCAGGCATAGGGAGTAAATATCTAAGCACCTGCAAATGCATGCACACATGAACTTGTACACACACAGTCATTCCTGACATAAGAAGGGCTCACCAGACAGTGGCTGGGCTGGCAGTTTTCCTCTTCTCTTACGCAACTAAAGCAGAGGCTGTGTCTGATGAGAGAGTCTCTTCCATGTGATGGCAGCTTCTGGGAATGAGCCTGGGCTCTCTCTACCCTTCTCCCTCCCCCCTCTTCCTCCCCCTCCCCCTCCCCCTCCCCCTCCCCTCCCCCTCCCCCTGCCCCTGCCCCTCCCTCTCTGTGTGTGTGTGTGTATGTGTGTGTGTGTGTGTGTGTGTGTGTGTGTGTGTGTGTGTCTCTCTCTCTCTCTCTCTCTCTCTCTCTCTCTCTCTGTTTGTCCTGAAACACAGGCTGTGCTCTCATGGCCTAGCAGGCTATTTCATTGCTGTTAGGTCCTTCTCAGTCTGTTTCTGGCTTCATAGACATAGAGGGCATCAGGACCATGCTGGTGTTTCCTTAAGGGAGGAGGAAGAAGGGATCAGTGGGACCACTATGGGCTTAGAAGAGTGATGTGCCTGGCCTCTCTGCTCTATGCCTCCCTGGTTCCTATTTAATCATATGTCTGTTCTAACTTCAGATTCTGTGCAAATGTGTCTGTAACACAGAGCAGGCCAGAGCTCACCTGGGCCTACTGGCTCTGTGCACATAGACACATATGTGCATATGTATGTGCACACACCATACATGTGTGCACATATATATGTAGGGGAACTATATGTGGCCTACCCATGTGCCTTAGACAGACTTTATAACTGCTCGTCTACTGTGTATACACCTTATTGTATATAGCCTGTGGGGGCAGCAGCAGGAAAGACCTTAACTGTGGATCATGTAGGTATGTGTGCATGCACACGCATGGGTGAATGTGTAGGAGGGGAATGATAGCTTTGACTGGAAGAGTATTCTAGTTTCTGTTTCAAAGGGCAGAGTTTGTGGTGGTTGTGTGGTGTGTAATGTAGGCATTTCCTCCTCATGGAAGCTCTTCCTTCCACCTTTAGAAACTGTGTTATCAAGTTGTGGTTTGTGACCCAGCACCCCCACCCTCATTCCAGAACTGAGTAGAAGACCTCCATTTTACTCCATCCCTTATGCCTTTTCACTTGGCAGATCCATAAGCCTGCATTTTTTTCTCATTTTTTGTATTCAGTGGGTACTGGAAGGGGCTCTGTCTCCCATGGAGTGTGAGGAACATACATTTATTACTGAGCAGCCTGAGGCATTGACCGGATGATTACTTCAGGATGCAGCTTCCTATTTGGATCTCTAGTAGGAGACAATCCAGTGTTAGAACTTGCCAGGCCAGGATCCAGGTTGCCATAGGGCAGGAACATTTGCATGTAGGAATGACTTGGGTTGGAAGGATCAGAGAGAGGGCAAGACAAAAGCTCAAAGTAAATCTCTGAGCCCCATCATGAGAACCTCAAAGGCTGTAAAGGGAGTGGATTCATGGTAGGTTAATGGGTATTCACAGGAGGAATACGAATGGACCTACAGGACCAGGTGTCCAAACAATGTTTTATGGTTCAGAAGAGTCAGGAAGGAAAGCTAGTTGGCGAGAGCTGTGGCCACCAACAGGAAAGTTCAGACTTCCTGCTGGAGGATAGACCTGGGGGTTTTTGCTGAGGGGGCAGAATTGGTTCCAGGTAAAGCCAGTGCTGTTTGTGGTAACAGAGCTATCGATAGGACCACAGTGTTGCCATTGTTCCATGAGGCTACTGTGGCTGACTGGATGTTCCAGGCATGCTTGTCTTTAGAACTAGAATCTAAGGGCAATTTACTCAGAAGGGGGACTGGTCAGAACATTTTAATAAGTTCCCAAGCTGAGGGAAAGCTCACTGTCAAGCCTGAATCTCTTTTCTTGGGCTGAGTGTTTTCTTCTGTCCAGATTCCCAGCTAGTTCAAGGATGGAGTGGGTGTACAGTCAGGGCAACTGTGGCAGGACCTCTCAGACCTAAGTGGGCTGAGAACACACATCTGAGCAAGTGCTGGCCAAGGAAGAGCTCCCTTTTTGTGGGGCACACAGTTTCCATGCTTTTGGGGCCACTTTTGGTCTCTCCAGCATCCTCTCTGATGTTCTTATCACCTTTGTAAGTGTAGCAGTGGATTCAGGGCAATTGTCTCTGCTCAAACTCACACTTAATGTGCTGTAGAGCTAGATTCTAGTCTATGCAGCCTACTACCCCATCACCCTGAGAAACTGAGTCAGACCCTTAGCTCTTTAGTCCGTAAGACTGCAATTGGAAGGAGCTAAATGAGTCACTAGCTTACAGTTGTTCTGTCTGTCACTCAGGTTAGTAGCCAGTACTGATTATTTACCTCTCAGGCTCATGTACTTGCCTCACCTTTGCTTGTGAACGTAGGGAACAGTTGAGAATCCCTTTGTAACTGAGATAAAGATACCAAGCACAGTGCAGACATTCTTGGACAGCCTGGGCCTAAACTAGAACTTGGCCTTTTGCTAAGACTTGTGTGGGTATGTATTGGGTGTGGATCATTTCAGGATTTGCCAGTTTTCTGGAACTGATCCAAGGTTCTGTCTGGGATTCTGAGACCAATCTAGACTTGCCCAGCCCAGCCTCTAGGACTTTACAGTTGGGTCTGCATATGTATTGTGTTAGAAAGTGATCCACAAGGAACTAACTGCTTTGGATTCCTGTTCCTTCCACTTCTTTTCCAGGTCTAAGTATATAACCTGTACTTCCAGTAATGGAACAAAGATAGGGCAGGGGTAGCACATACCTGCCTGTCCCCAAAGAGCCTTCGCCTTTAACAACAACAGAAGAGTTCTATTCTTAGATAAGCCCAACTCTCTGTCACATGGGGATAACTGAGTGGGTTCAGTCTGTCTCAGAGAAAGGGTTTTCTCTTTGTGGTCCAGACCCTGAAGAAGGAGGCTATGGAAGTGACCGAGAAGCGCAGGCTGTGCTTCCTTTGGTGATGACTGAGGACCTCAGCCTGACCGTGGCCTTTACTATCTTTGCAGTTGATATCCGTGAAATCAAGGAGATCCGCCCAGGAAAGACTTCACGGGACTTTGACCGCTACCAAGAAGACCCTGCCTTCCGGCCAGATCAGTCACACTGCTTTGTCATCCTCTATGGAATGGAATTCCGCCTGAAGACCCTGAGCCTGCAAGGTGGGAGACACAGGCTTAGAGGAGGTGGGGTGTAGGTAAGGGGAAAGCCCAGCTGCACTCGCTCTTGTGGGAGACATGTGCCCTTGGCTCAGCTGTTGCTCTGCTCACAGCCACATCTGAGGATGAAGTGAACATGTGGATCAAAGGCTTAACTTGGCTGATGGAGGATACACTGCAGGCAGCCACACCCCTGCAAATCGAGAGGTAAGACTCATCTTCATGTGGTTAAGGCTAGATATCTTGGGGCTGGAGAGATGGTTCAGTAGTTAAGAGCACTGACTGCTCTTCCACAGGTCCTGAGTTCAAATCCCAGTAACTACATGGTGACTCAACCATCTCTAATGGGATCTGATGCCTTCTTCTGGTGTGTCTGAAGACAGAGACAGTGCACTCATATACATTAAATAAATAGGTCTTAAAAAAAGAAAAAAAAAAAAAGACTAGATATCTTAGAACCAAGGGAAGAGAGGCAGAGACTTCAGAACCCCTGTGCAGACAGTAACTGCTCCCCCCCCCCCCCCCCCCCGCCCCAGACTTTAACTTAGCTGGAGAAGGGATCCTTACCTCAGGCTTCACTCTCTTTTCAGGTGGCTCCGGAAGCAGTTCTACTCAGTGGATCGTAACCGAGAGGATCGGTAGGTATTAAGCTGAGGTGTATGCCTAACCAGTAGGTAGAGGCACCCACAGCATTGGAGGTATTAAGCTGAGGTGTATGCCTAACCAGTAGGTAGAGGCACCCACAGCATTGGAGGTATTAAGCTGAGGTGTATGCCTAACCGGTAGGTAGAGGCACCACAGCATTGGAGCCAGAGGGCCCAGAAGACTGAGCTACAGTGGGAGTGGTTAAGGGTTCTAACACAGAAGTAGTTCATGCTGCTGAGAGTGGGCTACAAAGCTGGATCTGGGTCTTAGAGGTGTGACTAGCAGTGCAGCCAGAGGACCAGGAGCTGGAGGAAGCAAAGACCAGATGGCAGGCTGTCAGTGCAGTGTTATACTGTTGCAGGGCCCTCTGATAGTCTGCAGAGGCTGGAAGCCATGAGAGGTGTAAAAGAATGACCTTCTCTGACTTAGTTTCCTCAGCATCCTAGATAGGCTTACTGTTGCTGCAGTGAAACACCATGAACAAGCAACTTGAGGAGGCAAGGGGTTATTCAATGTAAATTTACTCATTGCTGTTCACCACCAAAGGATGTCAGGACAGGAACTCAAACAGTGCAGGAACCTGGAGGCAGGAGCTGAGGCAGAGGCCATAGAGGAGTACTGCTTACTGGCTTGCTCCTCATAGCTTACTTTTAGAGCCCACGACCACCAGCCTAGAGATGCCCCCCACCTACTAACATTGGGATGGGCTGTCCCACATCAATCACTAATTAAGAAAATGCCCTGCAGGCTTGCCTACAGCTGGATCTTACAGGGATGCTTTCTCAAAGGAGGCTCTCCTGATGACTCTGGCTTGTGTCAAGTTGACATCAAACTAGGCAAACACACTCAAGATCATACCACTGTAGAGGGCTGCTAGGCAGGGTCTGACCATTCTGGGTGGAAGGGAGAGGGCTCAGATTGAGGTGATAATGGCAGGAATTAGCTGGATTTGGGCTATATTGTTTAAAATTGCTTCAGGAAGTCAGAGATCAATAGGTGTTTGACTTGAGCAGCTGGAAAGTAAAGTTGCCATTGGCTGAGACAAGAAGACAGTGGGAGGAACACATTGTAGGGGGCTTAGGGTCCAGTGTGGGTGTAAGTTTTATGGTGCAAATGAGGAGGTAGGGCTGGAGGTAGTAACATAGGTGTAACAGGTGAAATGGAAAGTCTCGGGATCCCAGATAAAAATTCATGGACCCAGATAGCAAGAAAAGGGGATGTTATGTGTAGTAAAATTGTGGGAAAAGTAGCTCCAGCCCACTGGTGAGCAGCTTAGGAGCATAAGGGGAGTGCAGGTGAGTTTTGTAAGAGTTTTACCTAGAGAGTGAGGGGCAACAGTTACAGAAGTGAGCACAGGAAGGCAGAAAGAGCAGCATGCTTTTATGGTGGCGGGAAAGGGAGGAGACAGAGGCTTTTGTCTCCTTGGTGAATATGGGGCCCTTTGACAACAGCTTCCTGGCTGACTGACGGTCAGGTGGCCTAATGCTCCCTGCAGAACTGACTCTAGAGCACTGGTTCTCAATCCCTTAGAAGGGTTGGATGACCCTTTCACAGGAGTCGCCTAAGACTATCTGCATATCAGATGTTTATACTAGGATTCATAACAGTAGCACAGTTACAGTTATGAAGAAGTGTAAAATAATTTTCTAGTTGGAGGTCACCACAACATGAGGAGAAAGCGTATTAAAGGTTGTGCAGCATTGGTTTAGAACTACTGTTCCAGAGCATTCAGTCGTTGGTGAGGATCTGAGCCCGACTTAGGGAATTTCGGTCCTTCCTGCCTGGCTTTAGGCCGAAAGAGGGTGAGCTCCGTTTTCCCAGCTCCCACTCCCAGGAGAGCATCCTGTTCCATCTGGTTCATCCTGTGGTGGTCCTAGCTGCCATGCCTGGAGGGTGGCTTGTGTCACCCCTCCCCCCTTCCCCTCCCGTCTTCCCCACTCTCTTCCCCTCTGTCTTTCTCTCTTAAGTTCTGTTCCTGGAGCCAGTTTACTGTCCAGCCTCAGGAATGTGCCCAGGCAGCAGCAGTTACATGTAGCTAAGGGGGTACATGATTCCTTCCCTGCTGCATATTCTGGAGGCTGTGGGTCCCAGGATATCCCAGTTAGTGGCAGTGGGCACTGCCCTGTCCTGTACAATCAGGAGCTCAGAGCTGGGGAGAAGCTGTTGGAGATGGCTTATTCTGCTCCCACCCCAGCCTGGCCTGCTTTCCTGAGCTTGGTCACTTTTGGAGTATTGGGTTTTCTCTTTCACATCCAGAAACTGAGGCCCAGAGAAAGGAAGGGACTTTGATCTATCACACCATCAAGTTCGAAACAGGTTCCCAGAGTATCGGTGTTTACCTGTCCATCCTTAGGTAGGCTCAGCCTAAAGTCAAGGGAATCCTTTTTTTCTCCTCAGTATATCAGCCAAAGACTTGAAGAACATGCTGTCACAGGTCAACTACCGGGTCCCCAATATGCGCTTCCTCCGAGAGCGGCTGACGGTAATGGACACTTGGGGCTGTCTACTGGCAGGGCAGGGGAGGTCAGCGTCTCCTCACAAGGGGCCTGACTGGCAGTCCTGCTCTGTACTATGCAGGACCTTGAACAGCGCAGCGGGGACATCACCTACGGGCAGTTTGCTCAGCTGTACCGCAGCCTGATGTACAGCGCCCAGAAGACGGTGCATGAGCCTCTCACCCTCCCCTGCCCTTGACCCAACTCCTCTGCCTCCTCTCATAGCCCTGCTGCCCTGCTTTTGAGTTTTTGGGTGCCATTGCTCCAGCCATCGCCCCAGAGCATCTGCTCCCTAACCTTTTCTTAAGAGCCCCTTTCCTGCACGGTCTCCCAGGGCTCTCCTCCTGACCAGATTCTGTTCTCTGCAGATGGACCTTCCCTTCTTGGAAACCAACACTTTGAGGTTTGGTTTGGAACAGCCAGTTGGGCTTTTTCTCTGGGTGGTTTCAGATTCAGGTGGGAAGCGGTAGGTGGGATGGGGCATAATAAACCACTGGGTATCTACATTAGCCAGGGGCCCCTTGTCTATTGATCAAGTCAGCTAGCTGTCAGACACTATGTTCTCTCCCTGCAGGACTGGAGAGCGGCCGGAGCACTGCCAGGTGTCCCTTTCTGAGTTCCAGCAGTTCCTTCTTGAGTACCAGGGGGTATGGCTGGGCCAGGGAGCCAGGATGCAGGGTGGGTTCATCATTGGTGGCCTCTTCCATGACTTCCTCTTTATCTAACAGGAGCTGTGGGCTGTGGACCGGCTCCAGGTACAGGAATTTATGCTCAGCTTCCTTCGAGACCCCTTGCGAGAGATTGAGGAGCCATACTTCTTCTTGGATGAGGTAAGCCTCACCTTTCCCACCATTCTGTTAGAGAAAACAGGTGGGGTGACCAGAGCCGACCTGTGCTCTAAAAGCTGTGTATGCAACCTACTGCCTACTTTGCCGGTGGAGTTGAGACTAAACGTACTCTTGTATACCTACTTCCATCCCAAGTGGCAGCCAGGACTCATTCACCTTCTCCTCCGTGTTATTCTTGTAGCTTGTCACCTTTCTGTTCTCCAAAGAGAACAGTGTGTGGAACTCACAGCTAGATGCTGTGTGCCCAGAAACCATGAACAACCCACTCTCTCACTATTGGATCTCTTCCTCACATAATACGTGAGTATGCCTCTTTCTGTTCATCCAGCCTTTTCTAAGGAGGGAGGAAGGCCCACCAGACCATATATGCCTCTCCTTGCTTATCCAGGTATCTGACTGGGGACCAGTTCTCCAGCGAGTCCTCCCTGGAAGCCTATGCTCGCTGCTTGAGGATGGGCTGTCGCTGCATTGAGTGTACGTTGGGTCTAAGATTTGGAGAGGGGTGGTGAGAGGCCTGCCTGTTTGACCATGATGTTACTGTTCCCTAGTGGACTGCTGGGACGGGCCAGATGGGATGCCAGTCATTTACCATGGGCATACTCTCACCACCAAGATCAAGTTCTCAGACGTCCTGCACACCATCAAGGAGCATGCTTTCGTAGCCTCAGAGTGAGTAGGTGTGGAGGTCACAGGCAACCTCCAGGTCCTCTCCTTCCTGGGACTCCATGTGAGGCTGCCCCACTCCTCTTGTCTCCTGCTCTCCCTCCAGACACTTTCCTGAGTTCTTTCCTCTGCTCCCTATATCTGGCTAGCACTGAAGTGCGTCTCATTCTCAAACAGCCCTGTCTGTAACTGTGGTCGCAGGTTATCTGCTTTTCCTTCGTTGTTCATAGGAAAAAATGTTTCCTATGAACCACTCAGCCACTAGCTCCCACCAAGCCTGCAGTGGCCACTGCACTGAGAGGATCCTCAAGTGCATGTGGGGGCTGCTTCTCATTTTTCCTGACCTGTTTTCTGTGGAATGTCTTATTGCTAGGGCAGCCTCAGCAACTCAGAGGCTCACTTCTACAACACTTGCAACTTCTTGGTTCCAGCTGCCTCCTGTTGAACCCCCACCCCCACTCCCAGGGCTCCCTGTCTTCAGAGGGTCCTGTGGATAAGGTGCCCAGGCCCTTGACAACATTATTTCACTTTGTAAGGAACTGTTTGGACTGAGGTTTGACCCAGAATAACTGTAGCAGCAGTGTCACTGTGCTGACCTGTTGCCTTCAGGTACCCAGTCATCCTGTCCATTGAGGACCACTGCAGCATTGCCCAGCAGAGAAACATGGCTCAGCACTTCAGAAAGGTGCTTGGCGACACACTCCTTACCAAGCCCGTGGACATTGCTGCTGATGGGCTTCCTTCTCCCAACCAGCTCAAGAGGAAGATCCTTATTAAGGTGTGGCATCATTGGTGGTAGAAACGTTGCATTAGGAGATGGGGCTAGGTGTGGAATGGTTTTGCCATGACCTGGTCTGCTTCAACAGCACAAGAAGCTGGCTGAGGGAAGTGCCTATGAGGAGGTGCCTGCCTCTGTGATGTACTCCGAGAATGACATCAGTAACTCCATCAAGAATGGTATCCTCTACTTGGAGGACCCCGTGAATCATGTGAGGTCTAGCTGAGCCTGGACATGGTGGGGCAGTGTGTTGAACTCTGGCTTACAGGTCCCCTTTGGTCTCTTCCAGGAGTGGTATCCCCACTACTTTGTTCTGACTAGCAGCAAGATCTACTACTCTGAGGAGACCAGCAGTGACCAGGGCAATGAGGATGAAGAGGAGCCGAAGGAGGTAGAATTGTTGAAGGGCTTGGGTTCAGCTGAATGAGAACTTGGTAGTCACTGGGTATCTCTGTTTTCCTGTCTAGGCCAGTGGCAGCACAGAGCTGCACTCAAGTGAGAAGTGGTTCCATGGGAAGCTCGGGGCTGGGCGAGATGGGCGACACATTGCCGAGCGCCTGCTCACTGAGTATTGCATAGAGACTGGGGCTCCTGATGGCTCCTTCCTAGTGCGAGAAAGTGAGACCTTCGTGGGTGACTACACACTGTCTTTCTGGTAACTTGCATCTAGCACCATACTTATGTTTAGTTTCTGTATACAATAGACTGAACTGGACATTATTGGTTAACATTTCAGCCTTGGGTCTAGGTTTTACATAGAACATAATTCATTTTTACACAGGCATGTGTGAACTTAAACATGCATGTTTGATGATGTGTATTTCCTCCTCCAAGCTTCTTTGGAGAATGGCCTCCCTTTTTGAAGTTATGCCTTGCCTAGTTATGTATTCTTTGGAGCTCTGACCTGTTTTTGATGCCTCTCCCATCCTGTCTTCCCACAGGCGGAATGGGAAAGTCCAGCACTGCCGTATCCACTCCCGGCAGGATGCTGGGACTCCTAAGTTCTTCTTGACGGATAACCTTGTCTTTGACTCTCTCTATGATCTCATCACACATTATCAGCAAGTACCCCTACGCTGCAATGAGTTTGAGATGCGCCTTTCAGAGCCTGTTCCACAGACAAATGCCCATGAGAGCAAAGAGTGAGGAAAGGGACAGGGAGGGGAGCAGGGGCAATGGTAGGACTGGTCAGGGCCTAACTCCGTTGATTTTCAGGTGGTACCACGCAAGCCTGACTAGAGCTCAGGCTGAACATATGCTGATGCGAGTACCCCGGGATGGGGCCTTCCTGGTGCGGAAACGCAATGAGCCTAACTCATATGCCATTTCTTTCCGGTGAGGCATGCTGGACAGGTGTGGGTTCTTACTGGGGTCTGGGATGTCTTCCTTGCTGACTGTCCTGTCCTTGTGAAGGGCTGAGGGAAAGATCAAGCACTGCCGAGTACAGCAGGAAGGCCAGACTGTGATGCTGGGGAACTCGGAGTTCGACAGCCTGGTTGACCTCATCAGCTACTATGAGAAGCACCCCCTGTACCGCAAAATGAAACTGCGCTACCCCATCAACGAGGAGGCCCTGGAGAAGATCGGGACAGCTGTGAGAAGGCTGGGGGTGGGGCAGCTGGGTACACCAGTATAGTTAGATGACACTCATAATGTACCAGCGTCTGGATGTGCTAAAAACTCATCCTGGGATGTTTTCAGGTTCACATGGGAGCTCTAAGAGTAACTGGGAGCCATGGTGTATAGTGGAGGAAGTAACGCCTCAGCGGTTCCTGGGTATTCAGACATAATCCCCATGAGCTAAGGGCTAGGTAGCAAGGGCTAGGAGCTCACATGAGTTGTGGTGTTTACACATGGGCTGGGTCTGGAGTGTGTGGGGCAGAGGGCAGGGTCGGTGCAATTGGAGGGAAGACCATAGATTTGTTAGTACAGAGGTTGCCAAGGGTCTTGGACCAGTGTTGTGGTTTTTAGTAGAAGGCAGGCATCTCACACAGGATTGGTTGAAAGTTGTCATTTGTGACATGATAACCTGGTCAGGGTCATGCTGTTCCCTGAAGCCAGGACAGGTATGCTGGACTTCTTCCTGACCTCAGACACTGAACAAATCATTAAGTATGTGGTGCTACTGGCAGGTCAGCAGCAGGTAACTCAGGGTCTTCAGGAGCCACGGTGGTAGATGTTGAGTAAGAGTACAGAAAGAAGTGTGGAGTCAAGTCCCTACAGTCACCCTCCCCTTGGAAGTTGAAGAGGGGGATTCCAGTAGGCCGGGAGCCAGTGAGCTGGGGCAGACACCCTGTAGAAGAGACCAGCTATGCTTCAGAAACTGGGCAAGTAGGAGCTAGCAGCTGCATTTATCTTAGTTCTGGGGTGGTAATAGATCACAATGTGTCCTGTTTCCAGGAACCCGATTATGGGGCACTGTACGAGGGTCGCAACCCTGGTTTCTATGTGGAGGCAAACCCTATGCCAACTTTCAAGGTAAATATCTGTCCTTAGCACAGGAAGCCACAAGGAAGGAAGGGTCCCCTACGGCTTGGGGCTTATAGTTCTGTATTCTGGGCCCATCTGTGGTAGGTGTGGAGAAACAAGTGTGAGCTGTGGTTTTCTGAGGCTCAAGAGATTATAAGATATGTGGTTGGCAAATGACCAGGGCTCAACCACTTTATAGCCCCTGTGTCTTGGGTTAGAACTGGCTCTTTGTCACCATTCCTTCAGAGTGATCCCCGTGTCTTCTGTGGGTAGAACAGAGGTCAGATGGCACACTGTCCAGTCATTCCCTTCATCATGAAGATCTTAGGATCTTCTTGGTTTTGACCTTTTCTCTAATGTAGCAGATTGCTCTGTCTCTTAGCCAGAAGTACCATCCAAGGTGAGTGAGCTCCTAATTATGTAGGAAGCTACACAGGGCTGTACACTTACTGTTACTGGACTCCAGCCCTGACTTCTTGGAGCAGACCCTGGACAGAGCACCAAAAACTCCACCTGGGTGGCCAAGAATTTCCCTGGAGAATAACCTTTGTCTTCCCATCCTGTGTGTTCTGAGACTTCCCATAAGGCAGCATCGAGAACTGCGTCTAGGATTACTTGCCAATGGTGGTACTTCCCACTCACATAAGCCCAGGCACATGTCTGCACATGTGTTGTCCTGGGTCAAGGGATGGGGAGTGCCACTTGGCTTTCCTCCACACGGTCCCATTGTCTTACCTCTGCAGTGCGCAGTAAAAGCCCTCTTTGACTACAAGGCCCAGAGAGAGGACGAGCTGACCTTTACCAAGAGTGCCATCATCCAGAATGTGGAAAAGCAAGATGGTGGCTGGTGAGATAAACCGTCTAAGCTAGAGAACCTGTGGTGTGGTGGGACAGGAGTCTAGGGCGCCTGTGGAGCTAGCACTCAAAGCACTTGTGACAGTATGCTTTGAGAGTGTCTGTCTCATGTTCACTAGCAGTGTCTGCCTTGGCCTGACTTCTGTGTGGGGACCCCCCCCCCCAGGACAATGCTGTGAGAGTTGGGGTGGTTGCTGGAGTTCGTACCCTGTGGCTTCCACAGGTGGCGAGGCGACTATGGTGGGAAGAAGCAGCTGTGGTTCCCCTCAAACTATGTGGAAGAGATGATCAATCCTGCAATCCTAGAGCCGGAGAGGGAGGTATGTGTGGAACCACACTGTATCACAGGTTTGTTTCTCTGTCCCCAGGTTCTCTTCGGATGTGTCTATCACACTCAGGCCTTCCTGTCATCTGTGAACCACACATCCTGTGTGGCCACACTCTAGTTTCTATTGTACCAATGTCGTGCTTGGCTGGTCATAAATATACCCAAAGAACAGTCAAAAAAAAAATCCCCTCAGTCGAGCATGTGGCAGCCATGCTGACCATCCTGTGGTTTTACTCCCTACAGCACCTGGATGAGAATAGCCCACTGGGGGACTTGCTTCGAGGGGTCTTAGATGTGCCAGCCTGTCAGATCGGTGAGCTCCAGTTCCTAGCTCGTGATTCCTCTTAGTGTCAGGGTGTCCTTGTCACTCCTGCTCCTGGAGGAAGCCAGTGGCTGAGTCCCCAGAGGCTATACTTATACTCTGGAAATCCCAAAGTCCTTTGCCATCCCCAAATTTTACCCTGTACCAGATATAATGGTGTCAAAAATTGGCAGAGATGTCAACAAGCTGACATCCAGTCCTAATGGTTTAGAGCACAGGGTTGTGACAGAAGCTTGGAGGTGGGTCAGGGTGGGGTCACAAAGCATGACTTCAAGGAAGAGGAATGAGTCACAGCTGGGTTGGAGCCTTGGTTCCACCACAACTACTATGGTATGTTTGAGCTACAGTATCCTCTGTAAATTGGATCTATATATCAGTTTTGCCTGCTTGTAAGTGGCCAGGAAAAAAATGGAATGAATTCCTTTGAGCCAGTGTCTAGGGCAGTGGTTCTCAACCTGTGGATTTCAACCCCTTTGGAGGCTTAACGACCCTTTCACAGGGTTTGCACATCAGTTATACTGCATATCAGATATTTGTATTACGATTCATAAATAGTAGCAAGATTATGAAGTAGCAATGAAATAATTTTATGGTTGGGGTTCACCACAGCATGAGGAACTGTATCAAAGGGTTCACAGCATTAGAAAGGACAAAAAGATAGCATTCTTAGCCCTGTGTTATTTTACCCCCCTCCTCCCCCCCACAGCCATTCGTCCTGAGGGCAAAAACAACCGGCTCTTCGTCTTCTCCATCAGCATGCCATCAGTGGCTCAGTGGTCCCTAGATGTTGCAGCTGACTCACAGGAAGAGTTGCAGGACTGGGTGAAAAAGATCCGTGAAGTTGCCCAGACTGCAGATGCCAGGGTGAGAACCTGTAACAGCTTAGAAGGTATTGCATGGTTGAGTCTAAGGGTAACATGTGGGCCTGCTTGGGAGCCAAGGCCTCTAACTCCCCAGCTAGTTCCTCTAGAGAAGGTAACTGATGTGGCCTGGCCTCGGATAAGGCACCCAGAAGAACAGACTCAAGACAGGATTGTGATGGATGGGCTTAGGAAATGTTGACCATGAAATACTCTGGATCACCTGAATGAGTCTTTATAAAGCAAGAGGTAAAGAGATGTCCTGGGTTGGCAGCAGGAGTGGAATCAGGCTTAGAAGAGCTGAGGTGGTAAAGGTAGGAAGAGGGCTTAGGCAAACATTTGTAACAGGGTCTGGGGCAGGAGGCAGAGAAGTTGCAGAAGTTCAGCAGTGGAACTTGGCCGTGCTGAGGGCCACAGAGGTATACTAAGAGTAGGGTCCACTGGCTCTAGCAGCAGCAGATACTCCTAGTGACACTATTGAGGTCCCTTAGTGGCTTGACAAGGTTGATTGGCAGTAGGTCATAGGAGTTCAGAGTGACTAACCATAAAGAGCTGGGAGCTGGAGTTCGTGGATAGTGGGTAGCTTGTATTTGTTTTGAAGGATCAGCTTTCTGGAGGAGGCCTCTTCCATTGAGCCTGGTGAGGCATTTCCAGATGAATGGGAGCGGCTCCTTAGAGGCTGTCCCCCAGTGCATTTAGTGAGCAGATGTGTGACTGGAGGGCAAGGCACTGAGAGATCTAGTAGCTGAAGGGCTAGATCCTGGGTCTAGCCTGGAACGAAAAGAAAGATTATAAAAAGAGGAGCCTCTGAAGGAAGAGACTACAAAGAGCAGCATGGGGAGTATCTGAATGGGCTGCAGCTAAGAGCAGGGACGGGAAGAGGAAGGGTGCATTGGCCATGGGGGATGTGAGGTGGTAAGATCATCTAAGGCACACACATCAAGTCCGGGAACAAAAAACCAAAAAGCAGTGTTTTTGCTGGAGGATGAGCCTAGGTAATAATCAGAAAGCATTACTGGGAAGGCCTTGCCCACCTTAGCTCCATGTGAGGTCATTTGGGATATAAGTTATGGTGAGACTTCCACCCCAGGAGGGTTGGGGGAACAGGTCTATCTGTGGAGTCAAAGGAAAAGATAATTTTTGGATGAAACTAGGAGCCAAGTAGTTTAGTTGACTGTCTGCTGGTATTGAAAATGTGCAAGGAGAGAAGAGTGCTTCAGACCACCTGAAGTGTATGAGTACCCAAGGCTGGCAGGAGCTTCTTTCTCCTGGTAGGGCTCAGCCTGAGCCTTGTGTGTCTCACCAGCTTACTGAGGGGAAGATGATGGAGAGGAGGAAGAAGATTGCCTTGGAGCTTTCCGAGCTTGTGGTCTACTGCCGGCCTGTTCCCTTTGATGAAGAGAGTAAGGCTGGGGTCAGGTGTGGTGTGCATGTGCTGAGGGGCTGTGGTATGAGAGTGGTGTTTAATACCCTTTCCCTTACATACATTGCACAAGGGGGCCGCTCTATACATGCTCTCACTGTTTGGCTCAGAGATTGGCACAGAACGTGCTTGTTACCGGGACATGTCCTCCTTTCCGGAAACCAAGGCTGAGAAGTATGTGAACAAGGCCAAAGGCAAGAAGTTCCTCCAGTACAACCGGCTGCAACTCTCTCGCATCTACCCTAAGGGCCAAAGGCTGGACTCCTCCAATTATGATCCTCTGCCCATGTGGATCTGCGGCAGCCAGCTTGTAGCACTCAACTTTCAGACCCCAGGTGAGGGGGTCCTCTGTGGGTGGGGAGAGACAGACATACTTAGGGCGGTTCCACTGAAACACACTAATCCCGCTCTCCAGACAAGCCTATGCAGATGAACCAGGCCCTCTTCATGGCTGGTGGGCATTGTGGCTATGTGCTGCAGCCAAACAACATGAGAGATGAAGCCTTTGACCCCTTTGATAAGACCAGTCTCCGAGGTCTGGAACCTTGCGTCATTTGCATTGAGGTGGGTATATTTGGGTGCTTCAGGGTGGGAAAGGGATATGAAGAATATTGATACTAAACCTGCTAAGACGGTGGGGACCAGGTGGGTCAGCACAAATGGGAAAGAGCACAGAGCCAGAGGTGAGCAGCATTTCTGCCTTATGTGGGGGAAGGGAACTCATCTTGGACTATTCTTGAGCTTGATGTAGAACCATCCGAAGTAGAAATCCAGCTACAGGTCCTCTGTGAGGGCTGGGATCCCAGAGGTAGCACGCTTTGATCATGACCAGCCTTTGGCACAAAAGTGTTAGGATGTCAGCTTAATACTAATCTCTGAAAAGTCACTACCTGGCAGGAAGAGCCTGGTCAGGGTGGCACAAATCAGGCCAAAAGGGACCTGTGATGAGCCAGGCTCCTGTTTACAGGACCAGTCAAAACCTGGACTTGCTAGAGCATGCTCAGCAGCCTGTCTGCCTTTCCTAGTTCCTAGAATAGAGCTCCCCAGTACATGTCTGACAAAAAGCCATGATCAAGGATCAGTTCAACCCTTGCTGTGGGAATCGGCAGGGGTAGCCTGAAGGTAGCCTGAACAGAGTCTGGAAAGAGTAAGGATAGTCTGTGGCCAGCTGGGCACACTTAGGAGCACAGAACCACAGATGGGCAGGACAGGACATGGCTGCTGCTTGCTTCCCAGACTTTCCCCCTAAAGTGGAATAATTTAAAAGATTCCTACATTGGAACAGACACAGATTTAACATGAAATGGACTGCAAAGTATGCTTGACACTTAGCTCAGGTTTTTACAGCCAATAGCTTGCTCTGGAGTGAACAGTGAGGGGCCTGCCTGATGGGCAGCACCTTCAGAGCCCAGCAGGGGGCGTACTGCCTCCATGGCACATTTTCCTCCTCGATGTGCTCCCCAAGCCTCTGCTGTGAGGTTACTGGGGGGCAGGAAGACAGTCATCACCCCATCTCTGCCTGTCTGTCTCACAGGTGCTGGGGGCCAGGCATCTGCCAAAGAATGGCCGGGGTATTGTGTGTCCTTTCGTGGAGATTGAGGTGGCTGGGGCAGAGTATGACAGCACCAAGCAAAAGACAGAATTTGTAGGTAAGTCAGTCTTCCTCCATTACCAGTCATTCTCCTGGGGTATTAAAGACCACTCTCCACCAGGCACCACATCCACTTGATGTGGGCTCAGCTTTTGCCCTTGCTTTCACAGTGGACAACGGACTGAACCCTGTGTGGCCTGCTAAGCCTTTCCACTTCCAGATTAGTAACCCAGAGTTTGCCTTTCTGCGCTTTGTGGTGTATGAGGAAGACATGTTTAGTGACCAGAACTTCTTGGCTCAGGCTACTTTCCCAGTAAAAGGCCTGAAGACAGGTAAGGAATCTTGGTTAACATAAAGTCTTGCTGTCAGGGTGGGGCTTACCCACTTGGTTGACAGCTGTCAGGCTGAGAGCCACGCATTTCTCCTAGGATATAGAGCAGTGCCTTTGAAGAACAACTACAGTGAAGACCTGGAGTTGGCCTCCCTGCTCATCAAGATTGAAATTTACCCTGCTAAGGTAACTACAGAGAGTGAGCAGAGAGCTCAGTCATAGCCCTTGAGATGCAGAAGAGACCTCAACTTTTGTGCACTTCCCTTGCTGAGCAGGAGAATGGTGACCTCAGTCCTTTCAGTGGTACATCCCTAAGGGAACGGACCTCAGATGCCTCCAGCCAGTTGTTCCACGTCCGGGCCCGGGAAGGGTCCTTTGAAGCCAGATACCAGCAGCCATTTGAAGATTTCCGCATCTCGCAGGAGCATCTCACAGACCATTTCGACAGTCGGGAACGAAGGTGAGGGAGATGAAGGGGAGTTGGCCAGTGTGGGACCTTGGAGGAAGGGTGCTGGAGCCAGAAAGAATAGCAGTCCTTTGGCAGCTCTCTCCTATGTGGAAAGGCGGTAACTGTGTGTCTTTGGGTTGTCCTATCTGGCTACAAGGCCAGTAAGGACACTTCACTTCTGTTCAGGGCCCCAAGAAGGACTCGGGTCAATGGAGACAACCGCCTCTAGTCATGCCCACACCTTGTTGGAGAGCAGCAGGTGCTGCCTACCTGTGGAATGCCATGAACTGGGTTCTCTGGGAGCTGTCTACTGTAAAGCCTTCCTGGTCTCACAGCCTGGAGCCTGGATTCCAGCAGTGAAGGCTAGACAAAACCAAGCCATTAATGAGATGTATTGTTTTGGGCCTTGATGCCCAGCTCTGGGTGAAGGCAAAAACTACTGTGTCTCGCATTAAGCACACACATCTGGCCCTGAATGTGGAGGTGGGGCCTTCCATCTTGGGCCAGGACTAGGGCTGAAGTCCCTTGGAAAGAGAAGTTGCCTCAGTTGGTGGCATAGGAGGCTTCGAGGAGCTGCTGACACATTCCTGAAAGAGGAAGAAGAGGAGGAGGAGGAGGAAGAGCCTTGCTGGGCCAGGGAAACAAAGTTTACATTGTCCTGTAGCTTTAAAACCACAGCTGGTCAGGGTGAAAGAATAGATACCCTGCAGTTTGGCCCTGGAGCCAGACAGGAATGCAGGGCCTGTAAGGAGAAGGCTCTGCTCTGCCCAAGGAGGAAGACACAGCACAAGGGCACATTGCCCATGGCTGGGTACAGTACCCAGCCTGAAAGATACAGGGGATCATGATAAAAATAGCAGTATTATTTTTTCTTCTCAGTGGTATTGTAACTAAGTTATTCTGTCCTGCTCCTTACCCTGGAAGGGAAGACCCAACACAGAACCTTTGGGAACAGCAGCTCTCTATGGGGTGTTGTACTGGGGGAGGGCACTGTCAAGAAGGGTGGAGGGGCAGGAAGAGAGAAGAGCAATGTCTACCCTGGTGAGCTTTCCCTTAGGAATGGAAACATAGGTAAGTGGAGTCAGGCAATAGGTACCAAATGAAGCTGCTGCTTGGTGCAGTTTCTGTGTAGTTGGTAAAAACGATGCAAAGGAGATGGGAAGGTTGAGAAGGTAAGCCTCACCTCTGAGAACAGAGGCTGGGGTTCAGGCCTGTGGGTGCAAAGGTGCCTCAGCATAGCCAGCATTCAGCACACGCAAACCCACTGCCCACATTTGGGCTCAGGGTTGGCCATTTGCTAGTTCTGCTGCCCTCTTAAGATCTGACTGCCAAATAAATCATCCTCATGTCCTTTTTCTTTTAACTCGTTTGTTTCTTGGGGGCTCAGGAGAACATGGTGAGTGAGAATAGAAGAAAGTGTGGAGACTTGGGAAGTCACACAGCTCTTCCTTGTGGCTCTAAGATGTGAGGCCACCTCTGCCCCCTCATCTAATGGTATTGCTAAAGTCCACCCCACCAAGGAGCAAGCTCAGTCTCCATTACACAGAAACCTACTTCAAAAAAGTAGCATTTGGTTATGTGCTGCCAGGTGCTACTCTGTTTGCCTCTCCAACTGCCAGGAAGAACCTCTGTGCCTTCCATGCTGAGGAATGCCTATTCCTTCCTGAAGCTTTCCTGTAGCACTTTGCTGGAGCAGGACAAAAGCCATGCAGTATGTACCATGTGCTGTACTAGCTGGCTCAAGTCACACAGCGTTAAGTACTTGGGTGATGGCTGGGTCTGTAGCTTTCATCTAAAGCAGTGGATTTCAACCTGTGTGTTGCAACCCCTTTGGGGTCTAGTATCAGATATCCTACATATCAGATATTTATGATTTGTAACAGCAAAGTTATAAAAGTAGCAATGAAATAATTTTATGGTTGGGGTTCATTACAACATGAGAGACCATAATAAAGAGCCATAGCATTAGACAGGTTGAGAACTACTGATCTAAAGTTTTCCTGTCCCATCACAGACAGAGGGGAGGGATCCTTCTACACACAGGAAATGGTGGGTGGAATGTATCAAATCCTCAGAAGCTCAGAGTTCATACTTGTGGCCCAGGATAAGGTAGAAGCCATATTTTCTAGTACTCAATACTGCTGTGTGACAGCTTTGCTTGGTACTGAGCACTTTAATTTTCTCTAGAGACTTCCATTTCCTGACCGTGTCTTCCAGAGGCTCAGCTCTGCCTTCTAAACAGCTTCACAGAACCATAAGTCACATGTCCCCTTACCATATTTCCTTTCAGGTAGTATTTTCTTCTTCTCGGTGGAGTCGATTTAAGGATCAGTTTCATCACTTAAATCCCCCAAGTGAACCTGACTACTGTTAAGTGATCCAGGAGACCCATCTTGGTGTCTCCTGGCTGTCTTGCCTGATGCATCCATCGTGTCCCTACATGTAATAGTTTGGTTAACATTGCTTTCCATCCATTGGGTATGACCTGTAGAATCTCAGCCAAGCATCATTTAAACACACCTTCAGATACATCTGAGAAATACTGTTATCAGGGCCTGGCTCCCTGGAGCATGAAAATGAAGTCAGGTTTCGAACCATTGGCTTTGGCAGAAATCTAAAAGAATGAGGTTGGAAGGGAGGGCAGTGATACCAGGAACACAAGCCAAGAGAAATCTCCTTTTGGTTAGCAGGCCACGGACAAGTAAAGAGGAATCATTAAATGTTATCAGTGAAAACACTTAACAAAAGAGCATTGCCTATAATTTCTGGGACATTCTGCCTAGTGCCATAGGACTGAAACCCATAGTTAAAAGGCAGAAACAATTTATGGCCTTTACTTAAGAAAAAAATCACAGGTAGCTGTGCCCTTAACAAAAAGAGCTGGGGCCAGACTCATCCTGAACTTCAGCTGAGGACTGGGACTAAACAACCACTTGTCTTTTAACTTAATACCTCTGACCATATCAGATCTACTGAAGGGTGCTGAGTGAGTGTGAGGTCACTCCACCAAACCAACTTAGTGACCAAAACAAGCCTAGACCTGCCTTACATTTTAGTTAGATGCCTCTTTCCCTTAGAGGCTTCCCCTACCTAGGACATAAATTCCCCAGAGGATTTACATCCATGTGTCATCCTGTCATACTGGGAAGGCTCTACAGCTTCCTGCAGGCTGATGCACCCAGTGTATTCTGAACCTGCCCACCAAGGACTCAAGAGGTAGTTACATGGTAGGTAGATAGCCCTATGACCTGGCTCTTAGATTCAACACACAACTTCTTTAGGACCTGCGCTGGCATTGGGAAAGGCCGATCAAGAGCAGGCCATGGTGCTGTTGAACGGCTACCCCTTCACTCTGAGCTGGCTTTATTTTGGGAGTCCCCTTTTCTTTATGACCCGTGAGGCCATGCCAACAACAATCAGTTGTGACGAGGCTTGGAGGTGTAGGGTTGACACTGGTCCTCTAGTAGTCCCCTGGGTCCTTCTGCAGTGACAGGCCCTCCTTAGCGAGCAGCATGCTTTACTGACAACTCTTCTCTCAGAAAAAGAAAGGGACACAGGAGAACTTGCCCATATCCTCACACCCCATAGTTCATGGCTCTAAGATTAGACTTGCTTTACTCAGCACAGTTTTCCATGGAAGCCATCACAGTGAGTTCAGGAATGCAAAAGACAGAATTCCAAGAACTGGAAGCTCTTCCTGGGGAGCTGAGGTAAAACCCCAACACCTATTACTTTTAAGGGTCAGATTTGCCCCCTGCCCCTAAAAATCAATAGAAGGGATTTTAGATTTTTGTTTATTAATTCTCTCCCCACCCCACACACAAAGTCAGCAGATAAGAAGTGTCTGTACATTTTTATTTAGGAACAGTTAAAAGATTGGAAGTACCACTGAGGCCCATTCAAACTACACAAGCAGTTTTGTCCCTCATCCCATCCCTTATCCAAATTTGCAGATACAAAATCTAGGAAATGTGCAATTTGCATCTTGGAAATAGCAGCATCCCCATGGGGGACCTTAAGAGGCCCGGAGACTCAGCCTGAAGAGGTCATCTTCGCACCTCTCGCCACACACAGCCCATACCAAAAGCAAAGGCTGTCTTTCTGTTCAAATGTTTCCCAGGGTGAAGGATTCCTACACTCCAGCCAGGTGTGGCCCACGCCTGTAATTCAGTGCTTGGGAGGTAGAGGCAGGAAGAGCACCCAAGTCTGAGGCCAGCCTGGTCTACAAAGTGAGTAGACCAGGTCAGTGGGAGGCCAGCCAGGGCCACACAGGAAATACTCTCTCTACAAAGGTCTATGTGACAGAATATGCTGTTTCTTAGTTTGCTTTCACAGCTGGCTGCAGTAGCAGGTGACCCTTACTTAGCACCAGGATAGTCACTTCAGCTGTTCCTGGGAGACAGGAAGCACACCAAAGGCAGACTGTTCTAATCACCCCCAGTTGTACTTCTCAGCAGTCGGGCCCCCTGAGAACAAAGCCATCCACACTGAGATCAGAACACAAAGCAGGTGCTAGGGACCAGGAACCAAGACATTGTCAGCAAGGATACTGCAGGTCTTTGGCTGCCTCCCCAATTTCCCCAAGGGCTATGTCAGGACAACTCAAAGAACAATAGTCAGCAGGGGCCAGAAAAAGGTTGGCTCATTTTCTCTGTTTAATAACAATTATGACACAGTCTGACCTTCCTGGCAAAGCTGAACAAAGCCAGCTACTCAGAAGCATGGGAGAGAGACCAGTGCCCCGAGTGACCACTCCTGCCCTTGGCCCACCCAATTTCACAGAGCACCCTAACTGCTGGAACCCTGCTGAGGAGTGGGTGTTAGCTCTCACTGCAGCCAGCCTTCTACCAAACTGTGTGGACAGGAGCTAGGAACAAGATCTTTCTCAAGCACAAACTGCAGGTTAGCAGGGACCACATAATAGGCTTCTACCCACTGGACATGTCTCTTCTGGGACTTGCTTGGGAAAGAACAGAGCACTGGCAGCCATTTTTATATTCTGTGTCTGAGCAGGCTTTATCCTAGGCATTCTACCTTCAGCTTGAGTTCTGAATAATTCTGAATCACCCACTTTCCATGGAAGGGAACACATGTCAAAAGGCATAGATCAAGAAAAGCTATTAACATACAGGTGCCCATCTGTGGGCATAGTAGGCCAGTCTCTTGACAAAAGAGGCACTGATGGCAGGTAAATGTGCAGGCCCCTCTCAGGTGTTCTGACTTGCCATCTGCCCACTCTTGTAAACAGCAGGAAGACACTATGTAGCAAACAGTCCCTGCCAAATAGCTGTTCTCCCTCTGTTCTGCCTGGTTCCTGCCAGAGTAGCAGCAGCAAGGTATGTCTCAAGGAGGGTAGAGATGACAGGGTAGTAACTTCACTGAATCCATTCAGTCCTGCATCCTTAAGAGACTGAAAAACCAAGAAAGCGGGTGCCTTCCTCTTCCTTGTCTGTAGAAGACCAACCAGAATCTGCCTTAGTCTGTAGCCCAAGTGTACCCTCTGGATTTACATCCCTGCTCCAGACTTTAGGGAGCCGGGAAGAGGTGTTCCTGCTAGACTCTGAAAACCCTGCTTTTCCGGTTTGGGGGACCAAGTTCATAGGATTACTGGCTAGTGTTAACAAACACTCAGCCCCCAAAGCAGGCTCTCAGTCCTAGGACCATTCACCCTCTGAGCTGCTTTCACTCTACAACTAAGTACAGGTTCTGAACTCTGAGTACATTTGGGTTTGCCACTACCTAGTGGCCAGGAACTAGGGAACACAGATTCCAGCAGAAATAGACTCTGAGGACTCTGTTCCTTTTAGATTTCTAGCTAGCAAGCCAGGTAGCGATGTAAACAGCAGGCAGTATGATCGTCAGTTCTGTCATTACTCAGTCTAAACTAAACCCAGCCATTCCACTGAAGACCCCTCAACAGCCTTATCAGCCCCGGAGGATAGAGCTCAGTAACCTATCTGCACCACTGAACCAAGGCAGAAGAGACTGCAGTGTGGATAATTCAGGTTGAAGTCTTGGGATACCTGTGCTTAGAAAGGCCTGTGGGCTCCAGTGCTGTATGGAAATCACCTCATAAAGGTCTGGGCAGGATGGTGGTGAACAGTGTGCAGTTAAGGGAGAAGACAAAGCTAAATCAGGGATGCTACAGAGAAAGGTTCAGTCTGGTATAAGAAAAACCAGGCAGCATGCCAAACTTTGGCCAGGATGAGCTTGACCAAAGACCTTTATGTGTCTAGAAAACTACTACAGAAAACTGAGTCTTGCAAATGAATGTGATGTAAGTTCATCTGCAAAGTGGTTTTAGTAAAAACACAAATTCTAAGTTTTGTTTTAGGATTTTCTTGGCTGGTTTCCCAGAAAGTGCCTTTATACACTTGGGCTGTGACAGTGGAACTGACTGAGCTGCTCCAATCTGAGGATTTTGGTCCATGTAGAGACTAGGAAGACAAAAGGCAATGGCTCAAGACTGGGACAGCTCAACACTCACCTAAAGGACAACGAGTCTCCAACCAGAAAGAAAGGTTGCTCCCCCACCCCCGCCCTCCACATGAGCGGCTGTGTGACAGATGTCCTAGGACCAGCAGGGAGGAAGGGACACACATATGACATAGCTACTGATAGAACAAGTAAAATCTCTGAAAGCAATCTGGATCTAGAGAGTACAGCTGAGCTTCCTGGTAGCACATACCCAAGGCCACCTGGGGACAGACTGGAGGACTCAGGTAGCCACCTACCAGGTCCCACCCAACTCCCCTTGTGCTTCCAGAGGGAAGGGTGCCCTCAGGTTAAGGTATTTTGTTCACCTGGTAGCTGCTGTCACCCAGCCAAGAGAAAAGTGCAAGGACAGTCACTAGTAGACCTCAAAGTCATCTAGGGAAAGTACTCCCAACACTAATACACCCAACTCCCAAAAGAAAAAACTCTGATCAAAAAATTACAAAGAATATGCAAAGCTTATGTATAAGTTTAGGTTTCTGTTAGAATTGGTTCTGGTTTATAATTGAACTGACAAACATACGTGAGTAGAAAAAAATCAACATACAAGACCAACAACAAAGAACACTTAGAATGTCCTGCCTCTGGTAAGTCCAAGTGAGTGCAGAGGACAGGACAAGAATCACCGTCTCACAAAGCACACCTTGCTAGGAGAAGCACATTCCACTCTACCTCAGCAGCCCACAGCCAGCCTTCTACTGAAGGCACATTGAACAACTTGAGCTGCCAACCTACACCTCAACTCCTCTGTCAGTGCACTCACGCTTGGCATCCAA
Organism: Rhabdomys pumilio; assembly: GCA_030674055.1. Taxonomy (NCBI): domain Eukaryota; kingdom Metazoa; phylum Chordata; class Mammalia; order Rodentia; family Muridae; genus Rhabdomys; species Rhabdomys pumilio. The sequence continues at coordinate 221,316,169 of JANHMN010000002.1, forward strand.
AGCCCTTCCCTGAAGTGCCTACTCCATTACCACCTCCCTCACCATTACCTATCAAACAAGGCCCAAGCCACAATTCCCTCCCCACCCAAGAGCAAGGGAAGCAAAGCCTTTAGACTAGTGCATTTCCTATCTGGACAGCCTCGCCATTAACTAGCTCTGAGAGAGGCATGCTAGGCCAGTGTTACTGCAGTTTCCCATCCAGAAGACTAGTGCTGGAGACCAGGCTGCTGTCTGTGTCCTGTAATGTCCACCAAGTAACTTAATGTTTCTGTTCCATGTAAATTGTTCAGACTTTTTATAGAGTCTACCATTCAGCTAGTGCAGCGGGGCTCTGGAGGTGAAGCCCAGCAGGCATCCGGGCTCAGGTGGAACACAGATGCTTTCTTAGATAGGAGATAGCTTCCTCTGCTGCTCCAGCTGCCCAGTATACTGTTATCTCTTCACACACAGACTACTTCCCCCTAGGGCATCCACATGAAGCTCAAATGTACATCAGATGTACATTTTTATGGATAAAGTATCAAATAAGTATGTGTCCTGTATATATGGATATGTAAATCTGCACATACACAAACACTAAAGGAAAACTTTCGGGCATCTGTTCTCTGAAGGAAAACAATCAATCACCATTCATTCTTTCCAATTCCTCAAGGTTTGGGACCAAATAGCTTCACTCCCCAAACAGAAAGGATACAAAAATAGGCTGCAAACTTGCCAAGTAGTCAAAAAACCCAAAACAAACAAAAAGCTCCAATCAAATGTGAGGCCATATCTATGGGAACAGGATGGGCAGGACAAACATCTTATAATGGTTCCAGGGCCCTGGGTTACAAAGAAAGCCCTCTTTCCTAAAAGGCTGAGGGCTGTCATGTTCATCTTCAGACTATTCCCCTCCCCTGGGAAGGGAGGAAGGAGAACACCTAGAAGTTGACAACTGCTTCTTGGTCAAAGCTCTTGCCCTCCTGTGGGTCTCCTGATGGAGTCTCCAAGAGGTAAGTGGGACCATGGATGACACATCTTGTTTGCCATCTTTCCCTCCCCTTTGTCTACTGCTCTCAAGGAAGCCAGCCTAGGAGAGACTGGGGCTTTAATACAGCTCCCTAAGCAAGTTTTCAATTGTTTCAAAGGCACCATTTCTTGTGATTTTAATTAAAAAGACATGAGGCTTAGGCAAAAGTAGATAGAGTACTTGTTTCTCGGGTTGGGAATATAAATGTGGAACTTTAAAAACAACCTCACAGGAATCTGTCCAGCGATGTCCAGCACCTCTGGATCATGAAACCAGTACTTAGCCAGGGCCTTTGGTGTGAGACAAAGGCATTTTGCCAGGAACTCTCACCTACATATCTTTGTGTTCACGACCACTCTAGCTCTAGTCACTTCAAATCTCCCAAGCCCTTCAGCCTCATTCTTCCTCCCAGCCACCATGTACTTCCTTCTGACCTGCAGGAGGCACTGAGTACTGTGGTGGCCAAAGCCACAGCGATTGGCTCTACTTTGACCACTTTTCTTTTGTTCTAAAGGAGTCTGAAGACTGAAGGAGCATACAGGTCAGTAGACTGGGCTTTACAACAATGATTTCTATAGTCGATCTGACAATGGGGAAGTTGGTCCATGATTCAAACTCCACAAAAAAGCAGAATTACAGTTAACTAAAGAGAGTGGTTAGCATCCAATGGTAATGTCATAGCTTGGTTGTATTCAGAACTGATGGTAACAGTGGGCTCTGTGTCAATCAGAACACAAGACAAGCCTGGCACAAACTATGGCGTGCCTCCACTCAATGATGCAGAAATCTCTTCCGACAGTCTGTTCCCTTAAGAAGACAAGCAGGGCCAGGCCTGGTGCAGTTCTGAGCCTGCCTGTGGCTCCCGCTGCTGCAGAGGATGAGGATCCCTGTGGTCTCAGCTTCCCAGAGAACAGACATGGCATTGTCAGAGCTGTACTGCTTTGGTAACCCGAGATCCTAATGTATTGAAAATGTCTGTTGTAGGATGCTTTATTAAATGTATATAGGCAGCTGTATATGCTAACAACTTGATTCTGGGTCTAGGTATATGCAATCTGAACTGCTTTGTCCCTGGGAGGCCAAGGAAAGGTCCTGCACTGTGGGAGGATGGGCTGATGAGAAACCATTGCTACTTGCTTAGAAGTGTGAGGCGAAGAATGGTTGGGGTGGTGGCAGGTTCTGGGCTCAGCGAGGCTCCAGAGGCTTTCCTGGTGCCTGGCAGCTGGCCATCAAGATGATATGCAGCAGGTTTGGCCCTTCCATGTGGCAGACAGCATCCCAGACTGGCCGGTCCTTCATAGTAATCAGATCAAATTCAGTCTGCTTCTGAGGAGAAAACACATACCTGTCACTCCATGGCAGCTACAACGTGTACAGTCCCCAGGGATGCCCAGTCCTCACTATCCTGGGCTGGTATCATTGGAGTTGGGGACTCCTTAATTCCACAAGGAATGCCATGCCACTCTCCCCTCCAGCCTGAGGGGAGGTGAAAGGGCAGAGTGAGGATTAAGGACAGGATGCTGGCTCAACTGGACAAGACCTTCAGATTTCTTGGCCTCCTGTCACTTGCCTAGCCCATCACCCCGGCCTCTGACCCCTGATGCCTGTTAACCCTGTGCTCTAATAGTCTGGAGCCCTGAGCTCTGACATCTCATGTATACCTGGCAGGCTGGAAGTCAAGGTCAAGGCAGCTGATCACTCTTATCCCATGTATATAGACAGTGCTAGCCTTTCCATTGAAGCTGGCTGGAGAACATGAAAAGCCATGGTACAGATAACGCACAAGCTTTGGAGGCCAAGCTACTACTAGAGTTTGGCCACTCTTGCCACTCTGTTCTGCCATGCCTGTTACACCCACTCTCTCCTCTCCAGTTTAAAAAACATCATGGTACAATACACATAACACAAAATTTCTCATCACAGCCATACTAAGTATGTCTCAGTAGTATTATGTACATTTTTGTTATAAACCAACACCCTAAATAGAAGTTCTGAATCCATTATATAACTGCCTGTTCTCTCAGAAGTAGCCTACATTATACCTTCAATCTCTATAAATTTGTCCAGACTTCATAAAAGTAGAATCATACAATATTTGTCTTTTGTGACTAGCTTATTTAACTTGGCATAATGTGTTCAAGTTCCATCCATGTGCCATGTATCAGAATTGTATTCCTTTTTATAATTGAATATTCCATTGTATATGCATATATGTGTATCTATATCTATCTGTGCATATATATGTGTGTGTGTGTCCATTTATCCACATTTATCCATTCCTGTGTTGTTAAAGGATACACATTGTTTCCTTCTTTTGGGACTTGTGAATTCTACTGCTTTGAACATTCACACAATGCCAGTTCAGGCCTTCTTTTCAGTGCTAGGAGTGACACTTAGGAATTGGACGAGAAGCCTGTGTTCGGGAGCTGGTTTTCCTCACTCTACATGCTAACAATAGCTGATTTAAGCATGAGCTAGAATCTCAGTGTAGACCTTCATTGTTTCATATGCATTTCCCTAAAAATGAAAGATCTTAATCATCTTAAAATTTTCTTTCTTTAAAAAAATAATTTTTAAGTCTGTGGATGTTCTGCCTGCATGGATGTCTGTGTATTACATGTTGTGCTTGGTCCCCATGGAGGCCAGAAGACAGCATTAGATCTCCTGGGGCTGGAGTTAACACATGGTTGTGAACTGCCATGTGGGCTCTGGAAACTGAACCCAGATCCTCTATGGGAGCAGCCAGTACTTTCAACTGCTGAGCCATATCTCCAGCCCAAGATGTTGGTTATCTTTTCATGAGCTTGTACCTCTTTGTTAGCTCTCTCCTTCTTAGGAGAAACATCTAGTTAAATAATTTATCCATTTTTAATTGGCTTGTTGTTGAAGTGTATTTCTATGTATTATGAATATTAAAAACTGTTATCAGATAGATGATTTTCAGGAGTCTTCTCGTCTGTCAGTTGTCTTTCTACTCTCCTGAGCAGTGGTTCTCAGCCCTCCACTACAGTTCCACACGCTGCAGTGACCCCAACCATAACATTATCTGTAACTTTGCTAGTAATGAATCATAACATAAATATCGGATATGTAGAAAATCTGATATTTGAGCCTGTGAAAGGGTCATTTCACCCACAAAGGGTTGCAACCCACAGGTTGAGAACCACTGCTCTAGAGAATGCACAAAAGTTTTTTACTTTTTTTTTTTTTTTTTTTTTAAAGTTTTTTACTTTTTTTTTTACCTCATTATGTAGGCCAGGCTGGCTTGAAACTTACAGTCCTCTCACCTCAGCTTCTTGAACGTTGAGATTACAGGAATGTGCCATCATTCCAGGCTCAATATTTTAAAATCTTGTTTTTTTTTTTAAAAAAAAATCTGTTTTGGTGTTTTGAGATTGGGTCTTGCTATGTATCCCAGGATAGCCTGGAATTCATAATCTTGTTTCTATTTCCTAAGTGCTGGATTAGAGATATGAGTCACCATGCCCAGCTCAAAGCTCTTAAATACTGATGCTGATCAATTTATTTTTTGTTGCCTATGCTTTTACTATTATAATTAAGAAACCTCTGCCTAACCCAAGGTCTGAAAGGTTTTCACCTGTATGTTTTTGTGTTTATCACTTTTGTTTGGATGATCCATTTGTCTCTATTATGTGTAATTTGTTTATACTATTTTTCTTTTCCCCAAGCTGGCCTGGAACTGACTATGTAGCCTATTCTAGTCTCAAATTTGCAGTAGTCCCTCTCCTCCATCTCCCAAGTGCTAGGATTACGGGTGTGAGCTACCATACTTGATTAAGTTTATATTGTTTTCAAAGCCTTCTGTTTCCTTATTGATCTGTCTGATTTCTGTTTGGTTTTGTGTTGAGAATTTCTCACTATATTGTCAGGTCTGGCCTTGAACTTGTCAAGGGATCCTCTTGCCTTAGGCCCCTATAGGAATATGCCATCATATCTGGCTTCTGTGTGGTTTTTATGTCTAGTAGCCTACCAAAGTCTCTAAATATTTTTTTTATTATTTTCCTTTTAACTCTATTCATTTTTACTTTATGTACTTTTTGGCCCAAGTGAATATGTTAACTACTGCTAAATCTTGAACTAGACCTTTTACCGAAATATAATATCCTCATCTGTCATAAATGTTTTATTCAAAGTATTTGGCCTCACCATAATAAAGCCACATTAACTTTCTCTGTACTTATTCTTTGTATGACATATCTGAGGCAGGAAAGCATAAGAGACAGTTTAGTTTGGAACCCCATTTGGCTTCAATTATGCACATATACACATACATACCCTTCTTGTAGCAATGCCCTTCACAGCCCAGTTCCTCCATCTGCATGTGCTGTGCACACATACTCTTTTCCAAACAGTGCACCTCCTAGAATTCCTACAACACATATGTCCTACAGGCCCCTTTAGTTTCTATTTATTGCCTTTTTTATTTTCTGTGCCTCTGGGTAATTTCATCATCTCTTCAAATCCTCTGACCCCTTCCTTCTTGCTCAAATCAGTTGCTTAGCCTCTCTAATAAACTTTTCATCTCAGTGACTATACTGTTTTGCTCTGGAGTGTGGTTTGTTATTATAGTTTGTACCTCTTTAGCTAACATTATCATTGTGATAATGCATTTTTCTCCCTGATTTCTCTTCATTCTTCCCATGGTTTCCTGTATTTCACTGAGCAAATTGAAGGCAGATCTAAGATCTTTAACCAGTAATTCCAATCACTGCCTAGACTTCTTCAAGGGAAGCTATGTGTCAGACTCCCTTTTCTGTTAATGGTCATACTTTAAGTTTCTTTTTTCTGTTTTGTAATTTTCTATTGAAAATTGAACCTTCTAAGTAGGGTATGTGGTAACTCAAAATTTAATTCTTTTAGCCTCCAGAATTGGTAATTTTTGCTCAGTGAGGGCTGGGGCGACCTGTTTTGAGATTTTTCTAAACTTCCTGTCAAGTGTGTACTCTTCATATGTGGGGTCATTGAAGTTTCTGCTGTCTTGTCTCTTTAAATGTTCTTTAAATATCTGGTTTGCTAAAAGGGGGAAGGACTCTCTTTAAATACGGGCTAAGAAGATGCTTTAGCCCATGGGGTTGGGGACAATGACTAGCCTCTATAATGGCAAAAATGTAGCAAGCTCCAAGTTTTGGAGGACAAAGTCATTACTGCCCACCGGCAAAAATAAGCCACACCAGCAACCTGGGCCATAGCTCTTGTGGCTGCCTGCTGTGTAGAAAGAGGACTGCTGCACAGAAAACAGAAAGTTACCAAATTAGGCAAGCCTCTCCATGCTCACCTCTGGGTGTTGTGAATGTTCAGCTGGCTGCTTTGCTAGTTCTTTTGGTTTGGTTGGTTTTGGTTCTGTGGCAAGGGGATAAGCTGTGTCCTGCTCTGCCATCTTTATACCATCATCTCTCTTGGGCTTGACATCCTGGCCTGCTGGTCATCACATAATCACTGAAGTGGGGACAGTATATGGACACTTAGACTGACATATGCAAAGTTGTCCAGGTAAAGGGGAGAAACCATCTATTCTGTACTGGAAAAGGGTGAAACCAAACATTAAAAAGCTGTTTCTTACACATCATTACTCCAGGATGTCACAAGTTACCCCAAGTAGCACTCTGAGGACTGAGGAAAGGGCTCAGTTGGTAAAGAGCCTGCCATGCCAGCATAAGGACCTGAGTTCAGATCCTCAGAAACTGTAAAACGCCAGGCATTGTGGCATGCTCCCATAGTCTCAACCCTAAGACAGTTTTAAGGGAAATATCATGCATGTCTAGATAATGCTGCTCCTGGAAGCCATGGTTATTAAACAAAACTCCAAGGCCAAAAGTGAGATATATATGCCTTATGAGTTGTTGTTGGTCATGGAGCCAGAGTATGCACAAATAATACAAGTCACTGTCATTCCTCTTGGTTGTCCATCAGAAGTGACTGATAGGACCCTATTATTGATGACACTGTATACCTTGGTTGCAAGGCATAGAGTTCAAACTGGAACTGAGCTGGAAACTTTGTCCATGCTGGCCAGCTTCCATAGTGCTGAAAGAGGCTATATATACTGCTGAAGGAGAAAAGGCACCAACAGCCTTAAATGCCTGTGAATTCTACAAACTACAACACCAATCTGTAAGGCAAGATGTGTTGTTCACTAGTGCAATAGTGACACAACTGTTCTATGTGTAAACAACTGCTTTTTCACAGAAAAGAGAACTCTTGTTTGGTAAAAACTCATGGCTAAGGAAATCGTAGGCCCTAGGGGGAAACTTATTAGTATTTTTTTAGCTAGACTGTCACAGCACTGAGATGCCTAATAAAATGGCTGCTCAGGGTGCTAAGAATAAGTGATAGTTGAGTGTTCAGCCCTAAACAGGATGTTTATACTACTAGTCTAAAGCTCAGGGATCATTATTTAAGAGAGGGTATAAAGTACAGAAGACCCAGAGCACAAGGGCTATGAAATGCTGTCTTTTGAGCCTGGCATGGTCAATGCAACAATGACCTCACAGCAGCTATCTTTAATTGGTCTATATAAGACTGGGCCTAGGAGGCTGGAGAGATGACTCAGCAGTTAAAAACACACAATACTCTTGCAGAGGACCCAAGTTCAATCCTCAGCACCCATATGGTAGCACACAACCTGTAGCCTGTAACATCTGTAGCTCTAGATCCAGGGGATCCAGTGCCCTCTTCTGTCATCTAAGGGCATCAGCATGCATGTAGTACACACACAGGTACGCACACAGGTAAAACACCAATACATCTAAAATCAAAATGGAATTTTTTAAATGGAGGGGTCTGGGTCTATCAATAATCATGGATTGGAGAAGGGTTCACAGGACCCTGCTGAACTGTTGGCTACTGATGGATTCTAGAGGAGAGGTAGCTGTATGTCCACTGAGAAGCTGCTAGGCTTGAATGGACAGTTCTAAGTTTATGGTTACACAGAGGATCCTGTTTAAACTCAGTGAGTCAGCAAAACAGAAAGTCAAGAATTTGTGAGTATGACTGGGAAGTAGAGTGAGTGAGTGTCACAGGAATGGACACACTTTATAATGTATCAAATTATCAAAGGACAAATTCAATAAAAGGTTTTTTTTTTTTTTTTTTTTTTTTTTTTTTTTTTTTTGTATAGAGACACACTCCAAGGGGGTGAGGGCAGGAGTATAGAGGAAGGTAGGTCCCTGAAACACACTGGCCAGCCAGTCTAGTTAGTGAGCTTTAGGTTCAGTGAACAACCTTGCCTCAAAGAATAAAAGAACAATACAGGAGAGGCATCCAATGTAGACCTCTGGCTTCCATACTTAGATGCACATGCACACAGATATATACACAGAAAGAAAGAAATTGGGAGGAGAAAAAAAGAGAGGGAAGGAGAAGGAAAGATGAATAAGGAAAAAAAGCTACTGTGAGATGTTGAAACCATTCTTCCAATAGTGACTATGTGACTAGAACTGGAGAGACCAGTGGCACTGTGCATTCACACGCCTAATGTGACCAGAGACTTGGGTTCCACCAGGTGTTTGCTCCCTGTTTGCTTTGCAAAGCTGAGTTTTACCTTAGTGGTGGGCATGAAACATTAAGTTTTCTGGACTAGGGGATGGTTCAGTTAGTAAAGCACTTGCCTTGTAAGCATAAGGGCCTAAGTTTGCTCCCTAGAATTCATGTGCAGAAGCCAGGCATGATGGCACATACTTATGATTCCAATGCTGAGGAGGTGGACATAGGTGGATCCCTGTGCTTGATGGCCCACTAGCCTAATGGCCAAGCCCCAAATCCCAGCAGCGACCTTGTTCAGAAAGCAAGCTGTATGGTACCTGAGGAAAGATACCGGGGGTTGACCTTTTGCCTTCCACAGGCACACACACACACACTTGCATATACACATAATCAGAAACTTAGAGGGGGAGGGGGAAGGGAGAGGGAGAGGACGGGGGCAGGGCACACATACCCACCTGCATGTGCTCACTGGTGGCAACCCTCCCCACAACCATCATACTTGGAAATCATCTTTTCCTTAAATAAGTGAAGCAACAGCATAGTATTTCAAAACAGGTGTTGAAAGAAATTAAGAATATTCAGTAAAAGAATAGCATTTTGTGGATTTTTTTTAGAGGTCTTAAGTAGAAAATAGGTAGGGACGGGGAACTAGGATTTCCTAGGTCAAAGCAAGCAACAATGTCCATGCATTATATGCAAACAATGCAACACTGTCCAGAAGATACCATGGGATCTCAGGGTTAGAGTGCTGTACTTGGTTAGAGCCCCACACAAAAGCAGCAGTATTCAGGGACCGCCTGCACAGCCATCCAATCCCACAGACATTTCTAGTTGCCTCTGCCCTCTTGTAACCCAACTGGCCATGCTATCATTGTAGAGACCCAGTCCTTCCGGCTTCTGTAACACTCTTCTCTCCAGACTCTTGTTACAGCTGCTCTTGGATGGGGCATTTCACCAGGAGACAAATACAAAGAGACAGGGAAGGGTCTGGAACCCATGGACCAAAATTATAGAAAATCAAAATCTATTGATATGACATGTTCACGGCTTCACAATCATGCCTTAAAATAATCAAATGTTACTTCTGAATACCAAAATACCATCATCCCGAGAAACTGGAAAGCAAAACTTAAGAGTTGGATTTCATATTCCTTAAAACAAGGTGACTTTCCATTATAATAAACATCTCTTCTATATCAGGAAAAACAATACAAACTCAAGACAAGATTTTCATTAGGAAAAAAATAGGGCTGGAGAGACTATGTATCAGTTCAAAGCACTTGTCACTATTTACAAAAGACCCAGGCTTGATCCCCAGAACCTACATGGCAAGTCAAAAAACAGCTATAACTCCATTTCCAGGGGATCTGATGCTCTCTTCTGACCTTTGTGAACACCAGGCACATACACAAATGAGACCATCAAAAGACTCTCTTTTGCTTGCCAATCTGAGTTAAATTTCCTCTGAAGTCCTAACCCTGTCTCCATATAGATTGTATCTCTGTGACTCTGATGATGTCTTAAATCAATGCTAAGATGGCTAGAAACACAGGTGTCCCTTTAAGTTCAGAATGCTGTCTCCCCTGCATGGATTTAAAATAAAAACACCACCATAAATAAAAAACAAAGGAACCAAAAGTCCAGTTCTGAGCTTTTACTTCTATGGCTTCTATTGCCAGTTGTCCCTGGCTTCACTCCTCTGCAGTTGGTCTGATTGCCAGGTAGCCTTAGAGGTAGCAGTACATGCCATCTGTACCTTACTTACTCTGTGACTGTACCCTCCCTCAGATTCAGAGAAAGGCCATATATAGATCCCATTAGCCCCTTACCGAGTTGACGTCCAGACTGGGAACTTGAAGTGTCAAAGGGCTCTGAGCTGGCCTCAGGAGCACTTGGCTCCCATGATTCACCGTTCTCAGACAGCTCTGAATAGGCATCACCCAGCACCTTGTGAATTGCCACAGGCTCTCCATTTCCAGGGCCCTGATCCTCACTACTTGTATCTGCCACAGCCCGGGTCTCTTCACCCATTTTCTCAGCAAACCACTGCTTGACCTGCTGGGTACTCATCTGTGTCTTGTCGCAGAGGGTCTGCAAGTCCTCCTCACACAACATCTTGTGTGTCATGTAATAATCTTGCAGCAGCTCTCGGTTGCCAGGGGCTATGACCAGCAAACCTGGCGGAAAGTTGCCCCTCTTATAGTCTTCGTACCACTTAAGCTGGCCATTCTTAAGGGCATACCTGCTATCTCCAAACCAGCGTACCACCTCTGGCCGGGGCAGCCCTGTTTGGGCCATGATGGAGTCATAGTCCTGGTTGCTTGGCCACTGTGTTTGGACAAAGAGCTGCCGAAGCAAGTGACGCTGCTGTGCGGTCTTTTTGTAGCTTACTTTGCTTGGTGGCTGTTCTACCAACTTGTTCAAACCATCTTCCTCGGGCTCACAGACACCCATCCCTGGAAGCTCACTCTTGCCACTGGCTTCAGTGACCCGCAGGTTCTTGAGGTTGATTTTGATGGGGCTGACCTTCCGCTCTGCCAAGGTATGGCTAAAAAACATTTCAGAAGAGCCATTTTCACCAGGAACTCTCAGCTCACTGGCCAACTCTTCATCTCTACCCTCCTCCTCAGCACCCTCCTCCTCCTCCTTAGGCACATGCCCATCAGCCTTCTTTGTCTCCTCGGCATTCACCTTTTTCCGTCTCTCTGAGAACCAACCATCAATTTCCCTTCGGGTCATTTTCGTTTCATTTCTTAGGCGGTCCAGCTCCTCCTCAGGAGGAAGTGGGTTTTGTGCAAAGCTGCTCTCTAGAACTCGAAGCTGCTCTGGGGCTCTCTCTTTGTATTTGGTTGGCGTGAAGTCTGGGGTCTGGTGCCAAGATTGTCGTTTGGTGGCAGGGTGACTTACTAGTGAGGTTGCTGTTGGGATGCAGGTCACCTCTGGAACCTTCGATGACAGGGGAAAGGGCACCTCAGGCACAGAGTCAATGAGAACAGAGCCATGCTCTCCTGGCATCATGGCCCTGGAGCCCTTCAGGTTCCGGCAGTGATATCTCCGGTCACTGAACCACTTCCGCACCTCTCTGGTACTGAGGCCTGTCACTTTGGTCAGATGCTCTACTTCACTCTGCCCAGGAAACTGGTTCCGACAGAAGCTTCCTTTCAGAGCCGACAGCTGTTCATGGGACTTCTTATTTTTGTAGATGTTTGCATCAAGGAAAGCTTGGGAAGTTATGCTGGGGCATGCTGTGAGGAGTGACTGGGCTGCATTGACAACCTTCACAGCTGATGCTGTATTTGAACACACAGTGTTAATGGGTGCCACAGATGGCTTGGGAACAGATGCAGTTGTCAGGGGGAGAGACGAGCTTGATACTTGTAACCCATTGGCCATCAGTGGTTGAGTGACCAACAGGCCCCCTGCTGTGCCCTCAGGCTGTCCCACAGCATGGCCTGGGAGAGCAGCCTGGATGAGGTGCTGTACATTGCCAGCACTGGCAACAAGGGGTGTGTTTAGAACTGTGATTGTGGGCTGAGGCACAGACTGGATGACTGTATTGAACATTTTTTTCCTGGCATCTTCAATCTCCTCGGGAGACCAGCTGATTCCCTGCTTCAGCCTTTGGGCTGTGAACCAGATCTTAAGCTGTTCTTCTGGATACTTGGTCACCACAGTCAAATAGCAGAGCTCAGCTTTGGTTGGGTAGGGGAATTTGTGGAAGGAGTTCTTCAGAAAGCTGTTGGAGTCCATAGCTGCATTGTATGTTGGGATGCTGCTCAGGGGGATCATGACTTTTGGAAGGGCCTTGGATGTAGGCAGGGGTTGGTGGGTATGCTGCTGGGCATGTACTGGGGGCTGCTGCTGGAGGGAGAGGAACTGTGCTATACCAGCTGGCAATACAGGTACTGTTCCTATCAGGGGCCCATTGGCAGCATGAGGGGGTTTTGTGGAATTAGCAGATGCCTGACTGACTGGAGCTGCCCCATTGATGAAAGTGTGGTCCCCCTCTTTAGCCTCTATCTCCCCCGCCAAAGGCTTAGGCAAGGCCTCACTCCCAGGCTGATTAGGAGCATTCTCTTTAAGCATATGGATTTTTTTGGCTTCAGCTTTGCCTTTCATTATCTTCATGATTGGAGTCTTGGTAATGATGATTTCAGTCCCTTCAGTAGTAGACTCAGCTGCAAGGACAGATGAGCTAGCATTCCCAGGGACACTCTGCTCCACTACTACATGATTGTCGGGCTTAGTCACAGTCCACAAAAAGCCGGCTTCCCCTGAGTGACACTTGGCATTATGCAGGGAAAGCCCTTCAGGGGTTTTTGCCAGGAAACTGCACCTTGTACATACAAAATTTGGGTCTTTATTAAAGTCTGTGTGCTCTGAGTTCATATGTCCTACAAAGTGGGTCACATCCTGGGACCTGAAATCACACTCCTTACAGAAATATACATAGCCATCCAAAGTGCTCCGGTGCCCATTTGCCAGGGCAGAGCCATCAGTGCTGCTGGAGGTTGGGGCTGCCTCACTGCTGGCATCAGGTGCCTCTGAGGGAAGATCCTGCTGGGGACCTTCAGGCAGAGGTTCCACAGGCTGAGCCTCTGTGCTGGCACCCGGCAGCACCACGGTCTTAACCGGGATCATGCATGGAGTAGTGGACTTCCTCTTGCTGGCCATGGTGACAATCACTTCGAGTAACCAGCAGACAAGAAAGCCTTGTAGTACAAATTCCAGCTATTCCATGAGGGTCTGGGAAGTGCTTCTAAGAGCAGTTTTGTCAGTTATTTGCAGAAAGTCACTTTTCCTTATTAAGCCTGGGGAGAAAGAGAAAGAAAATATGATGAAGATCTTACAGTCTCTGAATCTGTCTAATTTTCAGGTCGCTACTCATTTACCCACCGCTTACTTTCGATCTTGTGAGTCTTTTCACAAGAAGCTGGTGTGCTTTTTTGCTATGAATTGTAAGTCAGGAGCTCCTTGGTAGTTGTCCTGAGAATGAGCTTGGATGCTCACTACCATTTGATACATTTAAATTATACAGTTTTTCTTTGTTTGTCTCCCTATATTTTTGCATTAAGTAACTCAGCTTATAGTAAAGAAGAGGGAGGGAAGGAAAACCATCCTTTTTGAGCCTAAAAATTAATTCTGACCAGTTTAGACTGAGAACAAAAGACCCAGTGTAATTCCTGTTTAAACATTTGGGCCAACAAGGGTGTTTCTTTTCATAGTCTTCCCACATACAAGAACATGACAAGGCCTCTGTCTCCTCTGAACCAGGCCCAGAGACCAAGTCAGTTTCAGTGTGGATGCAGGCAGGGTGTGTAAGAGCCAGGCCTGTCTTTCCTGCTTGTTGTCCTACTGCCTGTATTCCCAACAATCAGGAAGCTGTATTTCCTCCATGTGCCTAGGACACTGTCACTTAGGTAAGCCAAGGATCAGAGAGTACCCATACCCCTAGTTTAGATGCAGCACTCAAGTGTGAGGCCTCGCCCTGGACTCATAGAACTGCCTGCATGCTTGTTTTGTGCTTGTTTGCTATCTGTCATTTTTATTTCTGTTAATGTTTTTTTTTTGTTCTTAAAAACACTTTTAAATCTTTGATCTGTTTGAAAGTAAACCAAGAGATTTACTTCTATGTAAAATAACTGTGATAGCTATTTCATAAGACACCATAAGGGGTTTTTGCCCTGTGACCCCTGCCTGTTCATTAACAGAGTCTGCCATCAAGGCCTCTTCTTGAGCCTCATTCCTAACTATGGTGTGCACTCTCTTATCCCAAGTGCTTTCTCCTGAGTAAAGGACTGCTTATATCTATATTATATATTTTTTCTAAAACTCCAGCTTTTTGAATAAATATACACATCATCATCATTAAATTTCTTTTTAGTAAATATTCAAGCTATAATGGATAAGGGTATAGCAATTCTAATATTAAAATAAAATTAGTATCTATTTGGATTTGATGTAAGATATAAAGAAAATTTAAATATCTTGATTCAAATTCTTAGAAAATAAACAAGGTAAGTTTTTGTTTTCTTTTTGGCTTTAAATCTAGCCTGATGATCATGATGATAAACTAAACTGTTATTGGGCAAGGCTCCTTCTGGTCTGGGCCCAAGCGCTCAGCAGATCCCAGGCGACAGCTCTGCCCCCAATCTCACAAAACCCAGAGGAATCAGCCTCCTAGGAGCTCTAACCTGGGCAGTATCTTAGGTAAGAAGACAGCAACACCCACCCCAAACAGGGAGTAACTGGGACCCACGAGGACCCAGGAATTTCAGAGCACTGGTTCCTTCTTGTCTGCGCCTAAGCACTGAGCAGATCTTGGGTCCCAGCTCTAACTCCAATAGTAACACCCACCTCACACAGTTCTGAAACAACCAAGATAATAGGAAAGACAGGCTCCAGTCAGAGACAGGGCAGATAGCACTAAGGAGATCCAGACAGTGAAAGGCAAGCGTAAGAACATAAGCATCAGCAACCCAGAGTACTTGGCATCATTAGAACCTAGTTCTCCCCTAGAAAGTCCTGAATTCCCCATATCACTAGGAAAGCAAGATTCAGATTTAAAATCACTTCTAATGATGATGATAGAGGACTTTAAGAAGGACATAAATAACACTCTCAAAGAATTTGAGAACACAGGTAAACAGGTAGAAGTCCTTAAAGAGGAAACACAAAAATCCCTTAAAGAATTATGAGAGAACACAACCAAACAGGTGAAGGAATTGAACAAAACCATCCAGGACATAAAAATGGAAGTAGAAACACTAAAAAAATCACAAAGGGAGACTACCCTGGAGATAGAAAACCTAGGGAAAAAAATCAGGAGTCATAGATGCAAGCATGGCCAATAGAATACAAGAGATAGAAAAGAGAATCTCAGGTGCAGAAGATACCATAGAAAATATTGACACAACTGTCAAAGAAAACTCAAAATGCAAAAGGTTCTTAACACAAAACATCTAGGAAATCTAGGACACAATGAGAAGACCAAACCTAAGGATAATAGGCATAGAAGAGAGTGAAGATTCCCAGCTTAAAGGGCCAGTAAATATATTCAACAAAATTATAGAAGAAAACTTCCCTAATCTAAAGAACGAGATGCCCATAAACATACAAGAAGCCTACAGAATGCCAAATAGACTAGACCAGAAAAGAAATACCTCTTGTCACATAATAATCAAAACACCAAATGCACAAAACAAAAAAAGAATATTAAATGCAGTAAGGGAAAAAGGCCAAGTAACATATAAAGGCAGACCTATCAGAATTACACCAGACTTCTCATCAGATACTATAAAAGCTAGAAGATGCTGGACAGATGTCATACAGACCCTAAGAGAACACAAATGCCAACCCAGGCTACTATACTCAGCAAAACTCTCAATTACCATAGATGGAGAAACCAAGATATTCAACAACAAAACCAGATTTACACAATATCTTTCCACAAAACCAGAATTACAAAGGATAATAATGGGAAAGCTCCAATACAAGGAGGGAAATTATACCCTAGAAAGAGCAAGAAAGTAATCCTCTTCCAACAAATCTGAAAGAAGATAGCCACACAAAGATAATTCCACCTCTAATAACAAAAATAACAGGAAGCAACAATCACTGTTCCTTAAAGACATAGGCTAACGGACTAGTTATGTAAACAGGACCCAGAATTTTGCTGCATACAGGAAACCCACCTCAGTGACAAAGACACTACCTTAGAGTAAAAGGCTGGAAAACAATCTTTCAAGCAAATGGTCCTAAGAAACAAGCTGGAGTAGCCATTCTAAAATCTCCAGCCCGAGAACACAAAGGGAGGGACTCATGGCTCTACCTGTATAAGTAGTTGAGGGTAGCCTTGTCAGGCATCAGTGGAAGTGGAAGGCCTTGGTGCCTGAAAGTTTGGATTCCATAGTGTTGGGGAATTGCAAGAGCAGGGGGGCGAGAATGTGAGGATGGTGGGAGCACACCCTCATAGAAACTCCCAGAATTATATGGATTAGACATGACAGAGGCAGGCTGCCAGAAGACTAGATTTCAGAATTCAAACAAAAAATTGATACTTGATACTAAAATTTGTTTTGAGTATTGTATATTGCAGAATACACAGCCTTGGTGTATCTACTCATCAAACAAGATGAGCAGACCTGCTCGAACCTCTGATGTCCTAGAATTCCAGCTGGATGCAGTGAAGACACAGCATCAGAGGTTTATCAATTTACTCTCCCCCCCCTTGCCCCTCTTCTAATATCTCAATGCCCGTAATCAGCTTGAAGAAGTTAATGAAGAGTCGGCACCCCTATTCCCTGGGCTTGGGGACTGAGGTAGTTAATATTGGGCTGTCTTTCTAGGGAAAAGTAGTGGTTTTGTTGGAACAGGGAGGAATAGCTAGGATTTATTGCATAGTCATAACCTTTTGGTAAAAATCTGTATAATTGTTATTAGGCTGAAGTTATAATTTCTTAAATGGTACAAAATTTACTTTGATTTCAAATTTAAGGTTTTCATTGGTATGAGTTTCTTATTGATATAAAAGTGAGATTAATATTGTTACTCTTAGAGGCATTGTGCCTACATAACACATTTAGGAATACAAGGCTTAGACCCAGTCCTTCTTTAACTTTTTTAACTGATTTGAGGTAAGGGCCTATAGCAAATTCAAGGCTCTGAGTTTACTGTTAGGGTGTTTTCTATATTTTATTTAGAAATAGCTGAGAGGAGTTAACAGACAACAGTCCAGATTGCCTTACATGGATAGTTGGTTTTCAAAACGTCAGAAGTCCACAGAATTGATGTTACAAACATTTCTGTATTAATGTTCATTTTGATTAGAGACCTGTCTGCTCCTGACAGCTTCCTGTCTTGAATTCTAAGAAGAAATTGAGCATCTTTGGAGTTACTCCAGTTGTGGTGAGACAGCCACTAGTCAAGAATTGCCTCTTTGCATCTACAGACAAAATACTGTCCAGTAAAGGACACACTTGCAGAATAGTTGACTGATTATATCTGCCAAGACAGAGTAATCAGCCCTTAATAATTCTGCATCACTAGGTCTGTCAGATGATCCTGGGCCAGAAGGCTGAAGATCGGGTGCTCCAACGTTTTGTAGTATAGGGACTGTCCAGGTGTTCAGCAGTCTCTATAAATTAGAAGCTATGCTTTGTGGGTCCCATAATTTCAGTTAACTCAGTCATTCTGAATTTCTGACGGGATTGAAGACTTATAGTCTCATAGTCAATCCTGACTATTTGAGAGAAAAGATTTGAGAGGATGGTTTTCAGCTGACATTCATTCTAAAGCCAAGAAAAAAGCCAGGTTCAGAACTAAGTCTTTTTAGTTAGGAGAGATGACAGAGGTTCTGGTTAGTCAACAAAATGATGGACTGGGTATTAGGTCTATCTTGTACCTTACTGATACAAATTGGTATAGTTATGCTCTAATTGTATTTTGAGAGAAAAGTTTTATTTTAACAGGAAAGGTAATATGTAGCAGGAGCTAAGGTGGGAGGAGTAAGGAGAGGAAGAGGAGAAGTAAGGAAAGGAGGAGGAAAGGAGAAGCTAGGAGGGGAGAGAGAGAGAGAGAGAGAGAGAGAGAGAGAGAGACAGAGACAGAGACAGAGACATGGAGGCGGATGTTCGCATGTCTCCGCCAGTCAAAGATAGTTGGTATATCTAGTATATCTAGGTTGGGTACTGGCTTACACTTCTGATTGTATGGGCATTTTGTTATTGAACATTATCAAACTTATAAAGCCTTTGATTAACATTTAAAAAAAAGTTACTAACAAAAGAAAAAAATTAACACAGAATCCTGTACTATAGTATCCTATATATAGTATATATTATATATTACATAGTATTTACTACTATATTACATACTAGTAGATTACTATATTACATAGTATCTATTGTAAAATGAAAGTATGTTATTAATCTAGACTTTTGAAAATAAGTAACTGTCAAAAATATAATCCAATTAATGTAGCCCTTTTGTTAAAAATAAAATATATATATGTAAAAAATAAACTGTTATTAAAAAGGCTGTTATATGGTAAACGCACATCCAGATCTAAGCACCAGTCACTGCTTCTACTACCACCTACCAGTGTCAGGGACAAATTTACTGAATTTAATTA
This sequence comes from Rhabdomys pumilio, assembly GCA_030674055.1. Taxonomy (NCBI): domain Eukaryota; kingdom Metazoa; phylum Chordata; class Mammalia; order Rodentia; family Muridae; genus Rhabdomys; species Rhabdomys pumilio. Next base: position 221,334,813 of record JANHMN010000002.1, read on the forward strand.
TAAAGACATTAATGATAAAGTGACGTTTAAGAAAATATAACTACCTAATAATAATAGGCAGTTTTCAGTGTCTAAATATACATTTTTCAACCAAAATGAGCCTTTATATATCCATATATATTTCTGTTTCCTCACATTATTGAACATATATTCATTGCATGGCTTTCATAATTAAAATGTTTACTGTCTAATCATGTACTGCAGTGGATTTAACTCTACTGAATCCTGTTTAATGTTACATAAGCTTCAACTGCCCAATTTAAGGGTCACAATACGAGAACAACTCTGCCCATACAGAGTATTTTTTTTTCTATAGGTTATTTCCCAAGGATAAGTGTACAAAAATAGGTCTATTAGCCTAAAGTACATAATTTCTAAATACCTTTAAATATAATTAGCAAATTCTTTGAAATAAGTGCTTTATAATGCCAAACATAAGAATAGTACATGGTTACAGTCCTCTACTGAGCACATCAGCTATTGGATAAATCATGAAAGATCTCAGACAGAATAAAAGTACAAGAAGAAAACAACAGATCAACTAGGCTTCACCAAAAGTAAAGCTGGACTTCAAAGTTCACTTTCAAAATGACAAAATGGGGCTGGAGTTGAAGATAGTGTTAGAAAACTTTCTTGATATGCACGAGGAGCTGATCTTGAGCTACAGCACAAAAATGGGCTTTAAAAATCATCTGATAAGATGTACCTAGAATATATATGAAGATATTTTACAACTTAAGAAGAATACAATTTACTTAAAAATGAGTAGAGGATTTGTTCAGACATTTCCTCTAAGACATACAAATGGATAATAAGTACATTTTAAAGTGTTTTTGACTTTGCCAGACATGGCAGCACACACCTTTAACCCTAGCACTTGAGAAGTAGAGGCAGGCAGATCTCTGTGAGTTCAAGGCCTGCCTAGTTTACATAGTGGGTTCCAGGACAGCCAGAACTACATAGTGAGACCCTGTCTCAAAAAACAAAAAATAAATAATAAAACAAAAAGCACCAACATCATTAGTAGCTAAGGAAACAAATCAAAACTACAATGATATTCTTCTGCACCCCATCAGGAGAGATGCAGTCACATGGCAGAGAACAAATTCTGACAAGAATGTGGCAAAGTTGAAGCTTTCACTGTTTCTGGTATGTGAAATGGTGCAGCTACTTTGAACAAAAGATTTTGGCAGTGGCTCAAGAAGCTACTACATACATAGTTACCAAATATACTCAAGTAATTCTACTCCCAGATAGATGCAAAACAGAGTGAAAATGTGTAAAGGACTCGAGCTGTAAACTGTAAAGGACCACTCTTGCCCACGTTTGGGGGCCAAACTATAGCGGCCCGCTCTGTTCCGCAGGTCCGGGTTTAGCAAGAGAGAGAGTGGGGGGAAGAAGGGGAAGAGCCCCGAAGAATAGAGACAAGTCAGAGGATCTGTAGTAAAGTCTTCTTTACTGTCTCCACCATACACACACCACTACACCTACTACTACTACACCACACACACTACAACAAGGAAATCCTGGGTATTTATAGGCTTTTGCCACGTGCCTTGTAGGCGCATGGATACCACGTGCCTTGCAAGTGTGGATATGACGTAAGCCTTACAGGCGTGGACAGCACGTGCGCCTTACAGGCATATATGGCGTAGATAGCACGTGGACAACACGTGCACCGCATGCCTTGTAGGCGTGGATACCACGTGCTCCTTGCAGCTGGGGGCACTTAACAGCAAAACAAGCTATGTGGGATATCAGAGTATGCTTCAGCTGTTGTAGGCTGTTGAAAACCAAGTCTCATGTCAGGGTATATGGCTCAAGATGGCTGTAAAGCTGATAGCTGCTTTCTAGCCGCTTTTTGCTTAAAGTCGGCTCCCAACAAAAATGTGTGTGTGTGTGACAGAGAGAGAGAGAGTGAGAGAGAGAGAGACAGAGACAGAGAGATGAGAAAGAGACACAGAGAGAGATAGAAAGAGGCCCGAAAGTCCCAGCCTTTAGTTCTATAGAAAAGGGTCATCACTCACATGTTTAAGTTTATAATTTAGGTGAGAGTTTTGTGACAGTCACATGTCTACCTGGAATAAGGGTGAGTGGCAGTGTCTGTAAGCATCATGCTTGGAAGAAGAGAGAAAAGAAAGATGGAGAGACACTAACTGGAAGACACACTACCAGCTAGAAGAGAGCTAGGGCTCACCACAAGCCCAGACTACCAGTGGAACTCAGTAGCAGATAATGCAGGACCCTTGCTTCTATGGCACAAATGCAAAAGAAAAGGGCCAGTGCTGGTATTTGTGATAAGGACTGGGTTTCACTGAGCAACAGAGAAATAATGTCTCCAGTATTTTATTTACAAAAGCTGAGAAGTGGCCCAAGTAGGGGAAGGTACATGTGTGCACATGGGTGCATGGGTGTGTGTGTGTGTGTGTGTGTGTGTGTGTATGTATGTATGTATGTGTGTGTAGGCCTAACGTTGACATTGGGTGACTTCTTTGACCACTTTCTACATTATATTCTGAGGCAGGGTCACTTGCTGTACCTGGAAATTGTTTTGGTTAAGTCCGGCTAGCTAGGGATACAGACTCTGCCTCCTGTATGATGATATTACAGGCAGCAGCCACACTCACCTAGCTTTCATGTGGGCTCTGGAGATTTGAACTCTAGTCTTCAAGCTTGCATGACAAGGTTTTACCCACCAATAAGAAATTTGAGTAAGATGTATTACTACATTAACAACATAAATCATGAACTTTCCCATATGACAAAAGTGACCAGTTAGAGAAATGAAGGAAGGAAAAGCCAATTCATACTAATAATTAAAGCTCTGAAATCTTTAATAACCACAAAGCTTTAATAAAAACAATAGATAAAAAGAAATGAAAAGAAAGAAAAGAAAATCTAGTAAGAGCCAGAGTGTATTCTTGAAAGTAAAGACTCAGAACTACAATGATATCAGGACTTTCCAGATTAATGTTTGATTTCAGTGGGATTAAAATCAGTCAAGATGCCAGCATGTTGAGGTATGATCTAGGTGGCGGTGTGTGGATGTTCCCCCTTTATCTTGTAATTTTCCTCTTTGTTTGAAACTTTATTTTTAGAAGTTTTGGAGAGAAATGTCCTAAGCATTTTTTTTCATGGAATTTGACAAAACTGAATTTGAACTGTTCTTTCAAGAAGAAAGGTAAAAAAAAAAAAAAAATAGCTTTATATTTTGAAACAGAATAGTGAGAGGGGTTTGTTTTTGCCGGAAACCAAACTTTAAAACTGAATGATCAAAGAGGCATGTCACGATAGATGAAGGGATTGTTCCGTGACAATGACAGTCAGTCTTGATGGCTACTTTCAAGGGACTGAAGAAGTACCTAAGAGATTAATGAAACAAACAAATCCCTGAGAGTCTGGTGGTATTTCCATAAAAGATTAACTAAGCAGGGAAATACCATCCCACAGGTGGAGAGAGGAGACATCCAGCAGCAGCACAGCCTCTTCTGATGCCTGGCCACAGGATGTGCACTGCTGTGTTCCTCTACTAGTCCTTCGAGTGGACTCACACCTCCAACACATGGAGCAAGGTAGCTAACACTTCCTTTCTTTAAGCTGTTTCTTCCAGACTTTTGTCATAGCAAAGAAAGGCTAAACAGATACATTTTATGTACATGGATTTTTATTCTTTTATTGTTTAACTTGAAATGTCTGTGTCTCTCTATGTGTATTCACATATGTGTGTGGGTACCCAAAGAGACCAGAAGAGGACATTGGATACCCTGGAGTTGGAGTTATAAGAGGTTGTGAACCATTTGATATGAATGCTGGGAACCAACATTGGATCCTTGGAGAAAACAGCTAACACTCTTAACCACTGACATCTCTCCAGGCCCTAAGTTACAGAGTAAATGAGCCCTGTTGGGCAGAATCAAAGGATTTCAATTGGTGGCCATTGGTAGCAGAGGCTAGAATTGTCAACTACTGCCATAAACATTCGACAAATTCAAGCATCCAAATCAAGAGATGTGTGAAACATGAGATAAAGTACACACAAGAGGGGTCGATGTGCACTGACAGCACCTCTGGTTAGAAAGAGAAGTCCAGCTGTAAGTAAACATGTAAAGAAACAATCCTACTCCTTAATCAAGATCCCTTATTGTCTTCTAGGCTGTCATATTTCTTGCCTGTACCTGCTTGCAAAAAGATGATGGCAGCTACAGGCATCTGTGACAGCTGTAAGCACCAGAGGGCTTGCTCTAGAGCCCTGTTTCCTGTACTTTCCTTTCTTTAGATGGGTCACTCATGCTATGATCCTCTCTTCTCAACCAAGCAATAATTAGGTCATCAAAATGATACTGCTGACTAGGTGTGGTGGCATATACCTTTAATCCCAGTAGAGGCAGTTGTATCTCTATGAGTTACAGGTCTTTACATAGGGAGTTTCTAGAGAGAGAGGGGGGAGAGAGAAAGAGAGAGAGAGAAAGAGAGAGAGAGAGAGAGAGAGAGAGAGAGAGAGAGAGAGAGAGAGAAAGAGAGAGAATATGAATTATCTTTTACAAGACCTGAACAAGCTCTAGCCAGACAAAAAATCTGAGCTCAGAGAAAGGAAAGTGATCACAGATTCCCACCCTTAACCAAGGAGCTATTTGACTGCTATATGCTATAAGGAAAAATCAGTGCTCTAATGAAGTGACACTGGATACAGCAACCAGACTACAGAGGAGGCCCTATGCTCAGGAGTAGTTGGCCAACACAACACAGACTCCATAGTTTGTTTTTGTGTGCTCTTTTGTTTGTTTTGTATTTTTTGTCCTTTGGACCTTTTTTTGATATTTTTTAGAGAGAGATGAGAAAGAACAGGAAACTGGGTGGGTAGGGAGGTGAAGAAGTTATGGGAGGAACTGGGAAGGGAAAGAATATGATTAAAATACATTGTATAAAAATTTGAAAGAATAAAAGATATTTTTAAAAGAAAATTATGGGGCTGGAGAGATGGCTCAGTGGTTAAGAACACTGACTGTTCTTCCAGAGGCCCTGAGTTTAATTCCCAGCAACCACATGGTAGCTCACAACCATCCATAATGGAATCCAATGCCCTCTTCTGGTGTGTGTGAAGACAGCTTTAGTGTACACATATACATAAAATAAATAATTTAAAAAAAAAGAAAATTATGTCCTTCAAAATGTGCTTATGTGGCCAGTGAGATGGCTCAGCAAGTAAAAGCATCTGTGACTGAACCTGATGGCTTCAGTGCGATCCTCAGAACTCACATGGTAGCAAGACATGTCTGTCTCATGATTCTGAGTAGCCTTAGCTGGGAGATTCTTTGCTCAGGGTTGGGAAGCTAGAGACCAGGATATGACTTGTCTCCTGTATCTGTCACACCCTGGCTGGGATGGTTGGGACAGGACTCACTCTTCTCCTTACATGGCAGCTTAGGCCTTCTCACAGTATGGCAGTAAAGAATAGTGAGACAACTTGTACAGTGGATGACTTCCAAGACAGGAAGTTGCCAGCCTTAGGAGTTAGATCTGGAACTGCCAGTATTATTTTTGACATATTCCACTGGTCAAAAATAAGTTATAAGGCCAATCACAATTAAAGAGTATGGAAAACAGATCCCCCCCCCCACCCCCCCACCCCCGCACCATGAACCAGGGATTTTCCATACTAGAAGCAATGGTAGTATTTTTTTAGCCCACCTATCAAAAATGGACATTATATAGCATTAAAGAATTACTTATTATCTTTGTATTTTAACACTAACATTTCAGTTATGTCAAAATGAAAGTTCCAAATTGGTTAGCATGACACACAGAAATATTTATGAACAAAACAACTCATGATTAACTGGACAATTAACTGGACAATGAAAGAATCACAAGAAAAAATGGAGACTGGGTAAAAATAAAAAAATGTGATAATTCTACTGCATATTTCTCATATTCATAAATAAAAACAAAATCTGACATAAAAGGGTGTATGATAAAGCCTTTATAGCACCTTCTAAAAAAGTGTTTTGTTTTAAATGTTTATCTTTCCTTTCTTGGAAATTACTAACTTTGAATGTGACAGCCAGATACTGCCACCCACCTTCCTACTGCTCAAGCCAACCTTAAACAACTATCTTTCTGGGAATTTTCCATCCCACTAAGAAAACTAAGTTAACGTCAATTCTACCACTCAAAAGGCATCTTATCTTTCTCAGCTCAATTCTCAATGCCCTAGGGGATTACTCATGCTTCCCACCCTCTTTTAACACAGAGAAGCTATTAAGCAAGGAAGAGGACAGGATGTGCCCAACACAGCACATCCTCATTCTGTTTTCCCTTAGGCTACATTTACCCAGGATATCTACTACATAGTCCTTTTAGTTTCACATTCCCTTATAGATGACTCAAAGAGTTTACAATTATTCCAGTGGGTTTGATGGGTAGTGATCATTCTTCTTCTCATCTTTTTCTTTATTCTACTTTATGTCTCATTCTTTCTCCTCCCCCCCCCTTTTTTTTTCTTTTGAGACAGGGTTTTCCTGTGTAACAGCCCTACCTGTCCTAGAACTCACTCTGTAGACCAGGGTGGCCTCAAATTCACAGAGATCTGCCTGCCTCTGCCTCCTGTGTGCTGGGATTAAAGACATGTACCACCACTGCATGGCTCAACTTTTCTTTCTTTAAAAGGATTAAAAGGGTATCTTATAAAGGATTACTGTTGCTGTGATGAAACACCATGACCACATGCAACTTGGAGAGGAAAGGGTTTGCTTAGCTCACATTTCCACATTGTAGTCTACTACTGAAGGACATCTGGACAGAAACTCAAACAGGGCAGGAACCTGGAAACAGGAATTAATACAGAGACCATGAGGGGTGCTGCTTACTACTGTAGGCTTGCTCATCATGGCTTGCTCAGACTGCTTTCTTATAGCACCCAGGACCACCAGGGACAGCACCACCCACAATAGGCTGGGCCCTCCCACATCAATTACTAATTAAGAAAATGCCTTACAGGCTTGCCTAAAGCCTACTCTTATAGAGACACCTTCTCAGTTGAGGTTCCTTTCTGTCTGATGATTCCAGCTGTGTCAACCTCTCATAAAACCAGCCAGCACAAAGGGCATATTAATGTTAGAATGATTCTTACTTTTTTCTCACTGTCAGATGAGGGGATGTGGTCCAACAAGATGACTTAGTAGGTAAGGGAGCTTGCTGCCAAGCCTGACATGTTCTATATCTGGTACCAAATAGTAGAAGAAGAAAATGACTCCCACAGAATGCACAGAATGTCTTCTGGCCTCCATTTGTATACTGTGGTATGTGTGCCCATGCACAGAAAAAATACAATAATAATGATATAAAACAATAAAAAAGAAGATAAGCTGCGTTGTTTCTGTTGCATCTAATAGATATCTGTCACTGTGGGATAGAATGAGTAGATCAAGGTGAGTCAGCAGCACTCACAAAGGACAGCACATGGGAAACTATCTTTTATCAGGAGTGTGTGTAGTTAGGACTGTGGTAATACAGCAGATCTGCTGGTTGGAGCAGTCAGAGTTCTGTTGAAAATAAAGAGCTTACACAAAGTTCAAATCTGTCTAACCCCATGTCTGTCAGTGGTAAAGAATGGCAGAGCCCAGAGCTGGAATAGTTTAGCCCCAAGTTGCTTATAGGTCTCAATACTTTCTGCATTTAAACTCATAATTCAATCAAGGGCTCAGGGCTAAGGCTCTCTGCTTTAACCCCTCAAATAGTTCTTGTTTCTGACAAATCACCAATAGAAACAGCCTGCTCCACTCAGATGTTATCACTTCTAAAGTGAATGCTACGTTATTCTTCAAGCTAGAAGGATGAGCATGTTATAAACACAGAGGTCCCAGAATAAGAAGTATTTGAAAGACTCAGTTTAGCCAGCCACCTCTGTATGAGGGTCCTGCAAATGCACCACGGCTTGGTAGTTAGAACAGTCATTGTCCTAGCATCTCCAGAGACAAAGAGCTCAACACTTAGCACCAATGGAAAGGGTTTTAGAATAGTATTGTATAGTGGGGACACATACAAATACCTTCATGTAGGTTAGACTTGTTAAGTTTATGCCATCTCTGAACTCAAGAAGCCAATAGTCTTCTGTGGTTATTTGGACCATTAATACTCTTGGAGCTTGCTTTCCTAGACAAATTGGAATTCCCTGTTTACCTAAGGTTAGGTGTAACCAATGAAATGTCAGAAAATGTGTTACATCCAGGGGGCCCTTTCAGGAAAGTATCTGCTTTGTTTCAGTATTGGCACTGTCTCAGAGAGTGAATACTCACCCAGTCCTAAAAGAAGAGCTGGAAGATGGACACACAGCTAGCTCACTTGTCTCACATGTACATGGCCCTGTTTTCAATCCCCAGCACTGGGGTATCGGCTAGGACATGAAGTGAGCCATCTTGTGTATGTGGGGAAGCATATTCCAGAAAGAAATAGCAGCTGGCACTAGGTGCTGAAATGGTGGCAAAGGTAGAGGGAGGGCAGGAAGAGACCAGGTTAAAGAGCTGTGGGGGTGGGACAGTGCAGACACACAAGGACGTTAAAATTTCTCTGAGACAAGCAATCCAAAGGAGGACTTTAAATACAGGGCTGACAGGATCTGCCTTATGTTTAGTTCAGCATGGCTCCAATGGCTGTACTGAGAACAAACTTGGAAAAGTCAGAGGCTGCACAGGGGCATCTATCAGGATATGAAAGAAGTCCAGGCAGGAGATGACAGTGGCTGGCATCAAGCTGGGAGAAACTGAGGCAATGAGGGATAGCTGGGTTCTGAAAACTATTTTGAAAGTACAGGATATGTGTGCTGTGTCCATGTGAATGGAGACAGACTAAAACTTGGTGAGTAAGTGTTGGGCAAATCTGCAGCAGCAGACTGGCGGTGGCTGGGTCTCTGGAAGTCCCGGCAGGCCAGGTGGGTCCCACATACACGAGAAGGTTCAGGGTTCCAAAGGCTGGAAACTTGGCTGCAGGCCCCAGAAGACACGTGGAGTCCATGGGTTTACAAGTTTAATGTTCATAGCGTGGTAGTTGGGTCTGGATGTGTGCGCCTCCCCCGACCCCAGTAAAAGCCAAGGGGATCTGGCTTAAATAGGGAGGGGGAAAGAGGAGGGACTGGGAAGGAATAACTTAATTTAGTTATGCCCCTCCCCCCCGCCCTTTAGGTAACTCATGAATATGAAAATCTCAAGGCAGAGGCCTGTAGCCACGCCCTCTACCTGTAGCTGTAGATGGTGACACAAAATCTCTCTGGGAGGAGCTACTGAGCCAAATGTGTCTGTAAGGTGCAGGTTAATGAGACATGTGGACCACATGGAGGAGTCTGGAATCTGCGGGCATGGGGAGATATATGCCATCCCTCACAAGCCATGTCCCTCACAGGCCATGGTCCTGTTGGGTCTCCGGCTATCTCAAACCCAGTGCTCTATCGGGGAGACCAAACTATCTCTTCATGGCCCTACAAGTGAGATGATGGCATTACTATTAACCAAAACATATTTGGAACTAGAAATCACCATGCAGAAAGCAAAAGGAGCTCTGAGCTGCTGATAGTGGGCATCTGTTCTAGGGGAAACTAGATTGAGCTGGTTTCCTCCCAAGTGTTTCAGGGAGCGAATGGATCAGACTGCTAATGAGCAGAGAGGCTGTGAAATGCCAATGTCTGCAGTGAAAAAGACTCAAGTCTTTGCCAAAACCCACTCAAACCCACAGAAAAAATACAGGAAGTGGGGTGAGACTTACGGGGCTGGGGTAGGGCTGGGAGTAAGGCTAGGGTAGCAGAAGAGGCAAGTGGCCAGCACTTGTTCCACGGAGGTGTGAGAAAGCTGCTTTCAAAGTAAATGTGTTACTAGGAAACAGACTTGAATCTTAAATCTTGTTTCAAATACAAAAGTAAATTACTTTATTAAATTTAAACTAAAAAATTTTAAAGCATTATAAATGGTTTGTTCTGGATGTGGTTTTACTTCTGAAATTACATTTGTTTTGTTTTAATTGAAAATTTCCAGTGTAGGCCACATAGTTTTCAAGCTAAATAGCTTGCAGGCTGGCATGCTTACAAGAATTTCTGAAGAACATTCATTTAGAAAAATAAAAACCCTCCCTGGCTCACCCTGCAAATCCAGCATCCCTCCTCCTCCTACAGACTCAGTCCCATTGACAACTCTCTTCGCTGACCCTACTACAGAGTCCACAAGATCAGACAGACAGTACTTCATTCCATCACTGTGAGGAATACACAACTATCTGCTTTTCTTTTGCTTGCTTGGGGAAAACCAGAGACATCTGAGGTTGCATTCAGTAGGTAAGGCTTCAAAAATAGATACACTCACCCACAGTTTGTAAGATCCACTAAAACAAAAATGGAAATGTTCTCCTTTATTCAACTCAGCCACTCTGATATAGATAGTTCAGCCTACTGATAAACTCACACATATATAAAGTACATAATACATGATCAGCACTGGGACAGCAACAGATGAGAGACAGCCCAGTCACAATCACCAAACAGAGACAGTCAAATCAACTACAGCATATCTAGATAGTGGAATAATATGCACATGTGAAAAATACAAAGGCACTACATTTATACTGCCATTAGCTAACCATTATGTCCCATGGACCTCCTAATTTTAGAAAAATATGAGTACTCTATGCATTCAAAACAAAAAAGTTAAATTTAACCAAATGCTAAAATGACACATTTCCCAGAACTTTTAGTTGTTACAGAAAACAAGTAAGAAAGTAATAGGCTAGTGGGGTTGAGGCTGAGACCATTCAGATAGGTGACAGAGATGGTAAATCATGTTTCTATATACTCCAAATATCTCAACGCTGACAAATTTTTGGAGGTAGCCGCTGTAGTGCTATGCATGGGCACTGCCCCTACAGGATGCAATACCCAAACACAACCTATGTTTACCTCCAAGTTAAAGCCATAGCTCTAAGGGGACTCAGAAGCAGCCAATGTAGAGGAAGAGGGGAATGTGTGCAGCCCAGATACTTTCCCAGATACACCTTGACATGGCTTGCTCTGCAGGCTCTTGTGAGTGTCACCAAGGCCCAGAGCTTATCACAACGGTGATGCTTGCTTTCTTAGCTGATCTCCCTTGTAGGTACAAAATAAGTTAACTGTTTACTACACAACCAACAAGTTCTTTCTAAATATGACTTGACTCATGGTTGAAGGTCATCATCTTACCCTTTAGTAACTGCCTGTGCAGTGTACAAACCTTCAACTCATTCTGCAGTCTCCCTGGGGACCAGTTCTTTGAGCACATCCTATCACCAAACTATAACATCAATCCTTTGCGCACATAAGAATTTGTGAGCATCTTTTCAAAATGAGGCGATTAGAAATGAAGTCCTCAGTTTGCAGCCCACCCAAAAGAGAAGTCAGTGGCAACTATGTCTACCATTGTGCACCTCCTATGACTATCCCCACATCTACGTTGAAGTCCTGTTTCATTTTTCTCTCTCAGAGGAGAAATCTAGCATGGAGACCCAGCAAGCTAAGGAAGCACTGCTGGACTGGGCAGACAGGGATTATCCTACCACAGGCCCTCTGGTCATTCAGGCAGACATTCCTAACTCTTCCGAACTTTCTGTCCTTTCACTCTTCAAATTCTACCATGTCACACAATGCTTGTCATCTGATAGTTTTTAGTTATTAAACACATGAATAAATGGGATCTAGGCATGGGGTTAAGAATTCTAATACTGCAGGGAAAGGGAGAGGGGGAGGGGGAGGGGGAGGAAATGAGGAGGAGGAAGAGGAGGAAAAGGAGCAGGATACAGTATTACAACATAAAGGGACCTTGAGACAGCTGAGTGAAAAGAACCAGACATCAGAAAGTCAATAGTTTTTGTACCTAAGTAAACCCTCTCCTTTTCCGTCTCCCTCTCCCTTTCTCTGTCTTTACTACCACCTCAACTCACTTCTCCCCATGCCCCAAATAAAACTCTATTCTATACTACAGCTTCGTCTTGTGACTGGTACCTTAGTGAAAAGGGATGCCTCAGCATGGGCCCGGGGAAGCACCCCCTTCCCTCATACCATACTGTGCCTCCATTAAACATATCTCTGGCTTCTTTTTCTTTTTTATAAAGCAAAACAAAACTCAAAAGTTAATTTTTAAATGTATTCTACTTGTCAAAAGAGGGAAGAAAGCTATTGAGCCCTTTCTTGCCTTCTCTGTTAAAGAAGCTCTAGTTCCTTCATCCAGAAAAAGGCAGTGCTCCAACAGAGAAAAACTGCAGGAGTACAGGCTTCAGTTCCCTGGAAGTAAAGGCCCGACACTAAAATACATGCTCACTTCTGGAGTAGTATTTTGAATGCTGTTAATAGCTCTTCAGGAAGTTACCATTTTTTTTCCTGACAGGCAATATTAAATGCCATTCACTGGGTTGATCAGCTTAAGAGCCAGGATACATCTACAAAACTCACTTCTGATCTTACATCAAACTATCAGGACCAACTGTAGTTCATCAGTAAAGTCCCACATTTCCCCAGAACTCTTCAAGGTCATGTCATGTTCAGCCAAATTTCCTGGGGGGCAACAGACCAAGGAGGAGGCGCACAGCGTCAAAGGCGGCATTTGGGGGCTGCTGTATGCACTTGGCTCTGTCTTTGAGGACTTTTCAAGCACTGAAGTAGCTTCAGGGGAAGAGAAAGAGACCTTGACACCTAAGCCGTCTGTAGGCTACAAAGCAATAAAAAACAATCAAAACCCATAAACTAAAATTGGCTATATAGGTACTGTGTTGGCTAGTTTTATGTGAATTTGACATAAGTTAGAGTCATCAGACAGAAGGGAACCTCAACTGAGAAGGTGTCTCTATAAGAGTAGGCTTTAGGCAAGCCTGTAAGGCATTTTCTTAATTAGTAATTGATGTGGGAGGGCCCAGCCTATTGTGGGTGGTGCTGTCCCTGGTGGTCCTGGGTGCTATAAGAAAGCAGTCTGAGCAAGCCATGATGAGCAAGCCTACAGTAGTAAGCAGCACCCCTCATGGTCTCTGTATTAATTCCTGTTTCCAGGTTCCTGCCCTGTTTGAGTTTCTGTCCAGATGTCCTTCAGTAGTAGACTACAATGTGGAAATGTGAGCTAAGCAAACCCTTTCCTCTCCAAGTTGCATGTGGTCATGGTGTTTCATCACAGCAACAGTAATCCTTACTGATAAAGGTACAAAATCTAAACCTTCAACAACTGTATATTTAAATCACCTTCAAATCAGAAATGAATCATACACTTCTCTCTATTCTCATCTCAACCATTGTCCTACATGTACACATATGGGCACATGCACAAACACATAGACACTCATCCAACACAACTCTTGGGACAGATACACACATAAATATTCACATACACATTCACGCACACACTCACCCAGACTCTTAGGTTAGTGTCTGGGTGAGTTAACTTCCTCAACAAGGTAGGATGCATTTATTTCCTTTCTATGAGACTGAATGTGCCTAAATCACAAGTCTCTACTGGGCATGGTGGCCCCACTTATAACCCTAAACTTGGAAGGCACAGACAGGAGGATCACAATTTTGAAGCTAGCCAGGGCTATACAATGATACCCTGTCTCAGAAAAAAACTGGTTTCTAAGAATTTTTCTGAATTCTATGTTTTAAAATTTTCTGTGAGGGGCTGAGGAGATGGCTCAGTGGATAAGAGAACTGGCTGCTCTAACAGAGGACCTTGGTTTGGTTCCCAGCACCCACATGGCATGTATGTTACATTGCCTGTAATGTAACTCTAGTTCCAGGGAATCTACTCTGGCATCTGGATTCCTCATTACCAGGCATGTATGTGGTGAGCATGTAGACATTCTCAAATACACAAAACATAAATAAACCATTTTTAAAATCTGATATTGTATGTCTGCCTTACAAAACTGGCAAAGTTTATCTGTCTTAAAAAAAAAAAAAAGGTCATTTTATTGGTTTGTTATTGTCTCTATGATAACCTCTAACCAAAAAAAAAAAAAAAAATTATCTGACTTTACTTAAAATACTACTTAACTCCAATAAAGCCCAGAAAACATTCCATTAAATGGATCTCTCCCACCCTCGTCTCTCCTACAGAGCCAGTTAGCTAGACTCAGTCCCATTTATCTAACCTCCTTGCTCAGCCTTTGGCTCACTGTCGGCACCACTCCCTCTTCTCATTTTGATCAAACTACTTGCTTCTGGACGACCAGTCAAGTGGCTCTTCCCAATAGCTCTTCCGCAGAGTTTTTCTCTGAGTATCAAAAACCATTAAGGACCCTTAGGACCCAGGGGGACTAAGGCCCACACTTGTGCAATCCTACCCAGGTCGAGACTTGGAGTCTTCTATACCCAAGTGACTTCCAAAGCACTAGCTCCATCATCCAATCACAACTGACCTTGGTACCTATTGCCTAAGAAATAAAAGAAAAGAAAAGCATCCGGACTCCATGTTCTAGAGCCTGGATCTTCACCTCCCACTGTCTGTTGTAGTCTATTTGAGCTGCTGCAACAAAATGCCTAGAACAGGTGGATTAAAAATAGAAATTAATTTCTCCCATCTCCGGAACCTTCAAGATTGCCTTGCTGGTATGGTAGACACTGTTTGCTGCAGGCCTATTTTCTCAGTCAGTTATCATCTCATTGTGACCTCATATGGTGGAAGAGTCAAAAAAAAAGAGTATTTGGGGCCTCTTTTTAAAATGCACCAATACTGTTTACTAGGTTTCTTTCTCCATGGTCTGATTGCTTTCCAAAAGCTACACTTCCTCATCCTACCCTGGGGGTTAGGATTTCAATGCATAGGTTTGGGAGACACAAACATTCAGACCACTGTACCAGATGTCCGAGCAGAGATCTCCACATCACTTCCACATCATGCACCCTGCTCCTTTCTTTCTCTTATGTGCTATATCAGTTGATTTTATCATTTCTGACAAAACCAGCTTGTGACCAAAAAAAACTGAGAATGTAGATTATCTACTTGTCTAACTGCTGTGACAGAGTTCCTGGCAGGCACTGAAGGAAGGGTTTGCTGTGTCTTACAGTCCAGCGCACAGCACCTCATACCATGCACTCACTTTTCACTCTTGCATGTGTCCCTTGATAAATAAAACTCAAGATTTTGATGTAGTTCAACTGGTCTAATCACCTTCTGTCTATCCTTTCAGTATCATAGATAAAAAAATTATTACCTAATCTAATGCAATACAGATTTTGACCCCTGTGATGTCTTCAAAGTGTTTTATAGTTTTAATTTTTTAACTTGGTCTTTGATCCACACTGCATGGTATAAGGGTCTAGCTGTATTTAGCTGCACAAGGCTATCTAGTTTTCCAAGCACCATTTGTTAAAAGGAATATCCTTTTCCCACTAAAAAGAACTGATCAAAGATCAACTTTGTGTGTATCAGTTTATTTCTTAGCTCCCTATTTCATTCCATCGATCTAGGTTATCATTAACAATTTTAATATAGAATATACATTGAAATGATATCTTAAATAAATCAAATAATGCTTTATTTCTGTTTTGTTTTTCAGTGGGACTGCTAGAACATTTAAAATTACACATATGGCTTCCACTATATTTGTACTGGGCAGCACTACCCTTAGATGTTGTGAACTGGAGCCACAGGCAGTGTGGGAAACAGCTGAGACATGTAGGATGAACTGATTCTGAGTTCTCTTCCCCTTTTGCTTGCCTACCATTACAGAACTCAGGGAGAGGGAAACACCATGGCTAGTGAGGCTTGTGAGTGGAGTGCACTCAGTTTCAGAACCTGACTGCTTCAACACAGCAGCTGTTAGCTGCAAGTGTTCATGTGCTTACCAGATACTCACAATGTAGCCAATGTGAAAATTCAGAGTTCTGTAAGTGTAAAATACTGCAAAGATATAGTTCGAAGAATAAAAGATCTAAAAAGCTATATCAATTACATATTAAAACATTAATACATTAAAGGAAGTGGTATTCCGGAGGGGCAGGATTTGGGTGGCTGATGGGTCCTGAGCTCCCCAGGCTCCCAGTTGTAGCTCTGGGGCGTAGGATAGTGGGAGAGGGTTCTTACCGGCTGCTCTGAGTGCAGTGGCCCCTCTAGGATATCTCAGGATATGGTGTCTTCATGGGAGCAGACCAGCTAGGTGTCTGCCCCAGTCAAAAGGCACTTATTGTTGTATATACATGTATGTATATATTATATATGCACATATCTGTGAAAGGAAAGCTGCATGGGAGAACACAGGGATGTTCCTGTAGAAGTCAGAACACCACTTTTAGACTTATCTCTGCCTTTCCACCAGGGATCCTAGGGTTTCAATTTAGATTTTCAGGCTTGTGTGACAAGCATTGTTATTTACCTGAGACATGTCTCTGACCCATAACATGTATTATTAATATTAACGTAGGCTTTTTCTTTTTTTCCTTTCTTGTTCTAGCCATTTTCTTTCCCTCCCTCCTTCTCTCCTTTCCTTCCTTTCTTTCTTCTTCCCTCCCTTTCCCCCTTTTCCTTCTTCTTTGAGAGAGAATCTTACTATGCATCTCAGGAACTTGCAACTTCCCTGCTTCAGTGCTAGATTATAGGTATGTGCCACTATGCCTAGATCTATTTTGCTTGTTTTTTTTTCCCCAGGCAGGCTCTCATATAGCCTAAGGTAGCCTTATATTCACTATATAACCAAGATGACTTTAGACTTTTGATGCTCCTGCCTCCATCTCCTGAGGACTGGAATTACAGATGTGTGGCACCATAACTCTGGCTCTGCTTTATTTTGTTTTTCAGTGCTGGGAATTGAATCCAGGGCCTCACTACATGCTAAGAAAGCACTCTACCATTGAGCTCCAGTCTCAACCTTAAAGCTGTAGATTCACAGCAAAATTAAGGAGACAGGATAATGGTTTCTCATATATCCCATCCCCATCCATACGATGCCTATAGAATTATGAGTATCCTCCACCAGAACAATGCATTTTCTATATTTAATGATCACATAGACCCCTCAGTCTACACTAGGGCTCACTTGCATACTCTATGAGTTTGGGAAAATTGACTGTATTCACTATTACAGTATCATGCTGTGTTCTACCCATTTATCCTTTCCCCCCACTGCAAACCACTGATCTGTTTCCTATTTTTGCAAATCTATCTTTTCTAAGGTCTGTCATAGAATCACAGAGCACGTGGGCTCTACAACTTTGTTGTGCAGTAAAGTTCCATGCATGCCTGTTCCTGAAAGTGCTAGCCTCTCTGCCTTCACCTACACTAGCACTGAGCTTCACCAGTTCCAACAGGACATTTTCAATAAAGGCTTTCAAATTTCCACTGCCCTTAAACTATCTATTATAGCATATCCATCACAGCTTCTATATGCAGAAGTTTCCTTCCAGATTACCCATTTTCTTCTCTTCTTCCTCCTCCTCTTCCTCTTCTTCCTCTTCCTCCTCCTCAATTTCTAGCAGAATCAAGAACACAGTATACACTCACAGATGGTGATGTTGAGTCAACAATGAATGACTAAAGTACAGGAAAGGATTAGCTTCTCATAAAATAAAAGTCACAACTAGACAGAAAAGGATCTCAAACAAACAGGTTAGGCTGAAAACGTCTATTAGCCAACAGCTAGACTCATTACAAGCTGCAATTATCATTTTAATCAAATCAACACTTTAATCAAAAGTATTTCAAATGTGTCACAATGAAGAGATAGAGAAAATAGCCCCTAATGCTCAGAAGAGTGGGACTGGCTTGGAAACATGGGGACTAGCCACAGAAACAGGATGGCTAAAACCACATTCCATATCCATTAAATACTGATGGCTAGACCCTACCAGAATAGAGGCAATGAAATGAGCCTTTGATGTAGTTTCCACAGAAAGCCACCAACATGATTAAAGGACTAGAAAATGAGATTTATGGGCCATGGTCAGAGGAACAGAGACAACTTTGCCTAGACAAGAGAAAAGGCTGAAGAGTGACTTAACCATTTTCAATCATTGTTATTACACAGACAACAGTAACCAGATGGTCTCCATTTCCACCAAAGACAGAATATTGAAAAGTACTTAAGCTGCAACAAAAAAAAAAAAAAAGTTGTCTAGATTAACAAACAACCTGACAGTTAAGAACTAGAATACAGTGAAACAGACCCAGGGAGTGTAGGGTGTAGCATTTCTGAACCCCTTTATTAGGCTGGAAAGCAGCAAAAGAGAAGGGCGTGTTCAGGCAGTCCTTTGTTGAGAGCCAATTCTCTCAACTGGCTACTCTTCAAAACTTCTAACAAACAACCATAAGAAACAAAAAAGAAGGTATGAACATTGAAGCACAGCACCCTCTAGTGTACATAACTGTCCTTAAATCAAGGAACATTCTTGAAACTGTATTTTTCAATATCTGAGATCCAAATCAGGATAAACTTAGACAAATGTACAAAGTTATTATTAGATTCATTTACCACCATATACTATGCACTCCCTTTGGGACAAGGATTACCCTAAAGGCAACTTCCACTCCCACACTTAGTAAACACTGGTATCACCCAGTAAACCTTCTGAATGCCGAGTTCAGACTTTGGTACATCATTTGTACCGAAGCTGGCATGTGAGCATTTTGTGTTGAGGCATGATAATATCATCTGCCAAATAGTATGAATTTGACAGCATTTTTTGGAGTGTATCTATCATGTACAAAAGTAAGGAAACGACATGCCCCTGTTTTGTTATGGAATAATGCTACACACAGTTCTTCCTTACACTACCAGTCTTCCTAACAACGTATGAGCAGGATATACATGTTGTGATATCCCACAACATGGTACCAATTTCTGTCTTAGTTAGGGTTTTTATTGTTGTGATAAAACACTATGACCAAAAGCAATTTGAGAATGAAAGGGTTTATGTCATTTTACACTTCCAGATAACAATCCAGCACTGAGGAAACTCAAGGCACGAATTCAAACAAGGCAGGAACTGAAGCAGAGGCCATGGAGGAGTGCTGTTTACTGGCTTGTTTCTCATGGCCGGCTTAGCCTGCTTTCTTATGTCATCCAGGACTTGCTCAAGGGTGGTACTACCCACAGTGTGCTGAACTCTCCTATATCAATCAGTATGAAAATGCTTGACAGACTTGCCTATAAGCCAATCATATGGAGTATTTTTTAATTCAGAGTCCCTCTTCCCAAATGATTCTAGCATCTGTCAAACTGACATAAAACTATGCAACTAACTACTCCCTGCATCCCAAATACTAACAGGCTGTGTTTACTCTTCATAAGCTTTATCTTTTTGTCTTTATCTTTTTTATTTTTGCTTTTATCTTTTTTTGTTTAAATACAAGAGGCATTCAGCCAGAAATAAGTCAAGAACCCCCTGCCAGCTGGATGAAGTGGCACATGCCTGTAAAGCTAGGAACTGGGAGGCTGAGGCTAAAGAATTATTCCTTCAAGGTCCCTCTGGGCTACATTAATAGACTCTCAAAATAAACAATAAATTTAAAAATCCTTTATTTTAAAAAAGATATATTTATTTTTATTTTGAATGTTTGAGTATCTTGTCTGCATGTATGTATGTGTACCACATGTGTGCCTGGTATGCATGGAGGCCAGAAGAGGGTGTTGAATCCCCCTGGAAATGGAGTTCCAGATTGTAAGGAGCCATGTGGGTGCTGGAAATTGAACCCAGATCTTCAGGAAGAGCAGTAAACACTCTCAAGTGCTAAGTCATCTCTCCACTCCCTACAAGGAATCATTTACAGTCCTCTCCATATCTTTAGTCATCTTGGTACCAGATGGCAAGCAAGTTCACTTTCATGACACACATACTTCTTGCACGTGATTCACCTTGCCAAGACGATGATGATCTGTTCTAAATGAGTCGCAGTTTCACCAAGAGGGACAGACAGATGCAGGTAAAAAAACAGAAGCTCATAGTTCTATGGGCTAACTTAAAAGGAAAAGGTAATGGAAACACCAGAGAACAGTTAGCAAGTATCCCTTAGGACACCAGGCAGAGTTCACATCCTGTGAGAACAGGGCTCAATGAATGAGAAGGAGTTGTATAGATAGGAGAGAGGAATATGCTTCATTCTAGATGTAAAAAGCCCTAGGCTTAAAAATGACTCAGTCACCTCTTGGAGAATGTAACCATGCAACCCACCTAACCCCCCTGGGTGGCCAAGCTAAGCCATCAGCTGGTACATGTGATTAGGATTTCAAGAACAAAACCCTGGACCTGTAAGCCAGACATCATCCTCTGCCTACTTGGCCTGTTTTGTTCTTCCTCAAAGCCATCTAGCCTTCCTTTGGCTAATCAGTTTCCTATCCCTCTATTTTATATTGATAAACCATCTTCTAGCCTCCAAGTGAGGAGAAGGGATAGCTATTACTGTTTTCAGTTTGGAGTTACCTATTTCAAACTGAAGAACACCAAGCAAAAGAGTTTAGCTGGGGAAATGGCTTGTTGAGCACTCCGGAGGATGTTGAGTGTACGGCCTCCCGAGAGAAAAGAGAAACCCGACCGAGTACTGTAAAAGTAGGTCACTGCTTCAATAGCTGGCAGCATGCCCATCTTGTTTCTGACTCTAGTGCCACAAAAAAAAAAAAAAAAAAGGAACTGCCCAATCTTAGAATAGGTGTTCCACCACCAGCTGGCCACCTCAGCCTGGCCTTCCAGCTGGCATTCTAGAAGTAGCACATAGGCCAGGGCACTGTGGAGCTCTGCAAGCCTTTGTCACTGATGACATGAAATAGCAGAGTTAGTGAGGTTTTTCTATTTTGATTTGGACAAGCTGGGAGGGAGTTCAAGGCTGTCCTGTGAGTATTTCCTCAAACTTATTAGCAGAGTTTAATGAGTGGAGTTCAACTAGATCACTGCTGAATGTACAGGCAGCCTTGGCTGCTAAGGCATCAAAATTCTGGCTCTGTCGGGGGTTAGGGGAAAGCTGTGTTTTTCCCAAAGAGGGAGGAAAAGCTAAGAATTACTGATGGAGAATACCAAATACCAGTAGGCTATAAATAATGAACTTTTTTTTTTTTTTAGAAACTTACATAATGCTATTAACCTTTGTTTACTGTGAAAAACACATGACAAAAAAAAAAAACTGTGTAACTTTGTTGGTTTACCTAAGTTTATATTTAATCAATCAAAGCACCAATGCAAGTAAAGTCAAGTGTGCCTATAATCCCAACTCTCGGAAGACTGAAGCAGGAGGACTGTTACAAGTTTAAAGGCTAAGAGTGAAATCTTGTCTCACAATAAAACAATAAAGGCAAGACTTGAAAAGCATCAAAATATACAGGCAAGTCGTTATTTTGCAAAACTGTTAAGACACCCAGACTGACTGTGCCTTGCAAAGGTAGAGCCCTCAAGTTCCCAGGCTCCTTTTTAATGGTCAGAGCCACTGATATATTAAAAATGAAAGGTTATATATCTACCAAACACCGTATTATTTCAAGTTGCAAGTAAGAAACCCGATTTAAGATGACTCACAATAAAGGAGGGTTCTGACACACATGTGAAACAAAGTTCAGTGCTGGGTGGCTTAAGTTTGACTTAGGCATTCTGTGATAAAAAAACAAAGGCTTCTACTTTGTTAGCCTATCCTAAGCATGGCTTTCCTAATCAAGGGTAACAACAGTCCCAGGCTTCAATTCCCCTCACATCTAGGTCAGAAGAAAGGTTGACTTTGAGAGTGGGGCTGCTACAAGACTGAGGACTGTTTTTTGTTGCTGTTGTTTTTTTCCTCCCAAGCTCCTTACAAACTTTCTGGGATTTCTGGGTCATATTTAGCCCTGAACTTTCCACTGGTGCTTCGGCCACTGGATTCATCCTGGGGTAACATGTGGGCTTACATGGCTTAGTTAAGTAATCAAGACCCAAGGTTAGAGCTCAGAAGGAGACCAGTCCTTTTAGTATGAGAAGGAAAACAAACATGATTTGCTGATGCAGAGAGGGAGGAGCGACCTGGTGAAAAAGACAAGTACAGAGTTATCCCTTCATCTGATACATAATTTGACCCTCAAAGTTCTAATATTGAGAGAAATGTACTTTGAGTGGTACTTTTTCTTTAGTTAATAATCATAAATACTTATGCCTGTCCAGAGGCAGAAGCATGCCCTGGAGCTCTGTGTAAGGAAACCAAGCAAAGGTACAGTGAAATGCATGCAAGGGCCATACTTATATTGCTCTCCAGAAGGCAAGACACAGACAGTAAATCATTATCAGTTACAGTAGCTGGCTCAGCAGTTGTGGTCAGATCCTTCCCTTCAAATGATCTCACTTAGAAATGGTAAAGTAAGGCCTGGCACATCTTAGACTCCTTCTTTAAGAACAAGATTTCAGAAAATGAGCTCAAACATGACCTCTAAATTGTTTCAAACTATTGTTATTTCAGACAATCCTCTCCATGTGTACTTTTGTGTGTGTGCACGCATGCGTGCACTCAGGTAGATACAGGAAGAATTCAAAGCTAACAGAGTGCCTGTCTTCAAACAGTACAGCCACTGCCATCGCCATTCAGTAAACAAAGTCACTGTAAGCCCTCATCAACTTCCTTACATTTGTTCTCTCACTTGTTTTGAGCCTTACAATATAATGCCATGAATTAAATATCAACACAACTTTACATAGTGGGATACTAAAGCCTCAAAAGGTAAGTAACTTGACTTAGGTCACACAAGCAAGAAGCAACAACTGGAAGTCAAAGCCAGGTATCTCAGATTCCAATGCTTATATATTTAAATCACAGCATAGCACTTCTGGTGGGCGAGAGGAAAATCACAAAAATCCTGTAAGAATGAATAGTACAAGAAAACATACTTTAATGCAGAGATAAGTC
Organism: Rhabdomys pumilio; assembly: GCA_030674055.1. Lineage (NCBI taxonomy): Eukaryota > Metazoa > Chordata > Mammalia > Rodentia > Muridae > Rhabdomys > Rhabdomys pumilio. The sequence continues at coordinate 221,357,645 of JANHMN010000002.1, forward strand.
CTGAGATAATAGTGTCTTTTCTGAGGAGTCAAAGAAGCAAATAGGGTGAGGAAGTGCTCTATGTCCTTCTAGTAGCTATATGACCTCTGCTGATGCTAATGCCTAAACATCAGACATATTAAGTCTCTGACTTCTGACCCTTCTTTAGATACGATAAGTTGAAGATCAATATTTCATATGCCTTAAGGCCTTTGCTCTCTTTAATAAACGAGTCAGCTCTTTCTCTGACATGCACAGAGTTCCTCTCTGTTCTATAGGTATGACCACACCCAATGGGATTGACTTTGAAATTCTCTGAACAAATATTAGATGGGATTTGAATGTTATAGCTCTTTCCCTAAGAGTATATATGAAAATAGTTTTTGACTATGTTGTCAATTATCACTAGCATGCTAATGCTATGGGAAAAGATAATTTATTATAATAATTGTCTGAACAAAAGGTAATACTGTCTTGAGCTGTAATATATGCTGGTCTCCATGTAACAGAAATTTGTGGGCAGTGTCCCTCTCATGCTTCAGCTATTTTACAAAACAACTGTCTTCAACCTACTTCAGGTCATTGCAGAACTCCAAACCTTCAGGATATGTTTCTAGTGTCCTAGTATTCCAGGAAAGGAAGAAATGTTTCTATAAAAATGAGAAGCTGGGTGTAGTCACTTAGGTCTATAATACTAACACTCAGGAGACAACACCAATTGCTAGAGGCTCGAGATTGGCCTGGGCTGCATAAGATTCAGTCATAAAATAAAACAGTAGTCATGTGAGATTGGGTGTCCTGTGCTTCCATGAAGTACAGAAAATCACTAACACTTTTTAGTATTTCTATAGTAAAGAGATCACTGTCATTAGGAGGAATGTTGGGTGGCTATCTGTAATCAAGGCTACTACTATATAGACAAGAACAAACAATGACACATTCTGTGTGTGCTAACTACCTACTATCCCAGCCACATCTGGAATCTTGGCTTCATTTTCCAATTCTAAAATATATTTAAATGTGACAGGTTCTCTGCTGATATCTTCTCATAGTCTGAATCTCAGGAAGCCAACCTTGTCTGTCTTACCTATATGGAACCTGAAGGTCAGAGAAGGTATGAGCTATGAGTCCTTTGCTCACTTTTCAATGCACTCCTTACTCTTCTAATGCCAAAGTTTAAGTCCTTGAAATATTTTTGTTTTATATATAAATATTATATAGCAACAGCATATTGGATCTGATAAATTATGAGTCCCATTCCAAACAAGCTATTACTCTGCTCTCAAAAGAGCAAGTCATTGGGGTTTATCAAAACAACATGGAGAAGGGCAGCAATGAACTGACACTGCAGATAGGAACCTAAGGGAGGATCCACTCTTGACTGCGAATGGAATGAAGGAAGACTTGAAAGAGGTGAAGTCATCCAGGGAAAGGAGCAGCTGCTGAGATTAGCAAAACTCCTTAGTGTCACAGAGGTAGGCAGGGCAGTATCAGACCCTGAGTCAGGGCTCTTAACCTTGCTACTAACAAGAATTTGTAACAGGAAGCTCTGCATTTGGGAATGGGGTGCTATCCTGTATACTGTAGGGTGTGTCACTATATCCTTGAACTTTACCCACTAGAAACCTGTAGCTTTCCATAATACCCAGGAAATGACAACCAGTCAAAATCTGAGACTCTTCCAAATGGTCCTAAGTGCATGGTTATCTCTTTAGGTAAAGATGTAACAGTAAAGGGTGGCTGGATGGGGGTGGTCTGGGCAGATGCGGAGGCAAGGAGCGGCCTAGAGCCAGAGGAAAGGAGCTGCTGCCAGGACTCTCTCCCAAGTGTCTCAGATGTGGACTCTGACAAGACGAAGTACACAGCCAGTGAGAACCTATGATGGGGCTTGGTAGAAAAAAACCAGCCTAAGACCTATATAAGACAAGAACAAGCTCTAGAACTGGGCAGCTTGGCAAAGTCAAACACTCTTTATTCTCTTTTGAGAAAAAAGACATGCTGCAAGAAAGTCAAGAATCTGGCACTCTCACCTATTTGGGAGATCTGAATGGACCTGGATTAGGAGAACTTCTGATATGTTTTTGAGACCAATCCACTCTTATTTCTCAAGCCTTTCCCTTGCATTCCATCCTTGGCCTGCTGTTTCCCAAGAACAGAAGAAAGAGAGTGGGGATACACATTCCTGGGAGACAGAAAGAAAAGAGGAAGAGGAAAGTGAAGAGGAGAGAATTCTGAGGTACTGAATATATAGTGGAGTTCATGAATGGCATTGTATTTCTCAGCAAAATGAAAAAAGGCAGAACTGGGGTATAAAAGTTGAGCAAAGGAAAATGGAGGGGAAGGAATATTTGCAAAATGCTCACTACATAGCAATGTGGGGAAGGCATATTACCTGCGTTACCACGTCTAGTGTTGACACTATCACGTAATACTCAAACGTAGAAAAGACATTAACATGTTTTCATAACGGAAGTACAAAGAAGCAAAGTTACAGATGAGGGAGTCCATGGAGAGATCAGTGCCCCAGGCTTGGTTAGTGGATTTCTCCTTGCTGTGTCATCTCAGCTCTAGGATATTCTATGTGAGCTGGGACTGCTTGCTTACAGGTCTGTGTGCTCCAGTGAACTAGTGTCAGGCAGCAATTGGGATTCTTCATTTTCAGTGTCCTCTTATGTGCCAAGCCTAACAGCCATCAAGGAAGCAAGTGACAAAGGACCACAGAGGTCTAGCTGTCTGGATTTACAGCAATACTAACAAGCACACTCAGTTACATAACTGCCTCTCCTGCTATGCCATCATCCGCTAGAAGAAAGCAGGCCTGGCTTTCCTCTCCTGAGCTATATATAATCCAGACTTTGAACAGGGGACTGTGCTACAGCTACAGCTACAGCTCTGCCACATAAGTATTAAAATTTCCCCTAAAGACCTAGCATTTTTACCAGTGATGGTACACAATAATACAGGCTGAGTATTAAGATACATAAGTTTAGATACTTTACTCAGATTGTCTATCTTCACAACACTCATTATTTCTTGCTCCACTGGAGGAACATGCAAAAGAATCTGAGAACTGGCATGCTAAGAAGACAGTTGTTATAAGTACAATCTTGATGCTAAACTATGAGCATCCAGTCCCAAATGGATATGGATTTTCTCTGGTACTCAACAGAAAGTGGTTAACCAATCTTGAGGAGCCACATTTGCCTTTAACGTCTAGTTCCTAGGAGCTAACCCTGGAATACATGTTGTTATGACTGAAGAATGAATGAAATAAATAGAAAACAATTAATTTGTCTTGGGGTTGACTAAAGCTGAGCTCTGTATAATAATCCAAATTCTACATAGTTACCTAAAAAATGTGTCTCTCTGAACCATCTTAGAGCATACACTTATCAAAAGGTGATTCCCTGCTAATATTCACGTTAGTCCTAAATGGTTCTTTAGTTTCTGAAGGCCAAAGTTTGTTGTTCTCTTATAAACTGTTATACATACACTGAACATTGAAACTTGCATGTTTTAGGGCTGGTGAGATGGTTCAGTGGTACTTGACACCAAGCCTGATGACTTGAGTTTGATAACTAAAAGCCACATGGCAGAAGGAAAAAAACAACCTATGGAAAGTGGTTCGCTGACCTCCACATTTACTGTGGCACACATGATCATATAAAAAACAAAATTATAATAATATTAAATTCAATCAATCAATCAATCAGTAATTTTTAAAGTTATTTACACTCATGCTTTGCCAGTTTGATTGGGTCTTTAGCAGTTCTTACACAAGATGACATTTTAAGAGAGAAAATCATGGTGATGTTCAGACTTTCAAAACGTTACTTGTATTAGCATTAGTACTCGTATCTAAGTATTAGTACATGATTATTTGTAGGTGTAAACTCTTAGAAAGAATTATACACAGCTGCACATCGTGAAGCAAGCCTGTAAGCACAGCACTAAGGAAGTGGAAACAGAGGCAGGAGTATCACTGCAAGTTTGAGGCCAGCATGGTCAATACAGAAACTTCTAGGTCAGTCAGGAACAGAGCTCTGTCTCAAATACATAAATAAATGAACAAAAAAGAATATATATAAACATTTTGAGGCTTGTTCAACACTGGGTTGCTCAGCTGCATCAAGTCCTATCCAAGAGTGGGCATGCCATTATTTTTGAAGACAGATAAACTGGGTTCCAACTTTGACTCGGCTGCTATTTAGGTATGGGGAAACACTGAATCTCCCAAACCTCAGCTTTCTCTGATACAATATCTGAGTTAAACATCTCTGAGTCCATTACATTGGACATGATGGTGTATATGAGTCTTTGACAGCATGTTGAGAGTTCAGGAGACTTCTTGCCTCCTGCCTCCTTTCTCCACAAAGGTCACCCCTAGCAATGTCCTCTCCTTATCTGCTGCAAAGACTTTAGTGACCTACACTACCTGAACCTGTACTCCCCAAATGGTCTTCTAAGTCACAAGATATCTGCCTTTCCAGGACACAGATGACTGTCTCTACTGACTCCAAGCAGAAACCACTTTAGCCTGGCATCATGACCCTTCCTTAGTTTGGTTCAACCTGCCTTTTCTACACTCAGCATACTTTTTCTCACCCAGTTCTGCCCAAGCCAATCCCCGGTTTCTGGAATATCTACAGCCCTACTGCCTACCGGAGACATTCTAGGCTGTTTCATGCCATGGCTGAGATGTACAGTGCACTGTCCCTAGTCAGCTTGTTTCACTCCCTTCCTCACTCTTACGTTAGATGCAAGTGTAATTCTACTAGTACCTAAAATCCTAGAGTATCTCATTACTCCAAAACGTTAAAGCTACTATTTTCCCAGAAACTTTTTTTTTTTAAAGCAAGAATGCTTCGTGAGTGCACTGCAGGGCGAGCTGAGCAGCAGCAACAGCAGCCTTAGACCTTCCCTCTGACAAGCTCGTTAACCATCTCCCAACACTGCTAACCAGCACTGATCAAATGGTAAGAAAAGACCCTAGGAATATCCTCCTTTCTATCACCCACCTTGTCAAATACTTTGATTTGTGTGTTTTCTATTATTACACCTGCCTTACAATTGTGTAAAATGTCTCATGTTTTCTTCTAATTCACTGGCTGCCATCAGTACCTTCTTTAGAGGGTGGGCCAGCACTCAGCATTCTCAATCAGCAAGTGTCTGTATTCAGAGCAGAAACTGCTCCCACCCTGTGAGCAGATCATATGAAGTATACATCGTCATGCCCAAGCACAGTCTCAGGGGACAATGGAGCAGCAGAAAAGAATTCCACTATACTCCTGTTTAAATAGTTAAAATGTTCATGGCCACCAGAGCATAGGAAGCAAACCCTTTCCATGTGGTCACAACTCACTCTAGAAAGTCAATTATATTTACCTAAAGTCAGTGGAACTCAAAAGCATATTTCTCTCCCCCAAAGCTCATTCTTTTGAGAGTCCCTTGCTTTGTGGAATGAACATGGGCAATCATCTTTGCAGGTCCTGCTGATGCCAGTTTACGGCTGTGTTTTTCTGCTCACTGAACTGGCTCATTCCTTCAAGAGAACAAACTGTTCTGCACTGAAGCAGGAATTGGCTGGGTTCTAACAAAAAGATCCCCCCCCCCCCCAGTGTTTTTTGCAAAAGACCCAAGTCAATTTATAGCCAAGTAACAAAAGGTCAGAAAGGTTAGTTAAGCAATGAGCGTAATTCCTGTGTGTCACAGCCAATAAAGGAAATGGGTGGGAATAAATAGTATGCAATTTTAACCTGAAATCATTTGTGCAAAATTACCATTATAAACTACATAAAACAGTCTCTGGCTTCCAATGTTAGGAATTATTCTGATTTTTCAAAGGCATATTTACTGTGGAAGAACTGAGGTGACCCCAAGTCTTTTGTTTGCAAGAAAAGAATGTCAAAAACTCATATATAAGAATATTTTTCAGTGCATAAATTTAAATACTCACATAAAAATTAAATATCTTACAGTTAACTGATGGGTACAATTTACATAGTTGAATTCAAAATAAAATTCCTGTCAACAGGGATTTGGCATTGATGAAAAAGCTAAGAAAAGTTCCTACAAAACTACAGTTTATTTGTCTTAACTGTGCTAGAGGTATGAAAATGTACTGTATTATTCAGCAAGGAAGGAGCTGTCTTTTTAAAGCAGACATGAAAAACACATCAAGAGCCAGGCAAGGGAAAGAGATAAGAAACAGCCTCTCATGGATCTGTTCGGTAAGAAAGCTTTTCAGACCCCGAGGCTGTAGAAAGCCTCCCCCAGAAGTCCCTCATTCACTTTAGGAAGTTTAAAGTTGTAACTGATGAAAACAATTGTATTATCCACAAGATGAGTGACTAAACAGAACAGTGAGCGCCATGAGCTGGACAACATGGATAAGCCCGTGAGTTCACTTCTCACCTACCTAACTGTAAGTACAATGGGGAGAAACACAAGAGGCAATGGAGGATGCTGGAAAGACAGAGGAAGGAAAGCGAATGGTTTAACAACTCAGGAACAGCATGCAGCTAGGCATGTTATAATACCCCTCCATCACACAACAGAAAAAGGTAGCAAGTTCAGTGTTTCCCAATCCCCAACCTAGCAACAGAAGGCAGCCGAATAGGAGCTCTATCGACAATACCAGGACAGCTGCCAACACCAGCTAGCAGAATACCTCATGTTCAGCTGAAAATAAACCAGTCTAGGGAAATACCCTCACTTTCTCTACAGAGCCCCCAGAAGTCCCCTTCATCGCAGTGAGACAGAGACTTCCTCTCCTTACACACAGGCACCAGCAGCATGGCCTGGGGAAACTTATTATTTAATATTCTATCAATAAGGCCCAGCAGGATCCTCCAGCAGTACCACTGGAACTAAGCAAACCAAAGAGTTTACAATCTACTGGGACTGCTAAACATGGAGACTCAACAGCAAATTAAGACTCAGATTCCCCCAGTGTTATAGAAACACTGTTCAAACAGTGAAAATTACTGGTCATAACCAGAACCAGGAAAATCACAACCTGAATGAGAAAATACAGTCAACTCATGCCAAAACAGCCTTCAGAAACACATTTTAGCAAGCAATACAAGGGCCCCTCCTCTTTATAACAAGGTCTCCCATACGTTTTCTGACCTTCATATATGTGCTGCGGCATGTTCAGCTCTCCCTGTAAATAAACTTAATATTTAAAAACCCATGAACAAACCCTGACTTCTATTTCATGACATTCATGTAAGTACCTAGGGGAGGAATATATCAAAAACACAATGGGTAAACAGTTGGAAAACAGGGAGTAGGAAGTACATGAAAAGAAATATTAATGGGTGAGACAGTGGTAGATTATGGTTTCTTACCATTATATTCTTCTTTACAGTAACTTTGAAAGTTTTAATAGTAAAATGTTAGAAAATATCATACTAAAAAAAAAAAGGAAGACTCTGAGTACATCTTTCCCTCTTCTTACAGCCTTTTCCTGTAGTTTTCGTTCATTCCTCATTCATCTGTTAAATCTTACTAGGCCACACTGTAATGCTGCCTATCACAAGATGTTCAACTCTGAACTCCAGTTTCCTTACCTACAGAGCAACTGTGTGTGCCTCATGGACTTTGTGTGAGGATGGGTGAAGTAATATATAACACAACCTAGTGCCTGCCACATACGCAACATTACATAAACACTGTTGAGGTTTGGTCTGCTGCTATGTATTGTAATACAAAAAACTGGCCTCCCCAAGGTCTGGTTGCCCACCAGGGATGAGGAAATCTTCACATACACCAAGTTATGCTATGTTACCTTGTTCCTTAATTTTATATTCTTGGTTGAATAAAGATGCCTACGGCCTACAGCTTGGCAGAAGAGAGGTAGGCAGGGTTTTGGTTTCTGGGCTTGGGGTCTGAGACAGGACCACACACAAGGGGAAGAGAGAGAAAAGGTGGAGAAAAGAGAAGAAGCCATGGGGTAAACGACTGTGAGGACTGGCTATGAAGGATGGTCAGTCTGAGTGGCCCAGGAAGAATATGGTAAATCATATCTCAGGGCTATTGGCAGGGCAGTAGACATAATAGCATAGCAGGTAGATACCTGCCCAGCTCTAGTGCTGATTAAAGCTTATTATAAATATAAAAGCTTTATATGTTTTATCTGGAAACTGAATGATCAAAGGCAATAGAAACACCCAATTGAGATTTTAAATTATCACAACAAAATACTAGCTTTTTGTATGTCAATATGTCACACAGTGTAAGCCATGGGTACTACCACAAACATTCCAAGTAGTGCTTAAAAGCTATGTATGGTGACTTCTTGCTTGGTTTACAATCCCAACCTTTGTGATTTTAGGCAACATCTTTAATCTTTCTATGCTTCATTTCCTCATCTGTGAAATAAGAATAATGCTATGTTACTCTCACAGTATTATTATGACAAATAAAAATAAAGGTACAGTGTTCAGATGATGGATAGAACATTAAACACTGATGTCAAGAACTTAGATATTCTGGGCACCAGATGACAGAAAGATGAAGACACACAGCTGTCACCTTAGGGAGTTGGTAATTCATGATAGGAGATGATCATGCCAGTAGTTGTGGTCATCACCTGTCAGCTGATGGAGTGTGTTTCAGGAGAGACACTACACTGGGTTTGGAAAACCCAAGGGAGAGAATGATGAGTTACAGAAGACCAGAATCAGGCATGATGGCACACACCTACCATCCTAGCACTTGGGAGGCAGTGGCATGAGTTCAAGGCCAGCCTAGGCTATACAGTGAGTTTGAGGTCAATGTTAGCTACATGAAACTATGTTTCAGAAACCCCAAGAGGAGAAAAGAGTGAAATGTACCAAAGAGCACTTCACAGAGAGGATGGTGACTGAAGAACCAGGATGTGCAGGATAACCTAGCATTGGCTGTTAAGAGACTAACAAGGCAGGGCAGGCTGTAAGATCCTCTGTTGAGAAGAGGAATGGGTCAAAGCTCCTGATGAACATAGACTTTGCCCTGAAAAAGCAACTAGAAAGAACAAGCACATTCATTCAAACATGCTACTGGACTGCAAACTAACTATGTCAACCAGTAATGAATCCTTGATAGTTTTTCTTCCTGCTTCAGCTTCTGAATTGTGGGTTACTGGAATTACAGGGTGGGCCTTCATTGCCTACCTTAGACTATACCTTGACAAAAAAGCCCTAACCATTTATAACATCCATTTTTTTCCAACTCAAGTTATGAGGATATATCTCTACTAAATAAAAAGGTCAAAAGCCTCTGGTAGAAGGGCCTTGGAAGAGGCTATTAGTGCTATGGAATCAGGTTAGATGGTACTACTCAAGTTGGTTCACTGCTTTGAGGTTACAGCTTGGAATCAGACCCAGGAGATTAAATTCAGGAAGAGAGAAATGTCCACACAGCAACAGAAAAAGTTGGCTCCCTCTGGATGCTGCCAGCTGGCCACACTGCCTTAGTAAACACATTTGCTAGGCCTTAGTAAACACATTTTGGATTGTCATATGCACTAAGCAAACCCACAAAGCCTTACCAAAATATCTTCAACATCATAGCCTGAGGGGAACAGTCAGCAAAAGGGCTGATTTTATTATCAAAGGGCCGAAATGTTGGCTCAAAATTACATAAATCAAACTATACGTGAAAATATCTTTTCCACACTGCTGCAAGGAAGTTAAAACACTAGTTCATTTTAGTATTAAATAAAAGGCACACGTTTATAGACATCAGAGTGATTTAGTGAAGGCACTTCTGAGTGAGATACATGAGCTGGCTGATCCAAGTTAGAAGGAACAGTTTCCTCGACTGTGAGCCCCATGAAGGCAGGACTATGATGAGCATGCTTGCTGTATTATCAGGACCTAACAGTGCTCACAAAACATCAGCCTAACCAAGTATGTCTAGCTCAGCTTTGTTAGGTTCAGAAATTTAATTTTTTTCTTTTAGTTCAGTAAGAGATTAGTCAATTCACAACTGGGTAAGGAAGAAATAGCTAAACACCAACTAAACTGCAGAGATGAAGTAGACCCTGACTATGAGACTTTCTTAGAGTCTCACTGGTATGTTACTCACCCAGAGCCTCTGGCAAACAGAATTCCGAGTTAGGCTGATGCCTCAGAAACAAATTCAAAGCTCCTTAAGATCTTTAACTTGCATATCTAACATGCTAACTTTACTGAAGCTGGAATGTCTGCCCTGGGCCTGACTCCCCTCTTCCCACAGATAACCAGATGTTCTTACAGAGCCCTCCCCTCCAAACCTAAGGTTCCATGCAGACTCCCAGTTGGCTTTCCCTTTAGACCGCGATCTAAATATGATATAAACCCCTGGCCTTTTCAGATTTTTCTATATATAGTGATTTAGTTTGGCTGTTTACCAATAACCAAGAAGGGACTTCATATGCTTCCAGAAGACATGTTCTTGGGATATGCACCAGTTTTCAAGTAATCTTTTTTATTTTATTTTATTTTTTATTGGATATTTTATTTACATTTCAGATGTAATCCCTTTCCCCATTTCCTCCCCCCACCCCCGACCCAGAAACCCCCTATCCCATCTCCTCCTGCTTCTATGAGGATATGTCCCCACCCATCCTCCCACTCCCCCCTCCCCACTCACAATTTCCCCCACACTGGGGCGTCCGGCCTTCACTGGACCAAAGACTTCCTCACCCACCAATGCTTGACACTGTCATCCTCCCCTACATATACAGCTGGAGCCCTGGGCCCCTCCCTATGTGCTCCCAGGCTGGTGGTTTAGACCCTGGGAGCTCTGGTTGGTTGGTATTGTTGCTCTCCTCATGGAGCCACAAACCCTTTCAGCTCCCTCAGTCTTCTCTCTCCCTCCTCCACTGAGAACCCCGTGATCAGCTCAATGGTTAGCTGTGAGCTTCTGCCTCTATATATTTCAGGCTCTGGCAGACCTCTAAGGAGACAGTTATATCAGGCTCCTGTCAGCATGCACTTCCTGGCATCCACATCAGGATGCACTGTCTACCTTTGGTGGATGCACAAGGGATGGATACCCAGGTGGAGCAGTCTCTGGATGGCCCCTCCTTCAGTTTCTGTTCCACAATATCAGCAGCAAACACAATAATATTCAGAGAATTCCAGGGATCTAAAGATCTTGGGACTCATAATTTCATGTAAGTTTGGTTTGGAATTTTTTTCCCATTTAAATGTAGTATTTTTTTTTTTTTTTGAGATAGGGTTTTTCTATGTTACAGAGCCCTGGCAGTCCTGGACTCACTTTGCAGACAAGATTAGCCTCAAACTCAGAGATCTGCTTGCCTCTGCCTCACAAGTGCTGGGATTGAAGGCATGTACCACCACACCCGACACAAGTACAGTGTCTTACAATGACTAAGTTTATGATCACTTTGCTCTATAAAATATTCAGAGATACTTCCCATGGGCATGGCTTTTCATTTCTATATCCCTTTAGAGGGTCTAGAAAATTAGATGTATTAGAAAATGAGCCTAGATACAAGACCATGGAAAGTTACTGGTAGCATCTAGCCACAGTCACTCACAAAGATTCAATTCTAAACTTTCTTTCATATTTTTAAGCCAGTTTCTACCAAAGACCAACAGTTCTTCTAACTTCATAATAGATTTTCACTTAAAGAAGACAAAGATACAAATATTTATAAGGAATCTTGTACAGGATTTAAAAAAACTCTTAATAAAATTTCATTCCTGATATAGCATCAATGTTAGCATCTTACATAACATAGTATATTTACCAGAACTTGGACACTAATATTGGCATAATACTAAACTAAAGCCATATTCAAATGACACAGCTTTTCCTGCCAATAATCTTTTTTTGTTCAAGACTCCTTCCCAGAATCCCAAAATATTTAGTTATTTCTCTTTAGTATCCTGAAGTATCTACAACTCCACTATTTCCTTGTTGTCCATATTCTTGACATTAAAAAACTTATTTATCGGTTATTTTGTTGACTATTTCCTTGATTTGGAGGTACCTACTTGTTTCCTTACTATTATACTATTACAGTTACACAATTTGGGCAAAATCCATAGCAATGATACTAGATTTGTCTTACTGTATATCATGGGATGGATTATTTGACATATTACTGATGTAAAATTGTTCACTTGGTCAAACTAATTTCTACTCTATACATTGGCTAACTCTTACTTATATGTTGAGGTAGCTGATTTGAGATTATAAAAATGCTGCTAGAGTTCTTTACAGGACTATTTCTCCCTCATTGACAAACTTGCTCACTCTCCTTAAAACTAAGTTATAAACTAATAAGATGGCTCAATGAGTAAAAGCATTTTAACACACACTTGATAAAATCACAAACAAGCAGGAAGAGAGAACCAACTCCACAAAGTTGTCCTCTGATCTGATGGCCACATATACACTGTGTCACATATGCACACACACACAGGTGCTTTGTATGTACACACACACACACATACACACACGCAAATAAATTTTTTTTAAATTGAGCCCCTGAGTGATTCATTGATAAGATTTCTCCTCACTACTTTCATTATAAAAGCAGCACTTTTGTCACTACTTTATATCAATTTGTATATAATTTTGAGTTTTGAGACAGGGTCTCTCTATGTTGCCTGGCTGTCTCTTAGAACTCACAGAGATCTGAGGCATGTGTTACCATGCCTAGAAAAAATATATATATATATTCTTTTTATATATTTAAATATTTATTTACTTGTGAAGGAATATATCACATGCCAAAGCACACATACATGCCAGAGGACAAATAGTCAGAGTTGGTTTCTTTTTTTATAATAATAAGAAAACATTGTGGTACTCTCAGAATCCTCCTTCAGAGACTAGCATGATAGACTGATATGTATTCCACTTTAACTTTTCTTTTAGTCACATTGGAGTCAGGGACTATGGGCTTCCAATTAAGTTTCACCATGGACTTCAGACAATTTATTTCACTTTGTCAGTTCACAGTCTTTCCTTTTTTGGCTGGAGAGTAGGGATACTGACTTTTTGTGAATTTGATCTAGGAAAATGTATATATATATATATATATATATATATATATATAACATATTTTGCATACAACAATAGGGGTTCAAAGTCTTGAAACTCTTGTACTTATTACCTTTAATCCACAATTTCTTTGTTTAGTAATCTATCCTATATAATACTTGTATATCCAAACATGTAAGAAAATGTTTTATATGATATTAGCAAAACAAAACATGAATAGGATGAGCATCTACCAAGGGAACCAACTAGATAAATTATGATCATGCTACAATATAGCATACCATATAGTCAGTGAAACAGACACATGTGCATGTACACAGAGAGATACTATACTATTGGACACATGATTCACTATTAAATGAAAAATCAGGGTTTCAAGACTATGTGATTGCATTTTTGGTAAGATGAAGATGGGGTAAAGACAGACACAGGAAAAAGAAGAGAGACAATAGATAAAAATGAACGAGAAAGGTGAGAAAATTATATCAAAATACATAGAGAAAATCTACAGTTTCATAATAAATCCAACATTAATGAGGAATTATCAGATTAATTTTGTTGTTTGGTTAGTCTATAACTATTCTATTATTTCAAACTTTTTACAAAGGTACATTAGTTATTTTAAGAAACAAAGTAAAAATAAAAAACTTTGTCAAAGACAACTCTAAATCAATATAGACTTAAGGTTTTCTCAATGAAAAAGCAAACGATTAAATGATAAAAGAACAACCAAATGGACATGGATTGGCCCAGAGTAGAATGATGGCTCAAAATAAACATGGTACAAAACCAAACATTTAATGAGAAAAACTGAGTGAGTCTTTCAATGGATACAAACAGATCATTTGCTAATATTCATTCCTAATGAAAATACTAAGACCAAAGGAATTTGTGGATTTAAGATGTGAGCTCTCTCAGCTGTTCCTGCTACCATGTCTTTGCTCCACCATCATGGATTCTACTCCTCTGAACCATAAGCCCAAACAAACATTTTCTTTTATGAGCTGCCTTGGTTATGTGTTTTATCATAGCAATGAAAAGTAAGGCAACAACCATCTTGAATAGTTTAAAAATTCTGGCTAATAAAGTAAAAATACTAAAATAAGATCAACATACACATTTTATGGGCAGTTAAAAATAGTATTAATTACTTTTCTTGTCATTATGAAACAATGGGTGACACAAGGTATTTTAGTTTATTTATTTTGGCTTGGAGTTTGAGAACATATAATTCATGGCAGGGAAACATGGCAGCAGGAGCAAGAAGTGGTTTTGTGTTCATAGTCAGGAAAGAAGAGAGATAAATACTGGTGGTCAGTTTACTTACTCTCCCCTGACCCTTTTACTCACTGTAGAGTCCCATGCCAAGGGACAGTGCTACCCACATTCAGGGTGGGTCTTCCCTCTCTAATTAGTCAGAAATAACCTCACATATATCCACACACATGTTTCTTAGGTGCTTCCAAACCCAGTCAAGTTGACAATAAAGATTACCCATCTCCTAAAGTGTTGTTTGTAAATGAAAAAGCTTGAAGAGTTTTGTTTTTTTTTTTAATTTGGAAGAGCTACCCTGGAGGATGGAAATAATTTTATGGTTTGTTAAGGAAGATCAATTGAACACTAAAACTGTTGCCTGCTGAATTCCTTATAGTATAAAAGAACACTACCTGACTGCCTAATTTTCATCATCAAGTAAAGGAGCCAACAGTCTGTAAAATATTGCTTGTTTGTATTGATCAAATAATAATCAAGAAGAGATCATCTCTCCTACTTCTTCCCCCCTTAGAATGCTAAGTTAATCATGGTGTAGCATATGACACACTAGATGTCATTCGTTCTGAACATTTTACATATAGTACATCTTTTAACCCTTAACACAACCTCTGGTAGTCAATACTATTATTGTCTCAAAGTTGACAGATGAGCAAATTAAGACACTCAGGAAATAATAACTTGACTTTGGGTCATAGCCAAGATTTCAACCCAGGCAGCCTGCTTTAGAGTTTGGCTCTTAGTGCTTAGTTTTTTAGCTCTTAGTTTTTTCTCTTAGTTGTTAGAGAACTGTTTCATAGAGGAGAGTCATAACCGGTGAATTAGAGTTCTGGAGAAAACTGAGCTGAACAAGACTGAAATGGCAGAAGGAAATGACTTCCAGAGTAGAAAAAATTGAGAAGAAACAGAAGAAGCCCCCAGGGTCTCATGAATAAATAGCAATCAAAAGAGTCAGAGTGTCTAAAGTCTAGAAACATCTAAAAACATAATGAAGAAAGAAAATAGAACAAAGCAAAGCAAAGCAAAAAAAAAAAAAAAAAAAAAAAACCTTTCAAGTAAACAAGTTAAACAAGCAGATGGCACAAAGGGGATTAAAGCCCTTGTTTTTATAATATCTAAAGTCTAAAGACAAGAAAATCTAAGAGCTATAGGCCTCAAAGGTTTAAAAACTTGAGCAAATCAGAATACCTCATATGTGAATAATATTTGAACAAGCTGCCATATGTGAACAATTAACCATGAAGCCACAGACCCCAAACTAGGTATCCTTCTCATTTCTATGACCCAAAGCTGCTCCCTGGGCCTCACTGAATTCAGGACAGGCTGGCTGGGTGTTCTATAGGAACTGAGCGTGCAGGCAAAGCTTTTAGTTTTTTGAGAACCCAGAGGTCTAATGTGCCCTACTCTACTCATCTTTGAGTATGTGTCCCTGCTAACATAACTACTGCCCCTGTAGGCAGTCATCTTGTCTACACCACTTTTTTGCTTCTAGCAGAAAAGCACAGACTTGGCATTAGGTATTGGCTTGCAATCCCACTGCTTGCCTAGCTTGCCTTGGAGCCTTAGTTTCCTGGCTCACAAGGCAGAGTAATAATTTCCATGCACAGGGCTGTTGAGGAGATCAAGAAAGCCATCTGAAGAGACTTAGCCACTGTATGCTGGACATTAAAATGCTCATTATATTTTGATTTCCTGTACATAGAATTTGGCCTTTCCCAAGAGCCTGTTTTATTTCCTGCCTACATCTTCTACTCGGAGGGGCTTATTCCCACTGTTTGGAAGTTACATTCTCCTCAGTGAAAATGAGTAAAACAGCCTTAGCTGGCCCATTTTAACACCTAGGTGTTTCCCTAAACATCATCAAGTTCTAAAGTAGATTCGCTTTTGCCTACCTCCTAATCAGTTTCTGTCCTCCACTCATTCCCTCAATCCCAGTTGATCAACAGTTCTATCATTACTTTCTATAAGACCAATAAATAATAAGCCTTTGGTGACATCCTTTAATTCCCATACTGCACACACCAGTGTTTTTAGATTCTGCTTTGAACACTATATTCTCCATTCCCACTGTGGGCTCTTTCGCCAATAGCCCTCAATTCTCATCTGGAAACAGCCACAGTTGCTTAGTTGCCTTTCCATCCTGTTGTCAGCTTCACAGAGGCTCCTTTCTAAGAATGAACTCACGCAGCACAGTTTCCCTCCCTCCCATAAGACTTCTGTGGTACAGCCTATAGAATGCAGACTTAAATTTGCTGGCTAGGCAACTCTCAGCTTACAGAATGTCTTTACTCACAAACAAAACAGTTTGCTGTTGTTGTTAGGTTTGTATCACATGCCACTACCTCAACCAGCCTGGTGATCTTGAAGGGGCGGCAGTGCTATACTTACCCCTGTACATCCTGCCTGCACTCACTGTCTTCACTCACTGCCTATCAGTTGTAGACAAGGCCTCAGTGGTTATTAACTGAGTGGATCAGAAATAAAAAGTGAATAGAAGAAACAACTAAAGCACAGAAGAATTGATACATTTTAGAGAATGTGCGTGTGCGTGTGTGTGTGTGTGATATAAAGGAAAAGAAAAAATAATTGGTAGACAAGAGAAAATGCAAGTAAGGATTAGAAAGATAAAATGCCAAAAGAGAGAGAGAAACTGAGTTCCTGAATATGGATGGAATGATGCATCCCTGTTCCTGCTCTGATGAACGTAAATAAATAAAGATACACTCATGTTTGCATTCACAGAATTCAAAAGATTGTTCTCTTTAAAATTCATTTCAAGGTCAAAAGGAAACAAATATTCTTTGAAGAGGAACTAATATTAAAACTAATATTAAAACTAATATTAAAATAAAGAAACAGATTCAGAAAACAGAAGAAAATGCAATAGCTATCCTAAAAACAGAAAGCATAAATTTCTACATAAGACATAAAATCTCCAAAAAAGGTTAAAACAAAGTAAAAACCAACAATAATCTGTTTGCAAGAGAAAAAGCTCTAAAGTATTAGGGAGCCTAGGAAATGTTCTAAAGTCACTACACAAAAAAATTGTTATAGATTACCTAGAGAATAGAGAATGGAGAGACGGCTCAGCAATTAAGAGTGATATGTGGTGCTTACTTACTGTTCCTGCAGAAGACTTAAGTTTGGTTCTCAGCACCCATGATGGGCAGCTCACAACACGAGCACCATGGAGATCCAAATCCAACACCCTCTTCTGGCCTCCATGGGTACCCACATATAACACACTCGTTCTTTAATATTCATATTCTCTCTCTCTAATAAAAATAAATCTTAAAAAAGAAACAGAACTGGCTTTAATCCCAGAACTCAGGAGAAAGAGGCAGGGAGCTGTCTGAGTTCAAAGACAACCTGGTAAACATGAATGAATGAAAGAACAAATGAAAGAAAGACAAAAGCATCTCTTTCAGTATTACAAAATAAATAAAAATTATACAACTAAAGAAGCAAACAAAAGAATTTCAAGGAACTATAAATAGGAAAAGAATTGCATTTTGTTTTGCTTTTTGTTTTTGAGCCATGGTACTATTTATGTAGTGAAGGCTAATCTCATACTGAAAATAATCCTCCTTCCTCTCAGAGTGCTGGTTATTACAGGTACATGTCACTGTACCCAGTTCTATGAGACAGCACCACTTTGACAGGATTCACTGGGAGCTGGAGGATTGATGCCTCAGTTAGAAACTGGCTAAGGAACAGCTTGCTTTACAATAGCCTTTTATATTTTAAAAAAGGTGGGCATGGTGGTACACACCTAAAATCCCAGCTCTTGGGAGGCAGAGGCAGGTGGGTCTCTGACTTTGAGGCTAGCCTGGTCTACAGAGTGAGTTCTAGGACAACCAGTGCTACACAGAGAAACCCTATCTTGAAAAAACAACAACAACAAAAGTTTTCCTTTTATTTTTTAGGTTTTGGTTTGTTTTTTTTTCATACACAAAACTCAATTTTATTTTTATTGGTTATTTTTATTTACATTTCAAATGTTATCCCCCTTCCCAGTTTCTCCTCCACAAATCCCCTATTCCATATCCCTTCCCTGCTGCCTCTATGAGGGTGCTCCACCACCTTCCCACTCATTCCCCAGCATTCCCCTATGCTGGGTCATCAAGCCTCCACAGGACCAAGGGGCTCCCCTCCCATTGGTTCCAGATAAGGCAATCCTCTGCTACATATCCAGCTGGAGCCATGGGTCCCACTATGTGTACTATTTAGTTGGTGGTTTAGTCCCTGGGAGCTCTAGGGAGTCTGGTTGGTTGATATTGTTCTTCCTATGAGGTTGCAAACCCTTTCAGCTCCTTCAGTCCTTGCCCTAACTCCTCCATTGGGGTCCCCCCACTCAGTCTGATGTTTGGCTGCGTGCATCCACATCTGTATTGGTCAGGCTCTGGTAGAACCTCCCAGGGGACAGCTATATCAGGCTCCTGTCAGCAAGCACTTCTTAGCATCAGCAATAGTGTCTGGGTTTGGTGTCTGCAGATGTGATGGATGCTTAGGTGGGGCAGTCTCTGAATGGCCTTTCCTTCAGATTCTGCTCCACTCTTTGTCCCTGCATTTCCTTTTGACAGGAGGAATTCTGGATTATTACTTTTGAGGAGGGTGGGTAGCCCCATTCCTCAATCAGGGGCCGTGCCTATCCACTGGAAATGGTGTCATTTTGATTTGCATTTCTCTGATGACTAAATATTTTGAACATGTAAGTGCTTCTCAGCCATTCAAGATTCCTCAGTTGAGAATTATCTGTTTAGCTCTGTACCCCACTTTTTAATAGGGTTATTTGGTTCTCTGGAGTCTAACTTCTTCAGTTCTTTGTATATTATGGATATTAGCCCTCTATCAGATGTAGGGTTGGTAGATTTTTTTTCCCAATCTGTGGGTTGCCACTTTGTCCTACTGACAATGTCCTTTGCCTTACAGAAGCTTTTCAGTTTTATGAGGTCCCATCTGTCAATTGTTGGTCTTAGAGCCAGAGTCACTGGTGTTCTGTTCAGGAACTTTTCCCCTGTGCCCATGTGTTCAAGGTTTCCCCCCCCCACACTTTCTCTTCTATTAGTTTCAGTGTATCTGGTTTTATGTGGAGGTCCTTGGTCCACTTGGACTTGAGCTTTGTACTAGGAGATAAGAATGGATCAATTTGCATTCTTCTACATGCTGACCTCCAGTTGAACCAGCACCATTTGTTGAAAATGCTTTTTTCCACTGGATGGTTTTGGCTTCTTTGTCAAAGATCAAGTGACTATAGGCATGTAGGTTCAATTTTGGGTCTTCAATTCTATTCCATTGATCTTCTTGCCTGTCTCTGTACAAATACCATACAGTTTTTAATCACCATTGCGCTGTAGTACAGCTTGAGGTCAGGGATGGTGATTCCCCTAGGAGTTCTTTTATTGTTGAGAATAGTTCTTGCTATCCTGGGTTTTTTTTTATCCCAGATAAATGTGAAAATTTGAGTTGAAATTTTGATGGGGATTGCATTGAATCTATAGATCGCTTTTGGTAAGATGGCCATTTTTACTATGTTAATCCTGCCAATCCATGAGCATGGGAGATCTTTCCATCTTCTGAGGTCTTCTTCAATTTCTTTCTTCAGAGATTGAAGTTCTTGTCATATAGATCTTTCATTTGCCTGGTTAGAGTCACACCGAGACCTTTGTTTCAAAGCCAGCTATAGTGGCACATCTGTAATTTTAATACTCCTTAGAAGCTATGGTAGGAGAATTATACATTTAAGAGCAGCATGAGCTTTAAAGCAAAACTCTGACTCAAAGAAACAACAGCAAGAAAGTTTTTTTTTTTTTTTTTGGATATTTTCTTTACATTTCAGATTCATCCCCTTTCCCCACTTTCCCTCCCTAGAAAACCCCAATCCTGTGCCCCCTTTTCCTTTTTGCTTTTATATAATTTTTTTAAAATGTTAATCGAAGGTTTTATAAGTATGGAAACGCTCAATCAGAAGTGTAACCCAATACCCAACCTAGATATATAAACTATCTTTGAATGGTGGAGACACGTGAACTTCTGCCTCCATGCCCCCTCTCTCTTTCTCTCTCTTTCTCTCTCTCATCACCTAGCTTCTCCTCTACTTCATCTTCTCCTCTCCTTACTCCATCTCTTCCTCTCGGTGCTCCTTCCCCCTTAGCTCTTCCTACATATCACCCTTCCTGTTAAAATAAAACTTTTCTCTCAAAATACAATTAGAGCATAATTATTCCTATTTGTACCAGTGAGGTACAAGACAGTCTTAATACCCAGTCCATCCTTTTGTTGACTAACCAGAACCTCTGTCGTCTCTCTTGACTAAAACACTTAGTTTTGAACCTGGCTTTTTTCTTGGCTTTAGAAAGAATATCAGCTGAAAACCATCCACTCAGATCTTTTCTCTCAAAGTAAATAGCCAGGATTGGCTATGAGACTATAGGTCTTCAACCCCGTCAGAAATCCAGAATGACTGAGTTAACTGAAGTTATGGGAAGCACTAAGCATAGCTTCTAAAACTTAGCCAATTTATAGAGACCGCTGAACACCTGGACAGCCCCTATACTACCGAATGTTGGAGCATCAAATCTTCAGCCTTCTGGCCCAGACTCATCTGACAGACCTTAGTGATGCAGAATTATTAAGGGCTGATTACTCTGTCTAGGCAGATATAATCAGTCGACTATTCTGTAAGTGTGTCCTTTTCTGGACAGTAATTTGTCTGTAGATGGAAAGAGGCAATTCTTGCCTAGTGGCTGTCCGCAAGAAAGTTTTTATTGTTGTTGCTGCTATTACTAATATTTTGTTTTGTCAAGACAGGTTTCTTTTTTTAATTAATTATTTTATTTATTTATCTTCCAGCTGTAGCCACTCTCCCAGTCCCACCCCCCACAGTTCCTTATCCCATTCCCCCTCCCCATTGCCTCTGAGAGAGTGTTCTCCCTCTACCACCAACCCCAGGGATCCTCCTTCTCTGGGGCCTCAAGAGACAGGGTTTCTATGTATACCCCCGGTTGTCCTGGATCTTACTCTGTAGACCAGTCTGGCCTCAAACTCAGAGACCTGCCTGTTTCTACCTGCAAGTGCTGGGATTAAAAATGTGAATTACTGCCCAGTGAAAGATTAATATTTCAACTAGGAATATTTGTGAATAAACTAAAAGTGATTACTGGAAAATGTAATTACAAAAAAAAAATGATACACATAAACTTGAGAAAATAGCATACAAAAAGAAACAAAAGTTTAAAGAGAAATATTTTCCATGCAGTGTTAAGTGTGGATTAAAACCAACTAATGTGTAAGCATGTATGCTGGCATTTGGAGGTGCAGACCAAAGCTACATGAGACTTGTAGCCATGACACCATCACCACTACCACTACCCTACTATGAAAAAAAGAAGAATGTGTAACAGTAATAAAAACTAAAAATGGCTATCACACCTCAGGCATTAGACTTTGTACTGGATACAGCAAGAATTTTGTTAAAATATAGACATACTTCTTGTCCTTGGGAGAAGCATTCTTCTTACTTCATTGTCCTCTCCAAGGTTCCCTTCACTTTCTGCAGCCCTGTGGCATCTTTAAGGAGTCACTTGTTGCCTCCGTAGTTGCAATTCAGTTCTGTAAAAGAAGCACAATTTCATGAAAATTATGAAAAGAAAGCACATTCTAGGAAGCCCACTTATCTAGCCTCATTAATCCTTCCTAATTGATTCTCAGAGCTCTGTACATATACCAGGTACACAGAGCCAAGTGAGGTCATCAAAATGTACACAGTGATTTACAGCAACTGCAAGTGCTGCTGGGGCACTGATGTGAGCTCTGCCCACTTAAAGCTGAGACTGGAGCATGCCAACACAGGTCAGTGAGCTCAGCTATCAAATCAAGATGATTCATTAAAATCTCCTCATCTCCCACTCTAGTTAAGCTTCAGGTAGTCTGACAACAATAATTAGCTGATAAACATGTGGCCTTCAACTTACAGGATGTACAACCTAAGGATGTGGTAACTTTTATGTTTTTCCTTTGAAGCCCGAGGCGCATGTGCGCAAACTCTCTCCTTCCCTCCGCATCCCCCTTCATATTCTTCGGTTCTAGGCCAAGCAACTATTTTTCCTTCTTCTCCTCTCTGATCCTTGCATCTACATCATCCCATTCTGCCCACGGGCAATGTTAGGCAAATGGTAATTTATAGTGAATGAATAAAACAAAGTCTTTTAAACCAAAACCACCATGCTTTCTGAGGTCTTAAAATTACTGAGAAAGGACTTAAAAACATAATGCTCTGGAGTTCTATATTCCTTTACCAAAGCATTCTTCCTGGTTAAAATGTCAATTAGCAGCAAAATGGACCCAAAGTGAGTATGCTAGTAAAAGGGCTTGAAATTTCAGATGTTCCCACCTTTGCTACATTACAGGACACAGGTTATGAATGTCTATGAATACAAACAGGTTTGGCCCTCACAAACAAATCACTAACCAAAGTGGCTACAACTTATTACCAGCCTTCTTTTATCCTTAACATGTACTTATGTCTTTCTCACTGCATCAACTCTACACTAGGAGCTTTAGCTACATTAGCACATATAATCCTTCCTGTGATCTTAGTATGTAACTTCTATTGTTCTAATTACCCAGATGATGACACAGAGAAATTCAGTAAATTATTCTAGCAATGCCATGTGTACTATGCTGCTTTTCACAAGCAATCAATTTTAACTTTAATTTTCCAGTACATTGAAGACTCATCCCTATTTCACTCTTGTTTTCCTGGGGTTTTCCTAATTTACAATTTATTAAAAACCTAATTTATAATTCTCCAACTTTTTCTTATTTTAAAAAATTATTTTATGAACAGAGGAAAAAGAAAATCTGGGGGCTAGAGAGATGGCTCAGTGGTTAAGAGCACTGCTAACTCTTTCAGAAGCCCTGGGTTCAGTTTCTAGTACCAACATGGCAGCTTACAGCCATCTGTAAGTCTAGTTCTAAGCAATCTTCTCCTGTAGGTACCAGGCACACATGTGGTGCACAGACATACATGCAGGAAAACAAGACACTCATACATATAAAATAAAAATAAGTATTTTTTCTGAAAAGAACAAATATCTGATATTGCAAAAATCAGAAGCAATAATTATCACAAACTATTATATTCACTTACCTCTGTGATTTAGTCTATTTATTTTTAACTATTTTGTGGTTTACCAAATCACCTCTAACTTTGAAGTCACAAAATAAGCAAGACATTTCTTTACTTTCCAGTTCAGTTGGCAGGGACACAATGCTAATAATGTAAGCAGCTAACAGCTTGATTCAGTACAGACCATCTGAATGTTGTTTGTTTCATAGCTCTAGACTCTTAGCTTGAATGGTGTATTTTTGTTATAAGAAGCATCAGGTATACAAGACAACTAACATACACACATCTGAAAAAACAACGACCCATAAATACAGTAGTGGCATTGCTTTCTATACATTTTCATAAAATCAAACTTTGCTGCATTCCTAAACAAGACAAAGCTGTTTAAACAGGCTAAATAAAGACTAGACTACATTTTAAATTATTCATCTAAGGTAGAAGTTTTCCAAAGTTAATCAAATAAAAATGATAAATCAAAACTATATTCCTTAATTGCTATTATAGGAATAAGCCCACTTGGGACCATCTGTCTTTGAGATTAACTACCTACAGAAAGAAATGTCCCAATGGAGCAATGCTACAAAATCATGTGGATTCCAACAAGTCACAGGTAACTATGACAGGAAAGCCATAGTTATTTGTGATATCACAGAAAGACTATGATGTAATTTTTAATACACAAAATCTACATAATACAGTACTCACTATGGACACAAATGGACAATTTAGTGGCATTTAAACTATTCACAGCATTGAGCAACAATTACCTCTACCCATTCACAAAATATTTTCAGCAATTAAAAATAAAACCTTGTACTCATAAGCAGTTATTTCTAGCACCTATCTCTAACCCCCCAGAAATCATCAATTTGCTTAGTTTCCTTGGGTTATTTCTTTCTTGTGTGTTGTTCTAAAACTCACTTTAGAATATGGTGTGAATTGTGGGTACAACTTTACTGTTTTACATGAAGATACTGATTTGTCTCTACACCATTTATTGAAAACATTATCTTTTCACTATTGAATGGTCTTAACAGCCTTTTCCTTTTCTTTTTTTTTAATATATTTTTAATTGGATATTTTTTCAGATGTTATTCCCTTTCCCCATTTCCCCCACACACTCAGGAACCTCCTATCTCATCTCCCTTCCTCCTGCTTCTATGAGGGTGTGCCCTCATCCATTGAACCCCACCTTCCTGCCCTTAAATTCCCTCACACTGGGGCACCCAGCCTTCATGGGACCAAGGACTTCCTCTCCCACCTAAGCCTGACAAGGGCATCTTCTCCTACATATACAGCTGGAGCCATTATCCCTTCATGGTAAAAGTCTTGGAAAGATCAGGAATTCAAGGCCCATACCTAAACATAGTAAAAGCAATATACAGTAAGCCAGTAGCCAACATCAAACTAAATGGACAGAAACTTGAAACATTCCCACTAAAATCAGAGACTAGACAAGACTGCCCATTCAATATAGTCCTGGAAGTCCTAGTCAGATATTAGACAACAAAAGGAAGTCGAAGGGATACAAATAGGAAAGGAAGGAGTCAAAATTTCACTATTTGCAGATGATATGATAGTATACTTAAGTGACCCCAAAACCTCCACCAGAGAACTCCTAAACCTGATAAACAACTTCAGCAAAATGGCTGGATATAAAATCAACTCAAACAAATCAGTAGCCTTCCTCTACTCGAAGGATAAACAGGCTGAGAAAGAAATTAGGGAAATGACACCCTTCACAATAGTCACAAATAATATAAAAGACCTTGGTGTGAATCTAACCAAGCAAGTGAAAGATCCATATGACAAGAACTTCAAGTCTCTGAAGAAAGAAATTGAAGATCTCAGAAGATGGAAAGATCTCCCATGCTCATGGATTGGCAGGATTAATATAGTAAAAATGGCCATCTTGCCAAAAGAAATCTACAGATTCAATGCAATCCTCATCAAAATTCCAACTCAATTCTTCATGGAGATAGAAAGAGCAACTTGCAAATTCATTTGGAATAACAAAAAAAACCAGGATATCGAGAATTATTCTCAACAATTAAAGAACGTCTGGGGGAATCACCATCCCTGACCTAAAGTTGTACTACAAAGCAATAGTGATAAAGACTGCATGGTATTGGTACAGAGACAGGCAGGAAGATCAATGGAATAGAACTGAAGATCCAGAAATGAACCCACACACCTATGGTCACTTGATCTTTGACAAAGGAGCTAAAACTGTCCAGTGGAAAAAAGACAGCATTTTCAACAAATGGTGCTGGTTCAACTGGAGGTCAGCATGTAGAAGAATGCAAATTGATCCATTCTTATCTCCTTGTACAAAGCTTAACAGCCTTTTAAAAAATAATTGGCAAGACTCAGAAAGGTCTTTCCTGTATTCTCAATTTTATTATATCTATCTGTATGTATACTCTTACATATACTTTACATGTACCAGTACCATACTGCTTGATTATTATAACTTTGTAGTAAATTTTGAAACTGAGACATGCAAGTCTTCCAACTTCCCTTTTCAGGATTGGAATGACTATCCAAGGTCTTCCCACACTCTGTACAAGTGAATGGGACGTCAGACTCACAGACCATCTTACACCACTGGCACTTCAATGTTGAATCATTTCTCTGTCCCCAAAGAAAATTTTTCTTTTCTTCAATTGTCCAGAATAAAATTAATAAAAGATCATTTCTAAAACAGACTTTTATTTCTCTGATTAATATGAATGATAGTGTGTATTAGACTTTTAAAAAGATTTACTTTATATTTGTGCAAAAATATGTGAATCTGTGTGTGTGTGCACACATGTACATTGGATTCCCTGCAAATGGAGTTATAGGTTGTTGCAAGCTTCCTGACGTGGGTGCTAGGAACCAAACTCAGGTCTTCTGCAGCAGCGCACAAGTGCTCTTAACCTCTAAGTTTTCTCTTCAACCTAAAGGCTCTTGAAAAAATACTTAAAAATGTTGGCTGAGGTCTTTGAGAAAACAATCGTTTGATGTTATAGATGTTCCTTGGGCTGGACACAATCTGTTTCTAGTTTTCACATCTAAAATTTAAACTGAAAGAGATGTGGTAACATAGGAAAAAATAACTGCAGTGCTTTCTAAGACTAGCAACTTCCAGGAAATTGTATGGTCCCAAAAAGTACAAGTCATTTAAGCCTGGAAGATGGAGTCTATGAAGCAAGGGACTGCTGTTGCACCTGTGTCTGCTGTCAATTTCTCAAAGGCTCCAGAACCATAAAGCCCTCCTGACATGTCGGTCGGTAGGTCGGTGGAAAGGCTTTCTGTTTGGTCCTGTCTCCAGGGCAGCCACAGTCACCTCCCTGTAACAGTGCTTTCAACAAGATGACTTAATCGCACCTTGCCCTGCTTCACTCCTCTACTCAAGCTGCACTCAGTTCACCTGAACTTAATGTCAAGACTCAGGAACAGGTGGGACATGAAGCTTTCTAGCTGGTAGTGGAACAGATGAAACGATTTATTTATATTTATGCAAATATGCGTGTCTGTACATGTGTATGCGCACATGGAGTTAAAGGCTCTTGTGAGATGTCTTAAACTCTACAAGAAACAAGTTAGGGGCAGAGGTGGTACACTCTAGTCTGTCAGAGAGACAGCCATGGCTTCTCAAACCCCCAGCCCAGAATCTCTAATTTGAGGTAGAACAAAGTACCCAAGAAAGGGACAATTCAATTACTTCAATTACTTGAGTCTGTGCTTTTCATTTCCAGGAGTCAAGAGAAGGATTTTTATTATTTCACTTCTGCTGGAAAGGTAGACAAGGGCTGCCCAGCAAGGGTTTGAAGCACCAGTGTTCCTCAACCCTGAAGACTAAAGCAGAAAGGGCACCCAGGGACACTTGCTGCAGGGTTGGCTTGGGAATAACTCCAGTATTGTGACAACTGCTGTGATTTGACTCCATGCGCTATCTTCTCCATTGGATGGTAACTGGAATAGTCTCTTAAAACTTAGCCCTTCCTTTCTTCTTCTTCCTTTGCTTTTTCTCTTTTCTTTATTGTACATGGAGTTTCTCACTGATTTGAAGGCTGATATTTAGTGTTTAATAGCTGAATTGCTGACATGGCCATCTGCAACTTCAGTTTTGTTCTTTGCTTTCTGTAATGGCCCTTGTTGTAAGTGTCTGAAAGCCAACTGTTTATTGCAAGACGAATGCCAGGTTTGCAGGAAAAGGGAAGCAGATGGCATGCATGCGATACACAGACACACATGAGAGGAAAAACACTCATATACATATAATAATAAATCTTAAAAAAATACACATATATCTTTAAGTGAAACAGTGATGTACCTTTTAATAGTTGTATGGAAGTTTATCTTTAATTATTTACAGTGTGCGTGTGTGTGTGTGTGTGTGTGTGTGTGTGTGTGTGTGTGTGTTCTATTCATGAGTGTGTACTTGCAGAGACCAGGGGTTAACAAACATCAGGTTTTTCTCCTCTATCAATACCCACTTCAGTTTTGAGACAGTTTCTCTTACTGAACCCAAGACTCAACTGTTTCATCTAGACTGGCCAGACAGAACTCCAGGTGTCCACCTGCCCCAACACCACCTCCAGCACTGAAGTTACAGATGAGCACAACAGCACCCAGCTTTTATATGAATCCTGTGGGTCTAAATTTAGGTTTTCGTTATTGTGCAATCACTATACCCACTGAGTCAGCTCCTCAGCTGTGGTGGTTTGAATATGCTTGCCCCAGGGAGTGGCACTATTAGAAGGTTTGGCCTTGTTAGGGTAGTTATGGCTTTATTGGAGG
The DNA here is from genome assembly GCA_030674055.1 of Rhabdomys pumilio. Classification (NCBI taxonomy): domain Eukaryota; kingdom Metazoa; phylum Chordata; class Mammalia; order Rodentia; family Muridae; genus Rhabdomys; species Rhabdomys pumilio. The sequence continues at coordinate 221,385,822 of JANHMN010000002.1, forward strand.
AAGTATGTCACTTTGGGGGTGGGCTTTGAGACTCTTCTTCTAGCTGCCCGGAAGCCAGTCTTCCCATGGCTGCCTTCTGATCAAGATTTGGAACTCTCAGCTCTCTCTCTAGCACCACATTTGCCTGGATGCCATGAACTGAACCTCTGAACATTTCAAGCCAGCCCCAATTAAATGTTGTCCTTTATAAGAGTTGCCTTGGTCCTAGTATCTCTTCACAGCAATGGAAACCCTAAGACACCAGCCTTCACTTAATAAATTCTAACTTAATTACATGGACATTTCTTTCAAGTTTCTCTAACTCTAAACACCCCTCCGTGTTAAATATTTTAGGTATGTTGAAAATATAAAGTACATTATCAGGGATAGACATATATAAAAATAAAGCAGATTATAAAGCAATGTATATTGCATATGGCAAACTGGAAGATACAGAAGCCTATTTGAGACTATAGAATAGTACTCTGTGATAGTCAATCACCAGCTGCTTTAGGAACATCTAGAAAGGTAAAACCACATCTTCAGGTGTTTCCAAAAGCAATTCTTTTTTTTTTTTTTTTTTTTTTTTGGTTTTTTGAGACAGAGTTTCTCTGTGTAGCTCTGACTGTCCTGGAACTCACTCTGTAGACCAGGCTGGCCTTGAACTCAGAAATCCGCCTGCCTCTGCCTCCCAAGTGCTGGGATTAAAGGTATGCACCACCACTGCCTGGCAACCTAAAGCAATTCTATCACTAGAGACTATCACTTGATATTTATAGTATGATGACATAAATTAGGTGAAGAGGAGGAGGAAGGTGGAAGAAGGGAGGAAGGGAACTGCCCTTTCCTGAACTCTTCCTGTATTTTCTCTCTTTGTGCTTTCCACCTACCAAGAAGTAAAGAACAGTCTTTCCAACACACTGACAGCATGATGTCATGCCAGATATGTGGAGTCTGACAACTATGACTGACACCTTTGAAATTTTCCTAGTTAGGGTTACTATTGCTGTGATGAAATCCCATGACCAAAAGCAACTTGAAGACGAAAGGGTTTATTTCATTTATAGTTCCATATAATCAAAAGCAGTATGGGCAAGAATTCAAGCAAGGCAGGAACCTGGAGTCAGGGAACTCACACAGAAGACATGGAGGCGGTTGTTGGTTACAGACTTGCTATAATGGCTTGCTTAGACTTCTTTCTTACAGAACCCAGGACTACCAGCCTAGGGATAGCACCACTCATCATGGTCTGGGTCTTCCCCCATCAAAAACTATACACTAACTAAGAAAGTACCATACAGCTGGATCTTATAGAGGCCTTTTCTCAATTGAGGCTCCTTCCACTCCTGATAACTCTAGGTTGTGTCAAGTTTACATAAAGGTAGCCATCACAGAAACTTTAAGTCAAAATAAGTCCTTTGTAGGGAGCCGACTTTAAGCAGAAAGCGGCTAGAAAGCAGTTATCATCTTTGCAGCCATCTGGAACCATTTACCCTGATAGAGACTTGGTTTTTCAGCAGCCTACAACAGCTGAGCGAACTCTAACAAATATCTTGTTTATCCCACATAGCTTGTTTTGCTGTTTAGTGACCCCAGCTGCATAGTGCATGTGGTAAAATGTTTTCACCTGTGTTCTCCTGGGTATTTATAAGCACACACTTATAAATACCCAGGATTTCCTTGTAAGAATATATACAGTCAATACAGTTAAGAGGAATATGAGTCAATACAGTTAAGAGGAGTGAACAAGAATGAATATGCGTTAGTAGAGGAGTCAAAGAGAGACAATAAAGGAGACTTGAGATTTGACTACAAAACCTCTGTCTTGTCTCCATTCTTCGAGACCCTGACCCGTGGATCCGAGCAGCAGCGCAAGCCGGGCAGGCAGAGTACGGCCTGCAACATTTTAGCCCCAAGCCAGGAAGAAAACGGGTCTCAACAGTTTTGGCACCAAGCGTGAGGCAGTATGGACCTCAACAGTCCTTCTTCCATTAACTTGATTCTGTGAGACATACTATCACAGCACTGGTAAAAACTGAGTCATAATAAAAATCAAGGCATAAAGAAGAAAATTAAAGTAATTCCAAAAAATATATGTACCAGAATCAGTAGTGTCAATATTTGATCACACACACACACTTCAACTCAAGTGGATAATGTATAGAATAATGCTATTTCTTTCTAATGTGTATATTAGACACTTCCTATGTTGTTGAGTATTTTTTACTATTACTGGTTAAACATTTTCATGTGATTATTATCATTCATACATTTCTGTGGAAAAAATTGCCAATCTTGTAGAAGAGCTGGAGGAAGGATTGAGGGACCTAAAGAGGATAGGGACTCACAGAGTCAACTAACCTGGACCCTTGTGGGGCCTTTCAGAGACTGAACCACTAACCAAAGTGCAAGCATGGGCTGGACCTAGGCCCTCCTGCACATATGGAGCAGATGTGAAGGTTCATCTTCATGTGGTCCCCCAACAACTTGCACAGGGGCTGTCTCTGAATCTGTTGCTCTTTTGTGGATCCCGTTCTCCTAACTGGGCTGTCTTGTCTGGCCTCAGTGTGGGAGGATGCACCTAGCTCTGAAGACTTAGTATACCACGGTGACAGAGATGATGCTTGGATAATGATGTTGAGTGAGAAAACACCCCATACATTATCTCTGCCATTGCAATGTTTTCTTAGCTTACCTTGTTTATCCAATTTTGTTAGCTGTTTAGCTATATGTTAATTAAAAATTATTAATTAGATGGCTATTCTTGATTGTCAACTTGACTATAGCTGAAATTAATTAAAACCCAAAAATGAAGTACACACCTCAAGGGGGGGATTTTTGCTTAATTTGAAGTAGGAAGATCCACTTCTAATCAAGATCTTTGAAGCAGAATACATGCCTTAAATCCCCATCTTTTGAGCTGGGTAAAGCCTCCTCTAACCTAGGCCACACCTTCTATAAGCCTATAGTAGGACATGGAAGATGGAAGGTTTTGGTTTTCCCTGCTTGTTCTCAACTCAAGAGCAAGTCTATAAGACACTGGCATTAGCCTATGTCTTTGGGATTCGAGCTTATGCTGAAGACCAGCTGAAGTTTCCAGCCTCATGAACTGAACAACTACTGGATTCTTAGACTTTCAATTCACAGACAGTCATTGTTGGGTTAGCTGGATCACACCCTGTACATCATTATAATAAATCCCTACTTCTAATAAATCTAATCTATATTACCTTATATCATTTTTACATGTAAATTACTGCTTTCATCATGATTGTTTTCTTAGGATAGACCTAAAGAATTTGAAAATTCTTGGGTCAAAGCATTTCTAAAAACATTTTAAGACCATCTGGCCAAACTACACTGTGCCACTTTGCACTCCACCAGGAGTATGTCTTCTACTCTTTTGCCTGCATGCAATTTCCTATTCTCTGTATATCACACTTTCCACCCCTCATCCATTCCCTACCATAACATCCACACCCATACACAAACATGCTTTGCTAATTTAAGAAAACAGTATCTAACAGCTTCAAATGCATTTTTCATTAACAGAATGGGATGGTTTTTCCATTTGGTTAAAACAGTCATTGCTCCTCTTCTGTGGCTAGTATGTCAAATTCCTTGGACACTTTTCAGAGATAATTAAGAAGTGTCAGAAATTTTTGGTTCAGCATGTGCACATGTGTATACAGGTATCTGCCCAAAAATGCATGAATCTGCCCAAAAATGCATGAATAAGGCCAGAAGTGGACATCTGGAGTGTTCTATCACTCTCCACATTATTTTTTGAGACAAAGGCTATCTCTGAACCTGATGGTTACTGTTTTTCAGTTTAACTGGCAGGCCTTGGTATCAGTCTGTCTCTGTACCCACAACATACCAGCTCTGTGGTTACAGACACACCCCATCCCCAAACTTTCTGTGTGGATACTAGGGATCTAAAAAACTCACACTGCTTAGTAAGCACTTTACCAACTATCTCTCCAGGTCCGTCTTCCATCTCTTAAAATGTCCTATGTAAAATACTAACTATAAGAATATATTATAAAATATAAAAGGATTATATAGTGGCACAGTATAACAGGAAAATGTTATCATAAAATAGTGATGACTAAAGATAGAAAAAAATTAAAAACCAATCAAGACCATGAAGAGAATACCTCAATCTGAATCAAGCAAAAAGAAAGGACCCCAAGAATGTGTGTTTACCCACAGAACCCTGGGGAAAGCAAACCTAAATTCACACAGTAGAAGCTGATGTGGAAGTAGAAGGAAGACAGGGATTGCCAAGAGAATAATTAAAGGTCTATGAACAGCTGCATTCTCTAATGTTCTCATAAGGACAAAGCTAGCAGAACAGCTCTCTACAATGAAGGAGAGTATTAGCTGGGGAGACCACCCACATAGGTGCTAGGACTACAGAGGAAAGGAAGAAATAGCACCACACAGAGAGAGAGACAGAGAGAGAGAGACAGAGAGTCAGAGAGATACAGAAAGAGACAGAGACGGAGCAGCTGGCTTTGAACCCAGTACTTCTTAGGACAAGGGTACCTGTAGCTTGAATCTACTTCTGAATGGTCATTCCCACTTGAGTTAAGAGAACCCAGTTTGGCTACCAGTCTGATCACACAACAAAATCATCTGGGAGCTTCTTTAAAACATCAATTATCTAGACCCCACAGTTCAACTGAGCCAGTATTGACAAGAGTGGGCCCAGGTTCATATATTTAAAAGCTCTCCAGAAAATTCAGTACACTCATGTCTTCTCATACAGTGCCAGCCCCGTCCTTAAGACATGATGGTGAAGATCAGAGTGAACATATTTGGCCTTATTGGGCACCAGAGCTTCCTTCAACTCTGGCAAGCAGATCAATGACCTCTTCATTGATCTCAACTACATGGTCTACAGGCTCCAGTATGACTCTACCCATGGCAAGTTCCACAGCAGAATCAAGGCTGAGAAAGAAAAACTTGTCATTTTCAAAGGTTGTTACCATCTTCCAGGAATGAGATCTCACCAACATCAAGTGGGGTGATGCTGGTGCTGAGTTTGTTGTGAGGCCCACTGTTGTCTTCACAATCATGGAGAAGATTCAGCCAACTTGAAGGGTAGGGCTGTAAAAGTCATCATCTCTGCCTCTTCTGCTGATGTCTCCATGACTGTGATGAATGTAAACCATGAGAAGTATGACAACTCACTCATTGTCAGCAATGCTTCCTGTACCATCAACTACTTAGCCCACCTGGCCAAGGTCATTCATGACAACTTTGGCATTATGGAAGGACTCATTACCACAGTCTATGCCATCACTCCCACCCAAAAAACTGTGGGTAGCCCTTCTGGGAAGCTCTAGCACGATGACCATAGGGCCACCCAGATCATCATTCCTGCATCCACTGGTGCTGCCAACGCTGTGGGCAAGGCTATCCCAGAGCTGAACAGGAAGCTCACTGACTTGGCTTTTTGTGTTCCTACTCCAATGTATCTGTCATGAATCTGACATGCCACCTGAAGAAAGCCAAGTATGACATCAAGAATATGATGAAGCAGTCATCAAAGGGTCAATTAAAGGGCATCCTTGGCTACAAGGTTGTCTCCTGCTACTTAATAGTGATGCCTACTCTTCTGCCTTTGATGATAGGGCTGGAATTGTTCTCAATAACAACTTTGTAAAGCTCATTTCCTGGTATGACAATGAATATGGCTACCACAACAGGGTAGTAGTCCTCATAGTGTGCAGGGCCTCCAAGGAGTAAGAAGCCCAGGCCACATGCCCCAGCAAGAATGTGAGGAGAAGAAAAAAAGCCTTCAGTTGCTGAAAAGTTCCTATCCCAACTCAGCCCCCAACATGGAGCATCTCCCTTTACAGTTTCCATCCCAGATCCCCAGGAGGAGGGGGCAGAATTTAGGGAGCCCTACTCTCTTGAAGACCATCAGTAGAGTTCACAACAGCACCCCCCCCCCCAAGAAAGTTGCTTATCTGGATCCTCTTTTATACATGTTAACAGAAACCAAACTAACAAACACTAAGAAACCAATAGATTAAAGTGAGGGCTGTATGCTCAGTTGGTACAGTGCTTGCTTAGTATGCACAAAGCCTTGGATTTAATCCCTAGGACTACATAAAACTGGAGATGGTGATGTCAGCATGCCTGCATCTATTCTCATGCATTTGAGAATAGATGCAGGAGATTAGAATAGATCAGAAATTCAAGGTCAGTAAGGATAGCCTGGGCTACAAGAGATGGAACTGAGACAGGGTTTTGGGTTCAAGTAAGAGGGAATGAAAAAGGACACTAACATAGTTGACTTAGGTTTCCAAAAAAGACCACTCTGGCTGAAGTGTCAAATGGAGAGTAGTAGGGCCAGAATATGAGCAGAAAAAGAAAGCAAATGGCTGATGCAGAAGTCTGCTTTAGTGCCCACAGTAGGTTGCTGGCAATGGAGGAGGTTCTCTGTGTTCTGAAAGCAGTAGGCATCAGCAGGCTTCTGATGAGCTACACATAAGGTACAGAGTTTAAGGATGGAGCTCAATTTTATGGCTTTAATTACTAAATCCAGGAGAATACTGTTTTACCAAAATGGAGATTACAGGACATTTCTGAAGACATCATAGAAACGTCTAGATGCTATATAGTGCTTTTGCTCAGGATTAATTTTTTTTTAGATTCTGCAAATATCAAAGGAAATCATATATTTCTCTTCTCACCCTTTCTGCCAAGTAGAAATCTTCAACACATAGTTTTATGTATATTTAACACTAAGAGTAATACTCCAGATGTCTACTAGGCTTTTAATACCTCTAATGAGGTTCAGATACCATCTATAACCTAGAATCCTAAGTTCATTATATACAGTAAATTGGGGCCAGTGAAGGTATTTAAAATAATAAATAGACAATGGCTCATGGCTACTTTTCATTATTATTTACTAAAGATTATTCTAATAGTAAGAGGTTGGTATAAGTGCACTAAAATGTAAATACATATCAAAAGACACATCACTGCTCCCAGATGTCCCATCTGGTTGTGTGGCCATGTGTACATGCATTCACAGAACAGTGGTTTTCTGTACCATGGAAATGACACACCTCTCTTCTGCATCTACTCAGTTCTGTAGAGATTCCCCAGAGTTCATAATGCAGGGATTCAGCCCTCCACTGTGAAGCTGAGACTACTCACCACAAAGGGCAAAGGTCAGTACCTCTTCCAGGAAGCCTGGTCAATGAACACTAACAAAGCATAGCTATGAGCCAAAGGCAAGCATGAAGAATCACAATCTCCAGTTTCTAACTCACAGTCTATTCAGACACAGCTTCTCTTAGTAATAGTAAATAGAAAATCACCTTAAAGGTCTTTGGAGAACAAAGGGTTTGGAGAAAGATCAGAGTAGAAAGCTTTAGATGTGTAAAGTATATGTTTGGGTATTCTATGTATAACTTTAATAGAAAATATAATATAGTTTCCCTATAGCAATAAAAATTGTATTTCACATTTCAACTACATAGTATAAAATGCTTATTGTGTAATAATTTTTAAAATGTACAGCTATTGAGCAAATAATTAATGTAAGCACTGCATTTGGTATTGATAAGGCAACAAGCAGCATGCTTTACTAGACACTCTGACTCTCAGGCCACTGACTGTTCTGTGTTCATCTATGCTATTCAGTTGCTTCACGTCTCACTTTACATGTCAGCAATTCCCAAAGCCAGCTTCCTCTCACCATAGGCCAGCTGCACACTGCATACTGGCTCTTGGATAACCCAGTTCCTCTGAAGCTCTGTGCATATGTGCCAAACCAAAATTATCCTCTTCTTCAGAATCAGTCCATCTGTTCCATTGCCCACCTCAGTGTACAAGCAACAACCAAACCTATGTCTTTCCACATCTCCAATTTCCCACTAGTATTCAATACCTATTAGTTTCCCTTCCTGAGATTTTCTTTAACATGCTGGCTATTCAGTTACATCTGCTCAAAGAAACAGCTCTTTTCACCAAGACAGCAGTCTTCAAACGCTCTGCATTTCATTCTCTACATGTGAGAGGAAGAAGGAGGCTCTCGTCTGCTAGGAAATCCCTGCGCCACTCAGCCCCCAACACACTCAACATTGTTCTCAGTCTCTGTACCTCAGATCCTCAGAAGAAGTGGGAAGGCTTGAGAAGCCCCACTCTTGTATATACTATCAATAAAGCTCACTGTTCTCCCTAAATAAGAAAGAAGAAACGTACAGAAGTATTTTTAAAATAACTGTACTTCACTTCTTCCCAAACAAGTATAGTCAGGTGATCATGCTCTTTTTTTTTTGTTTTAATCCCACAATTATGATGTCTGTGCTCTTGCTCTGAAAGCAGTACTGGGGCACACGGTGATGTGATGTGACTGAGAAAACTGTGACTCAGGTCTTCCAGAACTGTTCCATTTTTAGTCTCTTGTGAGAGAAAGGCTTACCAATTTGTTTTGAAATATTATAGCATTCTTTGAATTATAAAAGTGTGATGCAGAGAACTATGAGATATTCACATATGAAAGATGACTTCATCAGTAATCTTCATATAAACTATGTATATATACATAAAATGTAAAACCTCAAACTCAATTATGGAGTGCCTTTTAGGTGTTTCACTTTCTATAAAGTTTTTGCATGCACATTATATATAATTAAGTGTTATTGAAATATTTATATACTATAGTTTTCCTTAATGGTATCTAGAGGCACTCTGTATTTTGTTATGGAAGTTAAAATATATATTTCCTTCAGAAATTATACTTGGTATACTTTGGTAGTCCCAGCACTCAAGGAGAGGCAGGCAGATCTCTGTGAGCTCCAGGCCAGCCTGGTGTAAGAGTGAGTTCTAGGCTAGCCAGAGCTACACAGTGAGACTCTGTCTCAAAACAACAATAAAAGGAAAATAATTAAATAAAATTAGCTAGTTATGAATCCCAGCTAACAGAATGAACAGTCTGGGACAAAACATTTATTTTCCTAAGCTAGTCTACTAACACCTTGATCTTTGTAGCTAAATACTCAGATTTTAAAGGAAGTAATGCTAATATTAGTATCAGGGTACCTGACCCTTGGATGCTACTATCACCAACACCTAAAAGGATGCTGCATAACCACAAACAGGCAGCTCATCTGCCTAAGCCTTGGTTCCCTCATTTAAAGATTAAAGGGGGGGGTACTTACCCACTAACAAAATGATACTAAATTTAATAAGTAACCATCATCAAATTATTTTCCAGGGAATCCTGAGTTAATTTAGCACTTGAATAATTCTATCAAAGGCGACAAAAATTGTGCTGCAGCTGGATGTGTAAGCTCCAACCTGTCCTCCTCTTGCTGACTATGCTGCCCACTAGTTGGAGACACTGCCTGTGCTTTTCCACAGCCAGTGCCACCATCAGAAAGTCACAATGTGAGCATTTCATTTGTAGAACAGAGACAGCAATGGTGCCTATCTCAGAGAGTTACTGAGGAGTGTGTAAGTTAATACTTATTAAATGCACAGAAGTCTACCTACCACAGAGTAAAAGCTCACCAGTATTAACTATTGGTACAAGTTGTTATTAGCTAATAATTCAGTCCTTACATTGATATAGGTAAGAAAATTTTACAGTGGCACCAGAATAATAGCCAATATTTATAATGTTCTTTTTTGCATATCTGTAAAGTCTTTTAACTTAAATAGTATAAAGACAAAAAGAAAACAATAATTTCCATTACCCCAAATTAGCCACATATAACTGAAAACATTTAAAGAGGCTGATATTGTCAAGGTAACAGGTTGTAAATCTTGTATCACAGCCCTTCTTTTTGCATTACTCACCTGTCTGCTACCTTGGGGTTTTAATAATGATCACTGCATGCTAAATTTCTTGATATTTGTCTGGAAAACCTATCTCATCTACATTCTGAAATGATAATTAGCTTGCTATCTAACAATAGCATAGCCTGAGCAACTGCTTAGATACTCAGTCTATAGTTCTTTTCTTCAAAGAAGTGATATGTTAGTTACTTATGTCTCACTCTCTGTGTTAGACATACTCTGAGATAGTCACTAATGATCTCTGCCTCCTGATATTCATGCCCTTGGGTAACCTCCTCTACTGCAATGTGGGCCAGTTTACTGACTCACTTCTAACAAATACAGCAGAAGTGCTGGAGTGTCACTTCCAGAACCAGGTTATAGAGGGGCTCTGGGTTCCGTCTTAGGTGTTTTCTTTCCCTCTTAGATCATGCTTCCTATGGGAAGCCAACAATAAGTCATTAGGCAACCTGGTAGATGGATACTTGTGAAGAACTAAAGCTAGCAACAACAGCATTTAAATTCAAATTTAGAAGTAAACACTTTTACTTTTTTAAATTTCCATTTGACTGTAATTCTAGAGCCTATTATTTATGGATTTGAGATCTCCATGATGGTGGTGACTTTTACACAGTGCTATCATCCCTTTTATCTAAAAAAGTGATTGGCCCACAATAGTTGCACACAGTTTAAACTATATGCTAGTTACAAATTAAGACAAAAAGATCTGAAGATTTTCAAAATGTGCTGAAGAACAACACATAGAGGTTCATAAGCATATGAACACATAGAGGTCATTAGCCGACAAAAGACTAGTCTTATCTGGTTAGAACAGTATTTGGAAAAGGTACACTGACATAGGTACAATTTGCCAGATACTACCAGTCCTGTTTGGTTGTTGTTTTGTTTTAAAGATATATTTTTTAAATTATGTGTATGGGGGGTATATATGTTTAAGTAATGCTGAAAAATGTACAAAAGAAGATGTCTGACGTTATGGAGGTTTGAATAAAAATGGCACCCACAGGCTCATAGGGAGTAGCACTATTAGGAGGTGTGACCCTGTTGGAGAAAATGTGTCACTTCAGACAGGCTTTGAGGTTTCAGATGTCCAAGCCAGGCCCAGTGTCACTCTCTTCCTGCTGCCTGTGGATCCAAATGAAGAAGTCTCAGCTACTTTTCTAGCACCATGTTGGCCTGCATGCTGTCATGCTTCCCATAATGACAATAATGGACTGAAGCCCTGAACTGTAAGCCAATTCCAATTAAATACTTTCCTTTATAAGAGTTGCCAGAATCATGACATCTATTCACAGCAATAAAACTCTAACTAAGGCAGATGTACTGGAGCTGGAGTTACAGGCAGTTGTGACCTGCCCAATGTAAGTGCTAGGAACAAGATTCAGGTCCTCTCCAAGAGTACTACTCACCCTTTAACCACCACTGAGCTATGTCTCCAGCCCCTGTCAGTCCTACCTTTATCTCCCCATGGTCCCCTTAGCCTATGCCTAGATATTTTGCATCATTAGAAATGTTGGAAAACAGGCTAGGAACATTTCAGCACTAGAAATATGGGTGTTCTAAATATTTGTAAAGCTCCTTTGAATTTCAGGGCTCTTTAATATTGCTTATTTGGGGGTATATATAGTGTAATATTCAATGCTAGTAGCATATTAAACTGAATAGACATGCATGTTTGGAAACACTTGGAAGAAATCAGAGCACTTTTTAGACGTGTTAATATATCCTAGAAATTATTCCTGGACAAATAACCATTTTTTATTAATCATTTATTTGTTTATATTTTCAAATGGTAGCCCCATTCCTGGTTACTCCTCCACTCACCCACTCCCACCTCACCACTCTAGCATGCCTCTATGCTACGACATCAAGCCTCCACAGGACCAAGGGCCTCCCCTCCCACTAATGTCAGATAAAGCTATCCTCTGCTACATATGTATCTAGAGCCATGGATCCCTCTATGTATACTCTTTGGTTGGTGGTTTAGTCTCTGGGAGTTCTGTGTGGTCCGGATGGTTGATATTGCTCTTCCTATGGAGTTGCAATCCCCTTCAGCTTTTTCAGTCCTTCCCCTAGCTCTTCCATTAGGGTCCCCAGGATCAGTCTGATGGTTGGCTGTGAGTATCTGCATCTATATTGGTCAGGTGCTGGGAGAATCTCTCAGGAACAGCCATACCATGCTCCTGTCAGGAAGCGCTTCTTGGCATTAGCAATAGTGTCAGGGTTTAGTGTGTGCACATGGGATGTATCCCTAGGTGGGGTGATCTTTTTTCCAATCATCATTACATCACTATTGAATAATAATCTAATTCCAATTGTGTTATCCAATGTCAAGTGCATGGATAAGTGGCTCCAAACTCAATGTCAGTATAATAGAGAAGAAATAAAGATGCTCCCTGTTCCACTTCAAATCTGTTAAGGGCTGGTTACATCATGGTACTGAATACAGAATGGTGTCTCCCATTTTTTCTACAAAGGAGGTCTCTGTCTCCCTTGGGTAGCATGCTAAGGATATGATCATGCTGTACCAATTCAGAGTTTGGATATGTCTACCAAATAGTCTACAATTTGTCTCTTTCCTTTCAACAGTTTAATCAATGTCAGCTAAGACAGTCTTAAACAATTCAATGAGTTCATGAAAGCTTTTTGCACTCCAGGTACAAATGCCACAGAGAAATGATCATATTTTACTTATTCACTATATTCCAAGTGGCTACCAGCATGCTGACAAAAAAAGAGGTAGTATTTAGAAATCTGAGCAAAAAAGACAAATAATTTTACTTCTGTAAAAATTTATCTCCATCCTAGTTGTGATTGAAACAAAAAGATAACTAAAAATTTAAAACTAATAGTAAGTCCAAACATATTTCGAGCAACATTGGGACAACATGGATTAAATAATAGGTATTCTTTCTTTTTTAAAAAAATAGGTTTTCATTTTTATTTTTTATATACATTGGTATTTTCCTTGCATATATGCCTGTGTGAGGGTGTCAGATCCCCTGGAACTGGAGTTACAAACAGTTGTGATCTGCCATGTGGGTGCTGGGAATCAAACACAGGTCCGCTGGAAAAGCAGCTAATACACTTAACTGCTGAGCATTTCTCCAGCCCCAATAAGAGGTTTTCAAAATTACCCATCAGAAAAGAAAACACACCCATGTTTGACAAAGTTCTATTATGGCTGTTTAATACTCTGCTTAGTCTATAATCACAACATTAAATGTTATTAAAAGATCCTAAAACTCCACTAAGTCTACAACTGGAAATGCTGGGTATATACCAGTAGTTCTGATCCAGGAGTCTGAGATCAACCTCAGCAAGGCAGTGAGACCCAATTTCAAACAAACACCAAACAAAAAGACACAAAAACAAACCTATATATCTATAAAGAAATAACAAATGAGAATCTGTTTGCTTTGCTAAATTCTGATTTCATACCAGATACCATTTTTATTTGTTTGTTTATTGAGACAGGGTTTCTCTGTGTAGCCCTGGCTGTCTTGGAACTCACTCTGTAGACCAGGCTAGCCTCACATTCACAGAGATTCTCTGCCTCCTGAGTGCTGGGATTAAAGGTGTATGTCACCTCATTTGGCAGGATATTGGTTGGCCATTCCCTTAGTCTCTGCTCCATCCCTCAGGCCTACATTTCTTGTAGATAGGATAAATTTTGGGTTGAAAGTTTTGTGGATAGGTTGGCATCTCTATCGCTCCACTGGGGTTCCTGTCTGGCTACATGAGGTGGCCTCTTCAGGTTCTATATCCTCAATATAGTGAATCACAGCTAAGGTCACCCCCATTGATTCTTGGGTGCCTCACTTATCCCAGGTTTCTATTTTGTCCCGGAGATGTCCCCCATCCACTCACACCAGTCAGTTGCAGATTATCATTAATTTTCATGGCCATCTAGCCATCTTTCCTGTCCTTCCCCACACCTGATCTTGAAACCCCTTTCCCCTCCCCATCCTTTCTTCTTCCCAGTTCCCTTTCTCTATCTGCCTCTTATGATTATTTTATTCCCCCTTCTATGTGAGATTCAAGCTTCTTCACTTGGGCCTTCCTTCTTGTTTAGCTTCTTTGGATCTGTTGAATGTAACATGGTACCCATATTTTATAGCTAATATCCACTTATAAGTAAGTACATACCATGCATGTCCTTTTGGGACTGGGATACCTCACTCAGGAAGAGCTTCTCAAGTCCCATGGGCAAGCACCAATCTCTAACACTATAATGATACTTTGTTATGATTGCAAACAGAAGAATGTTGTCCCCTGAGGGAACACCCAGCAGCTGACTCAAAAATATACAGACATCTACAGCCAAACAGTGGATGGATCCTGGGGACTCTTATGGAAGAATAGGAGGAAGCATTGTAGGCCTCAAAGGGGATAGGATCTCCACAGGAAGACCAACAGAGTCAACCCTTGGAGCTCTGGACCCTTGGGGCTCTCAGAGTCTGAACCACCAACAAAAGAACATACACAGGCTGGACCTAGGCCTCCAGTACATATGTAGCTGATGTGCAGCTTGGTCTCCATGTGGATCCTGAACAACTGGAACAAAAGCAGTCGCCTGTATGTGGGATATGTTCTACCAGCTGAATTGCTTTGCCTGGCCTCAGTGGGAGAAGTGCCACTAGAGGTGGGGAGGGAATACCCACTCAGAGGAGAAGGGGAGGGAAGGATTGTGAAAAGGGGTGACTAGGAGGAAGGCAGTGAGCAGGATGTAAAGTGAATAAGTAAAAAAATAAAATTAAATTTAAAAAAGGTATGTCACTACCACCCAGTGTGAGGTACCTTTTATTTGACATCAATAATCTATAAAGTAAATGCCACGTTATTTAAGCCAGATGAAGATAGAAAAGGTGAAGGGCTCTCTACCATAGGTTACAAAGCCACCCATACAGTGGCAGGAGAGGGATTTTTAAGCCAGGCTATTGCTCTTAATCTCATGGTTACACTAATAAAGCCAATAGATCTCCATAGTCTAATAGGTCTAAGTGAACATGTAGGAAAAATGGCCACAGATATTACTTACCTTTTCCTTTCTCCAGTCTCCTCTACCACATTCTTTACCTAGAGATCTCTCTCCTGCCTTCTACATCAACATCCTCTAAGTTGAAGTTGGAGAAACTGAGAACTACCTCACAAAGAAGAATTCTCTACAGCAATCAGATAATCCATTAAAGAAATCACAATGACCTCTACAAACTAAGTAGATGTAATAAATAGCTCTCCATCTTAGAATAATAATAATTTTTTTGAAATAATAAAAATTACTGATAGAGTTGGGGAGGTAACTCAATAGCAGACTTCTGGCTTAGACTGCAAAAGGTTCTCTGTTCCATCCCAAACACACACACACACACACACACACACACACACACACACACACACAGAGAGAGAGAGAGAGAGAGAGAGAGATTTTGAGAGAGAGAGAGATTTTGAGAGAGAGAGAGAGAGAGAGAGAGAGAGAGAGATTTTGAGAGAGAGAGGTTTTAAAAGTTTGAGAAAAGGGACATCACTTAACCTGTGTTCTAGGGTTAGGGTTGGGGTTAACCTGTGTTCTAAAGAATTAACTTGGCTAATCTTAAAGGCTCCCATCTACATGAGTATCTTTTCAGTTTAGAAATGTTATTTCAGCAATTAATTCATTTTATAAAAATTCCAGTAAAGTAAAAAAAATGCTGAATGTCATTAACATTTCTTACAATTTTATCAGTTACAGCACACTTTATAGGCAAAGATTTTAAAACTGTGTAGGCTAGGGATATAGCTCAGTGCTAGAGCACTTGCTTGGCATGTTCGAGGTCCTGGATTCAATTCCCAGTAGCACATAAACAAAATTTTGGTGTTTTTGGTAACCTTCTGGTATATGAAAATATACCAAAAACTAAAAAAAAAAAAAAAAAAAAAAAAAAACCAAACGAACCAAAAACAAACCAAAAACCCAATATAGAAGAGTTTATCAAATGTCTAAATGACAAGCAACTTCAAGAGACTAGATATGCTGGATGAGAGCCGCTCTGTTGAGATATGGAATCCAATAAACGTGAACATCGGGGTGGACAGCTCTTAAAGGCTAGTGAAACAACGCTCACCTTGTTTTCTTTGCTTATCTAGTGAGCATCAGAATGACTCTCCTGAGGGCATGACAGGAACTGCACAGCCAGCTAAACATTGATGATTTGCATTCACAAGCAGTTTCACCCACAAACTCCACCTTGCTACACACAGTACAATCCAGGAGACACCACACTATCAGCCTAACCTTGCAGAGAATTTGTTTCAGAGCGTAATCTCAGGCTGTACTCAGACCTACCGAGTCAGAACCTGCATTGTAACTAAATTCTGAAAAGCACAGAATTAGTATTATTGCCAATTTGGAGGGAGGTTTCCACAATGTCCCTCCTTGGGATGGATTTCCCTAAAGATGAGGATACTGAATGAAGAGGTCATCAAGCTCATCAAGCAACACTAAAATACAAGATGACAATGTGCACAAGCATGTTTTTTTTTACTGCCAGGCTTGATAACAAGTTAAGTACAAGGACATAAGCATCCAGGGAAAATAAAATAACAATGCACACTTGGATGTATTACTGTAAATTACACCACTTCTGGGAAATCTGGCCAGTACTGTACAGTGTTTAATAGCCAACAATGGTTACAGGCAATGAGGACAAATAGACATGGAGATCAAGAGAGTCAATCATGAGGAATGACTGACTTAGAAGACATTAAGCTACAGAAGAGCTAAGTGGAGGCTGTTGTGCTATTCACACATTTCAGGACTGTCTCAAGACATTTCATTCTGCAAATGTGTTTTTGAGCATCTGTTATGTGCCGGGCATTATGCCCATGTAAGGATATAGAGAGTCAAAACCAAATAGTTCTTTGATTTTTCTGAAGGTTTCTGCTTAGTGAAACAAATGTGACTGCTATACTGGAAAATACAATTCTAGCCAACCAAAAGACATGGCACCATCCAAGGAAGCCCCTTCTGTCTAGGTTCTAGTTTTGTACAGGACTGAATAGACAAAAGCACCTTGTCTTCCCAAGACTGGGAGGAGTGGCTAAGGGAGGAAACAACCCCAGCCCAGCGGATGGTGCAGGGGTCAAGGCTAATATTCGAGGGATAGAAGATAACTGGGGACAGTATAATTACTTTAATATAAGATTTATTAAGAATTATCACATGTAATTGAGCTCAGAACATGTTTGAACTTAACCATATTTCAGATTATCAGCAAGATTGTGTATGCAAATGCTAATGATGTTAAATTAATTCCCTTGTAGCAATCATTTTTAAAATGTAAGACTTAATAAAACTCCACACTAACATTTTAGGTAACCATTCTGCTCAATGACTTAGCTAGAGTCTAGCTTCTCCCAGCTACCCTTACTACAACTGCTGCATCTCCTGTTTCCTGACAGCTTCAGAGTTGCTCATCCCACTCTGCAAATTCTTCTAAGGAAATGTAGCTCTCTTCCCATTCTCAGAGAGAAAGGGTAGATCTAGATACCTGTAGAGAAAGACAGTATGTTCAACAAAACAAGTAGTCTTCCGGAGAAGACTATGAATAATTTTTAAAAATCTAATAAGTAAAAGGATGGCTAAGGTAAACTATAAGCCATCACATTATAACTAAGTCTGCAGGTTCCATAGAACCATGGCACTGCAGAGACGCTAACAAATGCTGAGTTGTATAATTCCACCCATGGAAAAATTATACATATGAGAAAAAACTAGAAAAAGGGAAAATGTAAAGTTATTTTCAAGCATGTTAGAGTACTTTCTTTCTATTTAAAATTCCTTTGAAGGGAGCTGAAAAGATGATTTGGTGGCTGAGCATTTGATGCTCCTGCAGAGGAAGGACCCAAGTCTGTTCCAGGACTCATGTGGTAGCTCATAACTAAAACTCAAAATCTAGGATATCTGAGTCCCTCTTCTGACATTCAAGGGCACCAGGCACACTCAAAATATACACATAAAAAAATAAATCTAAAGAATGATTATTATTTAATGATTGTGATGGTGATTTTAACTCAGTCCTCGTGCTTGCCATTAAGCATCTTACTCACCTAGCCATCTCCCCAGAACAGTATTTAAAATTTCCATGTCACTATTGATTTTCTTTTCTTTTCAAGATTTGCTTACTTTTATCTTATGTGTATGGGGTTTGCCTGCATGTATACTTGTGTACAGCAGAAGGTGCTCTGGAAGTAGAATTATAGAATGTTGTTAGTTAGCCACCATGTGCATGTTGGGAACTAAACCTAAGTCCTCTGCAAGAGCAGCAAATACTCCTAACCACTTAAGCCATCTCCCCAGCCCCAGTGATGGCTTTCAATAATACTTTTTATAATGAAAAGTTTCAGGAACCAAAGTAAGTATAACTCATTACTAAGTATAATAATCTTTACACCAATAAGAAATAAAATAGCATAAGTGATGTAACTAATCCTAACGTTTGACTGTATCTTTATCCTTTACAAAGCTCTTTAAATGGGCTACAGAGGTTGTTAGACAGTTAAGAGCACTGGCTGCTCTTCCTGAGGACCCAGGTTCTATTCCCAGCACCCACAGGGCAGCTCACAACCATCTGTAACTCCAGTTTCAGAGGATTTGGTAGCCTCCTTGAGCACTGCATGAACTGGTGCACAGACTTGCAGGCAAAGCACTCATACACATAAACTTTTTTTTAAATTAAATAAATCTTTTTTAAGGCTCTGTAAGTTTATAAGCAAGTAAAAAGTAAAAATAATGACATTCATGTATAAGAAAAAGAATACAACTAAGGAGAGAGGGAGAGGGGCAGAGAGAGAAAGAGAGAGAGAGAGAGAGAAAGAGAGAGAGAGAGAGAGAGAGAGAGAGAGAACACATTTGTGGGAAGACTTTGTTCAGTAACTACTCATGGGTAAAAACAAAACTAAATTTCTGGATTCTATTTTGCTTTTCGCTTTTCACCTTATTTGATCTTGCTTAACATCACTCATGCCAAGTTGAGTTTTTTTCTTCTTTTTCCTTGCCCACATGTTAACAGATTTAAAAGGAAAAGTACACAGCAGTTCTATTACAGTCTCTTCCCCCCCCCCCCCATTCCCCGCAATGCCTCAAAATAGAGCTTTTTGGGATGGGGTACATACTACTTATCACCCCAGGATCATAAGGACTGGCTGAGACTCAGGGCCAAGGTATTTGGGTTCAAGCTCTCCACATTTGTAAATAAACAAATAAACAAACAACATACTCTAAAATATGAAGTCATAAGGAAGTCCCTAGAACATGATACTTACTGCTCAAGAAATGCTCATCTCATCCTCTATCCCACTTTTTACCTAACACACATGTGTACTCTCTTCAAGGTAAAACTTCATGAGGTCTTCATCTCATATCATTCTTTTTCCTGCTCTCTAACCTACTTAGGCTAGGCTTTAGGGATCAGACCAATAAGCCCCTGTGCCCTTTGACCTCAATCAATTGCTAATGCTAAGTCCCAAAAAAAGGCCAAGAGGTGGAGGTAAGGGATGAGGAAAGGGATTAGGGGAATTCACTTCACTTGTCCTGGTTGCAACCTTTATCCAAAAGTAGGATCCTTTCAAAGTATCTTCCTCCAAATAAAAATCTCTTCTGGATTCTTATGGGCATTTTCATCTAACATCCCTTTGCATGTAGGGTAGTAACAGCTCTTCCATTACCATACCTTAGAGTTAATATAATAGCCAACCTATATTTCTTTAAGTAACTTCTCCTGAAATTGTCCTGAGTTGAGAATGTCAACATTTGTTTTCAAGATTCCAAGAAAATCCTATGCACAGCATGCCATTTGGTGTCAAGGGAAGGAAACACTTTCCCTAGTTTGGTTCTAGCCCTCTACAATCCATGAGACTTTGACTGGTTTAAGATAGGCTTAGGAAACCCGGAGTGACCCTAAACTCTCAGGACTGAAAAAGAGAGTTTTGACCTCTTCTTACTAGGTCCAAAGACATAGCATACCAAAGGCCTCCACTCTCTGTCAGCACTGACCATGTGTGATGCTGTCTTGTAGATGTCTTGGTGAGTTGACAAGAATCAGCCAATTCTTTTCAAAATCACACTCCAATTATGGAGATCAGAAAGCTAAACACTGTATAAAGCACAAGATAATAAAGTTGAACAAAAAAAGGTGTTGATGAGATAGTGGGGAGGCAGACTGAGAGCTTATTGCCTGTGAACAATGCTGCAGTCTCAAACTTCCTATGCTTCTATTTTTTTCTTTACTAAAACGAGGTCAGTAACATTATACCTGAATGGTATTATTATTAAGACAGGGCTACTGCATGGCACTAGTAATATCTGTAACAAACTGGTTCTTGTCATCGGAGTCAAGTGATATGCATAAATAAGTTGTAGCTAGAAATCAAATTCCATAGCTTTACTGGCATTTTCCCTTCTCCCCCAAATTTTAAAACATTTATTTTCTTTTAAATCTTTTTTTAAAAATCTTTTTATTTTATTTTCATTTATTTTCTTTTAATATTACAATATTTAATATTTCATTAATTTCTTTTAATATTACAATTTAATATTTAATGTTACAATATTTAATATTATTTCCTTTTAATATTATAACTACAAATGTAACAAAGCACAACAGGGAACTTGCTAGTTAAAACTCCTGAGATAAAAATAGTCCTGGCCAGCAAGATGGCTGAACAGATAAAGACACTTGTCCCAAGCCTAATGACTTGAATTCTATCCCCAGAACCCACATTCAGGAAGGAAAGGACCAACTCCTTCAAATTATTCCCAGGCCTCCACATATGTACCATAGCATGTGCACATGCACACGCACACACACAAAATAAATGTAATGTTAAAAAAGTATTCTCTAAGTAAACACTTAGAAATCTATGCTGACAGGAGTTCTATGAGGGTGGAACTGATTGAGAGACTAGAAAAATCTATGAAACTTTGGGGACAATCTTTTTAGGATTTTTAGGATTACAGTGTATAGGATAAGAAAGAAGGTTACATCTGAAGAGACTAGGGTCAGAGTGTGAAGAGACTTGAAGGTAAAAGATAAAGTTTTAAGTATCTAAGGGGCTGCAGATGGTCAAAAGACTTTCTATGCAAAGTAAGTGAATCAAAGTTCCTGAGTTAGAAACTTGTTTCCTTTACAGAAAAATAATTGAGCTAACAGAGGTCTCTACATAAAAGAAACTCTCAGCATACTACCAGTGGGCATACTGGAAAACTCTATGGTCACTTCCTGAGTGTCTAGAATCCTAATGTCTAGTTTAGACAAAAGAAAGAAATATAAGTGGTAATAAATAGAGCATATGTGCTAGCATTTCTCATCAGGATAACAACAAACACTCAAGAGAGAAGGAGTGCTCCGAGTTAGTCCACTATGTCATTTATAATGGAGTTTTACTCCATTTCAGAGGTATTTCAGCAGCCTTGTAAATAAAAAAAAAAAAATCAAGCCAAAGCATCATTTTGAGTAATAATGCTAAGGACTGCTTTTTGTTCTGTTTAGAAAATTAACATTAAATATATATGTGTGTGTGTGTATCCTAAAAATTATAGCTATTAGGAAGAAAGTGGATCAATGTTGTATTTTCTTTGTTCTACCTGGGAATAGAGTGGCTTTAGAAGCAAAAGACAAAACGGGAGGTTCAGAAGAATAGAAAAAACATGAGGGTTTAGTGATATTAGCTAATCTAACCTTACTGACCTTGCAAATGTTGGATCTGTGCACTAACTGACACAGCACCATCTCTGTTCATCTCGTCTCTTTCCCTCACTACAATGAGCTGGTTGGCAGGAGACAAGGACAGAAAAGGAAGAAGCTCATCTTTCATCCAGCGTGTTTGCTGCTTTCCACAGCTAACACAATTCAGCACAGAACATTAGTGCCCATCACCATGGAGGCAATTGTAACGTCAAACCCAGAACTGTGAAATCACAAAATACAAGACACATACAAAAGGTTCTGGAGCATGAGCAAGACAGCAGAAATATCAGTAAAAAGCACAACCTTTACAAGTTCTTTTGAAACAATTCAGATTTTTAAGTCTTTTTGTTCCTTTCAGAATATGAAGACAATTTCTGATTATTCCAAATTAAGCCAATTTCTTCTGTTTACATAAGATATATCCAAACTCCAGCTTTCAGACTCAGTGAGAAATGAATGGTCTATGAAAGATCAGACACCTGGAACAGACACCTTCATAATGAAGTGTGGCTTTTACCTAAAACGGAGAAAGCAATCTTTGGCCTAGATCACGAAATATTTTGTTGTAACCCCTATCTTTCATGCACTACTAACTGTGCAGACAAACAAATAAACATGGTGCTAAGTCCTACTGTTAAGTATCCAGTTTATTATCCATGAGAAATGAAAACAGGGGAGTGCTACCTAACATGGGCAGAGGAGTCAGGGAATGCTTTAGTGGGGGAACCTAAGACAAAGCTGGGAAGGCTTGATGAAGAAAGAGAAGGTTCACTTTTTAGCAAAGAAACACAGGAAATCCAGAAAATTCAGGGCTAGAAGTCTCAAGAATGCCTTCATTTCAGGACTAGTCTGAGAACTTAGGACCGAAAGAGGTCACAGGCCTGAAGGCCAAAAAAATAGAAGCATTAACAGGAAAGCAGCTCCAGACTGGATCTGCTTACAGTCTGAAGCTAGGCAAGAGTGAATGACCTAGACTTAGCAAACCACAAAGGACGCTGAGTGGTGCCTGAGACATTTCAGGGAGTTACAGAGCTAGAGAACAGAGGGCTGAACCACAGGAGGTGAGGAAGTAGAGGCCATGGATAAGGCTACCCACAGGAAGCTTGGCTTAGAACAAACTGAGCCAACAGGAAACATAGGATCAAATTTTATTTTCCAGCCATTGCCACTGATTTGAGCTCCAGACTGGCCCTGTTGAATTCTTCATTTTACCTTATCTACTACTGAAGTCACAGGCTGGCTTCCTCTCCACCTATTCTTCATACAACGGCTGGATGGGATGGTCTATTCAAAATATAAACTGAGATAACCTTACCCATCACACAGCGTGTATGATGGCTTCCTACTGCCCTTGGAGTAAGTCTCAACTCCTTACCAAGCCTGTAAGTTCTTGGGTGATCTAGGCTCTGCTTCCCTACCACCTTCTCATCACCTCTCCCTCCTACCTGCTTTTACCAACCTAGCTCTTCTCATGGACCACACTTGCACAAACTGCTGCTTCCTCCTAGAAATGCTATTTTCTTACTCTCCCCTAACTGAGGCATCCTAAGCGGAGGTCATCTACAAAGATCTTCTTCTACCCCATGCCCAGGGGTTCTCCACCAGCCACTTCATCTGTGGCCTCAGTTGTCCAATCATCCAGGTGAGATCATCCTAGTTCTCACTCAGCACTACAGACTTAATTCATTTCTCTCTGTTGCCTGTTGTATGGGCTTTAAAGAGCAACAGTGTCTGTCTCCAGAGTTAACAGGAAAGTTACTTCAGAAGGTATGTGAACACCCTAGTTCTCCTGTCTCTCCTGACCTTTGCAATCACCAGCCTTCACCAGGAGCCAGTCTAAGGCTCTCCAGCCCTTCTCAATCCCTAGCTATCCAGACAGAAGGACCTCTTCATTCTGTCTTGGCACCGTACAGGTCCTGCCTTACTCTTCCTGGAGTCCTTTCACAACTCTCTGTAAACAAACATTCAAACAACCAAACTCACTTCCTATCCAGTACATGCTTCTTCTCCATCTTCTTTGAATTAACTCACCAGTTCCCATCCTATGTCTGGTGCACAAAAGCCTTCTAGACATTTGTTCATTCATTCATTCACTCATTCATTCATTCATTCATTGTCAGTCTCTCCCCTCATGCTGTTGACACCCAAGGGACAACTTAGGAAACTATGATTTAAAACCAGCAGGTATTCATTGGAGAGTATTCTCCTCTTCCACACTATCTGGATCATAAATGAGCACAAAAATGTCTATTATTTTTGGTCACTGGGGTCTCATTAGTGTCGTCTATTATATAAGCTAGTGCTTCTCTACTCATATAAGCTGAGTTTAAGGATCTTGGTGAAGGCCGAGGATATAGCAGTAAATAAGAACATGTATACGTGAGCGTGGAATAGGATTGGGAATAGCCTAATGACCCAGCCTCATACTTTACTAATCTTCACCAAGACATTTTTAAATAAAGTTTCTTGTTAAAATAAAGTTTCTAATTTAACATTCATCATCTTCTCTTACTATTATCACAAAGAATTATGAAAATGACTTAGAGGAGCAAGTTACTAGTAAACGGAGGAGCTGAGACTGACTCACAGGACTAGACTCACAGTCAAAGGCATTTCACTACAGCATCTGGGCTCTCATATCACATTCTAGTGCTCTATCAGAGCTACTCTTGGCTGACACACAAAGGAGCTAGAATGAAGGGAAAGATTAAGAAGCCTGGTAGGACTGATCAAAGACTGTGGAAGTCCTTAAGTATCAATCTGTGGAGTGTAACTTTCACCCAACAGACGATGGGAAACAATAATCAACTCTCACTTCCAAGTTCCACAACAGTAAGTTGATACATTCTCCTTCCTTCAAAGACCTCACTGTACTTTCTGCTCTTGACCACTAAGTGCCAAAGGCCCACCCACTTTAGAAACAAAATAGCTTTTACAAGGGCAAAACTTTCAGCCTTTTACTTTCCAGAAAGCTAACACAAAGATCTGGCTTTCTCTAACCTGCCAAAGGAGTGAAGACTCACTCATCGGAACACACTGATAGTGAGAGATAATTCGCTCTAACGAGGTGACTTTTTTTTTTTTTTTGAGGCAGACCATCCCAGGACCTAAGCATACAGAGCCCTCAACCAGGAAGAGCTCCCTTGAGCTGTTCACAGCTTTTCTGCTAGTTCCTTTGTACTTAGCCAACCCAGAGTAAAGGAGACTGAACAGCTGACCCACCCCACCAAATGGTGAGCATTCCATCACTAACATTCCTGAAAAAGATATTCAGAAATGAGATGATGGCTGTCCAAAAGTCTTGCTAACCTGGGGTTAATCCTTTTCTGTGAAGGCCTCACTAGCATCACTTAGAGCTCTACCTTCCCCACATACCAAGCCATACACATCCATTATTTTGGTTTTCCATTTACTATACTGCACAGTTTGAGCCACATCATGTTTCAGTCAACAACAGACTGCATATATTATGGTGGCCCTATATGATTATGATGGAGCTGAAAATTTCTAACCACATAGGACTTTAACTATACTTTCTATTTAAACACACAAACACCTAAATGCTTTCTTTTATAAGAGTTGCCTTGGTCATGGTGTCTTTTCACAGCAATAGAACAGTGACTAAGACAATGGTATACCTATTGTTCCTTGGCTATAAAAATATACAGCATGCTACCTTACATTTTTATAGCTAAGGAACAATAGGTTATACCATTGTCTTAGTCACTGTTCTTTTGTTGTGAAAAGACACCATGACCAAGGCGATTCTTATAAAGAAAAACATTTAATTGTGAACATGTTTACAGGCTTAGTCCATTATCATTAAAGCAGGGAACATGGGAGCAGGAAGCATGGAGGCAGCAGGCAGGTGTAGTGCTGGAGAAGTAGCTAAATGCTACATCCTTATCTGAGAGAGAGAGAGAGAGAGAGAGAGAGAGAGAGAGAGAGAGAGAGACTTGGTATGGACTTTTGACCTCAAAGCCCAGTCAACAAGGGCACATTTCTTAATCTTTCTAATCCTTCCAAAGATTTCCACTCCATAATGACTAAGCACTCAAAGAGTCTACAGGACCATTCTTATCCAAATCACAATTATACATCCCTGGTTATGTAAGCATATTCTATGCTGAACACCCAATGAAGCATCTTTCAGAACATATTCCTGTTGTTAAGCAACATGTGACTGAATTTCTAACTGTTTTAAATGTTTACTGTAATCCTGAGTTCATTTTCAGCTATGCTTCTGTAAAAGCAATCTATACTATATACTTCTTAAATTTTATTATGCTAATTACAAAAGCAAATTTTAAAAAGAGGAATTGGGCATTCTTGATGAGTGAGTCATTTTAATTAATTCAAGGCTAACACATAAGCACTAAAATGATCTGGAGCCTTGCTAAAGTTAGTGATGTCTCAATAAATAAAATACATCAGTTATAGTTTGGTAGTTCACTCTTGCCTGGCTTTCCAGATGGAATAGCTCAAAAACAGAACACTTGCCTAGCATCTGTAAAGCCAAAGTTCACTTTCTGACACTGAAAGACAATCCTACTCTGATACACTTCATCCAAGCCAGCCTCCAGGCTATTCTTGCCTGATTATAAAGAATTGCCAAGTATTATGTATATGGTAGAGGAATATTAAATATATATTCTTAAGTTCCTCTCCCCCAGATAGTCCCATATGATAGAGCCTGGTATCTCTTATTTTTAACATGGTTTTCATATACATTCTAGAAACACAGTAGTGCTTGCTACCACAGCAAACCATCTGAATTACAATAAAGTAGGTCAAAGCTGAATTCTCCTAGAGACCTTACAACCAGTAGTACATCTTGTGTCACGATTTTAATTTCCTTGTTTGGGCAAAATCCACCAATAATTTGAGGCTCCTATAGGATGGTTTAACACTCTTGGCCTCTTCCACTGCTGAGACCTCTTACCTCACTTCATTCACTAGAGACTTATGTAAATGTAAATGTCACTTTTATTTCCTCAGAGGAAGTGATGAAATGAGAGCCATACCCAAGATTTATGAATACATGCCTTGGGCTGAGCCTAGAGCATTTCTGTCTAACTATCCCTAAACTTAGGTCTGGAAGCTTCTAGCCTCCATACAATCTAATCTTCTGCAAGTCCAGACCTTGAAGACTTTAGCTTCCACTCTCTGTCTGCTAACCTAGGTGTGGAATGTTTCAGCCTCTGAGACTTATTACTGAATTAAGTTCACCCTTCCTAGCTCTTTGTGAACTCTGGCTGGCTGGTTCAACTCAGCTGTTTTGGCTCAAACTCCTCTCCAGCTAACTGATTAAAATTAGCTCCTCTCAGCTTCTGACTAAACTGCTCTGCTTGGAAAGACTACCTTGAAATCCACAAACTGAACTGCTCTGCTCTGAACTGAGCTCAGCTGAACTGCATGAACCAAACTGCCTCTGGAACTGACTTTCTCTCTCCCCCTCTCTGTGCTTTTAAGTAGCCTCTCTTTTCTGTCTGTTCTCATGAGAGTTGGGCATATCCTATCTCTGACTTATTCTGTCAAATCTTTCTCTGATTCATCCACTTTGTCTGCCCCTCACTTAGATGTCATTGCTTGGGATTAAAGGTATGCCCTAAGGGCTTGTCTGCATGCCAGCTGGTTCATTTCTTCGGATGTGATCCCTTGCAGGAACAACCATATTGCTGGATTAAAATTCCTCTACAAACCTAGCTCTTCCTTCTCTCAGTTCCATAAATCCTGGCATGCTTCTAATGGCTTCTCTAACCTTAGGGGCAACCAACTCTTTTGCTGCTCAGTTATTTAATCTCCTTGACTTCATCCATCTTTACTGAGTTCACTTCAATAGTTAGTGTCTGTGGCAAAACACAGGGTTCTCTCATGCCCACTGATTAACTGCATCAACTCTTACATCTTCCATGCACATGTCCCTCTAACCACATCCTAGAATTACTCCGTTACTCCAAAACACTCATCCCTTGACTTCATCAACACCTCTAGGCCTTTTCTCCTTGTCATGCAGCCTTGGCAGCCCAACTGTCATGTTAATCACTTTCTGACCAATACCCTCAGTGCACCTGCTTCACTGTCCTGCCATTCCCCCTTAACAAATCCCAACTCTGGCTCAGCCAACCATATGCCTTCATTGCTCCCCAAATTAGGCAGTTAAATGCTACTGGTATCCCAGTTAATCTATCATCTCTTATCTTGATGCTGCCTAACAAGCATAGACATTGTTTCAAACTCATTCTCCATCCTTCTAACCTTAATTGGTTGGCAAAATGTCTCCTTTTTCCTTTGGACTCTTCCCATTTATTCAAGCAAACAACTTCATTCTCTATTGGTTAATTTCAGTGGCCCAACTTGGCTGGATCAACAAACAAGTTATTAGTAAGGCACACACTTGAGTGTGTCTGTGAGTCTTTCCAGAAATGGTTAACTTCAGAGAAAGACTGTTGCTGAATATAGGCAGCACCATCACATAAACTGTGGTCTCAACTTAATTGAAAGGAGAAAATCAGCTTTATAACAAAATGCATCTTTCTTGGCTTCCTGACTGTGGGTGGATCCAATGTGACCAGGTGCCTCCTGTCACCATGCCTTCTCTCCATAAAGGACTGTATCTTCTTAAAGCTTAGCTTGCTTTTAGTTGAGTATTTGGTTGCAGCAATGAGAAAACCAACTAATAAAAAGAGGATGGAAGCCATTACACTCTCACTCCCTCATAAGCCATCCCACTAGAAAATACAACTGTGCTCTGAGAGCCCATTATGAGGGCTTCCAACTTCATGATACCTGAGCAGGACAGGTAATGGGCCCACTGTTCATGTGATTATTTGAGGTAAGCTCCCTAGAGGTAAGCATCCCTGAAGCAAGCTGCACAATGGTGGGTAACTTACTAATATGTTTATTTAGATTTATCTTACTTTATGCATATGAGTAGTTTT
Organism: Rhabdomys pumilio; assembly: GCA_030674055.1. Taxonomy (NCBI): domain Eukaryota; kingdom Metazoa; phylum Chordata; class Mammalia; order Rodentia; family Muridae; genus Rhabdomys; species Rhabdomys pumilio. The sequence goes on from JANHMN010000002.1 coordinate 221,414,299, forward strand.
GCCTGCATGTATGTTTGCGTACCATTTGTGTGCCTAATGCATGTGGAGGTCAGAAGAAGGCATTAGACCTCCTGAGGCTGTAGTAAGAACAGATGGCTATGAGCCACTATGTGGATGCTGGGAACAGAACCCAGGGCCTCTAGAAGAGTAGCCAGTACACCTAACCACTGAACTATCTTTCCAGCCCCAGTGGGTAACTTTGTAGAAAAGGAAAATAAAGTAGCCTCTTGAAAATTCTCTCCTCTAAGAATCTTAAAGACAGAGATAAGTTTTAAAAGAAGAAAGCTATCTTGCCCCACAATCATAAAACAAGCTTAAATCCAAACATAAAGTTATCATGAATACACAGAATAATTACAAGTCCCAATCTGAAACCAGGGTCAGTGAAAGAATACAAAATTATTAACTCTATGTCTCTCATTCTCAACCAAGCCATATTTATTAGTGAGATTACAAGCCTTCCTTCCTTATAACTGATACTGATTTTCTTATGTGTGCAATTCTGCTCCTCACAATGACCCTATGAGAAAAGAACTACTTTTTCTCTTACCTTTACAGCTGAAAAAGTTTTTTTTTTAAAAGAAGGGCCAGGTATTTGAGATGCATGGCTCTTAATCCTAGCACTCTAGAAGCAGAGGCAGATGGATCTCTGTGAGTTTAATGTCAGCCTGGTCCACATAGTGAGTTCCAGGCCAGAAGGACTACAAAGTGAGACACCCAAAGTCCAACTCTGGCCTATACACTCACATAAAAACATACCTGCACACGCACACTCATACAAGCATGTATATAACACACACACCCATATAAACATGTATTATACAACACACACAAAGAAAAAAAACTTCCCAGAATTACATAAGATTGTAACCCAAATGTTCTGTTTTTACCTCTCATATATCCTTAAAAACACAAACATTAGCAGTAATTAAGTATAAAGATATCAGTATCCTTCATGTTAATGTTAAAGGATAGAATTATTAAAATGAAAAGATGAAAGGTCATGTGGATTAATATCCTAACTCTAGCCAGGCACTGTGGCTCACATCTTTAATCCCAGCATTCAGGAGGCAGAGGCAAGCTGATCTCTGTGAGTTCAAGGCCAGCCTGGTCTACAAAGGGAGTCCCAGGAGAGCCAGAGCTCTGTTACATAGAGAAAGGCTCTCTGGAAAAACAAACAAAACAAAAACAAACAAAACGTCCTAACTACTACTTTCTCAACTGTGTTGCTTTAAAGTTACCTTCTTAATTGTGTTACTTTCAATTCCATTTCTTCAACTACAAAGAGAAATGGTAACTTAAATGTATTACACCTTACCAGGGTCTCCCAATGTGTGACTATACTTAGCAGTGGACCTTGTACTTAATAAATCTCAAAATGGTTAGATATTATAATCATTACCCAATGTGCTTGAAACATTAACCTACAGGATCCCACAGTTAGAGCTGCACACCAGAGCCATACCATAACCCAGGCAAAACTGTCCTCACACACATACATCTTGCAATATACTGGCAAAGTGACAATAAAGAAAGAAAGAAACATATAAATGAAATTCTTGGGATTTTAGTGAAGTCTTAACAGGAAATGTGTATGTACTGAGATGGGACAATGAGAAGGAAGCTACTATACAAGGGACCATCAGTAATGGCCATTCTGAAGAGAAGGATCTTTCTAAGAGTGCCAGGTAAAGAGAAGGATTTATACAAATGAGGAAGAGAACTTGGATATTTGAAGAACTGAAGGTGTTCAACCTGACAAACACAAGCAATGAGCAGGGACTGGAGAGACTCGTGGGGGCTGGGTGGCACCTCAAAGTATTCACAGATGCGACTCTTCGGTACAGTGGGTAGCCACTCAACTAAGAAGTGCTCTGCCCTTGTCTTTTAATCCGTTTCCCCTGACTTCAGTAGAAGCAGCAGGCAAGAGTGAGGCCAGAAGACCAGCTAAGAGGCATCAACAGTCATCCAGCTGAGAAAAGGAAGGAACAGGATTTGAAATATTCTGGGGTGGCATCAAGAATGAAGACAACAGATGTGGAAGTTTGAGAGGGAGACTGAAAGACCAAATTGGGGGTTTTGGATTTAGCTCAGTTGTAGGATAATTAGTTAGCAAACACAAGGCCCTAAGTTATATCGATAACATGAAACAGGAGAGGAGGGAGCAGGTAATTTATAGACATATGAAGTTTGAGATGAGGCGGCAAGCAAAGACAATAGGAGTTGTCTAGGGTAGGGATGCAATGAGAGAAGAGCAATTGCTGAGAAAAGAAGAGAGAATGCTGAGTAAGAAAAGAAATGATAACATTGAGTTATGGTGGTTACATACTTTAATTCCCAAAATTTAGGAAGCTAAAGCAAGAGAATTACAAGCTCAAGGACTTCCTAGGCAATACAGTGAGTTCAAGAGCAGCCTCAGCTATACATCAAGACTCTGTCTCAGAGGAAGAGAGGGAAATCTAAAACCGAATAGGATTAAGAACCTCTACAAAAGCACACAGACTTGAACTCAAATACATTTGCAACAAATGTCCATTGAAGAATAAATTTTAACATATTCCCTATAGTCCCTCAGCAGAATAAAATTTCCATTTTAGGACATATACACTACACCACCAAGTTCTTAGTATCTGAAACATAAGCATCAAAAGTTTTTCTAAGGTCTCTAGGCTGTATTGTTCTAGGAAAGGTTCAGAGAAAACAGCAAATCTCCCCCCAAACCAAACTCATAAAAACAAAAGTAGCCTATCTGATGTTCAAACATATAAGAATTTTACACTCAAAAATACAATTTTCCCCATCCTTAGCAATGAAAGCACAATGATACATTTTACTACAGATGTTGTTTTCTCCTGAAAGATGAAGCCAGCACTTTCAAACAGTTCAAAGGTCACACAAAAGATGAAAACTGCTCAAAGGTTAAGGATTAATTATAAAATATTTAAAAAGAAAAAAAGCCCAAGCAAGTAAATGCACCTCCAAAGTCATCCAAAAATGATAAGCAGAGACATGAAAAGAACAGAATTGCCAAGAAAGTAAGCAAATATAACAGCTACTCCCCAAATGAAAACACATCAAGGCTCTAATTACACCTTTGGGTATCTGTGGACACAAAAAGCTCACTATGCTCTTAAGGCTTATACTATCGCTAAGACCTACCAAACTGGGACACTTTAGACTGCTCCAAAATTTCCAGTGTGATAAAAAAGGTAACACATAAGGAGGAAAGCCAGCAACATTTGCCAAAAATGTTCCTTCCTGAAACTGTTCAAATTAAATCAAGGTTTTCTTTTCTTTTCTTTCCTTTTTTTCTTTTTCTTTCTTTTTTTTTTTTTTTAGATTCATTGATTTTATTATTTTGCGTGTGCTCTGTCTGCATGCATGTATGAACATTAGATGGGTGCCTGGTACTGAGGGAGCTTAGAGAACTGTGTCAGTTCCCCTGGGACTGGAGTTACAGATGGTTCTGAGCTGCCTTGTGGGTGCTGGGGATCAAACCTTGATCTTCTGCAAGAGCAACAAGTACTCTTCACTGCTGAGCCAACTCTCCAGGCTGTTTTTCCCCTAATTTTATTATTTTTATTTTATGTGTATGGATATTTTGTCTTTGGGTATATCTATATACTACTTGTGTTTCTGGTACCCACAGAAGCCAGTGGAAGGTATTGGATCTCCTGGGACTGGAGTTGCAGATAGTTGTCCATGCAAGTGCTGCAGTTGGAACCTGGTCCTCTTTGGAAGAGCAGCCAGTGTTCTCAGCTGCTGAGCTGTCTCTCCAGCCCCTAAGACTGTCATTCTTTTTAAGATATTAAGGCTCACCTTGTAAAATTCGTCTACAATATGCAATAAGAAAAAAATCACAGAGTTTAAAAATATGTTACTCCACCTCATGATATAGCTACTTAGAAGTCTACCAGCAATGTCACTTGAATAGATAGATGGACAACTAGCATCCATTTACTTACTGAACGAATACTAAGTACCCACAGTGGAGCAGGAGCAGTTCTAAAGCCTGAGGGTATTTCAGTGAAACAAGGCCTCAAGCTGATGAGATAGCAAGGAGACAGACAATAAACCAGCAAATGAATACAATGGAGTGGTGATAAGTACAGCAGAGTGAAAGACTTAGAGTGATGTGATCTTGTAGAGTTGTCTGGGAAAACCTAAAGACCAAAAGTTAAGGAAACCCATTTTAACTCTACAGTCTCTAGGCCAGCTGTGTACACAGAGGAAGCATAAATGCAGAGGCACCGAGGCTGGAGTATGACTGAATTTCTTTAAAAAGACAGCAGATTGATTTGGCCAGGTTGGAGCCAGGCAGCCCACAGAGAGGACTAGAGGAGAAATTACTGGAGGGCTGCAAGCACAGAACTCCCAAAACCTGGATTTCTTTTCTTTTGTTTTTAAAAGTTTTTAAAGGGAAAATAATTGCTCATAAAAGCAAGACATACCCCTCACAATCTATTTATAAATGGAAGGAAAAGTATACAGTAAAACTCATGTAGGCTGGTAGCACTTTGAGAGCGAGAAAAAAGAAAACACATATACTCGGGAACAAAAAACTGAAAAAGATAAATGCCAAACAAGTTTACTAGTGTTTGTGAGTTATGAGGGTTTTCTTTCCCTTACACCTTTGTTACTCAAATTTTCTGCCTTAAAAATAAATCAGAGACAGAAAAAAACAGGGATAGTTTCACACAAGTGTTCACATATGCTCCCTGCTTGCTCACTCTTTCTCACACACACACACACACACACACACACACACACACGCCCCCACCCCCCACCCATCCCAATTATGGATGACACTAGTCTGAAATCTTCAACTGAGGGAAAAAACAACATAAGGGAACTTTTTCTTTTCCAAAAAAATTACCACACTTCCCATGCAATGTTTGCCTGCCATGAACCACTGCACAAATCAAGCATCAATGTATCAAGGTCACAAAACCAACTTGGTTAATATGTTTATCATTACACAGCAGGCCTGTCCCCTTAGAGCTGCTTTGATACCATCTCTCTAAGGCACACACATACAAAGGCCCTTTTGCTCATTTCCTAAGTCTCTTTGATACTTCTTTGCTGTTTCTGGATTTTTCCACTGTATGTCTCTTAGAAGCAAATTAAGCCCGAATCAGTTGTTCCAGCTAATGAAGTGTGCTTTTGGCTCCTTTCTCCTCGGTTGAGAATTATCCGGCAAGCTACCAACTATTTTAGAACACATTTCTGTTAGTTTTGAAAATACTGCGATACTACGTTACCACAAACAAAAAAATAAATCAAGATAGCAACATATGAGAACATATATATATAGATATATAGATATAGAAAGTGCCGTATTCTTTTTTAATTAAAAAATGTGTGGATGCCTTATGAATAGACATGTTAGGCTATCTAGATAAATATGCATGTTGGCATAACACCAATAAAGGCAGAAAGAGCATGGCTTCTCTTCTCTAGCCCTCAACCTGCGTCACATAACAGTTTCTCACAGGGCACACTACCAGGGCAATCACTGTTCACAAATGCAAGCCACACAACTCAAAATGCCTCAAGCTCTCAGATACTTTCCACCCTAAGCCCCACACCCCACTCACTCCTCAATTACTTCCAACAGGTTTCTCTGAATGAAAACCCCAAACTGGCGAGGCTTCACAAGTCCCAAACTCTGCTCACACACCCATTTGGGCATTCTAGAACCCTAAGATTCTGAAAACAAAAAAACAAAAACAAAAACAAACAAACAAAAAACCCTGGTGTTACCGCGCGGGCAAAGAGGATTCCACTGTACCCCTTAGTGGTTCGAGTCCCGACGCTCTTTTCACCAGAGGCACCGGTGCCAGCCGCTCGCAGCCGCCCGCGGGAGTGCGGACACACGCACCCACGGCCAGGCCCCCACCTCCAGCCTGCTTCGGCTCCTTCTGCAACTCTGCCCCGCGCGACCACCCTGACCTGCTCTCCCGGGCGTGGAGCCCACGGCGAGCGCGGCGCTGACAGATGGGGAAGGCGGGACATCTGGGGGAAGGGGCGGGGCAGCTCGGAGAGGGGGTGCTGGCGGCTGACAGGGCCGGGCGGGAGCCGGGCCTGGCGGGAAGGCGCTCGCAAAACACACAGGGGCTGACAGGCGGGGAGACACACAGACGCCAGGGACTGACAGCTGTGGGGACGACGGGCCTCGGCGGGCGCTCACCTGGCGACGGCGGCGGCACCCGTGGCCCGGCTGCTCTCCCCACGCTGCAGGCCTCCCTCCCTTCCCGGTGGGCGGGCGGCCGGCGCAGGCCCGGCGGAGGCGGCGGCGGTGGCGGCGACGCCAGAGCCACGGGCCGCTTCTGTGGCGAAGACGAGCTGCACCAACTGACTCCCGGCCGCTCGGCTGAGCTCGGTGGCACTCGGAGACGTTCGGCTCCGGTCGGCCCACTTCGACTCGGCTGGGGGCGTGGCTCGCCCCCCCACCCCCGCCCAGGTCGCCTTGGGCGCTGGGAGGCGGGGCTTTGGGAACGAGCGCAAGCCCCTTGACGTCGCGGGGAGCGGACCTTATCCAGAGCGCATGCGCCGGTCGGCTGCCCGCTCGCTTTCCCTGTATTGGTAGCCAAAGGGGGCAGGGGAGGCCGGACACCCGGGCGGATGCTGAGGCCCTAAGCAGTTCCCGGCCTTTGTGCTCCGTATCCTGGTCTTTCTTGAGGGCCACCTAAGGAAGGCCACACGAGGTAAAACTTTCAAAAGGATGTAGTCTGGGCAAGGGTCCCAGACCTATGCGCTCTCTTTCCCCAGTGCAGTGTTTCCAAATTAGCAACATTTGGGAGTTGTTTTTTAACACCCACTAAGGGTTCACGGCAGGTTTTAGTATCTTGTTTACTCCAAGAAATAGCAGTCGAAACGAATTTATGATCTCCGATTCTTTAACACTGTCTTAGGAGAGTGGAGCTTTCAAACACCTGCTCCCGTCATGCCCTCATCTTCACAGCTGCTATTGGCCTGGGATTAAAATCTTGTTTCATGTTCCAGGCATCCTTTCACAACAGAACCTAAATCTGTGGCAAATATGTTCAGAAAGTGGTCCTCACCCTTCGGATCCAGATTGACAAACAGCTCCCACACAGGGAACTCTGAGCGGGTCCCAGTCCCAAATTCGCTTATTTCTAATAATATCAATTAGCCACCATCTCTAGTCCACAAAAGGCAACAAAATATTAGGATTATATAGAATGAATGAGAAGATTAAATGTCAGTCTGTATAGCTTCCTGCACCTTATCTTGTTGTTTAGTAAATAAGGCTGAATTTATAGCTTTGTATGAGATGGCCTAGCCTGTAATCTCACTCAAAGAGGCTGAAGCAAGAGGATTGCAAGTTTGGGGTCAGTCTGGGCTACATAGCAAGTTCCAAACCAGTCTGGACTACATGGTAAGACCCTGTCTCAAAGAACAAAACAAAAAGGCACAGTTTATTAAAGTCAGTAAATATATGTTTTAAGTGTGTGCAATGTGTCAAACTTAACGTGTCCAGAGTCAAACAGTAGAACTTGCACCTTAACACATGGCACATGGTCATTACACAATCGTCCTCACTACGATTCATGTCAAGCCCAGTTTTTTTTTTTAATGATCAGGCCAAAGCATCTCAGCTACCCTTCACTCCTCCCTTCCAAACATAGCCATCTTGATCCATGAGCAAACCTGCCAACCCCACCTTTAGCTGTCTGTATGCTGGGAATACTGCAATAGCATCTTCCCTACCTGCTCTCCTTCATTCTAGCCTGTGTTCAACACAGCAGCCCCAAGGATCTTGTTAAAGCCTAAGTCAAAATAATGTTCCTGAGGGAGGGATGGGGAGGAGAGGAAGGAAGGGAAACCGATTAGAATGTAAAATAAATACATGTTTTAAAAATCCAATGGTTCCTATCTTGGGCACACTTTAAAAAAAACAAAATAACAACAACAACAACAACCAAAAAAGCCTTTATTCCAGGGACCCCTAGATCACATGCAATCTGCTCTTTCTTCTAACTAAATGCATCTCCTTCTTCTTCAGTCCTCAGCCAGCCACATTAGCCTCCTTCCTGCTCCTGGAACATGAATGACCTTTGCACTCAGTTTATCTTCTCCTGGTCATTGGAAAGATGTGTCTCACTTCACATTTCTACTCCAAAGGTATTTCCTTTGATGGATATTAAGTCCCACCTTCACCATGTAGTCTCCCTTTTCTGTGCTTTGCTTCTCTTCCTAGTCCTTATAACCTCTCCTGTCTTTCATGTCCCTCAGGGCAGGAATGTTTTGTTTTGCTTATTTTCAACATCTGGAACATGGGCAGACACGTTCAAACACTCAATAAATACTTCTTGAATGAATGAGTATATAGGATATGTTGTACTCCAATTTATTTTTATTTATTCGACCAACTTTTCCAAGCACCTTTTCTTATCTGGGCACTGTGAGAGATGCAGTGGTACGCAAGACATTCTCCCAGACGCCAAAGAACTCCATATTTCAGAAAAGACAGACATCTAAAGCTATAGTTCTGGAAGAAAATATGCAAATGCCAACTGCTTTGGTAAACATAGCACAAAGGGTATAATTACCAGGATGGTGAAAGTAAGCTAGTGCTTACGTGTAATCCCAGATACTCAGGAGGCTAAGTCAGAAGGACCACAAGTTTGAGCCAACCTTGGCAACTTTAACAAGACCTTACCTCAAGATAAAAATTAAAGACAGGAGAGAGAATTGTTACTGGGGGGTATACAGTAACAATGTTTTCCTGGCATAGTCAAGCCCTGGGGTTCCATCCCCAGTGCCAGAGAAGAGAGCAAACATCCAAAGGGCCAAAGAAATGATAAAGGGTGAGTGTGGGAAGGGTTCCCGATGACACTGGAAGCTAGAAGCTGAACCCGGAGAGATGACCAGAAGTGACTCTAGGCAGAGGCAGCAACCAGCACCCACATTAGCGTCAGGAGGGATATCAGGAGGCAGAGAAGTTGTTGATAATATTTAATCAAAGAGGCAAATTGTTTTCCTTCAAAAGAAAAAGGACTCATGAGAGGACTCAGCAGATTAGTCACTTGCTGCCAAACCTGAAAATCTAAGTCTCATCCCCAGAACCCACATGGTAGAAAAAACTGACTCCTGATAGCTCTTTGGTCCTGTAAATAAATAAACATAATTTAAACTTTTTTTAAAAAATGAAACATCCTAGGAAGATGGCTTGGACAGTAAACCACTTGCCATGCAAGCATGAGAACATAAGTTTAGATCCCTCAAACACACTTTAAAAAACCTGGGTGTGTTTGAAAAAAAAAAAAAAACAACAAAACCCTGTGGATTTGGAGCATATACCCAAAGGACTCTACAGTGTCCCATAAAGATGCCTGCATATACATGTTTATTGCTCCACTCTTTACACTAGCAAGGAAAGGGAGCCAGCTGAGATGCTCCTCAACAGGCAAGTACATAATGTTGTAATATGCATAATGGAATTTTACCCTGCATAAAGAAAAATGGAAATACGAAACTTTCAGGGAAACGGGTGGATCTGGAGAGTATATTAAGTAAGGTGACCCAAACTCAGAAAGAAAAAGCCTCACATTCTCAGATGTGGATCCCCTAGCTTGTAATGCAACTGCGTGTGTGTGTGTGTGTGTGTGTGTGTGTGTGTGTGTGTGTGTGTGTGTGTGTG
>JANHMN010000002.1:221434089-221474692 GCA_030674055.1 Rhabdomys pumilio
CTTTCTTTCTTTCTTTCTTTCTTTCTTTCTTTCTTTCTTTCTTTCTTCGAGATCTTTATTAAGACTTAGCTGTCCTAAACATACTATGAAGATCAGGCTGGCCTCAGACTCACAAAGATCTGTGTACCTCCTCCTCCTGAGAACTGGAATTAAAGACTGTGAGACCCCAATTGTAAACAAGGAGAAACCTGACTCTGGCATCAGAAGTCTCAGTCTGTGGCCTCTCCTACCTTCTTACATTCCTTCATTGAGAATTCCTGTTTCCAGGGTTTTACCATCAAATGTAATCATTATATATAAGGGTGCCATGGGCAATCTTGTGACATGCCACACAACCCCAAGGGTGTCCTTGAGATTGCTCTGCCTCCAGCAGGGCTCCTCTGAGATATCAACTAGATACTATGGGAAGAACAACAAAAGCCAGTCCTTTCTAAACAAGCTCTGTCATCTTGGATCACATTACGGAAACAGCTTCTCACTCCTCACCATCCAGACTTTTCTATAGCTTGCTTTTCCCAGTTCTCCACTCCCATCCCTCTATGTCTGTCTTTTTATGACTTTACCCTAAAATGAATAAACAGATTCTATTTAGAGCAGAGATTCTCAACTCGTGGGTTGAGATCCCCTTGGGGAGAGGGGAGGAATGAATAATCTTTTCACAGGAGTTCCATATCAGATAATCCTGCATATCTGATATTTACATCATGACTCTTAACAGTATCAAAATTACAGTTATGAAGTAACAACAAAAATAATATTTACCATTGGAGGTCACCACCGCATGAGGAACTGTAGTAAAGGGTCACAGCATTAGGAAAGTTGAGAACCACTGACGTAAAGTGTTTGCACAGCATGTACAGTGGCTTCACAGCCTGCCAGAGACACCTTGTAAGTGTGGATTACAGTTATCCAACTCTGAAGCAAGCATCTTTACTGGCTGAAGCATTTTATTGTTGTTTGTTTGTTTTGGCTTTTCCAGACAGGAAAAGTTTGTTTTACTGTGTCTCCCTGGCTGTCCTGGAACTCCCTCTGTAGACCAGGCTGGCTTGAAACTCTGGAATCTGCCTACCTTTGCCTCCCAGTGCTGGAAGAAAGGTGTGTGCCACCATGCAGGGCTGATGGAACCATCTTTTAGGCAAAGCCTGACTGTGGTTTTCAGAACAAATGCCTTCAGCTTCTTATGTTATCCAGCACATCTTGTTGGCAGGGCTGATACATACAGGTAGTCAGAGAGGTCTTTGAACGGAGCCATTCCTGGCTGGCCCTGGCCCTGGCCCCTTGGATTTATTGCCTACAAATCTGCTCACTTGTCATGCTCTTGAGATTGTTGGGTGGTGATAGCGTGTGATTGAGTGAGAAGACTGGTCACCATCTGCCCTCTGCTGGCCCGTGGTAGTATTAAGCGCATTGCCCATCCTTTAAAGTGTCTGATAGATGACTGAGCAGGTTTGCAATGGCACTGAGCGCATGAAGGTGATCTGTTCTTAAGGCATTCAAGCTCACTTAAAGAGGACATTTGAAGCTGGGTGGTGGCGCGTTCGTAGATCTCTCTGCATGTATCACCAAGTTTGATATATGTATGCAAAAACAAACAAGGTTGACATTAATTGAGCAAATAAGACATTAAAACTGTGAGCATACAGGTAGTTAGACCTTGGCTAGAAAGGGATCAAGGAACTCTGTTCCCGGGATGGGAAACACAAGCTTGACAAGCACTTGACAAAGTCATTCCTGTTCTCTGGCAAATCTTACAGGTAGCTTTCCTCTGGAATCGGTGGGAGGTGCGCCCAAGGTCACAGAGTCAGGTAGAAAGGAACCGGACGTAGGTAGACGCGGTTTCAAAGTCCTGTCTTTCGTGCTCCTGTCGTGGCAGCTGGTGTGGCCACGAGTGTGGTTGGGGAAGGGTCAGAGACCCTAAGTCCGGCGCTCTCCACGCTCCATAGGAAAAAGGGCGCCCTTGCGTGCGAGCACGGGACGGGGGCGGGGTCTTTTCGAAGTAAGGGGTGGAGCCTGAACGGGCCGGGGACAGTGAAAGCGGCACCTGGTTGGTGGAAGGAGTGGAGACCGGATCTCAGCGGGTCTCAGAGAAAGCGGAAGTGCCGGGACCTAGACACTTACCTGTGGAACCTCTGCGTACAGGTAGAGGCGGCGACTCTGGGTCTCAGTGGTCCCCGGGAGGGGAGTTTCTACGTAGGAATCTAGGTAGACTAGGGAAAAAAAATTTTTTTTCTCTCACTCTGTTCTATCTCATTTTCACTTCAAGGGCCAGAGTCCACATAGAGCTAGGGAAAGAGTAACAGAGGGATGGCTTCACTTCCTTCCTGCCCCTTTCCCAGCGGATGCGACATCCCGGATAGCCAAGACTAGGAAGCCGGAAAGGGGATGCCAGTACCGTTTAGGGAGGCTGCCGCAGACTGACGGTGTGTCCTTGGTACCAAGAGTCCTCAGTTGCAAGGAAATGTCTCCGGCCTTTGCCAGGCCTGTCTTGCCTGTCAATGCGGGGAGCTGAGGCGGCACTTTCCCTCACCTGGGGCAACAGAAGTTGCCACCCTAGGCTGGGGAAATGTAATTTAGTAGTAGATCACTTCTCTGGTATAAGTGTCCCTCCTTATACCTCTACTTTCTTTGGTGGCCGTTGGAAAGTCATCCCCACTCCATGACTCCCCCATCTCAAAATCTTGGGTCCTAAGAGTCCAGAGCAACTTGTTTTGGCTTCCCTGTGGTAGAGGCAAACTAGTCCTGGAACCTTGAGAATATATCTAGCCTGGCTTGAGCAAGGTACTCTACAAGGCCTGGAGTTCACCTGTCCATCTTGTAAATGGTAGGGTTCCCACTGGTCATAGTGTTGGGTGGCAGCAACCTGCTGTTACTAAACTGTTAAAGGCAAGTAGAGGCTGCTCTACCACACTGCCCACAGCCTGAGCGAGTGGGATAGTCACAATTCTAAAAAAGACTACTAGATGTCACACACAGGCATAACACCTATTGTACAACAGGACTGTATGCAAATTATTTCAGTGAGTACTCATGCCTATCTGATATTATCACCACATAAAGAAGCAGGGATTAAGACTCAGGTAAATAGGGACTGGAGAGATGGCTCAGATTTTAAGAGCACTGGCTGCTTTTCTAGAGGACAGGGATTCAATTCCTAGCAACCACATGGCAGCTCACATCTGTCTGTAACTCCAGTTCCAGGGGTCTGCCATCCTCACATAGACATATATGCAGGCAAGGCACCAATGTACAGAAAGAAAATTTTAAAATGAAAATACTTTAAAAAAAAGAGAGAGAGAGACTCAAATAAATGAAGCAATTTGCCCAAAGTCATAGCTGGGAAGGAAAGGGGCAGGGTATGGATTAGAACTCAGCCACTGTGGTTTCTTACCCACAGTGTTCCGCTGTCATCAGTGATCTGAGTATCTAGTAATAAAACCTTAACCTAAACAGTAGGACAGTAGAGAAAGAAAAAGGTCAAAAAGGAGGTTTCCTTAGGGGTGGATGTGGCAGGGGTAGGATTTTACTTAGAGGTACTCAAAGCCCAAACAAGTGGAATTCTAGCGAGTGAGATAGGTCTGACTATATTATACAAAGGTGAAAGCCCATGAATGGACCCGAGTAATTCTAGTGACACCCCATCCCATGTACCCACCTCTGCCATTCAGCTTCTTTTTTTTTGGGTTCGTGAGTCTCCACTAAGGATGGAGACATTTGATTTTGTTTGCAGTGCTGTGGATTGAGCCTAGGGCCTTGCATATAAAAGATAAGTGCTCTCCCACAGGGCTACATCCCTGGCACTCCTAGGAGACATTTAACATTTAGAGATAATTTGGCTGCCACAACCTTGGATGGGAGCTGGGAGCCTACTGGTATCACACACACATACACGCATGCAAGAGAGAGCGCGCGCGCGTGCGCGCGCGCGCACACACACACACACACACACACACACACTCACGCACTGCTCTGATTCTGAACCGAAATTGAGAAGTTCTGTTAGAACAAACCAAGCCTGCCACCCTCCCCTTTTCCCCAGTTCTTTCGCTTCTAGCAGGTCTGTGACACTTTGTTCCCATCCCTACCCTGGGCAGCCCATTCTTACTCCTTTATTTCTGGAAGCCTCCTGGAAACCCCTGGGTTTTCTCTGCTTTTCCTTGATTCGCTGGTCTAAAGGTTTGCTCAACAGACAGGTATCTGTCCTATCTATCAGTCTGTCTCAGTCTGTAGTCATTGAGCTCTGTGTTAGAGCAGAATGAAGCTTCCCACTGAGGAGCCAATAGGTATCTCACAGAAAAAAATTGTTGCTGGATTTGAGTGACATTACGGAGTCAGAGTTTAATGTCACCCCATTTTGACTCAGCCTCCTGCTGGCTAGGTCAAGACTTTATTATCAGATGCCTAGATCATGTATGGCCAAAGGGCATTGTGGGCAAGGGTAACAGACTGCCTGGGTACTAATCTCCACTCTGACAGTGACTGAGTTGTGACTCTGGGCAAGTCATTTCACCTGTCTGAGTCTTCTTGAAGTGCACCATCTATTGACACAGAGGAAAGCCTGTACCCTGTCTGGGGTCCCAGAACCAATCAGATAACAGCATTCCCTCAAAACTGTTACCCACCGGGATCTGATCATTCAGACGTTTCCAAAAGTCACTACGAACTGGGAACACTGAGATAGCTCGTATCAAATGCTCAAGGGTGCAAGCACCGATAGGGACTTTGTTCAGATGTACATTTGTTACAAGCTCCCGATGACACTTATGCTGCCAATTCCTGGACCACATTCCAAGTTTGGTGCATCACAGAGCTGTGCAGAGGCGGCTGCTCTCTGTGGTATGGTTTGGGGACTATGGACTAATTAGGAAGTCAGGAGACCTGAGTCATAGCATCTCTCCTGCTCACCGCCCCCTCCACACACACACATACACACATCATCTATGCTCTATTATTTCCATAAAGCGTGGTCTATCGCTTAGCTTCTTTGAAGGATGAACCCGAACCTTTGTCTTCCAGGAATTCTTAGGCAAGATCTGAGAGAGGAGGGTGACCTGTTGCCATGTCGTGGGTCTGGTTCTCAGTCCTCGAAGCCAGAGCAGTAGTCCCTTACTTGGCAGTATAACAGGTGTGATGAGCTGAGTCTGGTTCAGGTGGAGCAGGGTGAGAGGACACTATGTCAGCTTGGTCATGACTCTCATTATAGCCCTGGCTTTTTTTGTTGTTGTTGTTGCCACTGAAGCCTCTTCCTTCACCTCTCCCCACCCTGCCTCATACAGGGAAGCTGGAGGGACCAGTCTGGCTGGGATATAGAACAGCAATGGCCAGAATGTGGCTCTGAGGCCCTGCTTGGCTGAATTCCAGTCTGAAGCTAGGAACTGACTGAGAACAATGCTTGAAGACCCTGGAGTAGGGCTGTGGGCCTCATCTTACCAGGAAAAAGGAGGGGTTGCAGGGCTTAAGCTACACAGAGACCTTACTTGGAGTCTGGACTAGTAATAGGGTTCGGTAGAGATTTAGGTACCCGGAGTTCATATGCAAGAACCCACTCAATGTCTAGGACCAGGGAGCAGCAAACTAGCTGGACCCATTTCTTACATGAAAGACTTCCTTTAGGATGCCATCTGTTAACTAGCAGGGCTACCTGGATCAGGTAGCTGTCCCCACTGCCCACAATGTCCTGTTTACACAGCACATCTTCTTCCTATTTGTTCTTGCCAAGGGTTCTGGACATGAGTCACACAGACCTGGACTTGAGCCTCAGGTTCCCTCTTTTATATGTGTGAGACCTCAGGCAAGTCCCTCCACCCTCCCAAGCTTCACCTGGTTCATCTGTAAACAGGATCAATAACACCAGCTCAGCCAGCCTTGCAAGGTTGTCCTGAGGTTTAGACGAGCCATGCCCAGGGAGTACTTATGAGCACTGCAGTGAGTCATAGCATTTAGAGGCACAGGCACCCAGCTATTGTTTCACCCCGAGTCCTTGTTTTTACAGATGTGGAGATTGGCAGTAGGAGAAGGCAGCCAGCTGCCCAAAGGTCCCATAGTAGGTTTGTGGGCCAGCCACGGCTAATTGGCCCAGGTCTTCTGGAGATCCTCCCATCCCACGGCTGCTGCCTCTGGACAGGCACATACCATCTCCAAGGACTAGACTCAACATAAGCTCGGACATCCCATCTCTTGTCCAGCAGCAGCCATGAACTATGTTGGGCAGCTGGCAGAGACAGTGTTTGGAACAGTTAAGGAGCTATACAGAGGCCTGAACCCAGCCACACTGAGCGGTGGCATTGATGTGCTGGTGGTAAAGCAGATGGATGGCTCCTTCCGATGCTCACCGTTCCATGTGCGGTTTGGCAAGCTGGGTGTCCTCCGGTCACGGGAGAAGGTGGTGAGTGTTTTGGCCCATGGTCTGGCTTCATCAGGGTGGGCTTTTGAAGGTAGGGTTATAGGGGTGGGCATCCCTGTTTCTCTACTTTTGTTCTTTTCAATGAATTGTTTGTTTGTTTGTTTTTGTTTTTGTTTTTCGAGACAGGGTTTCTCTGTGTAGCCCTGGCTGCCCTGGAACTCACTCTGTACACCAGGCTAGCCTCGAACTCAGAAATCCACCTGCCTCTGCCTCCCAAGTTCTGGGATTAAAGGCGTGCACCACCACTGCCCCTTCAATGAATTTTCTTTAAAATTTTATCTTATTTTATTTATCTTGTATATGTATGTATATATGATTGTGTGTGTGTCTATTTGTGTGTGAGCACATTGTGTGTGTGTGTGTTCACACGCATCAGTTGTGGATGCCAGAAAACAATGTGGGAGTCTGTCCTTTCCTTCCACTGTGTGGGTTCCAGGGATTGAACTCAGGGTGTTAAGTTTAACGGCAAGTGTCATTTCCAGCTGAGCCACCTCACTGTTTTTTGGGTTGGTTTGGAGCTTTGATCTGGAAGATTCTCAGTTTCTCAGGTAGGAGTAGGACCACATGCTGTGGCTACCAGGCCCTAGTCAACTTACTAATGCTTCTCCTGTGACCGTGCTACATCACCTCAAGTCTTCAAACAAAGTCACGTCACCTTTAGGATAGGTTTTTATATGCCTAGTGCTAGAAGTGGAATAGTTTGGAACAGTAAACAGGAACTGATAATGTGGCTTTGAGAACAGGTGTGTGGGGACAAGAGTTAGTAGGGCCATAGCCACATCCACTTTCTCAAGTTCAGATGTACATGACTTCCTTTTGCACCCGGGTCCATGTGTGAGCAGCAAGTTGAGGTAACTGAATTTTTCAGAACCCTGACAGGAAGTTATAATCTGTAAAAGACAAGGTACTCTGGGTAAGAGGTTGGACCGTAGGGCTGGGCAGATGGCCGAATGAATAAAGAGCTTGTGATGCCCGAGCTTTTGATTTCCAGAAAACTTTTCCAATATCAATAGCAAGGTGCACTATATGTCTGTAATTTACAGTATAAATATATAAAGCACGAAGAGGCAACAACCGGTTGATCCCTGGAGCTCACTAGCCTTACTGTCTTGGTGAGCTTCAGATTCAGTGGGAGATCCTGTCTCAAAAAATAAGACATCTGAGATTGACCTCTGACCTCCCCACACAAACATGTACACGTGCATGTAAACACGCATGAAACAAAACACAGATTGGAGTGTAGCTGAAGACCTTTTGTAGGTCCTCACAAATACTCCCCCCGCCCCCAACAAGCCTCAGTTTCTTCATCTATAAAGATAATGACAGGAGTTACCACAAGGGGTTGTTAAACAGGATGCTCTATATAAGACACTCCACAGTAAATGGGAATTCTCACCATAATCCATGCAGTCAACACCTGGGAGCTGGGGAAAAGTAGAAGACTCAGGTCACAGTGGTGCTTTCTTGGTGACCTCATGATAAGCAAAAGGCCAGGGCCACTGAAGTCTGGAGATGCTACCTCAGAGCTGGAGGCAGGCAGGAGTGAGGACCCATGCCTTAGCCATGAAGTCCCCACCCTCATTCCCATTACAGGTGGACATTGAGATCAATGGAGAGCCTGTGGACTTGCACATGAAGCTTGGGGACAGTGGCGAGGCCTTCTTTGTCCAGGAGCTGGACAGTGATGAGGTAGGGACCGTCCTCCTGGCTTGTGCCTGACGTCACCTCTTCACTGGTGTTCTACCAGGAGGGAACCTGGGCTCTGTCACTGTCGCTGACCTCAGGGACATCTCTTCAGCAGAGATCTGATAAAGATCAGTCACTTTAGGTCACTTAAGTGAGGGTCACTTAAGGCTGGCCTCAAGCTTCTGATATTCACAGTTCAGACAGCGGTGGTGGGGGGTGTCGGGTACTCTGGTTGATTCTGCTTTCTGGAGAAGGTTTCTGAAGCAGGGGCCCTCTGGGACGACCCTCTGAGCCTGTGGAAAGACAGCCTGGATTGAAAGCTCAGAAAAGACAGGGCTAAGTGGACCGCTAAGAGTAAAGCCTGGCTGTTCTAGTCTGTATCAGACCCATACAGAATTGGGGTGCATGTGAAAAGAGGGGTGTTTGCAGAATGAAGGCAGGGCTTAGCCCAAGCCAACAAAAGAGTTTAAACTGCTTGAATTTGATAAGCTTTAACTGAGCTCCTACTCAGCAAGACATTATGCAGCAGGCTCAAAACAAGTGAGTCCTTTACATTTAAAAAAAGTTCCAGACAAGTCTGGCCTATGAGCATCAGATGCAACTACTTGGTCATTGCAAGGAACTGAAGTCTAGGCAAGCTCCCTGGAGGAAGTGGCACCTGGCTAAGTCTTTGAGGAGAGATGGGTGTTAACAGGAGGCAGGGAGAGTCTGGGGCCCCTGCTCTTGTCCCTTCTGATGGAGTTGCCTGGACTGCTGCATCACCTCAGTTAGAGGGGGCTTTGAGGCCAGTGTGGACTGCCGCTGCCTCTGCTCAGCCTCCATGCCTGGCCCTAAGTAAGTTCACTGCGGGGCTCTGAATAACCTGATGGCCCTACCACTTTTAGCCCTTGTTTTCTCCACAGGAAGATGTGCCTCCTCGTCTATGCACATCGCCCATCCCATGGGGAGGCCTGTCGGGCTTTCCCTCAGAGGGCTTTCCCTCAGATTCCCAGCTGGGCACAGCCAGTGAGCCTGAAGGCCTAGTCATCACTGGGCGGAGAAAGAGGCGGCGCAGGAGAAAACCCAGGCGCAGGGAGGATGCTGCGGACTCCAGTTCTGAAGAGTTGGAGGCAGGTGCGGAGAGTGAGCTGACCTTGCTGGAAAAGCCAACGCCAGAGTCCCTAAGGTGGGTAGGAACCAGGTGGAGGCGTGAGGCACACTAGCTCAGGCCAGAGCATTTCTTCTGCTGATGCTGTGCAACTCTGGAGAAGGGCTTTGATGTCTCTGGGCTTTCCTGTCTAAAGTCCTGATAGGCAGGCTTCCATGCCCTTGCCTGTTAGTGAGCATTTCTCTGTGGTCCCTAAGGAGTGCTCAGGAGGAAGAGGAGCCCTCATCACAGCCTAAAGACATCTACCCCTACTCAGATGGCGAATGTACCCCACAGGCCAAGTAAGTGTTGGAGTGGGCAGCAGGCTGGTGTGAGATTGCTTTCAGCTTACATCTTTGTGGTGACTAATGCCTCAGGACCCACTCATATTTCCCATTTGTAGAACCTTCAAGTTTGGGGCAATTTTTATTTTATTTTGTCTTGGTTTTGATAAAGTTTTGGCTAAGGATCAAACTCAATGTTTCAACTGTGGCAAAATGCTCTTGAGATGGACTTTACCATTTTAGCCAATTCAGAGAGCACAATGGCAAGAAGTCTGTTCACGATGT
Source organism: Rhabdomys pumilio (assembly GCA_030674055.1). NCBI lineage: Eukaryota > Metazoa > Chordata > Mammalia > Rodentia > Muridae > Rhabdomys > Rhabdomys pumilio. The sequence continues at coordinate 221,443,871 of JANHMN010000002.1, forward strand.
TAATGTGACCATAGCTAATCACTAGTTTTAGAACTTCTTTCATGCTGGACGAAATGCTATACCCCTCAAGAAGTCACATCTTTGGGGCTGGAGAGATGGCTCTACACTTAAGAGTACTTGCTGTTCTTCCAGGGGATCTAAGTTCAGTTCCTCCCACATGTATGAAGCAGCTCACCACTGCCTGTCATTCCAGCTCCAGGAGATCTGATGCCCTCTTCTGGCCTCCACAGGCACTGCACTCATGTGCACACATACACATAAGTAGATCTCATAGAAGTCACATCTTGCCATTCTATTTGTTTTGATTTTTTTGAGACAAGGTATAACACAGCCAAAGCAGGCCTTGAACTCCTTAAGTAGCAGAAGATGATGCTAAGATTACAAGCATGTGTTACCACATCTAGCTTTAAAACACTGAAATCCAATTGCCTTCTTATTGTTGATTTATAGGAGATCTATGTATATGTATGTGTATGTATGTGTATGTGTATATGTATATACATACACACATACATATATATGTATATATATATGTGTACATATGTGTGTGTATGTGTGTGTATATATATGTATATATATATATTGAATTCAGTACAGGCATAAATATTTGTTGAAAATGGTTTTCTATGTTAGCCTAGATTGAGGGGTGGTGACAGGTTGACCAGTGGTCGTCTCTGAATGCTTGTCCTTTGCAGCCTCTTGTCTGCTGACCTAATGTCCCCTAAGAGTGACTCAGAGTTAGAGCTGCGGTCCTTGGAGCCCAGTCCTCTGAGAGCTGAGTCTCACATGCAGTGGGCCTGGGGGAGACTGCCTAAGGTTAGTTCCTCCATGCTTCCCCCAGTCTCCGCCTTTCAGGGACTCCCTGGCCCCTCTGCCTCAGGGTCAGGGTCCCTGGGATGTGCACCTTGTGAATTCACATGCACCCAACTTGTCTTCCCATATTGATCTGGTTGAAGGTGGCGAAAGCTGAGCGGCCTGAGTTCTCATTGGTCCTTGAAAGTATGGCTGAGGCAATCTGTGCTCTTCCTGGGGAACCTAGCCCTTCCTCCTCTTCCTCTGTGGCTGCTGTGGACACTTTGAGACCCCCAGTGCTGCAGCCGGGAGTCAGGGCTGATCTGTTTCATCCTGGTGTGGAGGCACACTGTGAGGAAACTCCTGTGGATTCTCCTCTTGCTGCCCCAGAGAGTAAGGAAACCAAGACTCAGAACTCCAGGGGTGCAGGCCACCCTCCTGCCACTAAATCATGGAGTTGGGCCACTCCAGAGAGCCACACTCTCTCTGGGCATCCAGAAGTCTCCAGGGGAAAAGGTGAGTGATGACTGGATCTCTCTCTTTGCATCCCTGCCCCAGGTTATGTCCTGGGTGGGCTGTAGGACTTTAGGTACAGTTTGAACAGCTGCTATATGCTAGGCCTTGTGCTTGGCCAGTGTTGCCAGGGTCCAGTCCCATGGAGGACCCAAATGACATGTGCATAAACAAGAGAGAGCCTAGCACATACCACATAGAACAGTCATTAGCTCGGGGATGGAGGCTGTGAAATCATGTGGCCATGGAACATCTCTCTGAATAATGAGAGTGGTAACCAAGACACAGACAATAAAGACCCAGCCATGGGAGGAATGAGAAGAAAATTCTAGGCAAAGGAGGCTGCGTGAGTTAGGCCTCCAAGGTGGGAGACAGGTTTCAGGCCTGGGACCTGAGAGCAGTCTTGAGTGGGGAGGAATGATGGGTGCTGGGACAGGGAGTCAGAGAGGCCAAGCAAGGCTGGACCTTCCTCAGCTGCTAGCCTGTTTTTACTGAAGAGTGGTAGGAAGGCCCCTGCACTGCACTGTCCAAGTTGGTAGCCATTGATTTATAGGAAGCTAAATTAAGTTGAATAATGAAGGGCTGGGGAGGGTGTGGGGTTGGTGGAAATGCTCGACCAGCATTTGGAAGCCGTGGTTCGAGCCCTAGTCTCAGATAAACTGCGTACCGTGGTGCATGCTTTTATCCCAGAATTAGGAGATTCGGGGGGGTGGGGGGGAAGGATCAGGAATTCAAGGTTGTCCTCAGCTACATAATGAGTTCAAAGCGAGTCTGGGATATACGAGGCTCCGTCTCAAAGAAATAATACATAGTCTTGGTGTGATGGCTCAGTGGGTAAAGCACTTGGTGCCAAGCCCGAGGACCCGAGTTTGATCCCCAGGATCCACATGGTGGAAGGAGAGAACTGACTCCTGCAAGCTGTCCTCTGACTTAAAACACGTGTACTGTCATCTTCAGACCATGGCACACGTGTCCCTACACTGGCACACACAAAATAGATAAAATCCTTTTTAAAAGGTACCAGTAAATAGGTACATAAAATGAAATGTAATAATTAAAGTGAACAAACTTTGAAATTCCACTTCTCTACCACACCAATCTATCTGAAGTGTGTTAGTAGCCACACGTGGCTAGTGGCTACCATATTGGACAATATAGAAGAGTTCTGTTGGACACCACCACCTTAGGACATTCAGAGGAGAAAGGCCACGTGTTGTTCATACCATTGAATCCATGTTTGGTGGGTGAATGTCCTTTTGTTCCTTCTCAGGTTCCCTGAAGAGAAACCAGCACCTGGGCCCAAGTGACATCTATCTGGATGATCTACCCTCCCTGGACTCTGAGAATGTAGCCCTTTATTTCCCCAAGAGGTGCCTGGGCTCTGGGTGGCAGGGAGGTTGGGACTGGGGCCTGTGGAGTCAAAGGCTTCCTATCAAGGGCCTAGGAGGGGAGGGGACCACGGTCATCTTCTTTTGTATTCATATCATTGCTGCCCTCTTTGTCTTCAGTGACTGTGGTATGGGGGCCAGGAGGTGGAGTGAGCCCAGCAACCAGAAGCTCCTGGAGAACCCCAACCCTGAGCACATAGCAGAATGCACCCTGGACTCAGTGGACAAAATAGAATTGTCCCTCTGTGGTGGACTGGCTGACTCCCGAGATATCTCTGTGGGTATGTTGCTCCATGGTGCCAGGCATTTCAAGGATTAGTTCAGAGCTAGGGACCAAGGGAGGATGGGGAAGATGTTCAGGGATCAGAAAAGGAATGAAGACTCCTAGGGGATGGACAGAGGGAAGACAACAGTTATGACACTCAGGAGCCATTGGAGGACAGAAATGACCTCACAGGGCCAAGGAAAAGCAAGGGAGACCTCCAGAGATCATCACAGGGCAGGGAAGACTCCAGGAGCCAGAAGTCAAGGAAGACGTTTGAGGCTGGGGTAGCACAGACGTGAGGCTGAGCTGAGCTTCCTGCCACTATCTATCCTGTGGTGCCCATGCTCAAACAATGTTTTTATGACACAAATGCTTGATAGGAGGCCTTGACCTAGCCTGTAATCCCTGGAGTGGGGATAGGTGTAAAAACCACAGGAGGCAGGAAATGTTGCTGAGTCAAAGATCTTGCCAACAGGAGGTAGATAGGAGGGTTTGGGGGAGCAGATTGTGTGGGGCATGACAGCCTCAGCCCTCACTTTCTGCCTCTGTGCCCAGAGAAGTTCACCCAGCACATGGTCTCCTATGAGGATCTCACTAAAAATCCCGGGCTCCTGGATGACCCAAACCTTGTGGTGAAAATCAATGAGAAGTGAGTAGCTGGTTGGGGATGGCTGGTGGCCTGAGTTACCCACTCTCAATACCCTCATTTGAGCAGCAGCTCCAACACCCCATTCTGTCTCTCTAGGCATTATAACTGGGCTGTGGCTGCCCCCATGATTCTTTCTCTGCAAGCCTTCCAGAGGAACTTACCTGAGGTAATGCTTAGAACACCACTGGGGCCGTTGCCTTGGAGCCATAACCTTGGCGAGAAAGTAGATGGTGAACAAAGATGGGCTTGGAGCTTGTGGCTACTGGATCCACTCTTGAGGCAGCAAACAGGTCCTCAAAGCCTTGCCCATCCTGTGTGGACAAAGCCCGTCATTCCGAGGATACTCAGTCATGGCTGGGTCCTACTGGGTTTGGGCTTTTCATCAGCAGAACTCAGGTGAACTCAGAGCAGGATAAATATCCAACAGATGGCCAGACTGAGACAAACCTTCAATGGGAGAGTTTGAGATCTGAAAGATGAGGCCTGGGAAACAGGGTTTCACCCTGCCCCTCCTCTGCTGAGCTGAGGGATGCTTCCTCCCTTGGTCAGTCTTCCTGTGCTATGTACCTACTAAGTGCCATATCGAGCCTGAGAAGTTATGAGCCAAACAAACCCACCCTCCAGGAAGACACAACTGATCAAAGACTCACCCAGATGAGCATCAAATCCAACTGATCGGTAGAGATGAGTGCTGGGGTGCTGAACAGGTGTCCACCAGTTCTAAGGCTCTCCCCATACAGTACTAACCCCAGTCACTCTAGTGGGGCACGGGTTCATAAGATCTGGAAGCTAGGCTAGAGCCAAGAGTTCTGGTGAGGCAGGAAAGGCCTTTGGTCTCTTAGGCAGACTTCCACAAACCATTCTTGGGCTCTTGGGAGGAGGTGAACATTTTCTTCAGCCTCCAGAGGTCGACAGTACCTTGCTCTAGGGTGGGCTGAGATTCTGGGCTCATGGGGTTCCCATTATCAACATAAGGTAGATTTATGTGGTGTAGAAAGAACTCACGGCCATCATCTACCCACAGAGCACTGTGGACAAGCTGGAGAAGGAGAAGATGCCCCGGAAGGGCGGGCGATGGTGGTTTTCCTGGAGACGCAGGGACTTCCCAGCTGAGGAGGTAGGTGGGTGACCAGTGATCACAGGGCAGGGCCAGCACGGGGCAGGAAGCGGAATTTTGCTTATGGAAGTTCTTCCCACAGCACACTGCCAAGAGGGAGAAAGCTGCAACCAGGAAACAGCAGGGGTGAGTAGGACCTGTTGCCAGGGCTCAGGGCTGGAGCCTGGTGAGGATCAGCCTGCAGGGGGAGGGAGCCAGAACCTCTTCTCCAGCTGGTTCATTTTCCTGAGAAACGACCCTACCTCCAAGATGGGAAAACAGACCCAGAGACATACCAGATGTTTCTCAGGTAGGAAATGACAAAGCTGAGCAGGTATGCAGACTCCCAGCCTGGGAAAGGGGCTGCTATATTAAGGGGAGGGACAAGGGTCTCTCTTCCCCAGCCCACACTTGATTCTAATCTTGGAAGCAACCCAGCCATCCAGTTTGTGGAAAGAGTGATCAAGGGTGGGCCAGCTGAAGCCAAAGCAGTGGAATTAGGGATACGTTCCAGGATACATGTGTTCAGGAAGATATCTGGAGGGTAGACATCCCAGAGAGGCATGCTGAAACTAGGTGGTTGGGCCTCCATTCCAGCTTGGCTCTCAGTTCCCTGGGAAGACACCCCACATAGGTGGCACCTGAAGGAAAGGCAGCCTCTAGAGTGATAGGAACAGGGCCTGGGTTGCTCATATGCCTGTGCTTAGGGTAAGCAAAAGGCCTGTGGCTAGGCGTGGGGGAATGGTTCAAAATGCCAACAATGCCCACAGAGAGAAGACAGAAGTCTTAAGCAGCGATGACGATGTCCCAGACAGCCCTGTGATCCTTGAAGTCCCCCCACTGCCATCCTCCACTCCAGGCTATGTCCCTACCTACAAGAAGTCTCTTCGCCTCACTTCCGATCAGATCGTAAGTGTGTGCATCTGTGTGTTCCTGTGTGGAGGGGCTGGGCTGTGTTAATTCTATTCAGGTCTCACAGGACCAAGATGAAGTGCAGTTCACCACAGGCCAGAATCTACCCCATAGGCAGCTTCTCTGATGGCCTGTCCTTGAATACCTGTGGGGGCTTACTTCTTTATAGGGCAGCTTATTTCTGTTAGAAGCTTTAATGGGAAAAGTCCTCTCATATCCTAAAATATCTACCTGCAGTGTGCTCCTGCAGTGCAGCGTACCTTGGAAACCTCTCGGAAGCCACCAGTGCTGATAACAGATTTTTGACAACCCCATCCATCCTTTACTATGTGGATGCCGAGCTCTGTAGCTGGTAACCCCATGGTCAGGAAGGCATCCACGGTTTGACCAGCTCGGTATAAGGTAGCAAGCAGCCCTTGCCTGGTACTGTAGAGTATTTGTCTACTTTTGAATCAGCCAGGACACAGAGGTCTCCTAGCTATGATGGAGAGAAGCCAGCATCATTCTCTAAGGATCACATTCAGGGCCAGGTCTCTCTTTAGGGGAGTTTGGACTCAGGTACCCTGCCTCTTTGGAATGAAGTATTTTCCTGTCAAGACCAACCTTTGCCTTGGGGCTGATCTCGAAACCCAGGCAGAGAGTTACAAATGTGGCTTGTCTGATATTTGTGCCATGGAGCACAAGGCACTGTGCAGGTCCCAGGACAGCACAGATGCCTTCTTTCCATATACACATGTCTGTGTGTGGCTACTGTAAAACTCCTCAGGAAGGGTCTCAGAACTAACAGGGAGAGGAGAAAGAGGCTCATGCGATCAAAAGCCACAGTCAAAGTTCAGGGTAGTAGAGGATCAACCTTCCCCTTTTGCCTGTCCCCCCCAACCCCAGCGGTGTCTAAACCTGAATGAAGGAGCTAACGATGTGGTCTTCAGCGTGACTACCCAGTACCAAGGCACCTGCCGCTGCAAAGCTACCATCTACCTGTGGAATTGGGATGACAAGGTGGTCATCTCCGACATAGATGGCACTATCACCAAGTAAGACCCAGCAGGCTGTGAGGAGCCTGGGGGAATGCCTGAGGACCTACCTCCCATTGTTCTGGGTGTGTGGGAGCAGTGTGCAATGCCTTCTTCCAGGTGGGCCAAGTTGAGGCTGAGCCACATTGGGACACACCCGTGGAGCATGGGAGCCATGTGGGTAGCCTAAATGACCTTTCTTCCCTGGCTATAGGTCAGACGCTCTGGGCCACATTCTGCCCCAGCTGGGGAAAGACTGGACACACCAGGGCATTACTAGTCTCTACCACAAAGTCCATCTGTGAGTGCTGAGCTTTGCCTGGGTCAGGGCTCCTAGCTGGAGGGTAATAGGGTATCTTAGGCCACCCTAACTTCTGCCCTGGGAAGCCAGTCTTGGGCACCACCAGAGCCCACAACGGAAGCAGACTGGGGAGTCCACAAAACAGACCTTCCTGGTCCTTAGTTCTCTTCTGAGTCATCTACCTGCTGACCACAAGGTAGCAGGAAGCCATCTCTATCCTGGCCCATAAAGCAGTGTTCGAGTTCCAGCTGGGACAGATGCTGAGAATACCCCCAAGGCCTTCCTCAGTCTCCTTCCTTCAAAGCCCTCTGGGTTTGAAGGCCAGAGCCTCCATTGAGCTGTTCTTGTAGCTAATGGGTAATGGGAATAGGGAGGGTGTCTCTGATGACTCTGTCTCCCACCCCCAGAAATGGGTACAAGTTCCTGTACTGCTCAGCACGGGCTATTGGCATGGCTGACCTCACAAAGGGGTACTTGCAGTGGGTGAGCGAGCATGGCTGTGGCCTTCCTAAGGGCCCCATCCTGCTGTCTCCCAGCAGCCTCTTCTCTGCACTCCACAGGTAACCAACCACCTTTACACACAAGGGGAAGGCAAGAGCACCTCTAGCCTAGCACTCATTTGTTTATGGGTATCTAACAAGACTGGTCAGACAACATGTCCTCTGACTGTCTGGTGTCTTGTCTTTCCTTTGCCCCCTTCCCTGTCTGTGACCATGGTCATTCTCCAGGGAGGTAATCGAGAAGAAGCCGGAGGTGTTCAAGGTTGCCTGCCTGAGTGATATCAAACAGCTGTTTCTGCCCCAAAAACAGCCCTTCTATGCCGCCTTTGGGAACAGGCCCAATGTGAGTGTCCCCTCCTTACAGCTGCATCTGGGTCCTGCCCCCAGCAGTCTCAGACACTGCCCTAACCATTTGTGTCCCTTGCAGGATGTTTTTGCCTACAGGCAGGTGGGCCTCCCTGAGTCTCGAATCTTCACAGTCAACCCCCGGGGAGAGCTCATTCAGGAGCTCATAAAGAACCACAAATCCACGTAAGGCCATGTGTCCCCCACACCCAGCCTCTCCCAGGACCCGAATTCACCTCCTCTCCTGGATAAATCCTGGGCCTCACCAGCTGTGAAGCCACTGCCTTGTGACAATTCTGACTCAGTGCAGCCCATTCTGCCCACAGGTACCAGCGGCTTGGAGAGGTGGTTGAGCTTTTCTTCCCACCCGTGGTGCGCGGCCCCAGCACAGACCTGGCAAGCCCTGAGTATAGCAACCTCTGCTATTGGCGGGAGCCCCTGCCATATGTGGACTTTGACGCCTTGGCTTGAGCTAGCCTTGACAGGTCTCCTTGGTCTGACCCAGGACCTTAGGACAGTAAGGATTAGAAGATGCATGCTGTGGGGTCAACCCAACAGAGGGCTGCAGGTTGATTGGCAGCCACCCCTACCACTACCACCTTGAAACACAAATGCTCTGTTCATCAGTTTGACTGCCCGGTACCAAGGCACTGGCCACTTCAAGGCCATCTACTTGAAGAACTGGGAACAAGAAGTAGCCGTCTCAATAGAGATGGCACCGTCACCAAGTGAGGCCCACGTGGTTGTTCAGAGATTGGGCAGCTGCCCCAGGCCTCAGTACAGCCCTGACCTCCAACAATTAAATATGTCACTAGACCCTTGCAGGATTCTCTAGCTCCTAGGCTATTGGTTCTCAATCTGTGGTCACAACCCCTTTGGGGGTTGAATGACCCTTTTACAGGGGTCTCATATCAGATCTCCTGTCTGTCAGATATTTACATTATGATTCATAACAGTAGCAAAACTACAGTTATGAAGTAGCAATGGAAATAATTTTATTTACAACACAAGGAACAGTATTAAAGAATCACAGCATTAAGAACGTTGAGAACTACTGTCCTTGATGTTTCATCTGGGAATACTACTATCCCACGGCTTTCGGGAGCCCAGACTACCCTCCAAAGCCAGGTGTCTCTGTGAGCCTGGCTCTTGATCTAAGCATTACTTTTTCCTCTACCTTGAGATCTCAGCTCCAAGCCTGAATGGTCCAAAGCCCCTCTGGCCAAAGAAAAATGATTTGGGGGTCATACAAGGACTCTTGGAGTGTGGTTCCTGCCTGCCCCTGCTGATTTCACTCCCTTCCTGGGGGCTTAGCCCAATCCTGGCTACAGCAGATGGCGTTTGCTGACCATCCTGCCCTGGCTTCTGCAGCTCAGTCTAGTGGCCAGCTGGCTGAGTGAGCAACGATCCAAGGCACAACGGGACACAGAATGACAGCTAGCTCTCCCTCCCACTGCCATTAGTGAAGAAAGTACCTTTAGACCAGTTAAAAGGTTTAATCCTCAGCCTGTTTTCCAACCCACATCAGAGTGGAGGGCAAACATCGAATGGTCACAAGCCAGAATGCAGGGAGGGCAGTGGGAGAAACAAACAGCACAGCAGGCCCAGGGTGCATTGGGGGGAAACTGAGGCCAGTAGCCTCAGCAGAAATGGTCAGCCTCTAAGCACTTGCGTTTTCCCGTCGTTCCTTAAGGGCTTCCTACCCCAGCTTCTCTCCAGTTTATGAAGCTCCTGGCAAGGCTGGGGTTTTGTATAGACATTTAAAAGCAATGCTTAGTTTCCTTTTCATCCAGTTCCGCCCCTTTCTTGGGGTCTGCCTCAACAGACTCGAAGGCTACACTTGGCAAGAGGTACTGACCTGGGTGGCAGGGAGAGATTTTCCTCTAACTGGAGAGGACCATGTGGGTGTATTTGTGAAATCAAAGAGAATAGATAACTTGGGGTGGGGTCTTCAAACATTGTCTGGATCCCTTCTTTGGGATTCTACAGCTGCTTACACCCCCATCATGAGGCAAGATCAAAAGGAATATGGAGCGCTCTTGGCTGGGCTGCTGGGCTTTTGTTCTATTCTGAAGGATGTGTGGGGAGTTGGAAACCTCAGGTGGCCTCTGGTCTTTAGTTCAGAAATAGTACCTATGAAACTGCCAGATAGGTCCAGCGGGCATCATCTTCCCATGGGAACCTCATCCAGATATCTAAGGATAGAAGCTCAGGGATAAAGGAAGCGAGTCTTCCAAGTGCTGTGACTGGTCCCTGGTTAGTAAAGGGAACAGTGGACAGGCTTGTCTGAGACTTGGCCAGAACACTCGACACAGTTACCAACTCCAGTGTGTCTGCAACAAGAGGAGGTACAGACAATGCAGTGTGCCATCTCAGAAGCCCAACTTTGTCTTCAGGCATGGCATCCTTGCCTTGACTCTTGAGACAGCATCTTGCGTAGCTCACCTTGACTGTTACCCTGAATTGTCCAGGCTGCAGCTCTGAGGGTGACTTTTGATGGCTCAAACAGTCATGCTGAGCTGGACCAAGGCTGTTCATCCAGTGGCCTCTGGCGGCCAGCGAGAGCTGGAAGGTGCTTCCGGTTAGGGTTGGTCTCTGGGATGATATTCCCAGGGTTGGTGGGATCTGCACTTTAGATTTCTGTGCAGCTCTAGTCGGCTCGCCCTGGTCTTACCTCAGCCAGCTGAGCTCTGCAGTCCAACAGGTCATCCCGGAGCCGGGCGATGGCCTGCGTGTGCTGGGCCAACGTGTGGTTCAGCTTGTCTATGTGGCCCCACAGGCCCTCCCTGGACCTCAGGGGCTCAGTAGACAAACTGTTCAGGTGGGCTGCCAACAGGCCTAGCCTCTCACATGCTCCTTCCACTTGGGCCACCCTCTGGTCAAAGTGGCCCACTCTATGCTGGAGTTCCTGGGCTGTGTCCCGGCAGCGGCTCAACCCTCCGGCCACATTGGCCACACCAGCCTTAAGTTGTTCCAGCTCCCCTCGAAGGTTCAGGACCTGTCTGTGGCCAGCCTGGAGCCTGGAGCCCTGGCTGCTCACCTGTTCCTGGATGGCGTGGACCTCAGCTTCCACTCTTCGTTCTCGTTCATCCAGGGATGTGTTGGCGGCCAAGAAGGCATCAGAGTACTGGTTGACAGAGTCACTGAGGCCTGTGAGTGACTTGCTCACTGAGTTTAGGTTGACCTTCAATAGTGTGATCTCACCTTGGAGTGAGCTGCCTGTCCCTTCTGCCAGCTGCCCCTGAACTTCAGCTACTGTGCCATTGAGCTCTTGGAGCAGGGCAGTGTGATGGGCCACCTGGTGTAGGAGGGCCTCACTCCGGCTCTGCCAGGCCTTCACCTCTGCCACAAGGTTGTCCAGGATGGCTGTGGTGGTACTTGGGGTACAGGAAGTCTCCAGGGACACCAGCCTTTGTTCCAGCACAGCTAGTTCTGAATGAACAAGCGGCCTCGCCGACCTGTCTGGTAAGGTACTCTTGGGGCTTAGCTCTCCAGTCAGAGTTGCCAGCCGCTCCTCTAGGCTCTGCACTCGCTCTTCCAGTGTGGAGCTGAAGCCACCGACACCCCAGCCTCCCATCTCCATTCTCAGGCAGCAGCCCCTTGCTCCATTCTCTGTCCCGTTGATAGTTTCAAGGCCTTCAAGCAGCCCGTCCACACCTCCCTGGAGCATAGCTGCAGAGACTCCTGCAAGTTCATCTGCGGCCAGGGTGTTGGGGCCGCCTTGGGTTTCAGTGACAGCCTGCAGGTTCCTCTCAAGGCTGTCTACGCGGGCACTGATCAAAGCCAGTTGGCTGCAGCAGGTACCCCCACCAGTTAGAGTCAGGCCCTGCAGCTGAGTACCCAGCTGTGAGAGCTCCCTACGCAAGGCCAGCTCCCGGCCATCGAGGCTCTGGTGCAAGCGCTGGCTGGCCGCCTGGCCCTCCTCACACTGCTGCCGCACCTCTTGCACCCGGAGGTCACACTCACTCTGGACACCTTGCAGCTTCTGCTCAAAGCCATCCAGCAGGCTTCCCCAGAGTCGATGTAGCCGCTGGTCCACATACTCCTCCAGCAGCGCTAAGGAGGTCAGTGGGGATGGTGGGGCTTCCCGTAGCCGCTGCAGGTGAGCCTCGTGCCCCAGGGCCAGCCCACGCACCTCATCTAACAGCTGCACCTTGGTCTGTAATGTGTTGCTCACCTCTGTGACCTTGCTCAGGATCTCACTTAGAGGAGGGAGGGATGGTCCTCTGCCTCTGTCTTCTGGGTTCACAAGGCCCTCCGGGATGACCCCAAAGCCTATAGGTACAACAGGAGCCCTGGGGTCACCAGTAATCCTATTGGGATTCTTGTGGGTGGCCACTGATCCACTCAGAGTGCCATATGCTTGTGATAGGCTTTGAACACCGCCCTCCAGATGTTCTAGCTGCTCACCAAACAGCCCTTGGCCTTTTCTACCTAAGAAGGAAGAAAGACCCCAGGAGCATTGCAGGCCTGGCCCTCCAACATGTCATCCTCATCCCGGGACACAGCTCCCTCACCTTTAAGATGGGATCTGGGTGGGGAAGGTTGGGGCTTTACAGTAATAGCCCACACGAGATGCACCCCCCCACACACAACTCTGCGAGAGCTTAGCCAGTCTGCATCACTTATTTCCCTCCTCACCCTGACACTAAGCCTACGAAACCCAACCCTCCCTGGAGGACATCCATGGACAGACTCACCACGGGGGCGTGGGGCCTCTCTGCTGTAAGGAGAAGGCCTGGGACCTGGGCCCAGTTGCCCCAAGGGAATCTGAGGCTCTGGATCTTGGTGCTGTGGGGTGGCTCCGTGGTCTGTGAGGTGTTCTGGGCAGCCTTCCCCAGTAAGACCAGGGCAGCAGCGCCAGGTCAGGTCTGTCACAGTCTTGTAGCCAATCTTGTATCTGGGTCTGACCACTGAGCGGTACCTGGATCAGAGAGAACAAGGGAGCAGGCCTTACAGAGGCTCTGAACCCTGAGAGTGAAGGACATGTGGAGAAGTCCCACCATATTGCTTGCTTGAAGGGAAAGTTAGTGGGGATTTAACCCCAATCTTCCCAAGACCTCTAGGTTTCCATCTGCCAAGAGAAATTCTAATCTGGCTCTAATGGAGCCTCTCAGAATCCTGATAAAGCCTAACGCTCCTGATATGTAGAACTGCCCTTTCACTGGGATACTCTCAGCTCCTACCGGTTTCTTTTCCCTCTTACCACCCATCTCTACCTTAGTCAGGGAACTGGACACTGCTCAGAGGCTGGTGTGAAGGCATCTCTGGCCCTGAGCAGGAAGAGAAAGCCAAGGGTACAGGCAGAGTTCACCAGGAACACCTTTACCTGATCAGCCATGTACCTGTCACTGTCACAATGGGGCATGGGCCTGTTCTCTGACATACACATTTAAGCTCTCCAAGTGCAGACTTAATTATATTTCATGTCCTGGGCAGCCTGTCTGATCTATACCAGGGCCTCTGGCTTCCAGGGACCCCTGCAGTATCAACCTCTCCTCTTTCCCTATACTGTCTGTCTCTGTCATATCTCTCTCCCAAACTGAGCCTGTCCTTGTCTCTACGTCTATCTGCTGCAAGTTCAAAATTTTAGGGTCTTTCCTGGCCTCTTTCAGGGGTCCTGGTCTGCTCTATAGCAAGCTCTGCGGCCCAGATAGGTTCTTTGAAGCCCATGGTACTGCAGCCCTTTGCAGAAACGGTTCTGGTCCCAGCTGAAGGCAAGAGCCTGGAATGTACTCACTCACCTGACTGTTGAGGGGCAGTTGGGCCCCCACCCACAATTCCTGTATTCAGCCTTTACGTAGCTCTCTGCTCCTTCTTGTAGGATGCAGGTCACATTCCTATGTACCACATAGGCACAGAGAGACCTGGAGGGGGAAACAGCAGGTCTGGAATATTTGGCCCGAGCTCCCACCTGTTGGTCTTAGGAGCTCCCCGTATCCTTTTTATTTATTCTTGTTCCATAGGACCTTGGACCTTTGCCTGGGGTCCATATCTTCTGAACTGGGCCCCTGTCCTCGATGGGTGTCTACTGAGCCAAGTGCTCAACTGAACCAGAAGATTGGGTGTCTACCCAACACCACTCTGAGAAGGCCTCAGCTTCTCCCCCTACCACTCAGCCTTCTTTCCCATCCCCCCAGTTCCTTCACTGGAACTAAACTAAACTCTTTATCCTGGTCTTCGAGGTTTCTGAGAGCATAACTTAGTGGCTTCTTTTTAATGAGGTTTTCCTCCTTCCTCCTGTGTAAAAGCTTTCTAGCCTTGGCTTTGCCATTTCCTTGCTCCCAAGACTTGTGCCTTCTCTTATATGAAGCCTGCTCTGATGCTTCTGGGCCCACGGAGTGTGGTTGCGGGCTGGGTACTTGCCTTCAAGATCTTACATTCGATTGGAATTCAAATTTGGGTACAAACTGACCACTGTCCGTTCTACAGTAAAAGCCCAGGTCCCACAAGTCCTCACCAGCTGTGCATCTCACCCACCTTAGGGCTCCCGCAGGGTTACTGGGGCCAGACCGTAGGAGGGAAGGAGCAACTACCTACGGTAAGCATGGTTCTGTCTACAACCACACAAGGCAGAGGAGAGACAGACAGAAGGCATTGGACTGGGGAACCCCGCGTATTCCAGGCGCAGACAGCCCTTCCTCCTCTCCCTCCACCTGGTCCGCTGCGCCTGGAGTTTGCTCACAGCGCAGCTGGAAAATGTTACTTCGCTGGAAAGGTTTCCACGGGCACTGCCAGGATCCCAGCCGCCACGCCAGGCCCCCTCGGCTGACTTGTTCTTCGCCAACCCCGCAGCCTCCTGGATGGCGGGGCGCCTGCCCGCGCAAAGGATCGTGTCCGGGGAACCGCCCCATCGATGGCTGGGGTACCCATGTCTCGACGCCTCCGCGCGGGTCCTGGCAGGTGGGAGTGGCGGCGCGCCACGCGGGGGCCCCCCTCGTGTTCCCGCCGCGGCCCGGCCCCGCGCTTACTTGTGCGGCCCCGGGCGCAGCCGCGGACGCCATCCGGTGGTGTAGAGGCTGTAACGGGAGGCACCCGGCTGTGCGGGCCGTGCGAGGAGCGGGGTGCCCTTGGCCTGCGCCCCCGAGAGCAGCGCCGCGACGGCGCACAGCCACACGGGCAGACGGCGGCCCATCGCACTCGGTCGTCCTTGGGCCCCTCGGGGTGCCTCCCGCGGGGGATCCTCTGCTCGCCCGCCCGGCTCCCGCCGCCACTCGCGACCCCCGGAGCGCGCTTGTTCGGCCGCCTGGAGCTGTGCGGCCGCTGCGTCCCACCGAGTGGCCGAGGCTACTCGCGGCTGGGGCCGCGCAGGGGAGGCGGGAGGCGGGCTCTGCACGGATTAGCATAAACTTGGGGCCGCGCCGCGAGCTCCGCCAGCCCCCTCCCCGTCGCCAGCCCCCGGCCCCAGCTCCAAGCTGACGCCCGAAGGGCCGCGTGCAAACACGAGGTTAAGAAACGAGCAGGCGGGACGCAGGGCGCTAAATTCCAGGAGGCTCCCCAAACACAGCCTCTGGGTACTCTTAGGGTACCCGGCAAGAAGCAGCGAAACCTGGAGGCAGGCCTGGCCTCCCTGCTGGGATCCCCAAGACTAGCTATCTAGCAGGACACCTCAGTCTTAAAAGTCTAGTGGATATGGGTACCTCAGTCCAGGCCCTGAACCCGAGATGAACATGGATAGGGGCACACTAGGAAACCTTTTCCCTGCCACTTTCCTGCAAGAAGGTTCAGAATGTCCCCTGTCTATGGGTGCCTAAGAGATTTAATAACTGCAGACTTCTCTTCACATCAACTTTTGCATACCCGGTAGGGTGGCCAGGCTGCCTGTGTGAGTTCAAGGATAGACCAACGTTGTCCGTTTCTGTTAGGAAAGAACTGTACCATGCAGTCATCACCTCTCCAACCCCTCCAAGATTAAGTCACCCCACACCTTCTCGAGTGTGTCTCCAGTAAAAGCTTTTAATTAGGTGGGCCATAAGTGTCTGGTTCATTATTAGCTTCTAGTCAAAGAATATTGCTAGGACATCCTCATAAGAAACTACCCTAAGCCAGGCTTCCTGAATTTTTCATTCCTGAACATGACTCTGTAACCTAAGAGTTCGTCTATACAGTCATTCTTATGGGACATCATCTTGTTAAACGCCTACCCTGCAAGAAGCCTTTTGAATTCTGATTCTGTCATCCAAGAGGACCACTTCTTTCTGGCTTTGTCTCACCCCCACAGGACCACAGCCCTCTGAATTGTACCAAGGGAATACAGGGCCTGCTTGGCTGTCCCTGCCCCGCCCCCACTTTGGGGTGTATGTGTGTGTGTGTGTGTGTGTGTGTGTGTGTGTGTGTATGTGTGTGTGTGTAGTTCATTCTTATGTGTTCACATGCACATGGAGCCAGAGTCCAACCTCAGGTGATGTTTCCCAGGTACCATCGCCTTGTTTCTTTGAGACAGGGCTGCTGACTGTTATGAGTCTGTCAAGTAGGCTAGGCTGGCTGGCCAGTGAACTGGCCCAGTAAGCCCCAGTGATCCCAATTCTACCACACCAGCACTGGGATTACAAGTGCTTGCAATCATGCCTGGCTTTTCCTTTTTCCTCTCTCTCTCTCTCTCTCTCTCTCTCTCTCTCTCTC
This sequence comes from Rhabdomys pumilio, assembly GCA_030674055.1. Lineage (NCBI taxonomy): Eukaryota > Metazoa > Chordata > Mammalia > Rodentia > Muridae > Rhabdomys > Rhabdomys pumilio. The sequence continues at coordinate 221,460,267 of JANHMN010000002.1, forward strand.
TCTCTCTTTCTCTCTCTTCTTTCCTCCCTTCCTCCCTCCCTCCCTCTCCCTTCTTCCCTCCCTCCCTCCCTACTTTCCCTGCCTCCCTCCCTTTCATTCTTTCTGTTTCTTTTTTAGAATCAAATTCAGGTCTTAATGCTTGCATGGGAAGCACTCCACTGACTGAGCTGTCTCCCCAACTCCGCTTTCTTTCAAGAGTAACTTTGAGGGGCTGGAAGGATGGTTCAGAATTAAAGAGCCCTTATTGCACTACCAGAGGTAAGTTTTAGTGGTCCTGACACCCTCTTCTGGCCTCCTTGGGCACCAGGCATGAATGTGGTACACCACATACATGGAGGCAAAATAACCATATACGTGAAATAATTTTCAAAGGTAAGTTTGAGGTATAAATAAACACATTTGAAGGCGATGGTATCAAGGATGCTGGGAAGAGCAGTTCTGAACCCACATCTATGCCTCGCCCTCTCCACCTGGTCCCTCAGTGTGGTACCTGACCTAAGCCTTTCTGGTGGTCCTTCGGATGGTCCTTCTCCTGAACTGGGAAATGGTGGGACACAGGTGACTGAAATCCCCTCTAAGCTGTGAGTGTCTTAGTTTCTAGGGTTGCTGTCATAACTAACAAATCAAGTGGCTGGGAAATGACAGCAATTTATGGGGCTGGAGAGATGGCTTGGTGTCTGGGACGCCTCTTCCAGAGGACCCAGGATTGATTCCCAGAACTCTTATGGTTGTTCACGCACGTCCGTAAGTCCAGTTCCAGAGGATCCAATGCTCTCTTCTGGCCTCTTCCGGTACTAGGCACACACTGTGGTACACAGACATACTGGCAGCCAAAACATCAAACACATAAACTAAGATAATAAATTTAACACAAACTCTTTAGAAATGACAGCAATTTATTGTCCCGTATTTCTGGAGGCTTAACATCCAGAATCAAAGTATTATGTGGGTCACTCCTCTAAGGAGGGTGCTTCCTTGTCTCTTCAGCTGCTGGTGGCTCTGAGCAATCTCTGGCTCATGTCCACGGCACCCTCATCTGTGCTTTGGCATTTCCGTGCCCTTCTCTTGGTCTTCACACAACCCTCTTCTGTGTTTCTGTGTTCTTATAAGGACAGCGGCCATTGAACAGCCTCATCTTAAGTAAATATATCTTCAAAGACCCTATTTCCAAATAAGGTCACAATCTGCGGTTCTGGTGGAATTACATTTTAGCAGGATGCGGCTCTGTTCAAGCCCCTGCAGGGGCTTTTGGAGGTGAGAAGACACACCAGAGAAGACATGCTATGGTCATAGCTCTGGACCAGTTAGAAGGGAGTGAGGATGGAAACCTAGAAAGGAGATTGCAGTGAGTAGAAAACATAGCCATTTGGTGACAAGCCATGACTTCCTCGATCTGCTTCTAATAACCTCCCATTTGATCTAGCTTGAGTGGCTCAGGCAACTCCAGATGCACCCAAAGCCTCACATTCACCAGAGATATTAGGAGCCATTTTGCAAGGACAGGGTGCCCATATTCTTGAAGCCATGGACTTCCTGCTTTTCACAAAAGAAGACATCTGAGGGGCAAATGCATAGAGCCCAGTTCCTCACCCGGCTGGGTTCTGACTGTTTGGCAGCACCACTCAGCTGGCTCTGGAAGAAAACTCCCCCACCCCAGAAGCTGTGATCCTTTTCCAAAGGGTCCCACCCCTTCCTCTCACTCCCTTCCCCAGCCCCAGATGTGGGGCCCACAACTCACAGGAAGGAGGCTGGACCCTGTTTGAACTTGAAAATGTCCATGGAGTAGAGGGCTAGAAGGACAGATGGGACTTACTTCCCCTTCCCAGGTGGCTGACATCAAAAACAGGCTCCTTCTTTAATTGGAACAGTTTGGGGAGCCAGGGCCTGGGCCCCATCCCAGTGGAGGAGGAGGACACCAGCACAGAGATGCTCAGGGGCTTGGCTGGATACAGCCAGAGACTGGGGTCTCCCTGTGGATGATGAGGCCACTTTGCATTTGCCAGACAGGAAACCTAGGGAGGCCAGAGGCAGGAGAGGGAGGCAGACAGTCATGTCCTCCCTGACTCAGATGGGAGTGTCTCCACCTGGATGGAGACTCCAGAGGCACCACACACAGAAGTGTGGTTTCCGTTCACACAACATGCACAGACACCTCCAGATGCAATCAGCTGCAGTGTCTCATGGGAACATGCACACCCCACAGAGTCACACACATTGCCATCCTTGATAGCTCTGGTAACAGGTATAGCCAAGGATGCTAGCAGAATGAACCAAGCATTGGAGAGAGAGGCAGGAGAGAATGGATCCTGGGAGGATGCAAAGAGCAGGACTTACTCAGCTGGTGCTGTGTGACCCCAATGCTTGGCCTGCTGTATGCTTTGGATCCACCCCATCTGTGCCCCACCAAACCCTCCTGAGAAGTGACTTCCTATCTTCTTTCCAGCCTCCTCTGTCTCACCCAGGGTATGTGGCTCTTTGTTTATCCAGAGATCATCACCTATGATTGCTGAAAGCCACAGTTTATAGAATGTAGCTCTTCCAAAAGAGACAGAAATAGAATGCTCAGATGCTGCCAGCTTTCTGGCAGGAGCCCTCCCTCCCTGCTGCAGATGAGCCCCTGCTGCTGGGAGAGGCACAGTCCATGCTCCCCTAAGCCAAGTGTGGAGGCACCGACACCAATGTGTGGGTTCTAGACTCTACCCAGACCATCATCCATGCTTACCACCCGCCCCAACCTCTTCTTTCTGTGCCCACACACCTGAACCTCTCTCCTTAAAGTTTTCTGTAACAGCTCTGTTCAGCTCTGCCTTCTCAAAGCCCATCATTACCCATTTGAACTACATATGCACCATCAAAAAAGGTGACGGTCAGAGTTACACAAGTCTCCGGGGCTACAGCCCATAGTGGCGTTTTCCAGTTAGACAAACATCGCTTGATCAGGACCCAGAGTATGTGCAGGTCCCTAGGTGTGAGGACCAGGGGAGTCCAGAAATTGTGAAACTTGGACTCTGAAAAGCCCGGAATAAGAGTGGCGTACAAATAGCTTCGGCACTGTGCAATTCTGGTGGGGTCTCGATGTGGACACGTGCAAGCCAGATGCATCCATTATGCAAGTTATATGCAAAATACATGTGTAGGCCTCCTAACTTGCAAATACCAGATGTGACCCTTGGGGACCCTGAATTTAGCTGAGCACTGCTGTACAGTAGGAACACGACCCAGCTACTTATAGTAGACAGGAAGAACTGGATTCAAGGTTGCTCAGACAGGAGGGGATGAAAGCAGGCAGGGAGTCTCACCTGGGTTTGAATCCCAGAACTTTCTCTCATAAGTTATACAAACTGTCTGAGGTCCTATCATTTCTGTTTTCCCACATGCAAAGTACCATTATGGAATATAATGGTCTTCTATAACATAGAGGAACAAGTAAGGACAGTGGCCTCACAACTGGGCACACAGATGCTCACTGAGTGGGGCAGTGCTCAGTGGAGATTCCATCCCTGGAGATCATCTGCCTGTCCCTATGACAGTTCCACTGTGATTTCTCAGACTGTGGGCAGGACCTTCTCCTAGGGCAGCAGGCACCTGTGGATTTGGTGATTGCTAGTATTGGGAGAGCCAGGAATCCTCATTTCTCACTCCTTCAGAAATCTGTCAGAGGTCTCACTACACACACACACACACACACACACACACACACACACACACACACATACACACACACACAAGGGAACCTGGCCAGTACACCCACCAATCCTCTTGTAGGTGTGATAGTTCCCTTTGTGCTATGCATCACCCTGGTTGATGACAGTTGCTTCTCCAGGGAATTCTAGAACCTTCCCCCATATGACCAGCTGATACAGGACACAAAAGACAGTCTTCTTGCCTTGGTATTTGGGGATAGGTCGGCAGTATAGCTTATGCTAAAGCCTCTGGATTGGGCCCTGTCTAAATTCTACCTGACATCCATTTTATATTCCTATCTTCTTCTGCTTCTTCTCTGAAAGAGAAAGAGGGGGGGAGGAAGGGAGGGAAGGATGGAGGGAAGGGGGAAGGATGGAGAGAAGGAGGGAGAGGGACGGAGGGAGAGGGAGAGAGAAAGGGAAAGAGAGGGAGAAAGAGAGAAAGAGAGAGAGAGAGAGAGAGAGAGAGAGAGAGAGAGAGAGAATATTTGAGAGCACCTACCCACATCCCAATAAATCACCAGAACCTAGATCTCTGCCTCAGGCTCTGATTCCAGAAGCCTGACCCAATTCAGGGAGACAGAGGAATCCCTGACTGTGAAACTTTGTGTGGTCAGGGACCACAGGAAACAAAATCGTTGCAGTGTGTGTGTGTGTGTGTGTGTGTGTGGTATAAGAAAGGTCACACGGAGGTCACCATGTTAGGAGAGAGTCCCAGGTAGTCCCCCAGCATGTACATGATCAAGATATAGGAGAGAGCTTGGTGCTGGGCGGTGGTGGCGCACGCCTTTAATCCCAGCACTTGGGAGGCAGAGGCAGGCGGATTTCTGAGTTTGAGGCCAGCCTGGTCTACCGAGTGAGTTCCAGGACAGCCAGGGCTACACAGAGAAACCCTGTCTCGAAAAACCAAAAAAAAAAAAAAAAAAAAGGAGAGAGTTTGGTGTGTTTGGGTGTTTGGTGAACACTGCAAGGCTCTAGGTAACTGAGGTCTCAAGAGAGCTTAGTAGGGACAGACAAGAGGCAGATTGAACATCCTAATGAAGGGTCAGGGCTTACAGCTGGGAGCAGCACATAAGAGAGCTGCCGCTGCAAATATCCCAGGCTGCTGGTGATGGCATGGACACACCAGGCAAGGGATCAGTGAGGCAGCCATTGCCATTCTCAGTTACCAGGCCATCAGAACCCATCAGCGTGGGTGTCAAGGCTAGACCTCACAGGCTGCCAGGATAAAGAGGTTGATCTGAGGCTGTAGGTATACAAAGACATCTGAAATGTGCTAGGCAGAAGAGACACAAAACACAGGGACTGGCACAAAAGTGACCTGGGTGGGGGGTGCATATCAAGTGCAGGGAGAGGGGCAGGAGCCTGCATTTTCTGTGTCCTTCAAGCAAAGCCAGAGCCAGACAGGCATGTGGGGGTGGAAGACAGGAGGCAGCTCCAGCCCCAGTCAGCCCTGGAGCTCCCTGTCTGAGCACTTGGCATCTGTCTAGGGCTTAGGATAGGGACAGACTGGGGGTAGAGGACAGAGCTGCCCAGGCATCAAGTCAGGGATGCAAGGCCCTGGGAATGGTTTCTGTTCATTCTCTTCTAACTCTTCTATTCACAGGCACTGGAGTAAAAAATGCACATGGGATTATAGGGCAGAGAAGAGGCCAGGATGTGATGGGAGGATGCAGGGAGGACAAAGCAGACAAGTGAAAGGACTTCCGGGGTGGTGTGGGGGAGGGCTTGCTGTTACCATGGAAAACTCATGCTTGGGCAGACAGAATCTGACCTTCACCCAAACACTGTCCTCATCGCAGACCTGCTCTGCCGGGACTCCCTAGTTCTCTTGGATAGCGGCTGGCCATCGCTTTGGTATGGGAAGCACAAACAGACTGTGCACACCCCAGGCTCTCCTCAAGGCACTCTGAGGGTGGGACAGAGAGGTGGAGGGATGCCTGGGGAGAAAAGTGCGCTCTAGTCAGAGTGAAGGAATTCTGATGGGTGTAGGCCACGTGCAGCCTGAAGACCAGAGATGGTGCAGAGACACTCTTGGTGTCCAGCCCCGTGAATCCACTGGAGACCCTTTCCAACACAGCACAGCTTCTGGGTGTACCTCTGTTGTGCTCCAATACAGACGGACAGTTCCAGACCATCATCTACTGTTCACATCTGAGAAATGGACCCATCCTGGGTTTTAGATGAGTCATTCTGTAGCCATGACGTGTGTGTGTGTGTGTGTGTGTGTGTGTGTGTGTGTGTGTGTGTGTGTACATGAGCCAGCTGTGGATCCAGAAAGGGCTGCTGCTGACAGACAGGAAGGCCATTCTGGAGCTGTCAAGCTTCAGGAGCTCATTGGAGGTAGGTCAGGGCTGAGATCAGCTTCAGGGAGCTCCCATGCCCTGTGGGTCCCTAGCCTCCTCTATCTTGTGCTTAGGGCTGATGATACATTTGACAATTATTTATAAGGGCTTCCTGCAGGGGCTAGACTTGTAGACCTCCCCTCCCCTGCCCAGTAGCCTGGGTTCCATCTATCCACTTCTGCCACTACCATGTGACCTTTTGGGCTTCCCTGAGGTTGAACCTCAGCAGTGAGGCCTCCTGCATTCTTGGCTACTCTGCCCTGGGCTGACAGCCTCAGTTCCTTTGGGAAAGAGAGGTCAGGAGGCTCTCATGGGTGGGATGTTATCCCATCGGTTCTGCCTCTGCTCAGGTTTGTGCTGAGATTAGGATATCTTGATCCCTGGCTACCTCCCACCCCTGCCTCTATGGCTGCTTCCTATCTCCACGTGTCTCTCCTTCTCTCTCTCCTTGCCACCTCTGCATTAGCTTTTTCAGTCTCTGACCTCTCCAAGGGCTTCATCATTGCCCAAACTATTCATCATGGCTTCCCCGGACAAGCGAGGGAGAGGAACAGAAAAGCTGCCCAGAAGGATATACTGTGGTCATGGCCAAGCCAGACAGGAACAGGAGCTGACAAACATCTGGAGTGATTCAGATTGGTACCGAGAACCCTGGCAACTTGTGAGGGGCTCCAGAGTGACCTCTGGATCCTAGTCCCTTTGCTGAGACAGGAGAGAGAGGTCAGACAGGCCACCCTGTAGCTATGAGGAAGAGGCTGCTGGAGAAGAGGATAGCCAGGACCCAGGAAGATGTCCTGGAGGAGCCTGCCCTGGGCAACAGGCTATGTCTAGCCGTGGGTTCATTTGTCTGTCTACAACACCCTTAGCTTGGGATGTTGGGATGCTTCAGGTTCAGGTTCTGGGAGCCCACCCCATGTATTACCCTGCTGACATCGGGCTCCTCCTGGCTGCTGGTCCTGCTGCTTCCTGTCCTTCTCTCAGATTCTTGTCAAAGGCCCTGGTCAGAGGGCAGACCAGGCAGCTAGTTGCTGCCCCAAAGTCTATCCCTCTCTGTTCCTCTGGCCTGACACTTTCTGTTCCCACCACGTCCTCTCAAGCCTCTTCCTAGTTCTCCCTGGGTGTTCTTCCCAAGGGCCTTGACCCTCCTTCTTGAACCCCACTCTCCTTTCCCACAATCAGGAAGAGGCTTGATTGCTCACTATGTCTGCAACCTAAATTGTCAGCCAGTGAGAAACTAATTTCCCCAATTTAGGTACTCAAGTGCCATTCTGGCTGCATTCCTGAGAAGAGGAAAAAGTGTCTCATTCTGCCACAGGGGAGATTGTCTTAAGAAGGGAATCTGGGGCTGGAGAGATGGCTCAGTGGTTAAGAGCACTGGCTGTTCTTCCCAGCACCCATGTGACAGCTCACAACTGTCTGTGACTCCAATTCCAGGGCACCTGACACCCTCACATAGACATATGTGCAGGTAGAACACCAATGCACATAAAAGAAAAATAAATTCACTTTAAATACAGGAAAGAAAAAAGCAGGAATCAGAGCTTCTTATGCAGCAGAGGCAAAACCAAACAAAAACCTTCATGACAAAAACAAGCTCTGCCCTGTCTCTTTTACCTGAAACTGGAGGGAAATTAATTTATTTGCAAAAGTTCTGAGCAGGGAACTTATTTATGAAGGTTTCCAGAGGGATTTATTTATGAGGTGAGAAGCTATCTGGGGACACTGGAGGTAAAATCCAAGGAAAAGGTATTGTGGAAGAAAATCAGAAGGATGTGGTAGGAGACAGGAGGAGAGAGACACCAGCCAAGTCAAGGTAGGGTGAAGTTTCTGAGCCACACAGAAGCTAAGCCAAGGCAGGGGCGTCCCTGCCTGGGTTGAGTGGGACTGAATCAAGGGAAAGAGTGAAGAGGAGAGGAGAGGAGAGTTAGGAATTCAGAGAAGGTGAATGGGAAATGCTGATCCAGAGTGGGTGTGATGTGCTGAGGCGGAGAGAGCAGAGAGAGCAGAGAGAGGGACGGAGGGAGGGAGGGAGGGAGGGAGGGAGGGAGGGAGGGAGGGAAGGAGGGAGGGGGAGAAGAAGAGAGGGGGAGGGGAGAAGGAAGGGGAGGGAGAGGGAGAGGGAGAGGGAGAGGGAGAGGGAGAGGGAGAGGGAGAGGGAAGAGAAAGCTAGCCAGTCAGTCAGAAAGACAAGGCCTTGAAAAAAAAAGTTTCAAGAAGAAGGCAAAGAATGAGGGTCAGCAAAGTCTGAGAAGCACAGGCCTGAAGGTGCGGTGGGGGTTTTGGGGCAGGGGTGGGTGGTGGTAGGAAGTAGCCTCAGGGTGGGGGGTTCGGGGCAGGGGCAGGTGATGGTAGGAAGTAGCCTCTGTTGCTCATGCTAACCAAGGAAGCTTCCCCCCCACCCCGAGATTTGAGATTCGAGGTGAGGATGGAGGGATAGTTTAGATGAGGGTCAGAAGTGAAAGTCTGAGGAAGGGCTGGACCACAGCATCTGCTCACAGCCCTTTGCAGCCTGAGGGTGGAAACAAAAGTCACATACATATGGAGCGGGCCGCAGAGGCAGATGGGTGGAGGAGGGGAGCGCCTGGTAGAAGTAAAGATCAGTGCTCGTAGGAAGCAGGGTCAGGAGGAGCCAACCAGACCTTCGAGAGTCACCTGAAACATGTGTGAAATGGAAATCACGGCTCTGCTATTTGTTTTACAGCTGCTGTGGTTTTGGATATGGCTCTCTTGCCAAAACCCATGTTGAAATGTGCTTGCCAAGGTCCTGGGGTTGAGAGTGGGGCCTTTGAGGAGGTTACTTGGAGACTGAATTCAGTTCTGAGTAGCTGAGGTCTCAGCATGAGAGTGGGAGGTTATAAAACACTCTTTTGTCCCTCCTTTCTTTCTGTCACACCCACTGGCCTTTCAGCTGCCCACTGGTTATATCCTCCCCAGAAGCTGAGCACCTACTAGGACTATGCATGCTCTTAGGCTTCCACACTGTGAGCCAAGACAAACCTTTCTCCTTTACAACCTTCCCAGTTTCGTGCGTTCTGTTATAGTAACAGAAATGGATACTAAGATGTGACAATGGAAAAATAAATTTAAAAGTCACATCTCAACTGAGAAAGAAAAAGAAAACTAAGGAAAATAGGAACATTTGGGAACAACTCGGTTGATGTTAGCACTTCTATGCCTCAGAAAAATAATATGTGGGCTGATGAGGGAAGATACCTAACACTGACTCTGGACTCTGAGCACACATATGCGCCTGCACACACACATGCAAACACTTGTATTTCCATAGAAGGTTAAATGAAGAAGACTCACCCTGAAGTGGGGGACACCACCCCATGAACTGGATGCCTGATTTTAGTAAAGGGGCAAGCTAGGTGAGCTCTGGTGTTAATTTCTCTGCTCTCTGCTCTGCCCAGATGTGAGCAAGCAGTCTCGTGCTCCTGCCGCCATATCTTTCCGGGCCACACTATGCACCGAAATAAACTCTTCCTCCCCCTTAAGCTCCCTTCTCAAGTATTTGGTGACAGCAATGAGAAAAGCAACTAATACAGGTTCCTATTAAAAAATACACCTGCCTCAATCCGTTTCCTGACACTGTAACAGAATACTACAAACTGGATAAATTATAGAGACCAGAGGTTTGACTGGAGGTCCAAGGGCTGTGTCTAGGTGAAGGCCTTTCTGATCTCATAACAATGGTGATGAAGGCACTGCAACGGTGAGGGAGAGAAGGAAGGGGGAGGGGAAGGGAGAGACTGAAGGAGGGAGGGAGAGCTTGCGACTAATGCGGTCCTGTGATAACGGCCTTATTTGTTCATTCAGACATTGCCCCTTCCCCATGACCTCATCACCTCTTACACATCCCCCTTTTCAGTACCACCAGAGAGACAGTTACACTTCTACATCTCCGGCCTCAGATAGAACCAAGGGTCTCAGACACACAAGCGCTCTGCTGTTCAACTCCGCCCCCAGTTTTTGAGACCGTGTCTCACTAAGCTGTTCCAGGCTGGTCTTGTACCCCAGGCAGGCCTCAATTAAGCTTGCTGTCCTCCAGCCTGAGTCTCCAAAGTATTGTAGCTTAAAAGCCTGTGCTACCAGGTTTGGCTCAATGCAGTTTTCTCAGGGGATACCCAAACTACAGCACCTGCTCAGCGTTCATTGTCGTGTGTGGCTAGTTAGACACGGATTGGTGGCTCAGCTTACCCTGGCTCCATCTTGCTGGGTTATATTCTTCCCATGCTCAGATGGGTGAATGGCAGCCTGGCCACTACGGGATGGGTTTTCAGTAGGATGTGGAAGTGATTCATATGAGCTTCCTTCTTCCTTCCCTCCCTCCTTCCTTCCCTCCCTCCTTCCCTCCCTCCCTCCCTCCCTCCCTCCCTCCCTCCCTCCCTCCTTTCCTCCCTCCCTCCCTCCCTTCTCCCCCCTCCCCTTTCTTCCTTCCTGCATGTGCAAGTGCACATGGATGCTCTGTATGTAGAGACTGAAAGTCAACCTCAGCTGTCATTCCTCAGATGCTGTCCATCTTTTCTCTCACTGACCCAGAGCTCACCAAATTGGCTATGCCGACTGTCCATCTGCCTCCACCTCCCCAGCACTGGGACTGAGGCCCTCACCCTTGCATAGCTAGCACTCTGCAGACTGAACACAGAAGTCTAGCGCTGCAAGCAGATGTCCGGCTTTTGGTCTAATCCCCTGTTCTTTGAGACTTGTTCTGTCTACTGGAAAGCTGGTGTGAGCTTTCCCTTTAATCATGGAATTTTGGGCTCTTCCCTGGCCTCGCCTAGCCGTGAGTCTTTTTTCCATCATTTCTGCCTGGAACCCAGTGAGCCTTCCAATCTGCAAAACCCAGGGCGTTCTTCAAACCACGGAAACTTTTCCTTTCCATTTAAAAAGTGATGCGTTTACTCCGTTTGCTTTTTCCCTTCTAGGATGCCATACTTATTTTTGTTCTTAGCTCACAACACCCTGCAGGCTCTTCTCCTCCAAGTGCTTGTTCCCACTTCCACTTTTGCTTTGAGTTTTGCATCACTACCCCATCTGGGTTCCCACATTCCCACCCTCTCTTCGGTTCATTTTAAATTTCAACCCATGTCTCCTAAAACCATGTTCAGGAAAAATTTTTTTCTCCTCTATTTCCTGCCTTTTTTTTTTCTTTCTGACAAAGCCACATTGTCTAATCACTAGCATCAAACTTGGGATCCTCCTGCCTCAGCCTCCCAGGGGCTGGGACGACAGATGCTCGACATCTCAGCCTGTGTTTCTTCCTTTCAGCCGTAGTTGATATCTTCCTGTGGCTAGTGTGCAGCCCTTGGGCTCTTCCCTCTCTATCTCTTGGATCCTCTCCACTGACCACCCATCTTCCTTTTGTCTCCTGGAATTCTCATCATCCCCAAGGCCTCTGTCCTGCTGACACACTAATTAGGCCTCTCTCTGCTTCAGGACAAGTGCTCTGCTTTCGAGAGGGATGTAGTGGGGCCACTAGGACCACCCAAGGCTCCTGGCTCTGCCTCTCCTCTGGTGGGTCCTGTGCCAAGTTCTGCAACCGTGGAGATCTGATTCGCACCCAAAGTCCTCTGAGCTCAATGTCCCTACTGTCTGGCGCAGAGGGAGAGCAAATCCTGAGCCAGCCCGCTCAGCACAACCCTGCCCCACCTCCTAGGCCTGGCTGCTGGCTGACCCTGGAACTGGGCCACAGGAGCAGGTTTGGAGCTGGGAAAGAAAGAAAGGAGACTTCCAAGCTGCCATTGTTAGAGATGTTTAACTAGAGAGAGCTTCTTGGTTTCACACGTGTTGGTACAATCCACCCTCTAGCACAGGGTTATAAAAATATACCAAGCTGGGGGTATGACTTCATGGTGGAGTGTTTGCCTAGCATGTATGAGGTGGGCTTGGGTTCAAATCTCAGCACTGAAGGAAGAAAAAGAAAACCAGCTAGGAAAACCAAACTGGTAAAGTGTAGTTGATTTGAATAAACCCCGCTGTGGGTGTCAATGACAATACACAAAGATGAACACTAAGCAGCGGTCAGGCAGCATGGCAAGCTTGTGTACACCTTTTGGTTGTGATAAAGATGACTTCGGGGAGGGAAGGGGAAAAACCCTGCTTTCAGCTCTGCTTCTGGCTGTATGAAGAAAAGCAATTTCTCAACCCTCCAGAGGTGGGCTGAAGTGTGAGGATGCAGCAAGAACTCTTTCTTGCACAGCACACACACACACACACACACACACACACACACACACACACACACACGCCTCTCCTCTGGCATCATTCCCTACAAATGGACCACTTCAGATGTTTCTAAGTCACAGGGAGCCGCCACAAAGGACTCTTCACATCCTGCAGGCGACAGGGGAGCCAACCACAGTCACGGTTTCCAAATCTGAATTATCTCTTGTTTCAAGTTTCCTTACCTCATGATAAGGGTCCCGGAATTTCTTCTCTCTAGCAAGCTTCAAGGCGAAACCAAAAACATTCTCCTTGTCTCCAAAAGCCAAAAATGATCATCACCGGAGCGAAATGATGAGGTCTCCAAGGCCACTTGGGACAAAGCAGATAAACTGTGCCAAAAAGCAATTCCTAAGAACTTCAAAGCCAGAAAGCATTTCAGATAAAAAGAATTTTTGGAATAAAACAAATGAAGGCACTTTGGACTGTGTACTTCTCTGACTTAAAAACGTATTAACTTAGTACTTGTGATACTCTCTCCCTTCTTCCTTTCTCGTGAGGATCTCACCTGGATCGCCTGGAATTTGCATTGCAGACCTGGTTGGCCTCAAACTCACTGAAGTAGATGTTCCTGCCTCTGTCTCCCAAGTGCTGGACTTAAGGCATGAGCCACTACTTCCTGTAAGTTCTTTAATTATTTAATTTGTTAATTTATAAACGAGTGCTCCATCTGCATGTATATCTGCATGCCAGAAGAGGGCATCAGATCCCATTACACATGGTTGCAGGGAATTGAACTCAGGACCTCTAGAAGAGCAACCAGTGTACTTAACTGCCGTGCCATCTCTCCAGCCCCCCACTTCCTGTAATTTCTAATTCAAATATTCACATTGTGAGAAAGTATTTTGGCAAAGCAAAGCAAATTTTTGCCAGGCTCCATTCAGATGGAACAGAATAAGATATAAAACCAGCCATATGTTGTCTTGGTTTTGTTTCTTGTTGTGATAAAATACCTTGGTAATTTAGAGAAAATGGGTGTGTGTTTATTTTAGCTCACAGTTTCCGGTGACAATCCATCATTCCAGGAAGTCACAGAAGCAGGAGCTTGAGGCACCTGGCCACGTTGCATCCACACATAAGTGGCAGGCAGGAAGGAATTGCTGCACACACTTGCACTCAGCTAGTTCTCTTTATCCCTATACAAACCAGGACCCTTTGTTTTGGGAATGGTGCCATCCTCAGTGGGAAAGTATTCTAGCCTCAAGTAAGTAATGTAATCAAAATAACCTCCTCCCCACTCCCCAACCCCGCCGACTCCCTGACTTGGCCACAAGCTAACCCAATCTTGATAATCCCTCCTCGAGGCTCCCTTCCTAGGTAATTTTAGACTGTATCACGTTAGCCATCACACACATGTATAAAGTATGGGCAGCCCAGAAGCATTTTGCTATCACAATTGAGAGTCCCTTTCACAAAGCTCCCACCACACTACTTCTCCTATGATCAGCAGATCCATTGATCTTGGTGCTTGGTGACTCGACTGTCACCACCACCCAGCTCCTTGCTCTCAGCTATTATTCATGACGGCACAGAAAGCTCACTTTGCCCTGATAGTAGCCCAGAATTCCACTTCTGATGTCCTGACTATGGAGAGGTCCCAGACCTGGCAGCTGCTGAGCAGAACAAACCATAAAATATACAAAGTAAACGTTTAGCAAGCAATAGTTAAAAAAAACCAAATTGCCCTGATGCCATATGGTGGAATGAATATTAACCATAGACAAAAAGGGACAAGACACCATGGATAAATCCTAGGATCCTTAGGCTGGACAAAGACACACACACACACACACACACACACACACACACACACACACACGTATGCATACACGCGCACACATGTACACACACACGCATACACCTACACATGCATGCATGCATGCACCCATGTATGCACACATACACACAGTGTTTGTCCAGGTGCTATATATGTGCCCAAGCTAGAGGAGGACACTGGGTATCTTCTTTATCAATAACTATCTTATTCCCTTGAGGCAGACTTTGTCACTGAACCTGACTATTTTCAGCCAGGCTGGCTGGCCAGCAAGCCTCAGGGCTTCCATCACGGCTTTCCTCCCCATTCTGAGGTTACAGGCACACATGGCATGTGTGTGCATGTGTGTACATGTGTGTGTGTGTGTGTGTGTGTGTGTGTGTGTGTGTGTGTGTGTGT
>JANHMN010000002.1:221481558-221518494 GCA_030674055.1 Rhabdomys pumilio
GAGAGAGAGAGAGAGAGAGAGAGAGAGAGAGAGAGAGAGAGAGAGATTGATTGATTTAGACAGACCCCCAAGCCAAGAATCAAGGAGAATTTGACCACAGTGGATTTGACCTGGGATGAACTCTGGAGAGTGGGTTTGAGTCGGACATGTTAAGTGGAGATGGCTCAGAAGAGCAGCCCCAGGGCTGGAGTCAGGTGCCCTCCATGTGGCAGGGGTTCCCCAGTCTCCCTGGCAACCACATTCTCTCTGCTGCCAGTAGCTTCCCTGCTCAGCCAAAGACCCTCGCCTCCCTCTTCGCAGAAGAGCGCACACTTTGCCGGCCTGTCTCACATCAGGCACCAGGCACTGCCCTAATCCACGATGTTTATCTGCACTCGTCACTCTGCGCGGACAAACTCCAGCTTTCCTTTAAGGTTGAGCCATCTTGAAAAATCGTCTTTGATTCATCTTGTCTTTCAAGTCAAAGTGCTCTTCAGGGGCCACCACAGCACCAGCTTACCATCCTGTGCAGCCCCTGTTCAACCCAGAGTCAGGATCTGCTCATCAGCACAGGGCCAGGGCCGGGCTATAAAGCCCCCATGGAAACTCATGTGGAAATGTCCATAAATTTTACGCTGATGGTATTTGGAGTTGGGGGCCTCTGGGAGGTAGTTAGGACCCCATAATAAGACTTGTGGCTTTATAGGAAAGGGACAGCAGCCCAGGGCTGACACACACCTGCACCGCCAGCACCACACTCTTGGGCTTCCTAGACACTAGAACCAGGAGCTGAAATAAGTCTCTTAGCTTTATAAATATTCCAGTCTGTGGCCAGTAATAGCAAGAGAAAATAGGCTGGGGCAGTCCTCGTGTAGGCTGTGGTCTAGACAGGGGTCTCCATGAGACGGCTTTTGTTCTCTCTGTATCTGGTATGTGCACCCCCCCCACACACACACATGCACCCCTTCCAGTAACATATAAATGGGTTATTGAGATACTCTGAGGTGTTAAAAGAGCTCATAATCAGAGTTTCATTCTCCAATAGTGGGTGAGAACTGACTCCCGAAATTTGTCTTCTGACCTCTGAATATACACTGTGGCACATCCCATATTCCTCCTGTATCTCTCTGTCTGTTTCTCTGTCTCTCTGTCTCTCTGTCTGTCTCTGTCTCTGTCACACACACACACACACACACACACACACACACACACACACACACACGCATAAAGAGTAACTGATGGGCATTTTTACCTAGTGCACTTGAAAGTCCCTGCTGTCTCTGACAATCTGGCTCACACAGCCTGTGGTCTATCCATATCCTGTCCTTGAGATGTGCAGTCTACCAGCGATGGATGAACTGACTGGCAAACAGGGCTATGACGGTAACGTTTCAAACTTTTGTTGGGGTACAAAGATCTGCTTTTATAGGGTGATTCCAACTCACTAGCAGATATGGACATGTGTGATGCAGAAGGATGGGCACCGTGAGAGGAACCAGAACCCAAGCCCACGAAGAGAGATACTTTTGTCCATCTGTCCCCCAGCCCTCTGCTGAATCCTAGCATCGAGGTTAGTACGAGAGGCCCTCAAGTGAACCTCCTTGAATGGACAACTGGACTGAGTTCTAGAACTGTCTGGAGCTGCTTGGTTACTTGGGAGAGTTTCCAAAGCAAAATCATTTTCTGTCTTCTATTTTCTGACTCTGTAACAGAACACCACGACCAGGTAAGCTGATTTAGTTCCCAGATCTGAAGGCTAGGCATCCAGGCAGTTGCTTCTTGTAAGCCCATTGGCTGTGTTTTCACCATGGCAGAAAGGTAAGGAGTGTTGTAAGGAAGAAAGCACATAGGTTGTCTTAACTTTAAAAATCCGTTTCTGCTAACTCTGAGCAGTATCAGGCCCTTCCTGAGGGCAGGCATGGGTCCCAACCCCAACCCCAGCCCCAAATAGCTTTTCAGTGTCCTGTCATCTTTCAGAGCTCTTATCTTGGGAAACAAATCTCAACTTGAGTTTGAAAGAGACAAAACTATGTGTGAACCACTTTCCTGAGTTAGGAAAATGAGGCTGCTCTTGTCAGCCTTCAGGGTGTCAGCTCTAAAGGGATAGACATCTGGCTGGGCACCCCAAGGCACACTGGCAGGGCCCCAGGGGTGGGGTAAGAGGGAAAGCTCTAGAGATGGCAGTGGCCTCCTCCCTGGGGCTAGAACAGCAGGAGAGACTGCTGTAGGCTAGGTAGGAGTGCTGGGGCCTGCTGGGTCAGCTCTACTAAAGTCTCCTCTGCACACTGAGAGAAGGCCGTGGAGCTCCCAGGTTAATAAAGAGGCCTTGCTTTTGAGCAGTGATCACTTGCCAGAAACTCAGATGTAGGGCTCAAACATGTTTGCTGTTTTCTCAAAGCCACCCAGTCATAGTGACAAAATCAAGGTTCTGTCAAGTCTTTCAAAACTCAGAGCCCACCCTTACACTCCACAAAAAGGTAGAGCTATGGGCTTATGGCAGACATGTAGCCCAGGCTAGCCCAAGGTTAGAAGTCAGAGTAGCCATGGTTGTGGACAACTGGCTTTCTAGGCTTTGTGCTATAGCTGGACCGTGTCCTCTGGGATGACTGGCAGAACCTGACCCAGCTCACAGCTCCCTGCATGCCCTCCAGCCTATCCTGGGCTTTACACGACCTTCCTTCTTAGGCTGAGGAACGGGTCTGGCACTTATCCCGGAAGAGGCTGTAGCTGCTTCAACAGCCCCATTCCCAGAAGACAAAACTGCTTTCTTTCCAAACACCAGCTCTTGACTGCATGTTGTTACCCAGAATCCAAAAACTACCATGGAAGAAGAGGTTTTCTCTCTGTGTGCACCACAAGGGCACACACGTACATATACACATGCATATGTGTTGGGTCCCAGCAGGCTGGCTGCACAGCAAGCTCCACAGCCCTTTCTTAACATGGCATTGTTATCTGCAGTGTGAACCTTTGTGTACATCTTTGGGGTGTTTGTGTCTCTCTATAAAAGCATGTTTGCTTATGGCCCTGCGGCTGTACTGCCTGGGTCATCTGTGCTCCTCTCTGTATACGTTAGTCATGTTAGTATATAGTTTCGAAGTTTGTTGTCTATACAACACATCTACACCTAAACATGTTAGTGTGGGTGACTTCATATATGTCACATGTGTGTCTATGGGAGTTGCCTGGTTCCAGGCTTCACCTCTGCCCACATCCCGCCCACTATGTTGGGCAGACTACTGCCAGGGGCTCTGTAATAGGCAAGGCCACTTTAAACAGTCCTTTCCTCTCTTCCATCTCCAGCTTCCATCTCTGTATTTGTGAACAATCTGGCCCCTATCAACTCTGGGCAGAAGACAGGTCTGTACATATTGGTCTAGCCCACAGAGTTTTCAAAAAGCTCCTTGGTCTCCAGCCAAAGTTTTTTACAAAAACTCATGGGGAACAGACTAATAGGAAGGTAGGGATCTTGCCTGGGAGACTTAGGATCCCTGCCCTAAGGCAAGATTGAATGGAAACATCAGTGCTGAGCTCCAGCCAGGGAGAGGGCCCTGCAGTCTAAGGTTGAGCCTAGCCTGGAGACCTCCTACCCCAACAAGGTGGGCAAATCAACTTATGGCTCCATGGTGGGACAGCAGAGCTGGAGGGGTGTTCTTCATTGAACAGACATAGAAGAGGTCCAGGCCATGTGGGATCCAGGCCCCATCTCAGCATCCAGCAGCCTCTGCAGAGAACATCCTGGAGTTGGCCCCACTTGTAAGCAGCTGGTGGCATCTCATGGCTTCACTATAGTAGGCTCTGAGCCCATCCCCCTGGTCTGAGGGGGAAGAAAAGCCTCCCCCTCCACTTGAAATAGCAAAGTCAGGGATTTCCCAGCACTTACTTAGCTTGGGTGCTGGGGGTCTTGGGCTCATTTCTCTCACTCCCACAGAGGCAGAGAATAGTCTGTTATGCTGCTGCCTACACTGTGATCAGGGTCTTCCCCTGTGTTTGCATAGGGTTTTATTCCAGAGTCCCAAGGGGTTCAAGCAATAATTGTCCAAGGGGGTAAGAATTGGTCTGAGTGGCAGTACAGACAACAGGAGCCATGTTTTACTGGCCTGTGGATGAGTGCTTTTGTAAGAGTTGCCACAGTCATGTAAGAAGGGTGGCTTTGGGGCTCCAGGGACTAGAGCTGGGAAGTTGCCCTGGACTAGGAGGGGATTCCTGGTTGCTGGAAATAGATATTGGATCCCAAAGATGCTGAGACCTTGTGTCCAATCCCTGCCAAATCCTACTTCTCCCCTCCCGCCCTCCTTGGCCATTCGGCTTTGCTGTCTGGAAAGTCTGAGACCTTTGAGTGGAACAGCTGAAGCAGGGGTGGGGGGGGCGGGCATGATGGGAGTGGTGTCAAGGCAGCTACTGCTGTCTTGGTCTGTCACACCCTGGGCAGATCCAGGAAAAAGGAGGGATGGTGGGGATTGCTCTCAATTTCCCTCTGGCTACTTTGCTCCTATTCAGCCCTGCAGGGAGCTATAGTGAAAGTTTTGGCAGGTCTGGGAGACCAGATGCACGGGGAGAAAACCGAGGTTATCTGAAGGGTGGCGCCAGCCATGCACTCCAACAGGGCTCGAATTGTGGGTCTCAAGGACAGGTTAGACTCAGGAAACTTTGTTAAGCTACTTGTCTGGTCTCAGTGTTGCATTGAACCCTCCTGATAAGGCTGCTTTAAAAGTCTGAGGACAAGGCGGTGCAGGGCAGGGGAGTCACCTCCCTCTACACGCAATCTGCTTCTGTATCTCCCTATTACCTTCTGTCTGTATCAGGAACCTGTCAGCACCCACGGGTCTGTAATCACTCAAACAGAGTTCTGTGAACTAGGTTCAGCCTGCAGACAGATTATTTGTCTGCTTCGGAGTGTGAAAACTGATTGCATACATTTAAAAGTCAGGGAATTTGATTGTGTTCTGTCTGGTCTTGAGAAGGCAAATGTTGTGAGGCCCTATGTGCAAAGCCTTGTCATAGCAAGAAGACACCATTTCACAGCGATTCCCCTCATGGATGGGGGAGGCCCTCACAAAGCCCCACCCCCTAGCAGAGGCAGTCACTATTGATAGCTGAGCTTCTAGGGGCAGAAGACCAGTTTTCTTCTGGGATGTGGCTACTGGTAGGCTACCCATGCTCCAGGGGATGACCCCACACCCACACTAGAAACACTAATGGGTTCAGTGGGTTAACAAAAGAGACTATGGAGATGAGAGGAAGATGTGGCAGCAAGGAGTCTGGGAGAAGTTGGAGGGGGTGTAGGAGGGTAACTATGAACAAAGTACATCATATACATGCATGACATTCTTAAAGAATAAATAAAATGTATTTTAAAACACCATGGAAATGCAGACATCTGCATTCCCATGCTCTGTTGAATGAGGTATGAGAGCTCACATCCCTGTAAGGCAGCCACAGGCTATTGAGGTACCAGCTAAATAACCAAGTGTCAAGATTCTGATTTCCATCACCTCCTGCCACCTTAAGCCTCCATGTCATCCAGGTATGTCATCCTGAGTAGTATTGGCCCTAAGTAGTAGGCATCCAAGTCCACAAACTGCTGTACCTAGAGCAGCGGTTCTTAACCTGTGGGTCACAACCTCCGTCTGCAAAATTATATTACAATTCATAACGGGAGCAAGATTACAGGTATGAAGGAACAATGAAAATAATTTTAATTGCAGCATTAGGAAGGTTGAGAACCAGGGCTGGAGACATGGCTCAGCAGTTAAGAGCACTGACTGTTCAGAGGTCCTGAGTTCAATTCCCAGCAACCCCATGGTGGCTCACAACCATCTGCAATGGGATTTTTGGTGTATGAAGACTTTTCTGGTGTATGAAGACAGCTACAGTGTACTCATATAAATAAAATAGATGAATAAATCTTAAAAAAAAAAAAAAGCTAAGTAGTTGAGAATCACTCACCTAGAGTAAAGTGCCTACGAGTCATGAAAAACTCCTTGGATGGACACACATTTCTCAGTTCCCTGTGGGAGCTGCTGTCAGACAGAGGTGGACGTTTACAGCTCTCTACTTTGTCCATTATGATGAAAAACACTAACAGTGTTCCTCTTTGTGCTCATGATAGCAAACCCTGGCTACATCCTTAGAAGGGGCCTTAAAAAACTCTCTTCCTCCAGGCATCTGCTCTGGGTGCCCATCACGAGAATGCAGCTGTTTGCAAGCCAGTAAGTATTCAGCAGAAACAGATGGACATGTCAGAATCCTGATGTTGGACTTCTGACCTCCCAATGGTGGGAAAAATGTTTACACTTCCCAGACTAAATGATTCTGTTATGGCAGCTCAAAAAGACTAATACAAATCCTTCTATAATTCTGCCCAGTAAGGCTGTAAATGGGGCAACCCCCATCTTCCTTTCTGAATGCTGTGGTATTTCCTCAGGGTGGGCTACTCTGAAGACCCTGGAGGTTGCTATCACTGTGTGGCAGCACAACAGGCCAGCAGGGGAACAAAACACTGTTTCAAGTTCTACCTGGTGTTAAGTTGGAAAGGGCAACAACTATACAATCTAATCATTCTTCCTGTCATTCACTGAACAATCAGGTCCCAGAAGGCGGGGTGCAGCCAGCTTGGTCCATTGCAGGAGCCTGGAGTCCAGTTGGATGGAAGGAGCTCAGGGGGTGTGCTTGTTACCCTGATCGTGGGTTGTGATGGGGTAAGCTCCCTTACTTCTGCACTGATAAGAGAGCTCACCCACCAGGCCTGGCTTCCTGTAGTTTCCGTGTGGTCCACTGGGAAAGGAGCCTGTCACTTAGGGGACTGTCACAGTTTCATTGTCATACAAGCCACAGATGGCTTTGCCTCCTGGTTATCTCCTTATCTCCTGACTTTCCTCATGCACTTCCTGGGTCCTCCCTTCAGCAATCTCAGCTCTTGACAGCATCTTCAAATTTGCCCTCCTCTGGCTCCCCCAAAATGTGTGGAAGGGGCAGGGTAGATCAGACCAAATTTTTCCTTCAATGTGAAAGGACACTGTAGGGTTTTACAGGATGCTCAGGGGGCTGCCTGGAGTCCAAGGTTGTTTTGAAGTCTGTTTTATCTTAAATGTAAATGTGATTCTATTATAGGATCCACTTTCTTATAGAACCATGTTCTGAGTTCATAGGAGTGTATTTTAACTGACTTAACAAATAGTCTATAAATTAGATCGATCTTGTGGGCCAGGGGTCAGCAGACAAGAATCTTGGTCCAGGGCCAGGGAATGAACTTCCTAGGCTTTCACAGGCACAGGCTCCCGTGACAACAACGGTCTCAGCACAGAAGCAACACAGCCTGGAGTTGAGTGCGGCTCTGCACTAACTTTATCTGTGGTGATTTAAATGTGATATAATCTCCATGTCCATGGAATATTCCTTTGGCTTTTCCTGTAATTTATGCATAGGAAGTCCCTTCTTAGCCTGTGGCTGTAGTTGGCTGGCTTCCCTCTAGAAAGCTATGTGGGGCCTGCGGCTTCATGCATGAAGCCAAAGCCACAGTAGGGTTAGTGCATTTAGATTGTCCTTTGTTCTTGCCTTTCTGCTCACGGGTTGTGCCACTGAGGGCAGGTAGCCATCTACTTGAACTGGGTTCTCATCTGGGTAACACGCTGTGATAAGCTCGCATCTCTCAAGCCCTGACACAGTGACCCAGAGAGGCACCAACAGGTGATCAATGGTGCATACAGTTCAGCTGCCTGGGGTGGGAGGCCAAGTGTGTGAGGAGTGTTGATTTCTCTTTTGTAGGCCCCTCTCCCTCAGGTTCTTATAGCTGAGCAGGTACTCTAGGCCTGCCATTCTTCTTTCTAGTGGGGCCAAGCACAGAGATACCAAGATGTCTCCAGATTATACCCTGGCCCAGAAACCTCTTAATACCAGTGTTAACAGGGCTACAAAATACTTGCCCAAATTAACTGCCTCCCGATTGGCCTCTAGGCTGATATTGGTGGCAAAAGGCAGCATGAGCTAGCATGGTCCCTCTCCTTCAGCCATCTGCATTTAATTCATTTACGAAGTTACCAGGCAGAATAGCTGCCTGCTTCCCCTAGCTCCCTGCAGTCAGTTTCGGGTTCTGGAAATAATTTGGATTCTCAAAGCCCAGCTCTGTCACTGACTAGTGCACTGACTAGATAAGCTATCTATCCTCTCTGTACCTCAGGTCTCTCATGGATATAGAGATATGCAAATTTATTGTGGGGACCAAAGACAAGGCCATTTAAGCAGTCTAAGTCCTGGTAATGTGTACTGAACCACTTCCCTGTTCCTGGCGCTAGAATGGCCTCTTCATTCACCCAGAACACAGGTCATGCCGAGAGAGACCTTTCTTGTGTGTGGGCCCTGGCAGGGCTGGAAAGCCGGTTTCCTGCAGTGTTTACCCGTGAGCATGCCTTGGGACCTGTAGCAAGCACTTTGTTCTTTACTTGTGGTTTCTCTTCCTAGTGGAGCTGGCAACCTTCACTGGCTACTGAAAGGAGTGAATGACCCAGGACTTGACTTTGCCCATTTCCATCAATCCCACTGTGGATTCTTCAGGATATAAATGATCACAGATGAGGAGACACCTCAGGCGAGGTCTCCTCTGCTTTGGCTTTTCTTCTCCAGGGCTCAGGTATCAGAGCTGTTTGGGTAACAGAACTGTTACTGCTACTCTGTTTCCAGTCCCATACTAGGCTCTGAAATCCTCTTAGTGGGAGATAGAACTTAATTTATTTGCTTCTCACTTTATCCCATGGGTATCTTGTATGGGGACCACAAAAGCAGCTCTAAGTAGCATGTCCTTGGCTCCCGATGTTCAGCTCCTGTACTTCAGATAATAGGTCTGAAGAAACTGCAAACACAACCAAACTACAACTGAATCCTTGGGTTTGGCTAATTCTGACTTAAATTCTTTTGAGGTTTCCAGGCCAAGCACATGAATGAAGACACTTAATGAGAGTAGATGCCAATGAATCAAGCATAAAGGTCTTCAATGGGGGTGGCTTTGTGTCTGCTATTTTCCCCAGTGCCAAGTTTTCATTTAAATTCGAGAGTCCTGGTCTCCAAGTTGAGATGTTCCAGACTGGTATCACAGAAGCCAGGACTGGGATGTTGTCTTCTGTCAGTGGGACCATGAGCTCTGGCGTCAGCTCTGCCTCCTAAGACTAACATATTCTGGGCAGCTTATGGCAAATATAAATACTAGCAATCGTACAGACTAACTCTTGCATGGGGTGGAGGTGTGGGTGTACTTGGCTAACCCTTGTATGAGGGTGCAAAATATACTTTCTAACCCTTGCTTTGGTGTGCGTGTGTGTGGGGGTTGTCTGGGTCAGGCGCTAAGTCAAGGAACAGAACAAAACCTCTACTAGTGAGTGAGCTCTTTATCGAGGAGGGCCCTGAAGTCTCCTTTAGAGATTTAAAAGGCCATTCATTGACTGTGTGTATACACATGCGTGTGCTTATGAGAGGACAACTTTCAGGAGTCTCTCCTTTCACAAGGTGGCTTCTGAAGATCAAACTTACAGTGTCATGCTCAGCAACCATTCACTGGCCCTCCATTAGAGATCTTAGGCTGGTGACTGTATTTCCTGCTGTGAGAAGTAACAGCAAAGGGCTCTACACCGGACTCTCAGTACCTCACCCTCTTATGGGCCTAGTGAGGGCTCCCAGATAGCGACTCCACCTTCAGGGGAGGCTGGGCTAGTGTCATGCCCACTCCTTCCCCTCCAGCCTCATTGATCCTCTTCTCATCTAGTTCTGGGGCCGAGGAGCTATGCTTCCCCATGTGCAAAGAAACAAAGTTCTTAAAGAGACCAGGTCTTCTTGTGTCTTCTGGGACACAGCACCCACGGCAGCCTAGCTCCTTTAGAGATTTGAGGTTCTAGTATGACGTGCAGTATGGGTTTAAAGAAGTATCTTTAGGGAGAACCTTTGGGCTAGTTCTGGAGGGAGGTTATGCAGCTAACTCCTTTCCATGGCACAATTTAATCTGTGTTCTGATAGTAGAGATGGGTCAGGCCATCTCCTAAGAGTGCTGAATTCAGCAGGAATCGGGTACCTAGAAGAAATGTAGATTCCTGGTATACATAAGACATTCATAAATCTGAATTTTGAACTTCCTTTTTAAATCCAGGATCAAGATCACAGACAATTTATTATGTGAGACACGGGTGAAGAATGACCAAGGGAAGTTACGGCTGTGAGTCACATGGAATTAGATGAAGAGGCTCAAGTTTGCTGAAGAGAGTTTAAATTTGGCTTTTGCTCTCGGAACGTTAAAATAATCATAAGAAGCACTTATGCCTTACAGAGCAAATAATCCACAGTGTCAATTTCATTTTGCAAACAGTATCACAACAGCAGTCAACAGAAGCCTAAACACCCGAGAGTTAACATACAGGTTTGGTAAGATATAACAAGGGGTTGCGCATGCTGGTGGTTCCGTCGGGTCCACACCGAACCCTGTGACCTACTTGGAGGTTTAAGTGGAAGCTGGGAGGGCAGCTCTCCACAGGAAATAACACAGGAGACACAGGGAGAGCGGACTCTGCTGGGTGTCTGTCTAGGATGTTCATTTGCAGTAAGGCTTTCAAGATACAGGAGTTTTTATAGTAGTTGTATTTTAAGGATTTAGGGCAAATACATTTTTTTTTCTACTTGATAAAAAGAAAGTTAGTACTTAAAAGGTTCAAAAATATATTGATTGCGTGTTTCTTTTACATAAATAAATTATATTGATTTTTAGGATTTAACAGCTGAAAACCCTTTCTGCTTCCACTGGAGGCAAAACTGAACAGAATGTTAGTTCAATAGTGAGCAGCACTGCTAAGAAATCTGTTATCAGCATCACAGACCTTCTACGCTACAAAGACATCATTAAATATCATTTATTCAGTTCTTGGATTCTTCTTTCTTATAGATCAGTTATAGATTTTCTAGTTTATATCTATGATTCATAAAACTGGGACTCTCCGTTTTGAAAATACACCTGATTGCTTTTTTTTTTCTGGTCACAATTTAACAGACTTCTTTGAGATGCTCATTTTAACATTTACATAATTTATAACCCAAATGTATAAAAGACAATGACAAAAATCATCATAAATAAATAATGCAAACTAAAATAGTATGCCAAACTTTCGGACCTTCTGATAAATTAGCAAAACTGTAACAGAAACAGTCAAAATAAACACAGTCAATTGTGACACCAAAGTGAACCTGGTACTCGGGACACCCACCACCTGTCCAGCCCCTGAGCCTGTGCCCCAAAGAACTAGGCTTAGCTGGTTCAAGTCTCAGCGGGAGCTGTCCACGGAGAAGACCATCAGAAGGGACATGATGTAAGGGTGAGGGGAAAGGGACCGGGAAGCTGAAGAGCCGGCAGTGGGCTCTTCCTTGTTCAATTCTACAGCACAGTGCTGGGGAGCGAGCGCTGCTGACTTACAGAACCTTGCCTGACTGACAATTTGGAATTTGGGCCCAACTCTAAGATATAGTCCGAGTAGAGAGAAAATGGAGAGGGACTTCACAGTTGCAATGCAAAAGGTGGTGTGCTTGTTTTGACACACTACGCTGACGACAGAATCGAGCAAGCGCTGAGCGATTACCTTCCTAGGCTCCAAAAAGCCTGGCTCTGGGTGAAAGACCACAAAATGAAATCCAGCAGATTTCTAAGAGAGGAAACGGTGGCTGCAGTCCTGTGGGTAAGTGCCAGCAGCACCCGTGGACCCAGGTGCTGCAGGAACTCAAGGTGCTCACGTGCCTCAGACTCAGCAGGGATCTAGGTAGGTATGCTGCCTAGCTGGCCTGTATTTCTT
This sequence comes from Rhabdomys pumilio, assembly GCA_030674055.1. Lineage (NCBI taxonomy): Eukaryota > Metazoa > Chordata > Mammalia > Rodentia > Muridae > Rhabdomys > Rhabdomys pumilio. The sequence continues at coordinate 221,493,354 of JANHMN010000002.1, forward strand.
CTTGCTGAAGAGGGGGAAAGCCTTGAGGGGAAAACTGTATTACTATCTGGAAGGTTCCTGTTTTAAAGAAGCCCTCAGAATGTACACTTTGAACCGTTAGTTTATATGCTGTAGACTACACTACTCAGTAACCATGATAAAACCGGGGCACCTGAACTACAAAGCACGCACTGACACTTCCTATTGCGTGCCTTCTGGTTTCCTCGACACGCTCTTCTTCAGTTGCTCACAAAAGAATGAACTTGCACTCACTTTCATCTTCGCCCTTTGGCCCCACAGTGAATCCCTAGACAGCTTTCTTCTGCCATTTTCTTCCTCAGATGAGTGAGACTTGAAAGAGAAGGAGAAGGGGGTATGTCACCAAGCACTGTATCAACTGTGATTGCTGGAATGAACCGGATAAAAGAAAGAATTCTGTGCCTCCTAGACTAGGTAGGTGACACGTATCTAACAAAGTGGCAAGACCCTGCAACTATTAACTTGTTACCATAGTTCTCAGACAGGAATCAGGTAGGTAAAAGTACTGATGAAAACACAGGCTCTTATGGAGGGGAAGTGAGGGAAGTAACAAACCTTTATGGGATAAGAAACTTACAAGTCACAATAATTTCTTAAACAAAAAAGTTCTAATTGGTATCATCGTTGGAGTCTTTGAGCCCCTCTTCCCTGGCCTGTGCCACATGTTCTCTCTCTGGGGACACAGTGGCACTGGACTCGGTGCAGTTCTGATCACTGCCTGGCTCCCTCTCACACGCAGAAGCAGGCTCTGGGGTGGGGTTGTCCCCCTTTGTTTTCTTCTTTTTCCTCTTCTGGGTCTCTAGACCAACTATGTCTGAGTGTCTGCCTTGCTGCATGGCTGGCAGAGCCATGCCCATGCCAGGGGAGAGAAACATGGAAGGGTAGATGAGTCCAGGAGACACTCCTGGGATGAGAAATGGGTTGAAAGCCACAGGACTACTAGTAGTTATTGTGGGTTCGGACTGATCAGAAAATGGACTAGGGCCAGGCTTATCTTCTACCAGAGGGTCTGCTTTTATATCATGGCCACTCAGCTTGTCCTCTGTAGTTTTTTCAGTGGCTGAGGTACCACTTTTTGTGCTTGCGAGAGACGCTGATGCCGTGGTCGTGCAGGTGGTTGCCATGGGTGTGTTGAGGAGTCCGCCAACACCAAACATCTGGGGCACTGTGGCCATGCCTGGTAGCATCATGGGCAGCATGCTCAGGGTGTTTTTAACCTCTTCACCAGTAGGCATGGTGGCAAAACCAGCTGGGAAGCCTACCAGCCCAGTGAGAGGAATGCCTGGAATATTTCTCACATTCTGCAATCCTACCAGGTCCATCCCTGCAATCAGCCCATTCATGAACAGTGGTCCCATTCCAGAAGGAGAGTCTGCTACAATGGCTGGAGCTTTCAGGAGTTCATTCCGAGGTCGCCTCCCCCTCCTGCGGGGGCCTGCATCTCGAAGCACAGGATCAGCTAGGGTGTGATTGAATTTGCTTTCTGGGAGAAACCCCTGAAAAAGGACACAGAAACATTAAATGCTGAAAGTCACCAGATGGCAACTGGGGGTGGCAGCTGTGTCCTGGCATAGCTTATCCCCTGTTCCACACAGGGTTCTAGGACAAGGGAGGTCTCCTGTCCAAAGGCCCAGAGGACTTTGTCTCTTAGAGGCTGAAAGCATTGAGCACCTAGATGCCTGTTCCCATTAAACAGTGCTTCCAGTATTGACTTCGAGAGCGGTTTCCACTGTATGAGAAACTGGCAGAGGTGGGAAGGGGACATCAGCACTTCCAGGGCCTCAGGTCTTGATTCTTAAGGCTACAATCCCTTCACTGGACATTCCAGTCATCTTCTTACAACAAGAAGATGGTACTGAAGCAGCAGCAGAGCAGGGTGCTGGTGGGGTTTTGGAGTCAGATGCACTCAGGTTTAAAGGTGGACTGGGCAATAGTATAGCTGATGTGAGGCTCGGGATAGGTTAGCTTTGGTTAAAACAAAGAGAGAGTGACACTTCAAGTCACTGAGAGCGAAGTGTCTAACATGCTGCCCAGCCCACAGAAAGAGGACTTACTAGGGACATGGCTAACGATGTGTGCATTCCAGTATTTTCTGAGTCCCTGCAAGTTGTGAGTTGAAATGAAAAAGGATGTGTGCACACAGGCTGTAGACATGAAGGCCCCTGAGCTCTGCTGAGCACTGCCACTCAAGTAAATAAGGTGCTAGTTTCCCTTAAGAAAGGTCCTAGATTTTTCTTCCTTTTGGAGTTCTCTCTCTGCCCCCAATTTTTTAATTAGTTATTTAAAAATTTGTGTTTGTATGTGTGTGTGTGTTTAAGATAGCCTCTCTATATAACTAGAACTCACTCTGTAGACCAGGCTGGCCTTAAACTCAGAGAGATCTGCCTACCTCTGCCTTGCCAGAGTTGGAATTAAAGGCACTCTAATTTTTTAATTAGCAAAAAGCTCCACAGTCAGCACTTCTGCTCCTAAGACTCACACTGTCACTTAGCATTAAACCCAAGGACCCTTCCCCACCATGCCTCATCAGGATCACAGCACAGACCACAATGAGCACACAGCCTTGATGGGGGTGACAAGTAGGGAAGACACATGTGTGGGAAGGGAGCAGAGGCTGCAGCAGAGACCATGGTCTGCCTGTGGAGAGGAAGTTACAGAAGCTATTAAAACGATAATAGTTCCACTTTCTGTAAACAGGTGATTCCCTCCCCCCCATAGATAATGACACGTGCCTTTCTCTGTCGGACTGCCCCTCCTGCTCTGCTAGTTTATCAGGTAATACAGATCCACAGGGTTAAAATTACCCTCGTGTTGTTGAGCAGTCTCCAACTTTTCTCATACAGAAGTGATACAATGAAAGCCCCTTTTGTTGATGACTGTTCTTTCCCATGTACACAAAGGGGAGGCCCTGCTGCCCTGTATCGCCCTCCTGTAGTCCTGTCTCAAAGCTAGTATTCTTTTTACAATGTTCCTTCAGCTCTAGCAAGTGCGAGACCAGGATGCTCAGAGTGCTAGTGATGAGTCTTGTGCCATCAAGGCACAGCAAGGCAGTGTGGTGCAGCCACTTGCCCCTGTGTGGATGAGTCCAGCATCTCTCTAAGCGGATCTGGTGCCTCCTCAGAGTGTGGAGTGAGTGCACAGCAAGGATCTGCAGGGAAGCAGGACTCTATAGCCGCCTGTCTGAGACCCAGAGGCAGTGTTCTGAATGCACTCCTCAACAGAACAGACAAGGGTAAGAAAGGAGGCCAAGTCTTACTAAAAGATACCAAAGAGCCAGAGGAACCCTACTGTTAGGGCCTGGAGCCTTAGAACATGGAGAGGAAGCCATGAAGCTAAGGGTATGTGAGCCTGGAGACTGGACTTTTGGGCAGGTAAGAAATGTACTTATTACCTCCTGAGACTGGTATAGAAATTTACTCACAGCTGTGGTGTCTCCCATTGTTTTCCCTGACTCTGTTCTCCCAGAACTATTAAAAAAATGTAACACTCAACAGAGCTCTCCTTGCAGGGGAGTCATGGGTGTTGGTAACACTAGTTTCAGGCTTTCAGTGAGCTATAAGAAGAAGCATGGTAGGCTCCAGAAGAAGCTCATAGGATGCATATTTCCCCGCAGAGAGTAGTCAGCCCTTTAGAAGCTGTTCAGGAATGATTGGTGACAGGAAGAGCAGCAACAGAAACAGCGCGTCAGTAGCCAACTCAAGGGCTCCATCACCTCCTTTGAACTCAGTCAATCGGTATGAGTGTCATGTCACAGAAAACTAACAGTTTAAGGACATATGACTCAAATGCTTGAGTCTCCAGTGAGCTATTTTTGAAGTGCTATGCTTGTCCTTCACATTCCCAAAGAATATTCTAGAAAAAAAGACCAGAGTTATCACGGACAAAAAGTTTTATTATGCCAAGGCTGAGAGAACTTTTCAAAATGCCTTAGTTTAGTATCACTGATCTAGGAGGAACTCCTCAACAGTTATACCAGGAGCTCTTCCCTCTCACAGCTGAGAGGCAGGACCACTGTGGGCCGAGCAGGGAAGGGACTGAGCAGGAGCGCACTCAAGCTCTTTTATAATTACATCATGCCATTTGCTTCTACTGGCAACAGGACCACCCACTGGCAATACGCCAGGATGATTTCTCCTGGAGTGTGCTCAGCAAGGGCTCACTCTGGTTTTGAGGTATTCACTAGAAGTAAACTCCTGGCTGCTCATTTCTAGAGAGAGAATAAACCTGAAGGATGGGAACTAGCTATGAAAACGATCTTCTCCCACTCTGTCTTAAGCTCCCTGACACAAACTACCTTGCTCTGTCTACACCTCGACATCCTGGTTCCTTGCTTGTCAATAACCTCCCTTGCTGAGCATAACCGCATCTAAGGCTTCTCTGAGGCTCTTCTCTGCTGCCCACCCACAGCAGAGAGCCAGGGGAAGGTGCTAGGGAGTCTTCTTCCCTTGTACCACACACGGTCTAGCTCCTCCCATCACTGTCCACTGTGAAGGGCACAGTCCACCTCCAAAGTCTTTCTGCTAAGAGGAAAACAGGCCTGGCACTTGCTATTTCCTCAGGCTGTGTAAGAGCATCCTCTCCCTGCCCTTGCCAAGAGTTGCAGATGGATTGAGCATACACACAGGGTCCTCTGAGAAATGGAAACTCAATGGGGAATTAGACCTGTCTTCTTCTTTTCTCCTCAGGTCCAGAGAGCAGAATAGCCCAGGTGAAGAGAACAATTTGTGTGCAGCGTAGAAAGCAGTGACAAAGGATGTCAGGCTTCACCACTTCCTGTGGAGGAGGGCTAGCTACTACAGCCGCCCAGATGCTGCCCACCACAGATAGGTGCCCCTCCCAGCAGCACTGCGACCACACACAGCAGCCAAATAGGGCTTTGGCAGCTCTCCATCCTGGTAATTATACCCTGGGGAGCAAACCTGCTTCCTCTTCCAGAGGAGGCTTAGAGAGAGCACATGGAGAGCAAGAAGAGTGCTGTGTTCAAGCAACAGCAGAGGCATGCCAGATAACTGCATGACGTTTTAACCCACTAACAGCCTTCTCGATCTATGATGGCATCTGTTCCAACCCTCAAACTCTTGGGTAGAAGCAACAGGACAGTGACTAAGTCGTTCTTGATGCTGTTACAAAGGCTTATCTAACAAGAACTGGTTGAAAAGAGACCCGGTAACTAAATGTTTAAAAATCCCCAAAGCAAAACAAAACAAAGCCAGGTCTACAGGCATTTTTGGAATCAGTGGTAAAATCTGAGTGTGACTTTGATGGCACATTCTATCAATGCTTACATGTGCAACAGTGGTAGTATCTAGGTAGTTACAGCGTATCTGCAGCAAATAAATGAGGATCTCTCTCTACGCTAATTACGTGTGTACAGATACAACTTATAAGCAAAGCTAAGTCTCAAGGCTCCTGATGTTAGTTATATGGACCTTACCCAGATAAACCTCAGCATATATAGCTGAACTCTGAGTTCAAACCAAGTTCCTTGTGAGTTTTAATCTATTTTTAGAAGAGTTTTGGACTTTGTATATTAAAACCCCACCCCCAAAGCTGGGGGCCGTGAGGCCTTTATGGCAATGAGATCATGGGGCCGACTCCTCACGAATGGGTCTGAGCCCTCAGAAGAGATCCCAGAGACCTTATCTGTCATACCACATGTGAGGACTCAGCAAGATGGTTATGGACACTAGACCCTCACGAGATACTCAATCTTCAATTTCCCAGCCCTGAGAACTATGGGAAATAAGTTTCTGTTGTTTATAAGCTTTTTGGCATACCCACTTGAATGTCTAAGAGCTCCTTTGGGAGCAGGGCTGTGGAGAGCCACCGCCCACCTACATGTTGGGAAGACTGAGAGGCCCTGATGATCAGGCAGACAAAAGCTTCTTATTCTTGCCTCAGTGTAGAGAAGGAACCTCAGAGGCAGGGAATGGGATTTCATGAAGGAAGGAGATGAGCCATAGAGATGAGGTTGGCTTGGAAGACTAGAAATGGGTTTGCTGGCAAAGGGTCAGTGCCTGTAAGGAGTAATGAGCATTAATTTCCAGGGAATATAAAGGAGACTGTTGGGTATGTAGAAAGAACCAAGAGGACCAACTGTATGTCTGTAAACCAACAACTCAGGAATTACAACAGGACAGGAACTGGAAGTCTTCCCTGACCTTTTTCAAGACACTATATGCTGAGGCGCAGGGGAAGACTGGGCAAGTGTAGGTAGGATAGAAACAGACGCTGTGTCAGCTGGTAACACGCAGTCTAAGAACGGCTTTTCCAAGAGCAAGGAAGAAAGAGGTAAGGTAGACATGATGGCCTTCAAGTGTGACAGATCTGAGGGACTGACCAGGCCTGCCTTTAAGTACTGATAGCAGCACATACAAATGAGTGAAGGCAGTTGTCCGTGGACCTGCTGGGTGAGTGACAAAAGTCAGTGACAACTCCTTTCTGCCAAGAAGGTGGTGGGTAGTGTTTGTAGCTGAAATAAAAAATCACAGTGCTGATCCCACCTAGGAAGCTGAAGCAGGGGATGCTGTAGCTGGCTGAAGAGCTGAGAAGTGTTCAGGAGAGCTTGCATTTATGGAAAAGCTAGGAAGAGCAAATGCCTCTCCAGGAATTTCTAGAAGCTCCTCTCTGGGATGCACTGAGAGAAAATGTCCAGTGATATGCCGTGGGCCCACAGGCTAATGTTTCTTAAGGGAAATGTCACTGCCGCCCCCTAGAGGTTAGGACTTTTCTATTCCAAACTTGCATCCATCTGTAAACTATAATTAACTCAGCTTCGTTAGACTCCAAGTATTCTTCGGATGTCTTTGAAGCTGGTTCCAGTCTTATGATTCTATAATAGGAACAGGGCAATGCTTAGAGTCAGCTGTTTTTCATTGCCAGTGCAGAAGCACTAGAGAAAAATGTCTCATTTAAATGGTCATTAAAAACTTAGGTAAGACATGAAAGTTTCCCTGATGGCATCTATTAAATTGGAAACAGCAGACTGCTGTCCAGAGCTAAGGGTTATCCTGTGTGGCTGTACAAATAGGTTTAACACACTGTTCAGGGGGTGAAGATGGAAAACATAACCTCAGGAGACACGCAGCTGCTCGACAAGGGCTGTGGCACTTACTGTGGTTTAAGCTTTCTGCGCTGGCCTCTTGTCCTCTGGGAAACCGCCATCCAGCTACCCACTGTTCAGCAGGGCTTTCTCTCAAGTGTGCAAGGCATGGCACAATCAAGGTGATCCCCTTGCTCCCACACCCAAGGCCCTCTTCCTACCCTCAGTCCTGGCTCCTTGGGGACAGCAGGAACCCTCTCTTCTCCACCTAGAGAGCTGATGTCTAATTTTCCAGGTTCTTTGCAGCGTGGTCTCCTCTGCTTGGGTTTGTCTGAAAAACTCTAGGAGGTTAATGGAGAAAAATGTTACAAAGCATTTTGCCACAGTCTGATATGGTGGAGCTTTTCAGTTGGTTTTGTTCTTTTTTTCCCTAATGGTACTTTACACAGAATTCTACCACCAATCCTCACTTAACCTCTCTCCTTGAGGTATCAGAACTCCCACAGCAGGCTAGAAAACAAGCTGTGTAAGACCCATGCCCTTGGTTGGGGCCTTGAGCTGACTTACCAGCTTCCCAGGACACCCAACTAGCTGGTTCTGTGGGTCTTGTGTGCAGCTGTGATCTGTGTGCCTGCATGCTCTCTATCTATGTATCACATGAGTCAGATGGGGCGGGAGCAAGCAAATGAGCAAATAAGAAAGGAAGACCCAAGACTGAACACTAGTGCTCAGGAGCTGTCCTACAGGTTCCTCACAGGGAGAACAGAGAACAAAGGCATCAGGTGACTTGACTGAGAATCCCAGCAGAGCAAATGTAAGCACAAAGCCCCTACAGATGTATCAATAAAGTAGCTAGGGAAAATTTTCATCAGGTGGTAGAACTTAAACAACCTAAGGATTTCTTTGTGGAGTTATGATGCTGTGTGGTCATTTCTGGGGGAGATACTGGGGAAGGGGTGACCTTAAGTCTGTTCTCATAATTTTTACATGTCTAGTTGTTGGTATATTCTTGCAATTTTTATTATTGGAGAATTTAGCCAGGATTTAAATATTAAAAACCAAAACAAAAAAATCTTTAATATGATGCTCTCAGCCAACATAGATTTCTTCCAAATAGCTTCCACCTTCTAGTTTCTCTCAATTGTCCCAAGTTAGCAGTGAGCTAACAGTGGTCTGGAGTAACAACAGCCAACACTTACTGCCCCAAAGCCAGGAACATCCAAAGAGTAGTCAGCCTGCTGCCTCAGCCAGTCAAGTAGGCTCTTGCTGGGTACAGCTTTCTCAGCCTGGCTGCTGGATGTCGCTGTTGGCTCAGGAGCTGAGGAAGCAGCTCCTGGCCCTTCAGGGTGTGTGGTGCTCAGGGTAGTCTGCCCTGCATCTTCATGGACTTCCTGGATTAAGACAAAAATTAGTAATAATGATGACAAGATGAATTGAGTTCCTAAAACACCCCTCTCTACAATGCTCACACCAGTCACAGATCTACGGTAGAGCATGGGGTATTAGACTTTTCCAGCTGCTCCCACTCCATCTTTACCACTGGGTGCTTGGATTTCAACCCACCAGACCACCAACTCTTCACTGCTCTTATACATGCTAGGTGCTCAACCCTGGACTGCTGACTACCCTGTCTACTCAGCAGGCCTGACCTCCGTCCTAATTTTCATTCCTTTATCACCATTTCTCACTGTCCTAGGCACTGCCTCCTCTGTCCTAGGTACCTCCTCCTCTGTCCTAGGTACCTTTTCTTCTGTCCTAAGCACCTCCTCCTCTGTCCTAGGTACCTCCTCTTCTGTCCTAGGCACTGCCTTCTCAAATTCTTACATACCAGAAAATTCCATGCTGGGGTTTACTCACCTGTTCCTCCTCTGTGGCTTGACTGTGTCTCATTCAGCTTAGAATCACCAAAACAAACAATCCTACAGTAGTGCTAACAGTGCTTGCATCAACAAATTTAAAAATTATCCAGAGAAGAAAAAAATGTATTTTTTTTTCCTACTAGTCACTCCTTTGGAATACTATGAGCTCAGAGGGAAATCACTGCTTGGTATTTCTACAGAGCCTTTAACAGTGGGGAGAGCTCACTCTCAGCATGTAGGTAGCTGGGGAGGTGGTTCAGTGAGTACAGAGTTCAGCTTGTACACACAAAGACCAGAGTACAGTCCCAAGAAACCATCTTTTTTTTTTATTTTTTTATTTTTATTTTTTTTATGAGGGAACAAAGCCAGATGGGACAGGAAAGATGGCTCAGTGGTTAAGAGCACTGGGTATTTTTCTAGAACCTACATGGTGTCCTGTAACTATCTGTAACTTCAGTTCCAGGGGATCTGATGTCTTCCTCTAAACTCTGTGGGTCAGGCATATATGTGGTACACACACACACACACACACTCACTCTTAGGCAACACTCATATAGATAAAAGAAGAATAAGTAAATCTAAACTCCCTCACCAAAGGTTAAAAACAAAACCAAACTCTAGGTGGCAGCACATGCTCATCATGCCAGAGCTGAGGATCCCTGAGGATTCTTGAGGGTCCATGAGGGTCCTCGAAGGTCTCCGAGGATCCCTGAGGGTCCCTGAGCCTAACTGGTAAGCTACCAGGCTAGTGAGAGCTCCATCTCAAAAAACCAAAGGGTGGATGCTACGTGAAGAATGATATCCCACATGCACACGCACACACGTTTCTACCCCAGACCAATGAAATCAGAACTGGTAAATCTGAGGGTCACATGAATCCTAATGACTAAGGTTGGAAGTTCAAGTGAGCCTACACATTTGAGACTAGTCTGAGCAATATTGAGATACTACCACCCTTGCCCACCTTAAAAAAAAACGGTTAGGATGTAAATTAAATGTTACACCATTAAAATAAAAACACAAGACGAAACCAACAGTAAAATTAGTCTACAGAACTTGACAGGGAAAAAGATATGCCGCTTCTACCTCTCAAGTTATACACAAGACCTGAGAGGAAGACACAGCCAAATAACACAGGTCTCCAGTGATGCTCTCAGTGACTAGAGAACAAGGCCCTTGGTCTGATTTCCTGCTGTCACTTGGCAGCTGGACAACTGAGGGACGTTTTTAAAAGCTATTTTAAACTTCAAGTAGTCTTTAAAAAAAAAAAAAAACCATCAGAGTTGTTGTGAGCCTCTAATTATAAAAAACTCTGAACATAATACCTGATCCACAGTAGGTACTCAGTAAATACTGTTTTTATTTAAAAGAAAAAAAAAAAAAAACCCAATGAAATATTTTTAGGACCCAAGACTTTAAAAATTACCAAAACTCAAAACACAACATCAGGCACTAAACAAAGTCTAGGAAGATTGTTCTCACCCTCCTCCATGGTTCATAGATCTCCACTGAGTTTAGAATGCACTGTTGCTGTGTGATCTGCAGGGATCTTCACAGCAGCTGTCTTAGATGCTTTAGGATCAGAATGCAGTTTGTTGGTGTGCCCCACATCAGTGCCAGATCAAAGCCATATCAACCTTCCATCTCCCACATCTCAACTCCTGGAGAGCCTCATCATGCCTGAGGAATGCCGCCTGCCAGCAGGCCTTCTTATTCAACTGCCAGTGGCTCTTTTTCGAAGCACTGGAGGATTTGGGTTGCTTCTATTTGAAGTAAGACCCTTTGGTTCATTATTCTAGGCTGTATGCATTAAGGGTCACCAATGGGCTACTATCATCTATTCTAGAAAAGATGGAGGACATTTATAATGACAGAAAACAAGAACAACTTAAATTTGTGTAAAAGATCCATAAATGAAATACTTGATGTCTGAGAAATAAATTTTTCTATATAAAATGGTTTTTACCTGGTAGCCTCATATACTAACCAAGATTCCAGCCTGAAGTGTTTGCTCCTTCAGAAAGATGAGGTCCATCCCTCCTTCAATATGTTTTCGTCTCCCTCTCCGCCTTCTCATGGCAGCATCATCTCGCCTGAGGCTTCCATTGACGATCTGTCCAGTCACTGGGTGGATCAGGCCAGCTTGCAGAATTCCAGACAAGTCCATACCAAGGGCTCCTTGAAGTGAACTGATAGCACCAATCTTAGGGGTGCTGGCATTCACTGGGAAAGGAGGTGTGGCTCCTGGAGACCCTTCTGATGAGCAGGAGAGGTCTATAGCTGACTCCCCATGCCAGCCATTGAGGACAATGGGGGGACGCCCATGGGTGGCAGAGTATTCTTCGAGGCTCCGAGCTTTGGCATCCCTTTCTACCTCAAACTCATAGGGATGTCTGTGCTTTTGTTCATCTTTTGTGAATACTGGGGCTAAGAAGCTCTCCTGTGAACACACATGGCAAGAAATTTGAATTAACTTCTGTGGCCAAGCAACAGGTCCTTCTCCTGGCCTCATTTCCTCAGGTCTTGTATTATTTCCTGCTATCTCCTCTGTGACTGCAAGGGTCCTCAAATACTAGTGCTAAACCACCAGATGGCTTATTAAATCTAGAGTCTACTTCGGTGAATCTACACTTTTGAACAGGCTTCCAGACTATGCCTGTAGTTACAAGCGTAAGCCCAGAGATTCTCAGCCTCAGCTACGTAACAGAATCATTTGGAAAGTTAAAAAAAACAACTCAATATCGAAGATACACCAGACCACGTAAATCAGAGCCAGCAGTTTTTCAAGGTCTCTGGCTGAGTCTAAAGTGTAGTCAAATCAGATTCAGTGTGTTGATAACTCTTAAATCACTCACCTTCCTTCCATATAAACACTCCTTTCTGCCCCAATTTCATAATTGGTTATCTGCCCTTTAAGGGCTTAAAGACACCTATTCTCTCAAGTCATAGTTGCCAAGTTTATTGCTTTTTCTTCCTCTAACTTGCAGCCTAGAACGTATTCTCTGAAGCATCATTACCTGGAATGTCTCTCTTCTTTCTTTGCTTCCCCTGATAACCTGCAGGTTCTAGTTTAGGAATAAAACCCTGCTTTCACTTCTTTGTACCAAAAAAATTTTTAAACAACTTTCTCCCATGAGACAAGGTTTCTTTTTGTGTAGCCCTGGCTGTCCTGGAAATAAACTCTTTAGACTAGGCTGGCTTCCAACTCATAGAGATCCACCTGCCTCCATCTTCTGAGCACTGAGATTAAAGGTATCCACCATCAAACTACCCAACCCCACCGGCTTATATCAAAACTTTTAATAGTTTTCCAGTCTACAGAATAAGGTCCAGAGTTCTAATTAATACTAACTACCTGACTGAAAAACTAAACCAAAATCCCCAAATACTTGCTGAGTAAGCGACTCAATGGAAACATGGGATGTTGCTGTTGTTCTTTGGGAGCCCATTACAGCTGTAACCTCACCTTCTGGATCTGGGCTGCCAATGCTGCACCATTGCTGAAGCTGTGTTCTGCTGCTTCTGGCTCTGAGAGGCTGCTTCGAGAACCTACACTGTTGGATAACACTGGCGTGGGCAGTGCACCTGACGGTTCATACTGGTGGCTGCAGGGCCACTTCCCCTTTAACACCACATGGCAAATATTATCTAGGCGGTTAATTATCACACGATCCTGGGGAAAAGAAAAGCAGCACTGAGAAATAAGCTTCAAGTTACCCAAGTCTGCAAAGTTCCTGAAAGCAGGGGTTAAATTTTTCACAAGCAGCTGACCAGAAAGGAGTGTTCAGACACACTACACAACCTATAAATGTTATAGTCTGGGCAATAAAAAATAAATCTTCAGTGCTATGACTAGGGGCAACTTGCCATTTTCCTTTGATTGTTTAATTAGTCTGGTGAATATTACCCCCCCCCCCCTTAGTGTATCACCTTCAGTGTTCAAGCATATACAGCTAAGTTTGTCCAGCAGAAGTATTTTTATGAGGTTTAATGCAAAGGAATCAAAGCTGGGAATAGCTTGAGTAGAGGATGCAAGCTCTGGGAGATACCTTTGGCCATTCTGAGAAGGAATAGAGGGTTTTCTCCTGCAGTAGCTGAGCAATGGTGGGAGCCCGCACTTCCTGCACCTCTTCCCCAAGGTCTCCTGCAATGCCTGATGCCGAACTCTTACTCTCTTCCTCAGAGTATTTGCCTGGGTAGTCTGCAAAGATAGGTTAAAAAACAAACAAACAACTAGATAGCTGGGAAATGCTAGTGACGTGAGGGTTCTGGACATGTGAACCTGTCTGTCTCTTCTGTCTTTAATTAGTTCACTCAGTTCTTATTTATTTTAAATTAATTATAAATTGCCATATCTCCTATTTCCAAGAGAACTAGTTAAACCAGATGCAAATCCTGCTTAGGGTCACTGAGGCATGCTGGCATCTAAGATGACATACACATTCTTTGCTAGCTTAGTGGACAAGACAATACTAAACACTATTTTGAAAGTTAAAAGGAGGAATGAAATGTGATAAGCCAATAGGATGATATTAAGAAAGGATGCCATCATGAGCCTCCCAACAAAGAGCTATAATAAAAAGTCAAACAAATGAGCCTGGAGACCACAGCTGTGTGTGTGTCTGTGTGTGTGTTTGAGACATGATCTCATTATGCAGCCTTGGCTAGCCTGGAACTCATTGTATAGTTGGCTTTAAAATTTGAGATCTACCTGTCTCTGTCTCCCCAGTGGTGGGATTAAATTGTGCCATCATGCTAGGCAAGATCAAAGTTAATTTGTAAGTGTGCTCTGGACTCTCAGACGTTCTAATAAGTAATGACAGAGAGTAAGTAGAGGGCAGTAAAATGTTCAAGGTGGAAACTCGGACTTCTTGTCCTCATAAACTGACGAGGAATGTGTGTTACTTCCCACTGTGAAATGAGTCTCCCAGGGAGCCACAGAAGCTCTTTCCTTTCCTATGAGCAGTGTTGCTAGGACTGGTGGATTTAAGAATAAACAAGACAGCTAGCTAAGCTCTCAGTGTTCACTCTGCCTTATAGGGGAGATAGAAAACCATAAACAAACACTCACAATAAGGTGGCTCACACAAATAATCCCAATATTTCAGAAGCTGAGGCAGGAAGATTGGGACTTTGAGGCTAGCTGTGTCTATAGAGTGAGAGTCTGTGTTACCCTCCAAACCTCATCCAAAGAGAAGAAAACATGATGTGCTGACAGGAAATGAAGGGAACCAGCTGTGCAGGTGAGGAAGCAACTAGGGAAGGGTAGTGCATGCTAAAGAACAAAGACAGCCAGGAGTAGAAGAAATGTGAAGCCAGGAACAGAGATCACCTGGGTTATCCTGAGTCCGGTAAATTAAAAACTGGATTTTGCTCTGGAGTCAATTGAAATAGCAGTGAGAGGTCTGAAGCAGGGGGATAACCCTTAAGGAACATTAGTAAGCTACTGCTCTCTCAGGACTTCTCATCTCCAGAGTGGGCTAACTTGCCCGCACTACCTCTCCCACAGCTCTGTGGGTAGCGCTCCACAGTGTGTGCCCGGTGTCAGCCTTTATCCTCACCACAGAGAGAGACTTCTCTAACTCACATTCACCACATGCTTGGTTGTCTGCATTGTTAGTACCTCATCTTTTTGGTGATTTATTTATTTACCATGACAGGGTCCAAAAGTGATGTGAGTCTTATAATTTGATACATGGCGTGATCTTTGTTGGCTCAGGTTAAAAGAAATCCAGGAGCATAGTCACAGATAGGTCTTCCTGGCCTGGCCTGGCCACAAGTCCACCAAGTCATTTTCAGTTCAGTTTCCAAGTCCTTACTGTAGCTACTATGTACATTTTAACCTGGGTTCAATACCATTAGTTTTTAATCCAATGATAAAAACTAAAGGTGGAAGGTTTCAAAAAATGGCAACATGGGTTGGGGAGATAGGTCAGGGGGCAGGCAACTGTGCAGTTACTATGCAAGCAGGAGGGCCTGTACTTGGATCCCCAGAAACCACAGAAAAGCTGGGCATGGTAGCCTAACATCAGTGCTGGGAAATCTGTAGAGACAGGCTGATCCCGGGGGCTCACTGGCTAGCCAGTCTAACTGAAATGTGAGCTCTAGATTCAGTACAAGACACTGTCTCAAAAAATAAAGAGTAACCAACATTTGGCCTTCAAATATGAATGCAAATTTGTGTGAGTGCACACACACATAAAGTGCACATACACAAAACAAAAATAAAAATTAAAAACAAAAAGAAGCTACAGGACCCTAGAGGGTCTGGCTTTTCTCTCCCCCGCTGAATAAAGGCCATTTCTGTCTCTTTCTCTGGAGTACCACACTCAGGACCAGATAATGGCAAAAACAAACCATCTACTTTGTTCACTGTCACACACACTCCTGGACCTAAGGAAATGGGTAAGAACCACTGATGCTCACTGGTGTGCACCGTATCACTGCGTGTACGCTCCACAAAGCATAAACAATTTCAGTCACCTACATTTTTTTTTTTTTTTTTTTTGAGGGAAGGTCTCACTGTACTGGCTGATTTTAAACTCAAGAGATCCACCTACCACTGTCTCCTGAATGCTGAGATTAAAGGTATATGCCACCACACCAGGCTTGAAACTCCTAACCTGAATCCCCATTTAAGATTTCACTATTTGAAAAGATCAGATCTACATTTTCAGTTGTTTGTAACTGTATTTTTATTTATGTTAAGTTCTAAAAGAAACCTAACACAAATGCCCTGACATAAAGCACAGGGTTTTGACGATGACACGAACAACTGCTTTCTATGCTCACCTCAACAAGGCCAACTTGACTTGTATTTTTGGAGTTCCTGCAAATTAATGGCACCTGTATTAGTTGCAGGTCTCTTATGTCCCAAAGCTGCTCTATTTCAGCTAGCTAGTTCGTCTAGTGTAGGAACAAAGGATTTCCGTGTGCCGGTTTGCATCCTCCGCACATAAGCACACAGTCCCTCTAGGTAATATGGCTGTTGCAGTGCAGGCACTGACCGTCCACAGTCACCCCAGTTCTCTGGGTGACTCAGTTGCACTACTTTGCTCAATTTTCAGATCAAGACCTTGTATCTCTTGGGTTTCCCCACATGGTGAGGGTGGGTAGGCCCATTTTAGGGGTTAAAACTATCGATTGGCTCTGACAGCATCCCTCTTCCCATTACACGAGTATATAGATATGCATACTGTACCGTGACTGTGGCAGGTTCCATCTTTCTCATAATCATCTTTATTCTCAAAATCCATGTCTTCTGGTTTGGGTTCACTTCCCTCAGGAACATACATGGAAAGACTCTTCCCTCCCTCTGAACCTTCTTTCCACGGTCCTTTTAAAAGCTCATGCTTCAGTTTAAACGGCTCTGTTGGAATAACAGCAGGCCCACCTTCCACTGTGGGGTTACTGGTTTTGCTTCTGCACAGGTCTGGCTGATAAACCCTGGGTTTCTCTACTTCAGCTTCCTCGCTCCCCAGGCCACGTGCCCACCTGCCAATGTGTTTGCAGTGGCATTGATTGGCGGAGGGAGGAAAGACCCTCTGTGGTCCAGGAGTCCTGCTTACTACCTCCAGCCCTCCTTTCTTGGCTTCATCTTGGTGGAAGCTGAGGTTCTTTCCCCTGGGGATGTTTGCAGTGGGCTTGGTGAAATCTAAGACCTCTGGCTTTTCTGTGGTGCTTGCTACTATGGCTAAGGTTTCATCCTCATTTTCCTCCTCTTCCTCATCACTCTGATTCAAAATCAATTTACCTTCTAAACTCTTGTTTTCTAACAAATCAATTAGTTGCTGATCTGATGAGAAGTTTCTTTTGGAGTCATAGACGCTAAGGCTGCAGAGATCTACAAACCCACTTTCATGTGCTGTATCTATGGCAGGGGAAGCTAAGCATTTGGTCTCTAGGTGGCCTATGCTTTCAGGCCTCCGTCTTGTCTCGCTGCAGCAGGGCTCCCCTTCTTTTGAGATAGATACCAACAGATGTTTACCATTTTTAATATTCATTTTAGCTACTCCTGCTTCTAAGCTGCTCATAAGAGAGGAAGCTGAAGTTATTTCTGCCTCAATACCAGGAGGCTGGCAACTCTCATCTCTGCTGGCTGAGATGGTGACAGTATTCTTCCTGGACTGTGTGTTGGTACTTGGGGCCTCCTGAAAAGAACGCGGCTCTCGGCTGAGTCCTGTCTTACCATATATCATGTTCTCCAAAGACTCAGGCAGCAAGCTTTCATCATGGTCAAGAGAAATGACCTCCTGAACTTTGGAAACGAAGTTCTCACATGTTATGTCAGGTAAACCACCCTCAGGCAGGCAGATATGGCCATCCCTACTTTCCATTTTTACCAGGTTCTCTGGCTCACTTTCAAGAGACTCTGAAGTCCTACTCATTGGGGTATAAGTAAGAGACTCGTACAGTTTAGAATTGCTCTGGTAAAGGCAGCAGAGACTTGCAGGTGCCTGGGTGCCAGTTCTTTTGTGTTGGGCATAGTTTCTATAGGCATCTAGGAAGGATAGCTGAGGGTCATTCATGATGTAATAGTCAGTGCGGTTGAGCCCATGTTTGGCGGTGCCAATGAGCAGGTCGCGATCATGTTTCCCACACTCCCACCAGACTGGGAGGTAGAGGCTGGGCCTGCAAAGCTGGAGGCGCTCATGTAGTTGAGGACATGTGAGCACCTGCTCACGGACTTTCCTCAGCAGTTCAATGCGGTACAGAGTCTTTGCTGCCCGCTCCTCAGTGATGGGTTCAACATAGATGCTGGCATCAGGGGAACCTGGAGAGAAATACACACAGAGCTTTACACAAGGCCGCTGTAAAATAGAAACAAGCAACAGTTCCCACTTAAACCAATGCTATGTGCCCTGACAAAACTCCTGACATGTACTCCGGCTTCTAAAATATCCTGATACAATCACTCCTGTCTTAAGAGGCCCAGAAAAGCAACTTTGCTTAAGGTAGCAAAGCAGGGGTCAAATCAAGTCTCATCAATATGACTCCAGGGTCCATATTAGCTCCTTGACTTGAATGAACACACTTTAAAACCAAGACACATTTGGGGGCAAGAGGCTCAATGCTTGTTTCTGGTTTCCTAAAAATGTGGCAACATGGCCCAGAACAGTTTAACCAAACATATGAGGCTGAACAGAGACCAAGAGGAAGCTGTGTTAAATTCCAACCAGGCAGAAACATCAGAAAGGTTGCCTATTGGATCAGGAGGTGTTTAAATGATAGCACTTATTTTATGTGTATGAGTATTTTGAATGTATGTAAGTATATGTACCACTTGGTGCCATCAGAGGTCTGAAGAGGGTGTCAGATCTCCTGGAACTTGAGTTCCAGATGGTTGTGAGCAACCATGCAGATGTCGGGAACTGAACTCAGGTCCCTGCAAGCACAACAAGTGCCCTTAACTGTTGAACCATTTCTCCAGCTCCTAGATGTTGATCTTAGAAACCAAACCAAACAAACCAAACAACCCCTTATACTTTAGAAAGCATAGTTAATGTTAATCTTGTAATACTTCTATGAGGTTTTAACTAAATTTCAACTTTCACAGAAGTTGCACCTTTTGGGAATTTGGAGATATGAATTACAAGCTCACAGACCTCCAACAACCTACCCATCTTTATCAGAATTTTTCAGACAGATCCCACTTTTGTAGCTCAGCTATAGCACTTCTGCAGTTTTACATTTACCGTGTTCTCCTCCCACCTCCCTGCTGACATAGCGACAAGAGTTTTCTCACCATCATCTTTCCACGTGGGAAGGCGACACACATTCCGACACATGGCTACAAAACTATAAAAATAGTGCTCCAGGCTTTCATCTGACTTCTTGTCCAACCGAGAAATGACACGGAACTGTGTCCAGTCAAAGGCTTTCTTTTCTTGGTCGTAGACAACACCAAAGGAAGACACTGTTCTATAGAAGTCGGCTTGCTCTCTTCTAGTCCACCTGAGAGTTAATCAGAGGAAAGGTGAGCTGTTTTGTACTTTTAGAAACAGGATCTTGTTGTGACCCTGAGATCCAAGTTGGTCTTGAGTTCAAGATCTGCCTGCGTCCTCTTCCTGAGAGCTGGGATTACATGTCTGTATAACTAAGCTTGGCTTATCTTTTATTAAGAAAGCCAACTATGTATTAAAAGTACATACTGTAAGAACCTGTAAAATCCAGAAAGCAGGTGAGCTGGCTTGTGTATTTTACTGCCTATTTTTAAGTCAAATTGGGCAGAGGCACTTACACCTACTCCCAAAGAGGGAACTACTTCAAATCTTCAGCTCCCCCTTCTGGTATTGATCTCTTTTTTTCAAAGTCAGGTATGTAGACTACTATCTCTTGGTCATTGATTTTAGGAATTATCTAGTTAAACTTTCACTTGTAGGAGATAAAGGCTAAAATATTAAAAACACCACCTACTGTATTTTGCCGTTCCCTCATGACGATGCTGAACGCAGATTCTGGGGTCTTATTTCCTGTCTCATTCAGCCTGTCCTACTGAGAAGACAAGTGCTCTGACTCCCGTCTTCCTTTAGTTTCTCCCTATTATGTGGGTGGTGGCCTATGTCAGTCACCTTCTCTGGGACACAAAGGTCCTCACCAGGTTAAGATAGTACTTAGAGAATAGGTAAGTTCCCATCACCAGTCTTGATGGTTCTTGGGACTGGTGCTCTACCCTAGCTGGGAACAAAAGTTGTGATGAGGAATCAGTGGGAGAATGAGAGAAAGGAAGGGGATTTGTAACTGTGCCAGAAACATTTCCAGATTTTGTACTGTCAGAGGGAGTACAGAGAAAAAAACCTGAATTTTCTATCTCTTAATTTGCTGGATTCTGCCTCAGAAGAAAAATAATCGAAAGACTGAGAACTGCAGCTTTGCTGTGTCCATTCCTAGCCTCACTGACCTTTTCAGCTTAATTCTCATATAATCAAGTAACTGTAAGTAATACACCTTCTTTATGGGCTTGGATTTTACATGTATTTACTGATCTCAGAATCTTGATGAACATGAGATTATAGTAGGGTAGCTTCAACACACACTATTCCTTTTGTTGTTACGAGATAGGAAAGTTGAAATGGTAAACCATGTATCAGCGTGGTGTTTTAAAGCTACATCCCAGAAACTGGCGTCTGACTTCAGGAATAATAGAAGTTAGAAAGTCTTACATCTAGGCATTGTATACAGAGGGCCTTAGATCTATTTGCCTCCCCACTCACCATTGGAAGCTGTGGTTAAGAAATTCTGAAGACAATCTGTCACCTGGGACTAACCCACATACCTCCAGCTACTGGCCTTTCCCTTGTCCCCTTTACTCAGCAACCAGTTAGTTTAACATGCTTTCTTGTCCTGGCTGTTACCTTTTTTGGGCTTCCTTGTTGATGAGGTCCATTTCTGAAGTTCTCCTGAACATCTCCTCCTGAACCCAGTATCCTTGGTTACCTGGGCCTAAGATTTCAGGTCTGCACAGCTCTTTGCGGTTGCAGCGCTGGTACATAGTGACCAGACGCCTGAGTCGAGCAGTGAGGGCGGAGGAAACTGGCCAGGGTGATTTGTCTGGGTCCGAGCCGTCCTGGGCTTCAAACATCAGTGAGCACATTAGTATTTACATATACAAATGTAAGAAGAGGGTCTTTCCTTGTTTGTTTAAATACAAAGAAAACAGGCTTAGTGATTTAAAATAGCTGCTTTAACATCAGTCAGGAGTGAGGCTAGTGGGAAAGGCAACAATTTTGCTTTAAAAACAGCTTTACATTGTGGTCAGTGCTGTTCTTGCTCAAATACACACCTCTTTCTGGAGGGCAGAGTCACTCTACAGAAAGGAAAGGGCAAAATTCTGTTGCCTTCTTCACAAACAGTCATGGCTTCGATGCAGCTGACCCTTCCGACTACCAAAGCTCCAGTCAAGTTTGAAAAGAGAGACAAAACACCCCACACCAGTGAGATTATAGTCCCTTCTTTACTGGTCAGATTCTGTCCTGAAGACAGCACTTGTTTAACTTTTGCATCTGATATTAAGTGGAGGAACTCAGAGACATGTGTCACTCTAGGGAAGCTTAATACAGGTCAACTTACTTTTAAGTCTCCTTAAAGATAGCATGGATTTATATAAACTCCACAGTAACTACAAACTGGGACCTTACTTTTCTTTGCCTGCAGGACACAGTCTCACCTGCCTGGCTGTCATCCTTCTTTTCACCAAAAATGCCATCACTTCCATCACTGGGACTCGCCTAGGGATAAATGAAGCCATTGCATCAGCGAAACTGCAGCCCAGAAGGAACCACTGAGAAAGGCCCTGCTGCAAGGACTACGCATGCACAGAAAAGCCTGCGATGTCACTGGACCCAGACAGGCCTCATAACCACAGCTCACTTACACAGTTTCTCTCACATGCCCTCCCCCAGAGTTTCTTCCCACAGAGAATCAGGTTAAGGGATGGGAAACTCAATTATGTTTTATAAGCACCATTTCTGTTTTAGCTGTGAATTTAAATATCTGCTTTGCCACCACCACTTGCAATTTAATACTGTCATCTCACAAAGAGCACTTCTGGTTTTCACTGTGAAAAAGGGCCAGGCTACCCCGTTCATTATGGAAGTGGACACTATTTTTATAAAACATGACTGCTCCATGGGCCCCGATGGTATAAAAACCTACAAACTTCAGCTCCAAACAAATCTGGAGTAAAAACAGAAGTACAAAATTTGTTCTGTCAGTACATTAATGAAACTGGCTGAACAGATTGCTTCATTAGCTCTATCCTGTCCCAAAGTAAAACTTTACAAATGTTCTTTACTAATCATGATTTGGGGCTGGGAAAGGAGATGCCCAAGTTCAGAGTGTTCTACTTGTAAGAGGATCTGACAGGAAGACTGTGGCACTGAGTGAAGTGGCCCCTTGTCTAGGATACTCACTGCTTGTGTTTACTGAAAGCACTTGCTGCCTCCTGGACAGGAGACAGGTGCTCTGACACAGTGGAGGTGGATA
Organism: Rhabdomys pumilio; assembly: GCA_030674055.1. Classification (NCBI taxonomy): domain Eukaryota; kingdom Metazoa; phylum Chordata; class Mammalia; order Rodentia; family Muridae; genus Rhabdomys; species Rhabdomys pumilio. Next base: position 221,515,257 of record JANHMN010000002.1, read on the forward strand.
CACACACACAACTTTCAATAATTAAAACTCAAAACATTCTTTTAGGTTCTGAAAGCAAGTATGGACCCAGGAGAGAAAACACTAGAGAAGTGCAGAGAAATATGTCCATTTTCTGAATATATATTTCTCCTGTATAGAATGGGGATGAAAAACCCTTCACATGGCTCCTCTGGTTATCCCAACTACCTCTGGAGATAGAACTATCACTATTCGTGTCTTGCAGATCCAGAAAAATGCCCCAGGAGGCTGAGTGAGTCACTCAGGGTCTCAGGCTAAAACATGGGTTTCAAATACAGGTAGTCTGATATGAGAACCAAGTTATCTAAGAAACGGCACCAAGAGAGTTCCAAATAAAATTGGCTTTGGAGGTGAAAAGACACTTAGGACTGGGGAGCACTAGCTAAGCTGCCTTCTACTGTCCAGAACTGTTTCCTGCTATTTAATAGAGCAGAAACCTGAGGATGATCTATGATGCCATTTTGAAATGGCATAAAAAAGAGACAACCCATCCTACTCTTTAGGCAGGTGAGCAAAACAAAAACCCCTACGACATCTTGTATGTCTGTCTTCCAGCCAAAAAAAGACTTTAGATGTGGCCAGAAAATCCATGAGGTACTTCGAATGATGCCATTTTTATGTATAGATACTGGCAGGGGAAAAATATTCTACAGCATAGAAAGCATGGGCGGTAGAGCACACCAACCTATAAAGCAGAATGACAAGTTTCCTCTCAAGTCATAATGGCAGCTGACAAGGGCTTGCCCACAGCTACAGGCTCCCAGTGTGTTGTGAGGTCAGCACAGTTTGTCCTCCAGTCTATTCAGCAGTTTGTGCTGGTACAGTTAGTAAATGTGAGAAATCTTTGAGCAAACACTCACATAGGAAAGTTCTTGGTAGTAGTAAGTGCTTTTTCTGTATCCCATCTTTTGTAAAGCATTTCTCCTCAACAGAATGACAGAACATGGCCAAGTAACCAGATGAATATGAGTTTGATGCACAGGAAGCCAATAGTAGTGGGTACACAGAAGGCCTTACAGCTGAGTTCACAGCCTAACATGGAACACCAGTTTCTGTTTCCTGGGGAAGACATGTTCATCTTAGAAATATGAGTTGATTTCAGGTAAAGGGCCCAGAGTGCTGATGACAAGGGACAGACAACACAATTTCTCTGTCCTGAGAACAAAGCCTCTATTCTTTGGCTTTGGGCAAGATGCTTCCTTCTCTCTAAGGTGCTTTGCTTCTTCTTGAAAATGAAGAAAGTGCTATTCAGCTTATTACAGGGTGGTTGTGGAGTGTAATGAGTAATCTACATGCTGGCACAAAGCAAATACATCGACAGCTGGTAGCTGGGAGAGAGGGACTATTAACAGTCATTCAGCATCTCTCCTTTACCTGGAGTATATGCTTTTACGTAGACTCCAGAGAATCACCAACAGCAGTAAGAGCGTCACCGAGGTCTACCGAGTCTAGGGAAAACTGCTGCACAGGCTGCTGTCAGTACTGCGTAAGAATTTTTAAAACTTATTGTTGACAACTGAGTTTAGACAGTTGGAGAAAGTGTGGAGGGGGGAAGTTGTTAAAACAGTCATCAAAGGTGAAGATGAAACTCAGATTCAGAAGGAAGGAACCTGTAACTGCTATGCAGCTGTGCTGGCGAATGAGCACACACTGCTCCCTCCAAAGTGCTGCCAACAGCTGCAAGTGGCACAGCTATACACATGACACTTCCCCAGTGAGAAGTAAGGTACACTTCCTTACTCAAAACTAAAAGGCCTAGTCTCCTCTGCTCATGGCTGCCCCTCCAGGCCTTGCTGCCTCCCAGATTTTGTCTTGGTTGGGGTGGCAGCAGCAGTGCAGACTTGGTGGGATCTGTAGACTCAGGGGATTTCTCCTATGCCATTACCAAACTCCAGCGTCAACACAGTAGTTGGCCAAATAACGAGTATCCTGTAAGTGCCAGGCTCCAGGACTACAATAGTGGGAAAATCAGAAGTGTTAGTCCCGGGGACTCTATCTGGTAGGTAAGAAGGAAAGACAAGCAGTGGCTATGCATATAGTACCATAAGCATCATAGAGAAAGCATCAATCAGGGGCTGCTGGGACAGGTCTAAGAGGTGATTCTCAAGCTAGACACTGAAAAAAGTAAAGGAGTCTGCAGAGCACAAGCGTCTCTGTATACAGGCAACAAAAGGTCTGAAGTTAGAGTCAAAAGGACCCTGCTGGTGTTTTCATTTTGCAAGAAAATCAAGCATCCTACTTTTGTAGATATAGAAACAAATGTCATAAAGCTCAGGTGTCTTTTTATGGAGCCTGCAGGATCTAGGAGAATGTGAGCAGATGAGGGACACTGCTCGTGTCCTTTAGTTTGGTTAGGACTTATGCAGCTGACTGAGACTATGTGCTTTAGTTCTGTACAAAGGGGGAAGAATGATGCCTGTTTCTAAGGATGACCAAAATTCACATACAAATCATACTGACTTTAGAGTATCTTCAATCCCTTAACCCACAAGAAATGGGTTCTTGTCCAGTTCCTGACTAAAGGTTCCTTACAGTAGGATTTGACCATTTAAGCATAAAATTTCTTTACAAGTTTTTTTCACCTCCTTTTCCCTGATCGCCCATTGGCTACAATTTCATCCTATTAACAGCCTTCCTATTTTAGAAAGCACCCAAGACCCAGCCTAGACATTGGCAGCCGGAACTGCAGCACAGCAAAGACAGCACCTGCCACAAGGTACTGTGCCAACAAAAGCTGCTTCAGTACTTATTGTTATTTTTGTTAACAGAGGTGTTACCTTCCCAACATGCACACAGGTGTAATAAAGACTGTTAGACAATTCTGGGTTTGACCATTCCAAACACAAACACTCTTAAAACTGTGTGTTAATTGGGTTAAAAAAACCCAATTTCTGAACCTTGACCCTTGTTGCTGGCAACTGTTTACTGATCAAAAGTATCACAGATGTTAGAACAGAGAAAGGACAGGAGGACCTTATCACTCCCATGGTTCCTCCCAACCTTGAAACTCTGAATGTCATGTTTAGAGAGAAAGACTAGTGGGTGCTACAGAAGGTACCAGAGTAGCAAGGAGCTGGAGATGATTTATGATAAGAAATATAAATGAATTAGGGTCTAGACACAACCGATCTGCTGGTCTCATGAAGTCAAAGCTGCTGTGGTGGAGAGTAGTCGTGTGTGTGTGTGTGTGTGTGTGTGTGTGTGTGTGTGTGTGTGTGTG
>JANHMN010000002.1:221518504-221537118 GCA_030674055.1 Rhabdomys pumilio
GTGTGTGTGTGTGTGTGTGTGTGTGTGTGTGTGTGTGTGTGTGTGTGTACAGTCTCTTTTAAAGAGAAGGCCTCCGGTAGGTTAACCATGCTCTAATGAGTGAGCCCATCTGGAGTACATGCTCAGCGTTTTGAGCAGTAGTAATAACACCACTTTCTCACACGAGACAGACACTTTTCAAGGACTTATTTTCCTGTGTTGCAAAGGCTTGAATTGAAGTGAATTGAAGCAGGGAACAAAAAGCTGAGAGAATGTATGTAAATAATAAGGAACAGAACAGAGCTGACTGTAACTGTGTGACTAGGGAGTGGAGACTCTGGCTCTAAGTAGAAGCACCAGAGGAAAGTGCTGTGCAAACTTCTCACAACAGAATCCATGGCATTCGCCAGACATATTTGCTCTACTACTCAAAGACTGAGTCTGCTCAAGTGGCACAGGGGCTCAGGCAAGGCCTTCTGCTCCTGGGGGTATGCATACGTGGTAAGCATTTAAGACAATCTCTATCAGAAAACAGGACAGAGGAGGAAGAAAAACCCATTTCACAAGCTTATATGACCTGACTGGAAAACTAGAAAGATTCTCCACAATGGGCATGCAGAACATGTTTCAGAGGCATACATGTGACAAGTTTTACATAAAGCATCATTAAGAGCCTTGGTAGATGGGTCAGTGTGCACAAGTGTGAAGATTCTAGTTTGTATGTGGCTCTGTCTATTATCCCAGCCTCAGAAGAGGGGATACCCTAGAACTAACTGCTTAGAGAGACTAGCCATATCAGTGAGGTCTGGCCTTGAGCAAAGAGACCCTGTCTTACCGAGTATGATAAAAGAGAAGATGAGAATGATTCTGGACATTAACCAGTGCTCTATATCCACACATGTCCCTCTACACAGGAAAAAAAAATGTATGTGTGGTGCATTGCATGTGTGTGTGCTGCATATATGTTAAGTGTAACATACACTTGCAAATAAAATGGAAAAAAAGAAAAAAATCCAATCAAATAGCATTCAGTAATATATAAAAGAATTACATATATGCCACGATTAAGCAGAGCTTACATTAGTGCTATATGTTTAGTTCAATACTTGTCAACTAACCATGGTAGCTCACCTTACTGAAAGGCAAAAATAAGAACAAACAAACAAACAAACAAACACCCCGAAGACCACTTTTATCTAACAGGAAAAATAGCATATGACAAAATTCAACGTCTATTTATGATAAAAAACTCAGGAACTAGAATTATGGAAATGCCCTTTGTTTTTGATAAAGAAATCTATAAAACTAATCTATAATTCATATCATTTTTATAATAAGAATTAAAAAATATTTACTTATTTTATGTTTCTGAATGTTTTGCCTGTATGTATCTATATGAACCATATGAGTGCCTGGTCCCCTGGAACTGGAATTATGGGTAGTTATGAGCCATCATGCGGATGCTGGGACTTGAACCTCCCCACATCTTCTATGAGATCAAGTGCTCTTAAACTAGGAGCCACCTCTTCAGCCCCTAATTAATATTATCCTAATGATAAGTGTCTTACTCCTAATAGCTACAACAAGGATATTTATTCTACCTATATTACTCAATAAAGTGCTAAAAGCTTCAGCTATTACCATAATCCAAGAAAAGGAAACAAGTTTTAAAATTTAGATCAAAGAGGAAGAATTTTAACTTTGCATTTGCAGATGATGATTAAAAAAAAATATATATATCCATGAAAACAGCCTAAAATGGGTAAGCAAGCCCAAAACAGCTGAAGGGTTCAGGCATATAACAAGTACTAGATTTCTGCACGAGATAAGGAACATGAGAACGGAATCAATTAGGAACATTGAAATGAATCTAAGAAATGTGCAGAGCTTACATGCTGATGAAAGAAACAGAAAATGAAATAAAAAAAATAATGACAGGTGGCAGCATACTATAATTTTAATTCTCCTTATTGATAAAAAGGTTTAAATGTAACTCTTACTAAAATTTCAGCAAGTCTCTGGAGATACAGAAACTTTTCTTTTTATTAATTAAATACTTACATATTTACTGAGTGTACATGTGGAAGTCAGAGGACAACTTGCAGGAGTCAGTTCTCTCTATTATCTGGTCTCAGGGAATGAACTTAGGTGCAGTAACAAGTACCCTTGCTTGCTGAGCCATGCTACCTCTCTAGATAATCTTACATAGAAATTTTACATGACGAGCTTACACAGTTACACAGAAAAGCACAGAATAAGTAAAGGTCAAATAATTTAAAAAAAAAAAAGAGTGGGAAGGGATCAGTTGGTTCAATTTTAGACTTAAGACAGGGCTGCAACAATTTAGACTCTGTACTACTGACAGGACAGAACAGAGAGCCCAGCCCACGGAGCCTTTTCAAAGGTGCAAAAGTAATTTGACAAGGTTAAGAGTATTTATGGATCAACAGGATGCAAACAGATTAAATAAGCGTGACCTAATTTTCATTATTTAAATTAGAACTAACCTAAAATGGATCATAAACTATAAAATGTGGGGGAAGGGAGGGTGGAAGAGACTCTAGGTTGCCAGGTAACGAGAGCTCTTAGACCTGGTACTATAAACACAACCCATAAAATCCAAAGTGAGAGACTCATTTCTTTAAATTAAAAACTCTTACCACATTAAAAACAACACAGAAAGGATAAAAAGACAAAACTATGAGAGAAAATATTTGCAAACCATCTATCTGATAAAAAGACGAGTATCTAGTCTGGTAATGGTTGTGCACAACTTTAATCCCAGCACTCAGGAGACAGAGGATGTCTGACTTCGACACCAGCCTGGTCTACAGAGTGAGTTTCAGGGCTGCACAGAGAAACCCTGTTTCAAAAACAAAACAAAAACACAAGCAACAACAGAAACCCAGGACTAGCATCTGCAATCTGTCACAACCTCTAGATTAGTACAGTGAAAGCAGAGTATGAGCGAAGGATGTGCAAGAACTTGTACTGCGTGGAGCACAGAAGCGCTCCCAGAACAGCATGGCTGGCCATCACAGGGGGCACTGCTGCACAAGCAGAGGGGGTCCACAGAAAACAGTGACAACATGAATGTAGGATGCACAGGAAGTACATCATTTATTCACTACCAGTGGGTAGCAAAAATGGACGACACAGCTACTTCAAAACAAAGTGGCAGTCTCTTAAACAAACAAACAAACAAACAAACATTATATAAGTAATATCATATCCATGCTATAGAATAATAATCAGCAACCACCCCTGTGCCCAATCTAAAACAAAAATAAAAAGGAACCAACTACAGTTGGAATAGACAACCACCTGGATAGATTTTAAGATTATGCTAAATGAAAAAAACTGTCAAAGGTTCATACTGCATAATTCCATTCTTTCTACATGTATACCTACATGCCAGAAGAGGGCATCAGATCCCAGCATAGATGGTCATGAACCATCATGTGGTTGCTGGGAATCGAACTCAGGAATTCTGGAAGAACAGACAGTGTTCTTAACCGCTGAGCCATCTCTCCAGCCTTAACAGAGTGCCCATGGTGCACTATTTTTGTTTGTTTGTTTATTTTGTTTTGTATTGTAGACCAGGCTGGCCTCGAACTCACAAAGATCCACCTGACTCTGCTTCCCCAGTGCTGGGGTTAGACGCGTTTGCCACCATGCCTGGCTTATGCATAATTTCATTCTTAAAATGACAAAGTTATGAAAATGGAGAAAAGAGCAATAATGTGATGGGAGGGGAAAACAAATGGTTATGAGATAGGACAAGACTTGTGTAGTCACTGAAATGTTCTGACCTTGACTCTGTCAGTGTCACCATCCTGTACAGTAAATGATTTTTCCTGATCTTCCTCTGGAGGATACTTGGTACAGGGCACACAGACATCCGAACAACCGTAGATGTAGGTGTACAGCCGCTGTACACCTGTACAACTACATCATAAACTGCAGCTATCTATAGAAACATTTCCTTAGAACACAAATGTAGTCAAGTTTGTATGCTTGGAATTTCTGTACTACAGGGTGATACAAAGGAAGTGCAGCAAAGCAATCCAACTCCCCAAATGATGAAGTCCTCTCTCAGCATGAAGGAGCATGCAATACCAGTACAGCAAATCTGACTCACCGTTTGCTTCTGGAGACCATCTAACTTGTCCTCAGCACTGTCTTCTTTATCTATGTTGCCTCTAAATAAAAGCAATCATATACCACTTAGGAGTTATGTTACTACCAGGGTGCTTATAAGAAAGCCTTCCAAATCTAAAGGGAAGGTTAGCAGCTATCTCTCTCACAGGCACTCAAAATCTTAAAATTTTTTCTTTCCTTTTCAGAGAACCTTAGAGACTAAGAATGAGAGAAACTACCATCCAAGACTGCTATCATGTAGATGGGTAAAGACTTCTATTCAACTGAAATCTCGTATGTATGAGGCTGCAGCCTTGTGATCTACTAGGCACACTCTGAGGCTGACTGTTCAACAACACTATCATTGAAAGAGTCACTACAGCCCATCAAGAGCTGTCTGCACTCACAACCCCCATCCAACAACTGTGCCAACAACTGTGCACAGTGACTACTCCCACAAGGTCCTCTCCTGGAAGACAACTCTGTCTACTGCTGAGAAGGAAGGTGAATCATCCCCTCAGATATCACACTTGGACGCGGTTAGCTGTTTCCTGTCTCCTGGGAGCTTAACTCCTGCTGATGCTTGCCTTATATGACTCTTCAATGCTTAAGCTGGAAAAAAGCGTCAGCTGCTTTGCTCCTACCTTAGGTGCATCACTAGAGTCACCACAAATATAAAAGCTTTGAGCTTCTTCATGCAGGCACCTGAACCAGGGAGTGTTTTTCCTGAATCAGTTAGTTTAACTAACACCAGGACGACCAGCCACACTAGGCCTTTGTCAACATCTCCCAAAATATACTCTTATTTTGGAGCAGAGAACATCATGACAGCTAAAGTGTTCACCAGGGATTATTGGTAATGCCATACTCTCACGGCTAGGTCTAACTACAGCTCTGGGCAAATAAGCACCTGTCCTTAGCAAAGGAGAGATCTGGCCAAAGCTGACAGTACACATCTAAGAAAGAAATTCTATTAAAAATGTTTACATCTTGGATATCTATAGGTTTTAGCTGTTACTTTAGTTTTCCTGAGACCTCACACATTTGGAGATTATGGCAACAATAAATAAGTCAGCAGAAGAAAATGCTTCTATATGTTTTTGCATAACACCCTTACTATGCTGAATGGTTACAGCCTTTTAGCAGCAGCTCTTGAGTCTACCTTACACCAGGGTTATGTGATTCTGGGGTAAACCAGCAATCAGCTGAGGAACTTTATGATCAGAAGGCTGTACTTGCTGCGCCTGTCTAGTTTTTTTGCCAGGGGGAAGAGATAGAAGAGAGCCCTCTGACCAGAATACAATGACTGGTTAACAAGCTAGGCAGGATGATCAGCCTGCGCAGTCCATGAAGGACAGGGGTTGGGATTGGGGCCAAAGAACAAGTCTACGGCATAGTAGGATGAACCCAAAGAAGCAATGTGAAGGACATGGGCACAGTACAGGCTTAAGAGAGATGTCGGACATTGAGGGAAACAGGTGGTTTGAGTGAGAAATGTCCCCAGAGGCTCACATCTCTGGATACTTGGTCCCCAGTTTGGGAGCTTATGGAACCTTTAAGAGGCAGAGCCTTGCTTTCCCCCTCTATAATATAGACTCTCCTTTGGAATATTAAGACAAAATCAACTCTTTTTTCTATAACGTTCTTGGTCATGGTATTTCATCACAGCCAACAGGAAAGTATGAATACATAAAGATACAGAGTCCTGGATGTATGTGAACCAGGACACAAGTTAGTGGCAAGGCATGTGACATCAGAGTGGGCCTATGTGGCTTCTCACCTTTCAGGAATGTCTGAGGTTCCATCTGTAACACCCTGCTCTGCAGAAAGGGACTTCTCATCAGGCATGCCAACTTTCTCCAGGAAGCAGAGTGCTGGGTCAGCCCGCATGGCATTGTACCTTTCATAACCTGAGCAGGCAATGACAAGTGTCAGAAGTCAGGTCAGAACCTACCAGATCTGCCCCTGGTCTGAGACATTCACTTTGTCTCCCCTTATTCAGTAAAAACCAACACAAAACAAACATAAAATAATGCTTATTTAGGATTAATGTGATCCTGTGAGGTGTCCTAATAGGTAGATTCTGGAGGTACTAGAGACTTCAGAGCAGTTTCTCTCCCAGTTTGTGTAAACATCATGTTTGTAAACAGATGCATGGGCCAGACAGTTCTTACTGGTTTGCTGCTCTGTACAGCAAAAGGAAGCATATGAGTTACTTTTACCACCTCTTCCACCTCTTCCACAACTCTGACACCCTGTTATATCCCAAAAGAGCGTATTTTCACATAGTCCAACTCTATCTGGTGAGTTAGAAAAGGAAGCTGAACAAAATGATGGATATAAGTGCCGAACTGTGAACTGGACCATGGTTGATGGTTTGCTAGGTTACTAGACTTGGCCTGGTGTTATCAACCCAGTACCACAAAATCCCAATACACACTTGCCAGGGCTTTGGAATTGCTCCTCATCACGTTTAAAGTAAACAAAAGGAATATTCTGACCCAGAATATGAACTTTAAAGACAATGAAACAATAAAAAAATGCTTCATGTGTTTGCATGTAGAAGCCAGAAGTTGGTGTTAATGTTGCTCTCCTTAATTTTTGTGACAGGGTCTCACTGAACCCAGAGCTCACTGACTGCCTAGGGTAGCTCATCAATGAGCTCAGGTCATCTCTCTCTCTCTGTACTTTCCTCAGTTCCTCGTGTCAAAGCTTCAGGTACGTGCCACCATGCCCAGCTTTTATGTGGGTGCTGGGGATACAAATTTAGGTCCTTGGGCTTGCATGTCAGGCACTTTCCAGATCAGCCACCTTCATAGCCCCCAAAATTGTACTTTAAAGCAGGAGGATATCTGGTACTTTACTGAATCTAACAAAATCTTCCTTTGGTGTGGGGTAGGGTTGGGTGTGAGAAGGTGCAGGGTCTCCTGAAGGCAGTATAGAATATAATGTCATCTTGCAAGACAAAGCTTGTCCAAGTTAAAGACCAAATCTATTGTCATACCAATCTTCCAGCCCTACCTTGCACTCCTGATGTCACAACCTACACACCACAATGGGATGTACTCCCCAGAAAATGTAACCCTTTGCCCAGGCTGTGTGTGCCAGGGTATTCTACTGGGACAACAGAAAAGGAATGACTGTGGCTGGACAGAGTGCCTGCTGTGAGAGCAGGAAGACACGAACTCAGATCTCTGACATCACACAACACAACAAAGCATGGCTGTATGTGCCTATAATCTTAGTGCTGGGGTCGGGGGTCATCTAGGCTAGATGTAAAATGATAAGCTCCTGCTCTAGTGACAGAAACTGTCTCAAGAGAATAGGTGTAGAGTGACAGAAAGTATCCAACATCTGCCTCTGGCTGTCACATGCACACAAGTGTGCATATCTGACAACTCATCCCGATGAACGAGATGGATGCAGTTTCACCTTAAGTACAAACAGGCAATAGAGGAGGATAAAACATGGAGCTCATTCTTTGTGATCACAGCTGCCCTTTTGAAGTTTGTTAGTAATATATTACAGAGCTCTTATGAGTTACACATTCATCTGGTCAAGACTCCCAAATGGCAGCTGTACGATTTGGTTTTCAGAATTATTATACTCAGACAATGGGATGGTTGAGCATTTACAGGAGTATGTACAGCCTAGTCCACACTGCTGGGGGGGGGGGGGGGGGGGGTGGAGGGTGTGTGGAGGGGGTATCACTTGAAATGTAAACGAATAAAAATGATTAATAAAAAAAAGAAAGCAAGATTGGATCTACATCTTACATCACGTATTATGCTAAATTCTATATTTCTTACAAGATAAACACATAAATAATTAATTCCTACAGATATTAAAAAAAAAAAAAAAAAAAAGCTTTCCGGGTAACTGATCTGCAAGGGTCAATTTCTTAAAACATACCGTGCTTGAACACACCAATGAGAAGGGACTTATCAGCTTCAGCATCCCACCAATCCACTGGGATCTCCACATAGTCAATGTCAGGCAGAAGCACATCCAGTTCTCTGTGAAAAGAAGAGTGTGGTCTCAAGTGTTCTTTCCATCCAGTCAGAACACAAAAGCTACCGAACCCTGGCATGAAACCACATTCCCGGCTGAATGCTTAATAACTGAGACAATCCAGAAGGTTGCAGCTCAGTATCTCTTACTGCTCACAAAGCTGTTTAAACACAGGTACTTAATTCCCGGACTCCACTTGAGACTCCAGGAGAATCTACCCTCAAGTGACTCTGTGTAAAGTAGTTTTGTGTATTAAAATAGTTTTAATATGTATAGCCAGAGCCGGGTGGTGGTGGTGCACGCCTTTAATCCCAGCACTTGGGAGGCAGAGGCAAGTGGATTTCTGAGTTCGAGGCCAGCCTGGTCTACAGAGTGAGTTCCAGGACAGCCAGGACTACACAGAGAAACCCTGTCTCGAAAAACAAAACAAAACAAAACAAACAAACAAACAAACAAACAAACATGTACAGCCAGAGCAAAAATCTTTGATAAACTGGTCATGGAAGGGCAAATGTTTCCCCCAAATGACTGAAACATGAGTGAATCCTTAAAATATTATCTAAATTATCTTGCCCCAGAGTTTACATTGGTGAAATCTCAGGTAAATGAGGGGCTTTCAGAAACTAAGTGGTCCGTTAGGTCAAAACTATTCATGCATAGCATTCTTCCTGGCCGAAAGTACGCACATGATGCTCAGGGACGCATGCCATGACTGGCAAGCTTGTCACCACCACTGGGCTTCTGTCCACGTTCTGAGGAACACATGGATTCTTAGTTCACTGCCTTTCTTCATCTGAGTTTTCTCTGAAGGTTTTGGAGCTTGGATGGAAGAACATCTACCTGGATAGATGGTTTCTCTGTAGCATTTGACAACTGCCCACAGGATTCTTGTGACTGATATAAGCCTGACTGTTCCTTGTTAGGCCCAACTCCCTGTATGAAGTTAGTATTCCCTGACCCCAGCCTTTCAGAAACCTACTGATTTACTGCAGTGTCATAGAAGAAATGACATTTTTAGGATGAATGCATTTATACATTAAGTCTAAATAGGACCCGTGACTGACTGAGAAGAAAACAGATCTCTCTTCTCTATTTACCTGTTTACTATCTGGGTAGCTGCCTTGGGCAGGGTGAAAACCCGAGTCTTTTGAAACAATAGGCTGGATAATCTATCAGCAGGCAATTTACATAAATTATTTAACTCTGAGAACTATATGGTTAATATTTTACCTTGCAGGAGTTCCCTCAAATGCTTTATCAGCTGCTTCTCCCAATATTTCAGCTTTTAGGTAGTACAGCATCCGGACTCTCAAAAGCACCCTATGAAAGAAGAATACATTAATATATAATTCTCTGGAACCTTAGACTGAATTATAATATTATATAATTAATATATAATATTTTATATATTAAAATATATAATATACAAAATATATAATATATATTATATATATTTATCTATTATATATTGTTATATATAATATATTTATTATATAAATATATATAATGAATATATAATCACCAAATTAAGATAGGGAAATTGGGTTCTTTTTTTTTTCTTTTTTTTTGGTTTTTCGAGACAGGGTTTCTCTGTGTAGCCCTGGCTGTCCTGGAACTCACTCTGTAGACCAGGCTGGCCTCGAACTCAGAAATCCGCCTGCCTCTGCCTCCCAAGTGCTGGGATCAAAGGCGTGCGCCACCACTGCCTGGCAAGATAGGGAAATTAATAAGCATAAGCAGAGGGAGGATGTCCTGACTGGTTCTTGGAAGTTGGGTTATAAAAAGCCTCTGGGTACAGAATGTATTGTAGGAGTGAAGACTGCTAAAGGAGGCAGGGGGATGTGAAGAGAACGCAGATACAGTTCACACCCAAATCCTCTTTCCTTTTTCCAGACTTTGTATTGGGGTGTGAAAGGATATCATTGTGGGTATCTCTGAAACCTAGACTGTTTGAGCAGGGGTAACTTTGGGAAATAGGAGAGCCACTCACTTATTACAGTGCTGCTTGAGGTGTTTCTTGTATCCATCATCATGTAAGACTACTTCAGGATTGCAGGTGGCCAGCCAGTCTGCATTCTTCAGTTCTGGGAGCAAGAGCTGGTTTTTTGTTTTTTTTCCTTTCCTCCCTCTGGGGACTGGGGCAGACAAACCTGAAATGGAGAGATAGTGAGGCATATGGATGAGCCAAAAGGGCTTTAACATGGGCATTAAATCTGGGCTGGGTACAGAAACACCATGGTGGGCTCTGGTGGAAAGACTCTGACTCAAGTCCACAAAATCCAAAGTAGTTAAGATTTAATGAACGCCCTGGGAGACTCAAGGGAGGAATAACCCAGGCAGTCCCTTTTGGGTCGTATGGTATAGTAGGAAGAAGGAGACCTGAAGAAGCTTTGGCTAAGCACAGAGAAAAAAAGGCTAGCAGAAGTGACAAGAACAGAATAGTGAAATAAAAAAGGTGAGCCACAGAGCTCGAGGAATGAGTCAAGGAGTCCTGATGGAATAAGGAAACAGTGCAAGAGCACATGTGGGAAATGGCAAGACAACACAGGCACCTAAGACCCAACAGAAGACCTCAGCAGAGCTTCTTCCCCCTCTTACCTGAGTGGTTCTGGAGGGTCTGAATTTGCCCGTCTTTGGAAGGTGTGATTAGTTCCCAGATAAAACTCTTTATTTTTTCATCCCCTTTGTAATGCTTGACACAGTACACCAGCAGGGCCCGGCAAATCATCTCCATATCCTTCTCATTCAGGGGCCACTTGAATCGCCCGTGAGTCAGGATGTCCTTCCACCGGCCCCAGCTGATAGTGAGAATACAGAAGGTGTTGGAGGAAGAGCCACTGACATATCCTCCGTACAGCAGGAATCAAAGAGACAAGATATTCCTCATGCTCTTACAGGTGTATCGGTTGCCCCCAAAGCTTTGTCTTGAAAGGCTTGTAAGGACTTATGACTACACTGCCTCACTTGTGACTAAGGTGACACACACTGGTTCATATGGCTGCTAGACTGTTAGGTAATACTGGGAAGAGAGAATAAGCTTGGAAGTGAGGAAGTGCAGCTGGAGCGACCACTGTGTAACCGTGCTTTAACTGTAGCATTTGTTGCTCTGATTCCTTACAATATATTCTGGGTGGGAGAGAGAATCAGTACCAGGCAGCAAACTGGTATCAGAGACTGGCTGTGACATGTGTTTAAGCAGATCACAGTATGCTCCTACTACAGTACCGAGTCATGAGGGAAATCTGGGTACAAAGCACAGCTTTCTTTTGCTCTAGCAGATGTCATTAGCTGGTATGCGGAGGGAGCTCGATGTTCACAGCACAAATCTTAAGGACTTAAAAAGATAGTGGGGATAACAGCACCCCTTCCCGCCGAGCAGAGCCAGTACCTACCCAAAGATGAGCAGGTTCTTCTCTACGCGGAAGCACTCCGCGCGGAGGTAGCGTCTGGCTTTGTCACTGAGGCGCCTGGACCTTGTGGGTCTTTCATCTGAGTCACTGTCTAACTCTGAGAACTCCATGAGCTCGTCCTCCTCAAACGAGTTGTAGTGTTTGGTCTGCTTCCTCACACGTGGCCGGTCAATCACTAAGCTTTCCTGAAAATGGAGAAGACTGTGGGGAGGAGGCCCTCTTGTCTTTATTCCCTACCATAGTGCAAAAGCAGCCTGCTACCATTCCTCAGGGCACATCTGAGAAAGAATCAGCCCATTTCAACCTCTGGGAGGGAAAGCCACAGATTCCAGGTCACCTTGCCTCATCCAACTGTTGAGATGGATCCAGTTAGAACTTCAGTCAAGCTCTGTACCCTTCCAAATCTGCAGAGACTGGATAACAGATGCTAAGCTAGCTTTCTTAAGTCTAACCAAATTTTCTAATTTTCTTACCCTTCCTCACCCCTTTAAAGAATTGTTTGTCGCCCCTATTCAGCAGGAAGAAGTTATGGAGAGTTGTCAGCCCAATTCCTTGGGTTGGGGTGTTTGGTAATGGTTATTTTACAAATTATAGGTAAGTTGTCATTTTAAGGGATAATTTGGGAATGGTCATAATTTTTAAACAGGGAGAAAGTAAGTGGAATGGATTGTGTAGCCATAATCTTAACTGGTAAAAATCTTTATAATTGATGCAAAGTTGAAGTTATAATTCTTTATATTGGTACAGAATTTATTTTGATACAGATTTAAGATTTTAATTGGTGTAAATTTCTTATATTGATACAAAATTTGAGACTAAACTTGTTACTCTTAGATAGGCATCGTGCCTACTCAACTCATTTAAGAATACAAAGCTTAGACCCAGTCCTAATAACAGATACTAAAAACAGTTTTTAGATGATGAAGCAACAGAAGTTAAGGGCCAGATAGCAAACTCATGGCTATGTTAGATTCTGATTTAATTATAAGAAGGTGTTTTCAATATATTTCAGTTAGATTTCAATTAGAAAGCTAAGAGTTCAGATTACCTTATGTATATAGATAGTCTTCAAAAACACCAGAAATCTATAGAATGTGACATTTAATGTTGTTTCATCATTTGACACTGAGATAAGTCTGCTCCTGACAGCGCTCCCTTTTGGTTCAAAGAAATGGAACATCAATGTAGTTGCTACAGTTGTGGGAAGATAGAAACGGCAGAAACTGTCTATTTCATCTACAGACAAAATACTTTCCAGGAAAAGGATACATTATGCGCAATAGTTGACTGATGGCTCTGCTAATACTGTCCTTCATAATCCTGCTTTGCAAAAGGTCTGTCAGATGACCCTGGGCCAAAAGGCTGAAAACAGATGTTCCAACCTTATAAGAATTAGGGGGCGATCCAGGTAGTCAGTTGCCTCTACAACTGTGTAAGTTTGAGAAGCTGTGTTCGTTGCTTCCTATTTATACCTTGGTAATGTTTGTAAGTTGTTCTTGGATTTCTGACAGGGTTGAAGACTACTTATAGTCTCATAAACAAACTCAAGTTGTTTAACATTGAGAGGTTATAGAGTAGAAGACATGGTTTTCAGATGGCATTACAGGCTAAAATCTAAACAATCCAGGGATAGAATCAGAACTCTTTAAGTTAGGAAAGATGGTAGAATACTTTATCTAACTGATAACTGTGATGAACTAGATGTCATTTGTGTATCATACTTGGTAATTTACATGATTGTTATGGTTTTGTTCAATTTATGTCTGGGAGAAAAGAGGGTTTTTTTGTTTTTTTTTTTTTTGTTTTAAATTGGACAGAAAAGGTGAGGTGTAAGGGTGGTTCTGATGCTAAGGTCCTGTTTGCCAATTGGTTCTTGACCTGTCAGTAAAGAAGCCATGGGCTATTGCTGGGCAGAAGGAATAGGAGGAACTTCCAGGTCCCTGAAGGCAAGTACACAGAAGAGAGAGAGAGAGAGAGAGAGAGAGAGAGAGAGAGAGAGAGAGAGATTGCTATGCTTCTGAGGAAGAAAGGTGAACATCTATGTGAGATCTCAGACGGAGTGGCCACAGGTCACGCCTACAGGTGGGTGGTTGAGGATGTTGAGCTGGGGTTAAAGGTAACTGAACAACTAAAATTGATGACAGATTCAGGGTGCTGAGCTAAGAGAATTGGGGTGGGCATGCCAATCACGGGAGTTTAATAATGCCCAGCAATTGAGCCATTAAGGCAAGATAAAACTAAACAAATGTGTGTGTCTATGTTTTGTATTTATGGATTCAAGGGAATCTGGGTGGGGGCTGGTAACGCAGTCCATTCCCAGAACTTAGGTGGGGTAGCAAAAGCTACTTGCAACAGTACACCTGCTGTATCTATGACCACAGACAGGGCAAGCAGAGGGAACTCTCAGGAACTTGCTCAAGCTGTTATTTCTTAGTCCCCAGCACTGTCACCACCATCTGTTGTTTCTGCCATCATTCTAGCAAGCAAAGCCCCCAAGTGCCCCAAGTGGCAGTCTTCTCTTTCCAGGAAAGACTGGAGTGGGGAGCCCAGCTGTTCTGGCCAGCATGTAGAGAACAGTCTGAGCTCTGGAGACAGGACAGGTAAGAAGATTCCATCTGCTTAGCAACTTTCTAAAGAAAATACACCCTACGACATCTATTATCTGCTTCCTTTAGATATATCTACTAACCTTTTGCTAAAAGGCAAAATTCCTACTTCAGGAACCTTTTGTCAGTGGTTTCACTGGACATACCAACTGCTTCTTCTCTAGCCCCAGTATATTCTTCTCCTTACTCTTTCTTTATACACTTCTTCCCAAGGTTAAATGAAACTCCAACAATTGTCACTTGTCAAAGCAGCCCAGGCAGTCAATTTCTAGTGTCACTGTGCCTCAGTGACCCATTGTCCTACTGTGGAGTGCTCTGGTTGGTTTTTGTTGCCTATAGGACAGGAGATCTCTACCCACCCACCCACCCACTCACCCAACTGTCCTGCCCACAGAGTGGCTCCTTAATGGCACTTCAAGCAGGCAACTATGGAAGCCCAGAATCCTCTTTAAGGAGGAGAATCAACATTTCTATTTGGAGAAAAGAAGCCAGGTTAAGGAACCAGCAATATTTAGGCTAACAATTATGTGGGGTTTGTTTACTGACTTAGCTAGATTATAAGAAGAGACTGTCTTCCAGGTCTGTGGGTCACAGAGCTCAACCTACTCTTGAGAAACAGGAATGAAGACTTTGTATTCATCCTAAAGTGAGGCGATAGGGTCAGGGAGAGAGGAAGGAGAACTAACATTTCATAGGTATCTCATAGCTAGCCAGGCAGTGGTGCCCATCATATTCACGATGTGCTCATGACTCTGATGTTGGGGCATCAATATTGCCTTTCCCACCTGTCTGGGTAAGCTTAAGGGGGTTGCATAAAGGCTGTACCTTTTCATTATTTGCTTCAGTGTCTAATTCAGCTATTTTAGCCCATTTCTGCCAAAAATTAGGATCATCCAAGGAAATATCTGTTCTGTTTCCTGAAGCCACAAAACTAGCCTGTGAAAGAGACAAACGTTAACAAGTTCGGTTTAACAGAATACAAAACAAATATCAAACCTAATTTCAAATGCACCAGAAACACAAAGCCATCCATGTCAAAACTAAAAACCGTAACAGTACTTCAAAAACCTTAAATCTTAAAACAATTTATTTTTCTTCCTTTTAAAGACTGGGTAAGGAAATAAAAATCTCAACTTACAGGCTCATTTCCTTGAAACTTAAAAACTTCAAAGTAAAAAGACACCCCTTTAGATAATAGCAATGTATTATTACCTGATGTCTAGTGTGGTTTAAAAATAGTATTTATTTGCTTTTTTTGATACAAAGTATAACCAAGTATACTTAAGTTGGCCTTAAATGTGCAATACTCTTGCTTTATCAGCATACTGGGAGCTGGAATTAAACTCAGTATGTAGTCTAGGCTAGCCTAGAGTTTGTGATCCTTAGCCTCTCAAGTAGTGGGGATGAGAGTCATGGACTGTGATGTTTGACTAAAATGGCGTATAAAAGGTTATCATCTCTCCCCTGCTTCTCTCATTAAGACAAGGTCCCATGTACCTCGGGCTGGCACTGGGCTCACTATAGAGCTAAAAATGTTGACTTGGAACTTATCCTCCTCCTGCTTCCATCTCCTCCACCTCTGGCGCTGGATCAGAGATATACTAAACTCAGTTTTATATGGTGCCAGAAACTGACTGCAGGGCTTAGTGCATGCCAGGCAGGTACTCTACCAACTGAATTAAATTTCCAGCTACCAGGTCCTAAAGGGTTTAATTTAGAAGATTTTTTTTTTTAAACTTTCAGTTTCATAGTATTTGCTTTAAAAATGGCACTGGGGTGGAGGGAAGGCCTAGTAGTATACAACTTTAATCCCAGTACCTGGGAGGCAGAGAGGCAGGCAAATCTCTGTGAGTTCTAAACCAGTGAGCGCTACACAAAGACCATATCTGAAAAAAAAAAAAAAAAAAAAAAATCCCAAACCAACAAAAAAAGCAACAAAAAACCCAAAGGAGGCGCTGGGCTGGGGAGAGACCCAGTGGGTCAAGTGGGGGCTCTGCAAGGGTGGAGACGAGTCTGCACTTGCATGATCAGGGTTGGCAGAGTGGCAGCCACCTGCTCCACCACTTAGGAGGCAGACACAGGGCAGGATAGTAGGATTAATTATCTTGAATCACTGAGTTCCAAGTTTAGGGAGAGATCCTACCTCAATATAAACAGAGTGGAGACTAATCAAAGTACAGATCTAATGTCATGTGTGTGCACATGCATATTTTGAACATGCATGCATATCGCACACGTTAAAAAAATGGTACTGGGTTGGCATGAGGTGTTGAGTGAGATGCTGTTTATCTACATTTCCTCTACCATGTACAAAATGCTCTCCTGAACAAATCTTGACATGAAACAGAAGACTGATCATAACAGGTCTCAAAAGCTCCCATGGGAATTTAGCAGAGCCAGCAGCCAGGGCAACTCTAAATCTGAAGAGGTCTAAACCCAGTGACCTGAACAACAGAGGAAGGTGATCCTTAGTCAAGTGGCTGGGAATCTTTTGAAAAACCCATTCCTGTGAAATGAAAATCCCTGATTGAATTTGAGGAATGGAATGTGTAGTCAAGGTTCACTCTGACAGTGTTAAAAGAAAACTTTACAATCATGACGATGTCCATTCACGGGCTCTGGAGCAGTTCTTGTAAAGAGTAGATAGAAAAAAGTATAGACTCCTGTCTACCTGCATGTGGTCACTAGCTTCACTACAGTCTGTGCCTCTAAGTTTGCACTGTGATGTTTGACTAAAATCTACATCACCAAGAGATTGTACTCGGAGAAACAGAAGCTGCATTAATGAGCTACAAGAAGAAACAGTGCTCCCTTCCTTTCCCAAATGACCACAGGGAGTAGGATGGGAGTGCAGGGGGAATCACCTACCTTAGCAAAAGTGGACCCCTTCCCTTCTGACTGGATGGTGATGGTGTGGGTTCTTCTCTGCAGAATCTGGTCTATATCTTCTTCACAGAACTTGGAGCCTTCATCTTCCTCGTCCATTAAAGCTCCATAAGCACCTTTCCGGAGCAAATCCTCCACTTCCATTTTTGAGAGCTGTTGTACCTGAGCAGGTCACCAAAGTAGAAAATGCACAGGAAAAAACCAGCCTCAAATGTGGTCTTCGTGATTCAGGATATAGCTGCCCTACTAACTGTACACATCAGAAAGACAAGCCAGATGAAGGCGCCCTGGCTAGTTTGCAGGGCAGCCAGTCAGACAATTTTCTATACAGAGCCCTGAAACAAAGCCTAATACATGAGCCAAAGGCCTAACATTCTTCAGGACACTGGCTATCATCAAATGTCATAAGCTATTAAAACTATGCACCAGTGGAGAAGATATACTTGACATCTTATTTTAATATCTAAGTTTGACTTATATCTTTAAAGCTTCCAGATGTACCACACGAGCTGAGAAAAAATGATTTATTCATTATTAAATAAGTATATTTATATTGGAAATGATGTCACCCCTTAACTAAAAAAATGAGCCTATGCCAAGTGTGATCTTTCAACCACTTGTTGAAAACAGGAAATAGAGTTCAAAACATCCTTTCCTGGTTCTAATTAACAATCTGGTTCTCTTTATTTCAATCACAAGAGGAAATTCCCTAGCTCGCAGGATGGGCAATTTGGAGTATGACGGTTAGCAACACACGCATAGCCAAGGGTATAGAACATCTGCATTAAGGTTTCCGCTCGATTTTTGGTGCTCTAAGCCCAATGATGAAGGACTTCAATGTGCTGTTCTGTACTTGAGAACAATTTAAGAATTTTAGCAGTAATTTTTAACCCTCTCCAATCCAGAACAAAAATATATGTTGTCACTGTTTTGAAACTGTGTCTTAATGTACCCAGGTGGGCCCTGAAAATTCACTGTGTAGCAGAGGCTTGCCTTGATCTCCTGATGCTGCCTCCACTTCCCATGTGCTGGGATTCTATGCATGTGTTACTATGCCCAGCTAGACAAAGAGGTTAACTGTCATACTTCAAGCTATTATTTGTTTATTTATTATTCACTGATCATCACACAGTGAACATCTTTGAAACATTGTACACTGTAGGGTCATAGGACACAGACAACACTGACTCCATCACATCATCAAGAAGGTCAAAGTTAAGCTGGAGCAATGGCTCTGTGGTTAAGAGCACTTGCTGCTCTTACAAAGGCATGGCTCCCAGCACCCACACGGCAGCTAACAACTATTTGTAACTCCAACTCCAGGGGATGGGATACCCTTTCCTAGAATCTGAAGCCACCAAGGCACACACATAGTACACATGCAGGCAAGCACTCATACACATACAATAAAAACAAGTAAAGCTTAATAAGAAAAAAGCAACTCAAAGTCTGGTGTGTGAGATGAGGTAAGGTAACAAATTCATTATAAAAATGTTAGGCCTTTGACATTTGCGCACACACACGCACACATACATACACACACACACACACACACACACACACACACACACACACACACACA
>JANHMN010000002.1:221537128-221679470 GCA_030674055.1 Rhabdomys pumilio
ACACACACACACACACACACACACACACACACACACACACACACACATTAAACCTACCAGTTCTGATGGTGTGGTTAAACTTTTATTGCATATTGAGCAGCCCTAGCACACCCATCTCCCAGACTGCCTTTATCCATTTAGAAAATGCAGGGACTGCTTCCAGATAATATTCTGTATGGGGAATTACATACAATTACTAACTATGCTATAGATGACTGAGTCAAAATGGTGAAAGGGAACCCAGAAATAGCTTTCAGAAGGAAAACTCTGACAAGTGGTCCTTCTTGGTTTAATTTTGAGACAGTTTCACTATCTATCCCAAATTGGTCTGACTCAGAGGACCATCTGCCTGGTGCTAGGGTCAAAGGCACACGCTCCTCAGTGTCTAGGCAGGTACAATATACTCACTCCATTGGTGCTGCCCTTTCTGTTGATGTCCTGAAGAATAGCCTTGTCCAGGCCCAGCTTCAGACTGGCCTTGTCAAACATTTCCCGCTCATAGGAGTTTCGAGTGATGAGGCGATATACCTTCACAGCTTTGCTCTGGCCTATACGATGACACCGGGCCTGAGCCTGGGAAGAAGGGTCACACACATTTTGTTACCATTTAAATACACTCACATTTCACATAGATACAATGACAGAAGCCCCTGTGGGATGAGTGGTTAACTTTCACAGCTGGTGTTCTGTCATGTTGGGAGTTACTCCTTTCTTTACCAACAGGTTCCCAGACTAGTGGGTGGAGAGGCAAAGCAGTGGGAAGGACACAGCTGTCCTCTCCTCCTGGCTCCTGGTCTTTGTGCAGGCAACTTGGGTGGTGAGGCTCACCTCAGGATGCTGTTCTACCTCTGTGAATGCCTCAGAGGCAGGCACACAGCTTCTCTTCTAATTTTAAATTTCAAACACTAGGGGCTGGAGAGGTGGCTCAGAGGTTAAGAGCATTGCTTGCTCTTCCTGAGGTCCTGAGTTCAATTCTCAGCAACCACATGGTGGCTCACAACCATCTGTAATGGGATCTACAGTGTACTCACATACATAAAATAAATATTTAAAAAAAAAATTTTCAAACACTAACAAAACCAGAGAAAAACATAGTGACCCTTGTGGACAATCTTGCTCCTTTCCTACCATACTCCATAATGGTGATGCAGCAAATCCTAAGCAGAATGCTTCTAGTTCTTATGTATTTTAATTCGGACTTCTAAAAGTAAAACATACCACACCACCACTCCTGTACTTAAAATCAATTCTGTTCTTTTCTGCCTGCAGCACTGGAGATTGAACAAGGTCTTACACATTCAAGGCAAGTGTTCTGCATCTAAGCTATGTGCCTCCACAAACAAAATAACTCTCACTATCAACCAGCCTTCCAACCTTCCCACTCAGCTGTTAATGCAATGTGCTGCTCCTCTGTTTTCCCACCTTGCTTACCGTATTTGTGCTATGTCCCTGAGTGGGTGTTTCTGCCCTTTATTTCTTCTAATCTGGAGTTATAGCTTGTAAACCTGTCTTTGCCTTCTGAGTGCTGGGATCAAAGGCATGCGCCACCATGCCCAGCAAGTACTTTTTAATGAGTTTTTTTTTTTTTAAAGCAGTGTGTGTGTGTGTGTGTGTGTGTGTGTGTGTGTGTGTGCGTGCGTTCGTGCGTGCACAAAAGGAAATGCATGTGGAGGACAGGGTGTCTCATTTTACTGTAGTTCTTGATACATGTTCTCCATGAACACAAAATAGCCAATCTGGCTAGACTGGCTGGCTGGCCATCAAGCTGCAGGAATCCTCCTGCAGGTACTGATATTGTAAAAAGCCTGGCCTATTAATGTGGATTCTGGGTGACTGATCAGGTCCTCATGCTTGCACAGTAAACACTTTACCACCTGAGATCCTCGCCTTTCTGTGTCCTCAAATCCCTCAGGGCTGCGTACCTTTTTAGGTGTGCAGACTACATTTGGGGATATGCTTGGAAGTAGGATTCTTGTGTGCAGTACAGCTGCTGGCAACCCTGAAATGACTGAGCAAGTAAGTAAATATTCTGGGATGACAGTTACTCCTGTCACTTCTTGGAGAAGAAAGTTATGAACAGGAAAGAGATGAAGATTAGAATAAACTCTATAGTATTAGAAAGAATAGAGGGAATCAAGTTACCAGTGGTAATCAGTATATATGTGCCTCCAAACATGCAGGCTTAGCTTTGAAAGATCTGAATGTATGTTTGTATTTACATGTTTTTCTAGACCTATACAGATGAATGAATAATATATATGCATATATGTGTGTGTGTATATATATGTGTGTGTATTTTTTTTTCTCTCTAATTCTATACTTGAGCTATTTACATTTTGAAAGCCTAGAAGCAGTGTCATCCTGGTACATCCAAATACAATTCCACACAGACAAAGCATATTAGATAAGTGGCTAATATATAGAGCTGAAGTTCTCGTTCTCCCTCTCCCTCCCTCCCTCGCTCCCCCCTCACTCTTAATCGGGTACAGCCACACATGGCTGTAATTCTAGCTACTGTAAGTTCAAGGCCAACCTAGGCAACTTAGTAAGATCCTGACTCAAAATAAGAATTGAAAAGGGCTGGTAATGTAGTCATCAGTGAAATACATGCTTAGTATGCAAGAATAGTATCATCTCATATCACACACACACACACACACACACACACACACACACACACACACACAGCAATTGTAACATCATCTTAATATCGAAACAAAACCACTAACAAATTATAATCCACTGAACTCAAGAGCCATGAGTGTATACTGACATAAATCAGAGAAAAAGGAAAAAACCTCTGGAGTATTATGTCAACTAACAAACATGTGTCAAGCCATGCTGTCAGAATAATAGTACTTTGTAAGCATCAAGTGACATCTGGTTCAAGTAAAGATAACTAAAAGAAACTAAAACCACAAATGAAACTTTGGCAAGAAACAAGCACAGTCTCAGTGTATTTCTCTAAAACTACTTAAAATTTCAAAGGAGTAGGGAAACAACATGATCAAAGTGCACCTGAGCAGACAAATGAAGACCATGTTTCTGTGACTCTGATGTCTGAGAAGGATATATCAGTTCCGTACAGACCAAATCTGAACTCGGAGACTCCTGAGCAAGCAGTCTGCATTAGAAGCAGCCTACAGGTCAGTCAGCTACCACTCAGCAAAAACTTCAAAGAAAAACAAAAGCTAAGGAGATGACCCAGATTAAAAGAGGCTAAAGAACAAATGTAATGTTGATCCTGAATTTGATCTTGAGAGCTACAAATGAGCAGGAAAGAAAAGAAATGATACTATTTCAGTATGGACTAGAGGATGATGTGGGGAAATAATAAAGAAATCCGCCAGGTTCCCAAGCTTGAGCCTGCTACTCTCTGCCCTGGCGGGCTGGCCGGCTATACACTGGCTGCAACAGCCAGCTTGTTCTTATCTTGTGGAGACTCTGACTCAGAGCTCCAAAATCTCTCCTCTGCCTGCCACCTCTGTTGCTCCCATGCAATGACTGCCCATCTTTTGGTTAGACATCACAATACCCAATAACTGGGCAAAAATCAAAACTCTTGATGTTTATAATTAACCAGTCAGATTTATATATCAGCAAATCTCAATTTACGAGATGCCCACACAATAATTTCAGGGCCAATTGATAAAGATACAAGCTGCCCAATTAGATAGACAAGTTATCCCAATTATTCTATCCCTACATGATATTCATACCTACCTGTGGTTATTTAAGACCAAGAGGGGTCAGGACTTCTTCTTGATTCCAACCCCCCAGCCCAATCTTCTGAGATGCTCTCTCTCCCTCCAACTCTTAGCTCCACCTCTCTTTTCCCTGTCCAATCACAGGCCTCCTGCTGCACTAATATTTTAATGTAATTGGACAGGGAAAATCCTGCCACAAGAGGATTAAGGAATAATGCTATTAGGAAAATTTCTTGATTCTAAGAACTACACTATGGTTATACAAGAGTAGGACTTTGTACTTATGGAACAGAGAAGTGATCCAAGTGTTTAGAAAGTAAAGGGTCTCCTGCCCTGACAGGTGTGGGCTGCTGTGTCACACGTGTGTCAGTAGGTGTCAGAGATGAGGGAGGCCATGTCTACACTCAAGTGTTCTGACTTTTAAACATCCGAATAATTAGTAGCCTAACATTCCCTGAAAAATGTGAGCCTGAGAAGTCTGGTGCTAAGCATGACTGGACCAGCTCCTAGGATAGGGAGTAAGCTGGAGACTAGAAGAACCCTGTCTGCGGACAGCTCCTTCCCCCACCCCCCACCACCACGCTGGAGTGAACTTAGACAGGGACTCTTCCAAGGGACCACTCAGGTGGGCCAGGCAAGGAGTGAGTCTGAGAAGACCACCAGACATTTGTCATGAGGCCCAGACAAGGAGCTAGCCTAAGACTGATATGACTACCAGTCTAGTACTGCATAAGCCCTGGGGGTCAGACCAGACCCAAGATGATCCTTCCCTAGTACCATAATGCAGGACTGGGGCATAGCATTCCTGAGACCACTCCACACATGCAGAGATTCTGGGTACCACTAAGAGGAGCAAGTAAGTGGTGGAGAGATGGAAGAGAAAGAGAAACAGGATGTGGGCACAATGAAAAGAGGCAGAACTGGAGACTGGAGGGTAGTGAGGAACAGCCAGATGTGAGTAGTTGGTGATGTCATGTAGGACCATAGTAGGGTCCTGGCCTGTGCTGCCACAGGGATGGAGGAGCACATTGGGTTGGTGGCTTTGCAGTAGCATGGTCTGTTACCGCCAAAGGCCAGGCAGATGTCCCTGGTCTGGGCTGCCACCAGGGATCAAGTGGATGTCTGAGGGCTACAAAAAAAATGGCCCTACCTCTAACCTGGGCATCATGGGAGAGCTGGCCCTGGGGGAATGAATGCAGGAGAGCTGACCCTGCCCCTAGCCAGCTACAGTACTTGGGAGAGTGGGCCCTGCCCATTTTGGGAGTTGTGGATAAACAGCTTAGAGGATAGATACAGAGCATGGTGGCTGGCTTAGGTGAAGGAGAGACAACCTTCCTCCCCGTTCCCCACCTGTGGCAAGCAGGAGAATTGGCCCTGCCTCTCACCAGCTGCAGCTCTCTGGAACAGACCCCACACCTCACCTGGGCAGCACAGTAGAGCTGACCCTGGTGGTGGGGGTATAGGTGAGCCTGCCTGAGGGTCTGAGAGTGGGAGAGCTGGCCCTGCCACTTGTCTACCATAAGATGACATGAGCAAAGGAGACATGCCATTCCCTTCTCCCAAGGGCTCTTGCCACCTATAGCAGGCAGGAAAGCTGGCTTTAAGGTCATCAGAGTGGGAGACCCTCACTGGCTGCAGCATTTGGGAAAGCAGGCCCTGCAATTCACCTGGGCAGAAGGGCAGAGGTGGCCTGTTTGAGGGGCTGCTGGTGAGCCAGTCCCGAGAGCAGGAGAGCTGGCAGGATGATCAGCTCAGATTCCTCTCAGGCCCAGATCCCAGGCTTTGAGGAGGCCTATCCCAACATCTATGCCATCATTGAACTGCTGGAGTGCATGAAGAGGCTGGTTCTACAGATCCAAAACTACTGGATCTCCACAACACAGGACAACAACAGAATATCTGAGAGGAATCCCAGTGAGGTTCCTGTACTGAGGGACTAGCAGAAGCCAGAGGCCTTGTACCGGACCAACAAGTTACTGCAATGGACATTTTCAGGTAAAGAAGTGTGGATAAAAGGGTGTACTGTGGGATACAGTTGATACTCTATAGCTTCCACAATAAGATTTTTTTTCTTGTTGGGGCTGAAGTTGTGATGGTGGAGGACGGAGATGAGGGGACGGAGATGAGTGGGATTGGGGTGCATGATGGGAGATTTACAAAGAACCAATACAAAGTTAAAAGAAAAGGTAAAAGCTTCTATGGCTCTTAATTTATTCTCAACTTAAATGTATGTCTATGTACATACTCAAGAGAAAAGGACTGAAAAGATGGGGCAAATTTGATAAAGTAAGCAGAAAAATACAAACCTAGTTGGTGAAATCTAGATAAAAATCTATCAGAATTGAAAAATAAAACTGTATCTATATCAAACAAAAATGCATAAATGATTTATATTTACAATTTGCTTGTTGGGGGCTATGCTGTCTCCCTAATACACAGAGAGACCCAACTGTTCATTTTGCTTTTGAATGTTAAGAATTGACTTTCTGGTTGAGCGTGGCACCACATACCTATAAGCTCAACTCCTGAGATGCAGAAATGGGCATTATTAGTTCAAAGCCAATCTTTGCTCCACAGGGAATTTGAAGCCAGTCTGGGTTATATGAGACTTTGTAACAAAAAAACCAACCAAACAACTTGGCATGGAAGAAAAGAACTAAACTAAGAATCTTTGGAAAAGAATATTTTTGCTTATATACTGCAATATTAAAGATGAAATAACCGACCACAGATTAGTGATCTATTTTAGGAAGTTTATTTTTACAAAATGACAGTCGATAATCTTGACACTATCTGATTTTATGCTCGATGTGATTGAATAAATATGCTGCTGAGATATGACCTGTCTGTGTCTGCAGAGATCCAAGATAAGACTATGGTAATACCGACTGAGGGCAAGTCTGTTGGCGGATGTTAACAGCAATGTGACAGTGTGAGAAACTGTATTTGTAAGATCCCAAAATATCTACTCATAAGATACCTAACTAATTTTAAACAGTAAAAACTATTTTAAAATTGAAAGGCATGGGAGACAGCAACTTAACCAAGTCAAAATCTCATTACAAGTAACTGGACAGTGACATCCTGTGCTCCAACAGCAAGCACTGAGCAGGACACTAGGCTTTCTATGACAGTGACATCCTGTGCTCCAACAGCAAGCACTGAGCAGGACACTAGGCTTTCTATGAGAGTGACATCCTGTGCTCCAACAGCAAGCACTGAGCAGGACACTAGGCTTTCTATAATATCCTTGCCTGCAATGTGTAACTTTATGACTAAGAAAAAAAATATCAATCAGATGCTCCAATATTTTGTAGTATGGGGACTGTCCAGGTGTTCAGCAGTCTCTATAAATTGGCTAAATCTTAGAAGCTATGCTTTGTGCTTCCCATAATTTCAGTTAACTCAGTCATTCTGGATTTCTGACGGGGTTGAAGACTTATAGTCTCATAGGCAAGCCCGGTTATTTTCTTTGAGAGAAAAGATTTGAGAGGATGGTTTTCAGCTGACATTCATTCTAAAGCCAAGATAAAAAGCTAGGTTCAGAACTAAGTCTTTTAGTTAGAAAGGATGACAGAGGTTCTGGTTAGTCAACAAAATGATGGGCTGGGTATTAGGTCTATCTTGTACGTTACTGACACAAATTGGTATAGTTATGCTCTAATTGTATTTTAAGAGAAAAGTTTTATCTTAACAGGAAGGGTGATATGTAGGAGGAGCTAAGGTGGGAGGAGTAAGGAGAAGAAGAGGAGAAATAAGGAGAGGAGGAGGAGGAAGAGAAGGAGAAGGAGATGAGGAGCTAGGTGATGAGAGAGAGGGAAGGGAGTGGGGAACATGGAGGTGAATGTTCGAGTGTCTCTGCCTGTCAAAGATAGTTGATATATCTAGGTTGGGTATTGGGTTACACTTCTGATTGTACGGACAACTTGTTATTGAGCATACCAAACTTATAAAGCCTTTGATTAACATTAAAAAACATTGTATAAAAGCAAAAAGGGGGATGGGATAGGGGTTTTCTAGGGAGGGGAAATCAGATGGCATTTGAAATATAAATAAAATATCCAATAAAAAATTTTAAAAAAATTAGTAAATACAAACCAATAAATTAAGGGACAATCTAAAAAGCTTGTCAGTACCTTTTAAAGTGTCATGGTCATTGAAGTAAGGAAAAACAAAGGCACTTTCACACCCTGAAGGATGCTGAGGGGGGCATGACTTCTGATGGAAAGTAATTCTGAGTCAGAAAAGTTTCCCATACATGGGATTCATGTGAATCCATTAGTAATACTGTATCTGTGTTAATCTCCTGGTTCCAATTATTCATTATATTATGGTTATGTAAGATGTTAATACCAAAGAAAGTAAGGCGGAAGGTAAACTGAAACTAAGCATTTTGACCTTTTTAAAATGCTAAAAAATTAATCTGTTCAATAATGATATAAAATATTTAAAGTGGCTCTAAGGTCACTTTTGTCATGTACATTGTTTCCTAGCTCCCTCTACAGGAAAGCATTTTAAAAACACACGAACTGTTTTGTTTTGTTTTTACCTTATGTTGGTCAAAGAGAAGGAGAGACAGGCATAAATATAAATAGCCCATTAAAAATGAATGCTAGCATTTAAGACCAGTCTGTCTAGATACTGAATTTCAGGCTAGCCAGAATTATCACAGTGAGACTGTCTACTCCCCAAATGAATGAATGCTAGCATATATAAATATGATTCATCTCTTTATTTTCATTCACCAATACAGATTCCTGTCGAACCTTGAAAGGCAGCCTGGTTTCTGGTCGAGCACAGGCACAGAAACCACCAGAGAGCCCAGGCGGTAAACAGTGAAACAGCATGAGAGCTCGTGCTGGTGTACACACATCAATTTCCTAGATCTATTTCTGCTGCCCAGATCATCTAGCAATGGACATACCTAGCAACCAGATCTAACTTTCTGGGTTTTTTTCTATATTTTTGAATATAATTATTTTTGTCCCATTCATTTAGTTAGGGATTCATGGATATTTATGTTCTGTATTTTGTTAGTGATGGTTTTGTTTTATGTTGGGGTCTTACTACATCAGCCAGGCTGATCCACTGCTACTAGGCTCACAGAATCCTCCTTGCTTCAGCCTCATGAGTAGCTAGGACTACAGCCATGTGTCGGTACAGCTGTGTATTCTATTCTATAATCCTTGATCCTCACTGTCCTAATGCTTTTCATATCCCACTCATATCATCTAAGCACTTTTTTACTGTTTTGGATAAAATATTCAGATTCCTGTTAACATTTTTTCTGACAAGGTCTTGGAATTGGCTATTTCTCCACAGGTCCCTATTTTTTTTTTTTTTTTTTTTTTTATTCGAGACAGGGTTTCTCTGTGTAGTTCTGGCTGTCCTGGAACTCACTGTAGACCAGGCTGGCCTCAAACTCAGAAATCCGCCTCCCTCTGCCTCCCAAGTGCTGGGATTAAAGGCGTGCGCCACCACCGCCCAGCCCCTATTCTTTTTATTTGAGGAAAGTGTCCAGTGGTCAAGATCTGAAGCCAAATACAATACCATTCACCTTGGCACTTAGGTGGGAATAAAAAATCAGGAGTTCAAGTTCAGCCTTGATCCACATATCAGGAATGACAGCAGCCTAGGTTATAAGGAGACCTGTCTCAAATAAGTAAATAAATAAAAACCTGAGGGGGCCCAGGTGGGACTCAGATGATCCTAAGGAATGGTACATCCCCAGACTCTAGGGTTCTGATAGGAGGCCGAAGCCCTCCATAGATTTTTATCAGTCACATCAGCAATGTCCCCTCTACAGGTAGAGGGCATGACTACAGGCCAAGGAGACTCAAGACAGATCTCCATATTAATGACGTAACTAAAGGCCA
The DNA here is from genome assembly GCA_030674055.1 of Rhabdomys pumilio. NCBI lineage: Eukaryota > Metazoa > Chordata > Mammalia > Rodentia > Muridae > Rhabdomys > Rhabdomys pumilio. The sequence continues at coordinate 221,546,712 of JANHMN010000002.1, forward strand.
GAAGGGCTTAGCCAATTAAGTTCTCCTCAGACCCTCCTCCTTGCAAAAGTTATTTAACCTCAGGCCCTCCCTGAAGAAAGGTGGGGGTTGGGGGGGGGTACAGTTTTTCATCCACTTTCTACCATGACAATAAACATCATGAGACCATGGACAGTTTGTTTCTCTTCATCAGGATCCACTGTGGAGAACAGAGAAGGCCTTCATCTACAGAGCCACCATCTAATCTCCCCCAGAAGACCTCTCTGCATTCCTGCCACGGGGACCATCAAGCCAAGCCTAACGAGCCTCCTTGACCAAGCCAAGGACCATCCCTGCAGGGCACACCTGGAGCTTCTTCGGGCCAATGGGCAAATCCAGTCTGTGAACCCCCACTTCCTCCTCAGCTCTTCCGTGGCTTCCAGTGGTGCCTGGATGCCCAGGAGACTGAAAACCAGAAGAGCTAGCTCCAGCTCCCCCCCCCCCCACCGCCCCCTCAGACTGTGCTAGTGGGCGCTCCCCAACCCCCAGAGTGGGGTCCCACGGCTTCCCAAAGCCCAGTGCCCACCTGCGCCCACTGTGGGTAGAGTGAAGTCAATTTCCGGTGTCTCGCCTCCCTGAGAGGCCCAAGACTGGTGGAGGGGCAGACACGGGACCCCACCGCTAACCCAACAGATTCCGGAGCAGTTCACAGAGATATCCCCATTCTTTTTTCAAAAGTAAGTATATACTACAGTTTATTCAGTTTTTTACTGACAGGTAATTCAATTTTTAAGTTTTTGTTCCTTCACTATATTACGTGACAGCAAATCTCTGTTTCTGGGAAATTTGTTGGATAATCCTGGTAAGTAAAGGCGGTGATCAATGGGCTAGCAAGACGGATCAGTGGGTAAAGGCACCTGTCATCATGCCTGATAGCCTTCAGGGTTCCACAGAAGAGAACCAACTTCCACAAGTGTCCTCTGACTTACACATGTCTGTTGTGGTGCATATCCCTCACATCAATGAATAAACAAATATAATAAAAATAAATATAACAAAATATGATTGAAAAAATAAAAAGATTAAGGTAAACAGTATGGTTGATAAGATACAGTGATTCTCAACCTTACTAATGCTGTGACCTTTTCTTTAAATACAGTTCATGTTGAAGTGACTCCCAACCATAAAATTATTTTTGTTGCTACTTCATAACCATAACTTTGCTGTTATGAATTATAATGTAAATATCTGTGCTTTCGGATGGCCTTAGGTGACCTATGACACATAGGCTAAGAATCACTGATCTAGAAGCTACCTTTTAGTGAACACTAAGCACCGACACTTTCCCCCTGGGTTATATGGGTTTCCAGGTAATAAGAGAAAGTTGAGTATGTACTCTAGGCAAAGGTCCTTGTAGAGGAATGTAACACACACCCTACACGCTTTTATAGTATACACCTTTCCTTTCTTACTCATGCCTAAAGCCCAACTTTTATATAGGGCAGAAATGTGCTCAAATGAAGGCACTTACCCACCCAACAATGGAGAGGTTATTTAACCCCACCCAGGATTTCTGTGAGTCTACACAAATGCATCACACTTGACTGTCTTCTTTTGCCTGCCTTAGGTTGAGACCAAGATGACATTAATCATACACATGGAGGTTTGCAGAACAAAAAGAAAGAAGGAATATGGAACTCTGACCACAATGAAGATACTTTACTTATCCCAGACTCAGGGACAGGGGAACATTTCCTGAACAGAACACCAATGACTTATGCTCTAAGATCAACAACTGACAAATGGGACCTCACAAAATTGCAAAGCTTCTGTAAGGCAAAGGACAATGTCAATAGGACAAAACGGCAACCAAAAGATTGGGAAAAGATCTTTACCAATCCCACATCCAATAGAAGGCAAATATCCAATATATACAAAGAATTCAAGAAGGCAGACTCCAGAGAACCAAATAACCCTATTAAAAATGGGGTACAGAGCTAAACAAAGACTTCTCAACTGAGGGAACTTGAATGGCCGAGAAGCACCTAAAGAAATGTTCAACATCCTTAGTCATCAGGGAAATGCAAATCAAAACAACCCTGAGACTCCACCTCCAACCGGTCAGAATGGCTAAGATCAAAACCTCAGATGATAGCAGATGCTGGCGAGGATGTGGAGAAAGAGGAACACTCCTCCATTGTTGGTGGGATCACAGGCTGGTACAACCACTCTGGAAATCAGTCTGGCGGTTCCTCAGAAAATTGGAAATAGTTCTACCTGAGGACCTAGGTATACCACTCCTGAGCATGTACCCAAAAGATATTCCAACATGTAACAAGGACATATGCTTCACTATGTTCATAGCAGCCTTATATGTAATAGCCAGAAGCTGCAAACAACACAGATGTCCCTCAACAGAGGAATGGATACAGAAAATGTGGTTCATTTACATGGTAGAGTACTACTCAGCTATTAAAAACAATGACTTCATGAAATTCTTAGGCAAATGGATGGAACTAGAAAATATCATCTTGAGTGAGGTAACCCAATCACAAAAGAACACACATGGTATGCACTCACTGATAAGTGGATATTAGCACAAAAGCTCAGCATGCCAATGGCACAATTCCCAGACCATATGAAGCTCAAGAAAAAGGAAGACCAAAGTGTGGATGTTTCAGTCCTATTTAGAAGGGGGAATAATCATAGGAGATAGAGGGTGGGAGGGACTTGGGAGAGAGAGAGGAGGGGGAGGGAAAAAAAGAGTGGGGCAGGATCAGGTATGGGAGGAGATGGGGGTGATGTACAGAGGGTCAGTTAATTGAACAGAGGTGTGTAGCAATGGGAGATGGGGAACTGGGGGTAGTAGCCACCACAAAGTCCCAGCTGCCAGGAAAGCAAGATGCTCCCAGGACCCACTGGGGATGACATTAGCTGAAATACCCAACAAAGGAGAGGGAGAACCTGTAGAGATCATATCCAGAAGTTGGGTACAACCCCCGGGTGAGGGGTGGGGCCACCCACTCATCTTCAAAATTTTAACCTAGAACTGCTCCTGTCTAAAGGAAATGCAGGGACAAAGAGTGGAGCAGAGACTGAAGGAAGGGCCATCCAGAAACAGCCCCACCTGGGGACCCATTCCATATGCAGACACAAGACCCAAACACTATTGCTGATGCCAAGAAGTGCTTGCTGACAGGAGCCTGGTATAGCTGTCTCCTGAGAGGCTCTGCTAGAGCCTGACCAATACAGATTTGGATGTTTGTAGCCAACCATCGGACTGAGCATGGGGAGGATCGAATGGATAAACAGTTAACAGTGAAAAACCTAAAAGCAAACAGGACTATTTTTTGATGCTTGGCTGGTTTTCTATTCTAGAGGGTAGCTCTGTTCCCCAGGCCACAGATGTTCCTTGAAGATGTGCTTAGCACTACAGAAAATTATGAGTAGGTCCTAGCAGAAGAGGATTAGGTTGGCATAGAGATGTCTTTCAAGGGGATAATGGAACCAGCTATTGACTGTTTCCTAGCTACTTCCATGTGTCGAACAGGTTACTCTGCCACGAACCTGACACCATAATGTGTTGCCCTGCTGCAGGCCTGAAGGTAAGAGGGCTAACTGACCACGGGGTACAACCTCTGAAATGGTAAAGTCACAATAAATTCTTTGAGATAACCATCTTGTATTTGTTCAGTAGCAAAAATCCCTGGCTCAGCCTTAGGTGCACTTTGGCAGAGTCCACTCTTCCCTGCAATCATGGTTGCTTTACATTTAAGATCCTACAGGGATCCACAAGAAATCAGTTAAAAAATATAGTTTATCCTTGCAAAAACAACTTTGGATTGGTCAAGATATTGCCATACTGTTTGAGACCACAATGAATTCCCACTTTCTTTCAAATGAATTGAGATCTCTGCTAAAATTTCACCACAATAGAAGTTAAAATCCAGTTCAAAATGGAAGCTCTTTCCCATGGTTTGATGTTTATATCAGGCAGTATAGGTAGTGTGTGTCTTAACCCATCCCTAGATAAATGCTTATGATTAAATCTATTTTCCAAAGACAATATATGATTCATTTATTAAAAATATTGGCATGGGTAAAGAAATACATGCAAACAAAATGTCCTGAACAAGAACAGTTCTTGGGAAAGATCTAGCAGTTTTTCTTTTTCATTAGTGTGAGAATCTCCCTTTGGCCATCTTCACAGCTGACTTAGCTACAGTCTTGACAGTTATAGGGTGGTCTGAAGGTCTGAGTCTCCGGCTTTCCCCTACTTTGTATATAAGTGCCCGTGTGCAAGGGGAAATGTTATGAGAAATGGAAGTGTATTTGCACCATTCTGTAGGCAGACTCCAGTCCATCCAGCAGGAAGGAACCTTGTTTCATCTCTGTGTCCCTCTATGTATCATCTTGTCTTTTCAACACACCAATCACTTTTTAATAATTATCAATCTAATTCCTTGTCTGTAAACTACCGTATACTTTAATGAAACTGTAATAATAACCAATAAAAAAGCAGCAAGTGGGTCAGAAACAGAGAAGTCAGTCTGGAAGACCAAGAGCCAAGACAATCAGAAATCTAACCGTGAGCTGGGCTGTCATTATCGCTCATGTGTTGTGACGTTCTGGCTGCCGCTGAGGACCATCTGTAGTAGTGCTGGTCTTGCTCTCTTCATTTAGGCTGCGTGCTAGAAGCTCACAATGACAGCACACTGAACAATTCCACACTACTTTACAACTTCAGCATGACTTCACTAACAATCTTTATCTCTTGCCAAGTCCCTGGCAGTACATATTAACAACAGCCATTCCAGAGTGTCTCTCTCTTCACAGATCCAATTCTTGACAGTCCAGCTCACTTCCTTTGGTTGCTTTACATGCAAATCAATCATCTTAGAGGACTTCACTTCTCCATTACGTAAGGCATTCTTACCTTTTGCTTTTCTTGATGTTTTACCTATTCAATTGTTGATGTTTATAATCCATTAGGTGAGGCATTATGATTCCAAAATTTCTGCCTCTAGCCTTATGCTTTCAATTTCCCTTCTGGAAATTTCTATAGACAGTCCAAACTGGCAATTCATTTTTGTTTTTTTGGTTTTTTTTTTTTTTTTTTTGCTCTTTCTGTGATTTTTATTTCTTTAAAATAATTCATATAAGTGGTTACAGTCACAAACATGATTTTAACCAAAATATTGCTAGCCTACCACATCAGCAGGACGGCACCACGCAGGCAAGGGTCTGCCAACCCCTGCCTCCCCCCAGAACAAACCCCGGTGGTCCTGAGCACACTGGGCACTGCAGACATGCCTCTGAGCCACTCACGATGCCATCTTCATTTGGAACAAGGGGTTCATGACAAAATTAGGAAAAACAGCCTTTGTTGTTTTTCTAAATTATTCTAAAAATAAGACAAGCAGGTAGAAAACAATGCACTGTGTGACATAAAAAGAAAAACAGGAAGGATTCATTGTCCTGAGAAGTGTGCCGACGGCCACATTCCAGGGCACGTTCCAAAATAGAAAAGGAAAAATAATCTCAAACTGACTTGCTGAATGCTCCCTCAGGTTTTCTTTTTGTTGACGTCTAAGCAAACAAATCCTTTGTAATGTTCTAAAAACTGTACATAGACAAGAATATTTGTGATAGAATTAGCTACTAACTTCTTTTGCTTAACCAAGGACCGCAAAGGACACAGGACAGTGAGCCAGCCCACAGGATGGGACAACTACAATCAACTTGGGGACGTGCTTCCTCTTGCCCTGCCTAGTGCACGCCTGGGCCAGTCTCTGGAGTGCTAGGGCCCAAACTGGATGCCACCTCTGCACACTTGCGTCCAAGGGTGTGCAGCACCCTCTACCAGGTGCCAAGGCTGGAGTGTTCCTCACAGGTTACAACTGGTCACTCGTATGGTCTCTATCTGCCTCAGGCTTGACAGTCTGGCCAGGAGAAGGAGTGTGGGGTGGGTGAGCCACAGGGGGCAGGCCGTGGGACAGGGACATGGGGCTGGGAACAATACCTTCCACAGCAGCTGGGATGCCAGTGGGGGCCACACTCACCACACCTGGAGGGTACCTGTAGGCAGCCCCATTGAGCTCAGGACGTACCACGGCAGGGTCCATGCTGGCCCAGTGGGTAGCAGCTGTTGGGTGGTCCTTGTTGACACAGTTTTTCAAGCTATCTGGGATCTGGCCTGTGATGGCACGCCAGATTTCCCGGGCTGTCTCCTCTCCCATCTCAATGGACGCCTGCTCACTGTACCATGTAGCATGGAGGGTGCAGATGAGGTTGGGTGCATCCTTTAAGGGTCCCTGGCTAAAGCTAAAGGGCTCTGATTCATGTATGTACAGCGCTGCACCACGGATCCGCCCTTCCTTCAGGGCCTGGGCCAGTGCCTTCTCATCCACCAGGCCACCACAGGCTGTGTTCACCAGGAAGGCTCCTTGTCTCATCTGCTTGACAGTAAAGTCATTGATGAGGTGGTGGTTGTGCTCACTGAGGCTGCAATGCAGGGTGACGCAGTCACTGTGGAAGAGCAGGTCTTGCAGTGTGCTCAGATGCTGCAGCCCCAGGTCCCGCTCGATTCCATCAGATAGGTATGGGTCATAGAAGAGGATGTTGAAGCCAAAAGCCTTTGCCCGAAGTGCCACTGCCTGGCCTACATGACCTAGTCCAATGATTCCCAAGGTCTCATCACAGATCCTGGCAGCTCCTGAAGCCACCTCTCGAATCTGCTCTACACTCTGGACCCGAGTGCCTTCCAGAAGAGCCTGGTGTAGCCAGGTGGTTCGACGGTACAGGTTCAGGATGTGGCACGGGGTGGAGTCTGCTGTTTCTTCCACAGATGCTGCTGGCACATTGCACACTGCAATGCCTAGATCCCCAGCTGACTTGATGTCGATGTTGTCAAACCTGCTGCCAATTCGGACGATGATTCTGAGAGCTTTAAATTTCTCTAGATCTTCTCTGGTCAGTGTGATGGTATGGTAGGTACAGCAGGGCACCCACAGCCTCATTCAGTACCTTCTCATGGATCTCCTGTGTGGACTGTGCATCACAGAAGGCTACTGTGGCCACATCCTTCAGGATAGGCATCTCCACTGTGCAGTCCCGGCCATCCAGCAGCGCCACCAGGGGCCGGGGGTGCATGGGCCCGTTCATGATGGGAGGTCAGACGCCTGACATTGCTTAATTGGGGTGGGGTTTCCACGACCATGAATTTGCCTGTCCAAAGCTTTTTGTCTTCAGAATCCCCAGGCCAAACCGCGTTCTGTCACGGAGCCTCATCCCACTTCTTAAAATTGTCTCCAACCAAAGCTCTCAGGCTTCTGCTCCACAGCAGCCACTGAAGCCTGCGTCAGGTTCAAAGTCTTACCAGCGGCAGGCCCTTGTTGAGCAAGTGCGAACTGCCCATTGAAAGGCGTGGGTGGCCGCGGGCCGTGCCGAGCCACCACCACTCCGCCAGCCGCGCTCCGACCAATGAGTGGGTGGGGACACGCGGCCTCATTTTTGGTTTCTTATACTATTCTTCTCCTTGACATTTTGTCTTACAATCAATCTAATGTTGAGTATGCATCACAAATGAGCAGGGACCTTCACAGCTGCCAAGGGCTCAAGAAGAGATCTGTCTAGGGTTGGTCAACCATTGACAAAGTGCCTGATGGTAACTATTTTGTGGCTTTTGAGGTTTCTGTTGCCAACTTCTAGCCACCACTGTGACTTTGTCGAGCAAAGATAATATACACGGGCATGGGCTACACTCAAATAAAACTATTAAATAAACAGGTGGCAGCCACACAAGTAGCACTTTCCTAGTTTTGTGCTTTGTTTTTAGACCTTGGATCTTTCAGCTGTTGGGAATCTACTTTGGATAGGCTGGGCAAGCGCTCTCTCACTGACCCACATCTCCAACTCCAAACTAGGCTCTCATAGAGACCAAATCCTAGCTTTTGCCTTTCAACTTAAATGCTGAGCATATGTTATGTATTCAAAACTATATTGATAAAATTTAGCAACCCACCTCTGATTCTAATATTCCTTTGCCAGGACAAAGAACTGACAGTAAATTATTCATAACCACCAGTTTATCTTAAAGCCAGATAATGAATATAGTACCACACAATTTACTTTGTGATAATTTATCATGGTATTTCTCCCAAGTTTTAGCTAATATTTGAAACACTGACTTTCAACTACTACACCATTTTCATCACACAAAAGATTACTTAGAAACTCATTAAAAGACAAAAAAGGAAAGTTGAAGTGAGCAGGTGGGAGAGAGGGCCTGCCCTGCAGTCTGACGTCCTCTTCTTGGGGCACCGCTAGGCGCCCTCTTGCAATAAATGAAACAACAGCCTCCTAATATTTTGGGTCAAGAACTTATTAGATTATGATCCATTTATACATACTTCCCATCCTACACACTAGTAATCTTCGCATTAGCAAACATTTCAAGATTCAGTATACATTAGGATGAAGTTAATCATGAGTAATAATGGATATGAGTCTATGTTCTAACAGTTCTTCTGAGAAGTTGGAAAATTTTATGGCTGAATCACTGCACAATCTGGTAGCTGCACTGAATTTATTTTTGAAACAGAGCTGATGAGCTCCAAATAGAGGCACTACTCTTTTCTTATTGTTCATGATGTTTGCTTTTATTACACTTAAATTTATTGTGTGTGTGTGTGTGTGGGGGGGTGTGTGTGTGCGTGCATGCCCGCATGCAGATGGCGTGAGTGTGGAGGTCAAAGGACAAATTGAGGGAGTTGGTTCTCCTCTTCAGACCACGTGGGTCCTGGTGTGAGACTGAGGCTGTCAGGCCTGGTGGCAAGCACCTTTACTTGTTGATCCACTGTCCGATTCCTATGCTTCACATGGTTTTGCAATCATCTTTGTAAAGTCACATGCTATTTAGTCTGGCTGCATTTGGAAAACAGAATCTACAAATCCACTAAAGTGGACACATGGAACTTCTGTCATCTGCATCAAATGGAGAGCAAACAGCCTAGTGAGAGTGCCTGTCCCTTTGTAACACTACAGAGCTTTCCCACTTTTTTTTTTTGTTGTTGTTAATTCATTTACTGTAACTGACATGTGACATCAAACAAACTGAAGGGAAAATGCCAGATAATTAAGTTTGATAATAGTTCTAGTCTGGTTTTGAGGCTATTACCAGGAAACATCATTTCATTTCAACCAAAGGGAAAGAACTACACTCTAATTAGTGGGAGGAGTCAACACCTACTTTTCACTTAGTTTCTTCTCCTAGCCAAATCCCTTAGAGCTGATACATGCAGCACAGCAGACAATCTGTAACTAAGCCAGACTTTGTTATGAAATTCTGGGAGACAGGGCAGCTAAATAAAAAGTTATCATGCTAATGGTTACCTGCAAGTCATTTTGTGGGTTCCAGTCAGAATCAAATATGATGCAAGTATCAGCAGCTGTGAGATTGATTCCCAGGCCTCCCGCTCTGGTGCACAGAAGAAAGACAAATCGGTCTGAGTCTGGCTTACAGAACCGGTCGATGGCTGCCTGGCGAAGGTTTCCCCGTACTCGCCCATCAATTCGCTCATAGGTATATCTGAGGGGACCCAAATGAAGGAAAGCGCAGGTGTTAATCACGGTTCAAAGAACACACAATTAGGAAGCTACTGCCCAATGGCCTCAAATATATCACTTCTAAATGTGGATCAGTTGACAACAGTCTCTAAGGAGTCCCACCTCCTACAGAAGAAGCAGAGCAGATTAAAATTGCACTGAAAATGTCTTCCTCAATAAAAAACAAAAACCAGAAAAGAACAACAACAACAACAACAAAGCCAGTTATAAATCAAGGATGCCTACAAGACTTAAAATCTGAAAAGTACTGATCCCCAATAAATTGTCCAAAATTTATTCTCATGAATTTCCCAGTTTATACTTGCAAAGAATGCCATTCTACAATTTTCCTGGCAGAGAAACAAATATAAGCCTTAACCATTAATTTCAGCAGTGCTCATAACTGGGCTCAGAGTTCACTTCTGTTTCCAGCTGCTCAGGGCACTTGGAAGTGGTAAGGAGCATGTATTGCCAGGCTTGGGCTACTAACTGGTGATGTTTCTCAAAAACCGTTAAAGGTGCAGAGCAAAACCTCCATGTCTACAGTTACACCACAGAAAGGGTTTCTAAGATGTGCTGGGAACAGGACGACTAAAGATCAAGAAGAGGACAATGGAGTAAGATGGAGGGCACCTGCTTCAAGAGATCAGAAAGATTTGGACAGCATGGTGGGGTAAAGAAAAGCGTATAAAGAACAGGAAAGGAAGATGTTCAGGGACATATTACTACTGATCATTCAGAAACAAAACAAACCACAGAAGAACACTTATGTGAATACAATGAAATTAACAGAGCAGTAATGCATAGCAACAATTTTTCTAACCTTTTTCCTGTGTCTTTTTCTAACCTTTCTGTTTACCCTACTGACAAGTGAATTTATATGGGTAAGTTACTCTGGGCACCAAAGCTGACAGAAACTCAAAAGTGAAGTAGAAGTAGTAGGAACATTCTGAGAAAAACACTGAGCCTGGAGCTCAATGGTCTGCACACTGGCTGCTTGTGCAGAGGACCCGGTTTGATTCACAGTTAACTATGTGGTGGTTCACAATCATGTGCAACTCCAGTTCCAGGGTATCTAACATAGTCTTCGGATGTCCTTGGGCACCAGGCATGTACATAGTAAACAGACATGCTTGTAGGTAAAACATCTGTACACATAAGAGAAGTAAGCCTGAAAAACAGTTTTTAAAGAAAAAGACCAAGTAATCTGAAGCCAATCAATGCTAAGACCTTGAATTGATTCAGGAAACAAGGCTCTAACCCAGTGAGATAACTGGTAAGATTACATAAAGACAGGCAATGTAGATGATTCTGTATGGGGATGGCTTTGAAAACAGAATTCATCAAGACAGCCCTGATGTGGCTGAGAAAAGAGAAGATACATGTGAAGAAACCAGTCAAGTGAATGGAAAGAAAGCTAACTGATGAAGACTCACACTGTAACACAGCAAACAGCAACCCTGAGACTGTCTTTCCTCATACACTCACAAGGTAACCATACTGACAAGTGTGGACAGGCTTTGTTACTGTTTTAAAACTAGAATATATCAAAGATGAACATTTTTTGGAGCCACAGCCATAAATGCCAGGAGAGGCTGGAAACTAGGCTATTAAAAAGGCAGACCAAAGAGACTTTATGACATAGACGAAAAAGACTAAGGATTAGATATTAGTATCTTAATCTAACATCTGTACCAGACACTATGTATGCCATACATGCTTGATTATGCATTACTGCATTTAATTCTCACAGAGATCCTATGAGGTATTTCTATCATCACCCTCATTCCCCACCTAGAGAAACTTCACAGCAAGACAATCATACAAACCAATCAGCATGCTCAGCCACAAGCTGGTAACCAGTTTGAAGGCAGATCCACCAGACAACGATGGCTCTCACAGTAAGCCACATTTCAATGCTGAACAGAGAAGTTTGCTTAAGAACTAAAAAGTGTAATGAGAGACAAGTTAGGGACACTAGTACAGTTTGGGAACTTGAAACTCTGACCAAAGGCAGACTCAGTACACCTAATTATCCAAATGATGCTGATCAAGCAATTCTGCACTCTGTACTGGGCTAGGTGTGATGGGGCAGGAGCCCAGAACTCAGTGAGAAGACAAGGCTAGGATTCTATTAAACAATAATGTCCTTCCCTTCTATGTCAACAAGCAATGCTACAGGAATAGAGGACAAGACACCCTTGAGCATCAAGGAAAAGTCAGGGGCCTGTGGATCCTAAGTTGGAATTGACACAGCATTTGGGAAGGAAGAAATCAACAAATAGGAATGATGTAGCTAGGAGAGGGGGTGGTGTGTGTGTGTGTGTGTGTGTGTGTGTGTGTGTGTGTTTCTCCATAAAGTAAAAAGCATCCCAGCAGCTGCAGCAACATAACAACAGCTTTCAGACGATATGTGTGCAGAATGGCTAAAGATTCCCACTGTCACTTGTTTAGTTTTGAGGGAGTGCTCTTAAAGAAAAAACTAAAAATGGATCACATGAACTGTGAAATCACTCTGCACTCTCTCCCTACTTCTAAGCCAGATCTTTTGGCGGTGCTCCTACCTCTGTATGAGAGTCTGGCATAAAACTAAATGAGGACAAAAACCTAACTGACAGCGAACAAAGGGAACCTTGAGGGCCAGTAAGGTTGAAGGAATCAGATACCATGAACTTTTCCACACCAAACTTTAGCAATTAACCTTCTGTAACAACTGTATTTTGAATGAGATCCCTAGGGACTAATGTGACTCATCAAGCTGTAATTCTGAGAAACTGTCATATGTCAACAAGAAGCAGGTAGCACTCTGGAGAAACATCTGACAAGCTAGAGGGTAGGGACAACATGTTTTTGGCACAATTGTTGACCTCAGAAGGCTTGAAGGAAAATGAACAATATTCTTGTCTGCCAGCAACAAGGAGTTCACTACGCATCTATAACACAGGTCTCAACAACAGGTAGGTAGGTGGCCCTCCATATTACCTCAACAGTGTACATAGATGGTCTAGGAAAATACAGAGAGTAGTAGGTTTCTCAATTTTTCAAAGACATCAATCCTTGTCTATTTATTGTATAAAAGTCCAATAAAATCCTATTGTAAATCTATCTCTCTTACCTCTTTATAAAAAATATATATGTAAACAAATACATTGCAGTTAAGGTCTAGAATGGTTACAAGTAAGTTTATAGAATAATTTTAAAGTTTATCTAGAAAAATGTGAGGAAAATAATAGAAAAGTTTAAAAAATATTTTTATTTTTGTGTATGTGAGTCTATGTGTATGCCACATGTGGACAGGTGCCTGTGAAGGCCAGAGAGGGTGTCGAGTCCCCGAGGGCCAGAATCACAGGCAACCATGAGCTGCTTACTGTGGGTGCTAGAAAGTAAATTTGGGATCTCTGTGAGAGTAGCAAATGCTCTTAACTTAACACTGAACCATCTCTACTGCCCCAAGAACAAACACATTTAAAGGAAGAATGAAAAGAATGGACATACACCTAGCATTTATAACAGTCCTATAAATGTTATAAGTAGTATTTGATAATAAATGTTGGGGGAAAGATATCCTATTTTATTAAATAGAAAACTAGACAATTAGATCTATTTGGGAAGAAAGTAAAGTTCTATGGATATTATTGCTCAAAATGAACAGCTAAAAAGAGACAGCCTTCAGGCACAAACAAGGACTGGTCCAGGGCGTCATGCTATATATTTCATATTTTCAAAGAGAATGATAATTCTTAACTAAGAATTGATAATTCTTAACAAATTAAAATAAACAATAAAGGAAAAACAACTTGAAAGAGAGCTTAGTAAAGACTTTTATTTCCAAGTCTGTTCATCACACTGTAACTATCAACACAAAACACCACCCTCAACAGTCATATGTATTTTGAAGAGTAAGGTATTTACAAAAAGCAAGTGCTTTGGCAAGAAGTTTGTAATCTATAGCGAACTACAAGCTATCCAACTGTGCTGTTGGTTCTGGTTTAGAGCCATCAGCTTCCCCTTTAAGTTTCTGCTTTGGTACTCAGAGGACTTTCTTTATTACTAATCTGCCTCTGAAGAATTACCTATGCATACTAAAGGCAGCACTTCCCTCAGTTAAGCCTGTCATTTCTTTCAGTATTCTTTCTAGAAAGGGATTTAATTTATAAGGACAAACACAATTTTCAAGGATAAGAACAGTTGCTAAGATATCTGAGACCTACTCTAGTTTTCCTAGAACTTTCCTGAGAAGACAGACATGTATTGCTAAGACTACTAGCTCTAATGATCTTGTGAACCTGTATCTTTGCAAGTGTATTCTTAAAAACTTATCGTCATCTTCAGATCACTGGTGGATTATAGTGACAGAGAATCTAAAATAATATGAGGAGACCAGGGCAGTTCCTTCGTGAATCTAAATAATCTCCATGGTAGCAGACTTCTCACTTGTATAGTCATGAAAGTCAGGTCCAATGAATTACAGGGCTAGAAGTAAAGACTTAGGTGCCACCATTAGTGTCACAAAGCCTCAGATCCACTGAGTGGACAAGCAGTTCTTTCTGAGTTGTTGACTTAAGTACTTCAGAAACGTAAGGAGGTGGCACCTTGCAGGATGCACTTCCATCACACCACACAGGAATGTCACTATGCCATTTCCTCAGCCTTTCCTAAAGCTACTGCAATTCCATTTCTTCCAACTGAAGTTAAACGTAAACAAGTGTGGGGTTTTTCTGAAGCAAAACAGTAACGACATTATAAAAGCTATGAATTTATTCCAGACAGTTAAACTTGAGAATATTTGGTCCTACCATTAGCAATGGACTTCAGTCAAACTTTAAAAAGATATTCCTTTTCTCTAACGGTGAATGTTCTGTTGTTCAGGCGTATGCGCGTGGATGTTAAAGAAATACACTGCATGTAGTGGTGGGTGAGCATGCTGATGAAGGGGTCTCACCTCCTCTGGATGAGATAATCCTCCAGGATGTCAAGACAGCGTACCATCTGAGAGAAGATGAGCACTTTGTGGCCACCTGCAATGAGCTTGGGGAGAAGCTTGTCAATCAGCACCAGCTTCCCCGCTGCTTGGATCATGGCCTGCAGCTGGAAGTCAGAGGCTTCAGAACTGTGGGCTTTCCTGAAATCTTCCAGAATCTTTTCCTCTGCCCCTGAAAAAGAACAGACAACAGCATTCTTGAGTAAGATGTAATTAAAAGCTGTTCTTCATGTAGAAGAATGCAAATCGATCCATTCTTATCTCCTGGGGAAACAATGAATCCTAACTTAATGACTGTAATGGACCAGAAGTAAGACGACAGGTGTGGTTGGCTCTGCAACCATAGGAGTCAGTTTGCTGTAGCAGGAGGGCCACCTTGCTTTCCTAGAATTCCTTCTAGGAAACTCAAAGTCAGAGATGTCAAGTTCTAACCCAACTTACTCAGGTAAAGAAAATTATCCAGAGAGTTTACAAAAAGACTTTCATATTTCTTATTACTGCACAATTAGCTATAAAAGAATCCAAGCCACACTACAATCAGAATTCTTCAGAAAGCTTTAATATCCTCCTCCCTAAAAAAGCCCCCCAAAACAACAACAACAACAACAAAAATTCCAAAGCCAAAGAAAAATACCCAAACCTAGATCGATGGAGATGGCTCAGTTGGCAAGACCTGAGTTTGATCCTTAGCACCACATAAAAAGATGGGTATGAAGCGTATGACTGTAATCCCAGCACAGTGGAGGAGAAGGGGAAAGGAGGATACAAACTTGGGCTTCCTAGTCAGGCAGTCTAGCTAAATTTGTAAACCCTTGCTTCAGTGAAAGACCCTGTCTCAAAAACAAACTACAGAGCAATCAAGGAAGGTACTGGATGTGCATCTCTGGTACTCACCACCATTACCACCACCACCACCACAACCACCACCACCACCACCACCCGCCTTTTCAATTAGTCAGTATGACTAATATGACAACTTACACGCAGACTTTTAATCTCATTGCTGCATCATCATTCACTCAACTACGTAACTAACTAAGTAAGTAAGTATTCTACAGCAAAGTTTGGGTTAGAGTTCGGGTCATAAGGGCAGAAAACTGATGGGTAACACCCACTTTCTGCCAGGCAGGACTACAGAAGCTCTGCAGAAACAAAATTGGTAGAAATTGTATTATTTAGGCAGATCCATCAACCTCTCTGAAGCTCTGTTCTATACTGTGTAAAAAGATACATATATGTTCTAGTCTAGTATATAAAGAGAACTTAGCACACAGACAGGCCTTTCTTATCACTGGCTTTCAGCAGAGACCCGTGCCTGTCCTGAGTTACTGCACCCGACTGGTGGACTCACCATTGATCAGGTAGGGGTGGTTACAGCATTTTCTCAGCTCCATCATAGTATTGATAAGATTGGGCATGTTGTGCTGATTTGCACCTTTGGTTAGGAAGGAAAAGTTTTTCTCTAGGATAGCACGATAGTACTTTTTCTGGATATTGGTCAGTTCTACTTCAATGATGGTCTCTTGTTTAGGAGCAAGGTTCTTTTCCACATCATCTTTTAGGCGCCGAAGCATCATTGGTTTTAGGATAGACTGTAATTTCTTTACCTGTTCAGGAAAAGGAAAGCCATTTACTTGCCCCAGTCTGAACTAAATGATCACTATGGTATGTCAGCATTCACTATAATCTCTTCAATATCATCACAGTATTGAGGTCATAAAAATGACATAAAATGTCATAGACTGATCCCTGAAAATGGGGACCTTAGAACAATATCTGGAGAAAAAAGGGATATGGTTTCAATCCACAAATTATCAAGAACCTATGTGGCAACCTCTTAAGTGAGATAAAAAGGAAAAGTCAGTACCTATTCTCTAGGATGGAGAAAACAAACCTTTCTTGTTCTTTTTGTAACACACACACACACACATGCACAGAAGTTATATGAAGAATATTTTGTCTTGTTAGAAGGTACAAATGATAAATTAAGAAGAAGACTAAGACGCTGAAAAGGACAGAGTTGAGAACTTAGAGGCGGTTTGAAATGGAGCTACCCTATGCCTTTTTAAGTAACAACGGCAGTGTTTAGAAGTAGGAGTGTATGAAAAGTGTTGTATAGCACTATCATGGGAGCTGTCATATGCGGGCCATTCAAAGCCTGGTAGTGTCCTCTGCTATAATCTAGCTCTGTGTCTAAGAGCCCACATCTGCACAAAGATCTCCATTCACTAGACTGCACCAAGGGAACTCTCTCTCTCTTCCAGAAGACAATGACAGGATGGGTAATTCAGAGTCAAAGCACCTGAGTTAATCTACATACAGCTCAAGTGTGGTACCAGTAAGATCAACCCTGATGAGAAAATAAAGACTCGAGACTACAAAAGAAATTAAGTTTTAGAGTCAGAAAGGGCTGGCTGTTCAACATTCCTAAAAGGGGTGGGACCAGCTGCAGCACTGCTTCCTGAAGTAACACAGTACCACTTGCGAGGAGGTTAAAGAGATACTTCCCGAAACAGGTTTTAAACAATGATGAAAATGCTTTTATATTACAAACCGACACTTCTGAGCTTATATGTATTGGGTTTTAAAATAAACATTTCTTCAAACAGTAAGCAGAATGATGATTATCAGAGTGGGCCTGGGGAGATGCTGGTCAAAGGTCATACTATTTCAATTAGACAAAACACAGTCAAGAGAGCCACTGTACAACATGGGAACTATAACAACAATGTTTTCCTGAGGACTACAGTGACAGTGGGTTCTGAGTATTCTCACAACAAGTAAGACACTAATGCACTGTATAGATTAAGTAGCCTGATTCAGCTATTCTAATATGTATATATATTTCAGAGCATATTGTACACACACAAAAAATACAATTTTTGTGTCAATTAAAATAAACCAGATAGCTAATGTATTTTAATTCTGTAACTAACCCCAATATTAAACCTAGCTTTCTTCAGACCTTGATTATCTGAAGGCATTTAGGAATGTATTTTCCCAGTGGGTGAAGAATTCCTATGTAAGAGTCTAAAGAGGAAAACAGAGCCAGCTAATTGTTAAAGGTACGGACAATGTCAATCTGCCACATGCCGGGTTCAGCTTTTGCCCTTCACTTGGTTCATACCTGAATCACTTAGAGTATACTACATGCCAGACACTGTGCTGGTCAATACAACAAACACAACTTTGGAGAAGATGTGGGCCTTGTCCTCAAGGAGATCATTGTCTAGGAAGAAGAAAAAATGCATACCACAAATTAAGTGCAATGGGAGAAGAGGATGTATTCCCAATGGTCCAAAAATGGAGAGTGGGTTGGAGCTGGCTTTTGAAGGATCAACAGATATTGAAATGCAGAGGGGGGAAAATTACATGTGCTTTTAAAATTGTTCTTTATTTTTATTTATTTATTTATTTATTTATTTATTTTTTACTGTTTTCAAAGTCTGACTTGCCTGACAAGTAAAAGCATCAGACTGGAACCAGAGTACACTCTTGACATCAGTTGACCATAGAATCAAACCTTTGTGGTCTCCAAATCTTTTTACACAACCACACTTTTGCACTGTTGCTGATCAGTTTAGCAGAACTATGTCTTTCTTAAAATAGAAATGTGGAAAACTTCTGTTACCTTCTTGCCTTTCAACCCCCATTTCAAGGTCTCCCAACAACTAAAACTCTTCTGGCTTTACCTGGACTCCAGTCACCCTGTTTCAGCCTGACCAGACGATCTGCCACTACTTTATGAATTTCACGGCTCTCATTATTCTGAGCTCTCCCTTTCATGTAGTCATTCTTCTGTGTCCATCATTGGAAACTTACCTACTGTAAAAAATTCTTAAACTGTACCCTCTCCCTTGTTCTCGACTCTTAAACATGTCTGATCTTTCCTTTTACATTCCCAACTCTGTTGTTTTGTTCGTCTTATAGCAATTTAAACTTGTTTGACATATTTTTATAATTTAAAGTAAAGATTTCTATCAATAATAGATGAATATTAATATTGTTTTAAATTGTGTCCAATAAACTAGACTGTAACAACTCTTCAAAAGCTGGGAAAGTCCAGGTAATCGGGACAAAATCAGACTCAGTTACTCCATATATATGACTAGCTTTTTAAACTCATAATTGTGTAATGCATAAGCAAGAAGAGAGGCCCTGGAAACATGCTGCAGATTATGGAGCAGAAAAGACAAAGGAACGAGGGAAGCAAAAGACAACAGCTTGCTCCTGAGGCCAGAGCTACAAATCACACCACTGAGAGGACAAGGGGCCTTCAGGGAAGCAGGAGGTCTAATAATTTTTACTAACAACAAGAATTGCTAATAATTAGGTGCCTTGTCAACATAAACAAACAAATATACAAAACACAGGAGGCAATGCTCATTGTATAAGAGTAGGAACCTTAAAAACTTCCTGTCCTCATAATGGCTTGCACTTTCCTTAACCACCATATTGTCTCAATCCTTTAGACCCCTAATTACCTGTTCTTCTGTTTTGAGATCGCCAAACTCCTCTAAGAAAGCAGTCTCTGAAGGAAACTGTGAGGGCTCCAGAAAGTTTAGCAAACTGAAGAGCTCTTCCACAGAGTTCTGCAAGGGTGTTCCTGTGAGCAGCACTTTGTGTTCCTATAAAAATCAGAAACAGACTATGAACCATGTTGGAGCCACAAAAATCGTACATATTTGTAGAAAAAAAAATTAGCCAGGGCAATTCCTGTTCAGTTTTTGGCAAATATTTAATGAAAAGATAGAGTGTCGATATTGCATAGGTGTAGGTCATGAATAGGCCAACTTCCCTTTCACATCATGATTTCAGCAGCAATTTCATGAAAACTAGATCAACCATTTGTTCACTCAAAATCATTGTCTATCCACTGTTACAAGGCAGTAATGTTAAAGAAATGTTAAAGTAATGTTAAAGAAAGATAGCTCAGCGGTTAAGAGTGCTCATTGCGCTTCTAGAGGTCCTGGGATCAATTCCCAGCAACCACATGGTGGCTCACAACCGTCTCTAACAGGATCTCATGCCCTCTTCTGGTGTGCTGAAGATAGCTACAGTATACTCATATAAATAAATTCAGGACCAAGAAAAGAACTGTAAACACCTCACAGTTCCAGGTTACAAATTTCAAGTTATTTTAGTGCTTTCTAGGCCCCTGTGGGAATCAATCTGTGGCAAAAAGGATGTGCAGAAGGTCATGGGATGCGCACTCCATTTTTGAGTAGAAGGAATTTATGTTCATTTACATAAAAAGCTAACGAGTCCTCACCAGGGCCATGAGCTTTAACCCTTCCAGAAGTTTGCAGTTCCTATTCTTCAATCTGTGGGCCTCATCGATTATCACACAGCTCCAGTGAATCTTCTTCAGCTCTGGGCAATCTGCCAGGATCATCTCAAAGGTTGTGATGACAACATGGAACTTGAAGACTCCTGAAAGGGGGTTTCCCTGAGGATGACAAGCCAAAAGCAGAGCTTTACACCACAGTTACTGAATTCCGCTAATCGTAGACTTGAGAGAACAGCACAATTCAATGACAGATAAGAAGCCAATATGCCCTGTTTTCTCTCATATAAAAAAATGAAAAACCCATAAGAATGAACCAGCTGTTTAGGTGACAGAAAACTCAGAATATTAAAGAAATGAATTTATGAGTCATTGGCCTCATGATGTTAAGACAAAATGAGGGTAACAGGGAGCTTTTCATTTCTTAATTGTGATGCTAAGGAAAGCAGCCAGGACGACTCAAACATCACCTCCAGCTGGAGTCTACCTAAAACTAATACTTTCAATATTCAAGAAAACCCTCTGCTATAGAATTTTACCCTATAAGTTAGGTTCTAGCAGACTGCAATAGTGGTGTGCATGTACCTAGTGCAAGCACTACTGGACAGGCTGCACCCCTATCTTGCTATTTGTCTAAATGCTGCCATCACATCTCAGAGCTGCCCAATATTAAAGCAATATAAAATTTCTGCCAAGTAATACCAACATTGTCTGAAACCCTGGTTTTTCTCTGCCTGATTATTTAATTTTTACTTTAATTATGGCAGTCAGTGCCCAGTGAAAGTACAGACCCATACTTAGTAAATTGATACATATAACAAAAATATAGAAAATAAAGCTTTGTTTTCAACAACATGAAACCCATTTTTACCTTTCTCTATCCAATTTCTTCATTTTCTCTACAAATTTCCTGGGCTTAAATTCTAAACACCATGCATTTTTTTTTTTAAAAAAAAAAAAAAAGAAGGTTTTTGTTGTTGTTGTTTTTGAAACAAGGTTTCACTATGTAGCCTTGGCTGGCCTGGAACTTGCTATGTAGACCAGGCTGACAGCAAATTCAAGAGATCTGCTGTTTCTGCCTCCCAGGGATTAAAGGAGTGTAACCATCATGCCTGGCCCACACACTTATTCTTATTTTCTTTACTAAATATGTAAGAGTCCAGACAAAATCTTTTGTACACAAAAGCAACTTCACAGACTAGCCAATAAGCCAAGTTTTCAGTGATGAAAAAAAGACCTCAGCTATAACTCATGGGGATAAGAAAGCATCTCTTCAGTCTGTGTTATCACAGTCTTACACAGAAGTCAGCTCAGCAGACAGAACCTGAGAAACAAGCAAACAGCAGCTCGAGGTACAGGGCTGGGGCTCCTGAAGGCAAGTGGCAGAAAGGCAGGTCTGAGGCTGGTGTCTGACCATCTGGTTAGAGGGCTCACCTGTGCATCTCTGTATACCATCTCGTACTGCTGGATCATCTGCCTGCTGATCTGGCTGCCGTGATACACAATAGCATTCATCTCTGTCCATGTCCGGAATTCTCGCTCCCAGTTAGTGATGGTGGAAAGAGGGGCAATGATGAGAAAGGGGCCGTGGATTCCCCTGACAAAGATTTCTGAAAGGAATGCGATGGACTGGATGGTCTTCCCTAGGCCCATTTCATCAGCCAAAATACAGTTTTTTCTGCAGAGGGTAAGAAGTATGTGTAATTCATTACCAATATAGGGAAATTACAGAGGCTAGTTATAACAAAAACTCTGACCTGTAAGGTTAGTGAAGGCTTTAAAATTTCATAGCGATTAAATCCAGGCTAGTTTTATAATTATTTAGACTGCCTATGCCAACTTTTGAGAATATTTATAAAACAAAGCTTTTAGAATAGAAACTAAAATATTATAAAACAATATTAAGGGGAAAATGTGAATAACCTAAACTGGATTATTTAAAGTTTAATTTTTAAATTAATTTTTAAAGATAGCATACATACCATTGTATATGTCATTATTTTTGGTTCCTCTTGTCCCTGACTTGGTGCTGTTCTAGATTTCCCTACAGAGAGCCTGTCTTTTTCTGTTTCTGTGTCACACATATTCAATTGTACTCAACTGTACTCATGAGGGAACACCTGCATTTCTCTAAGCCAGCTTTTAGAGCTGCAAACTTCCCAAACACCAACATAAAGATGGGAAGGAGTCCCACTGTGTAGCCTCTGTGATCAAAGGACAACATGTCAATCTACATAATAAATTCCTTCTCATGAAAGACTAAGAACATAGCTATCTTCTGGTGATGAGAAGCAAAAGTGGTGGTCCTGGAAGACAGAGTCACCACATCTGGTCTCGCTCCCTCACTGTTGAGACCCAAGACCTGGCTTGGCTGGGTAAGCTATGCTCTGGGTGACATTATAAGGAGCAGAGGCTACTGCAGAACACTAGGAACATGCACTCATTTAAAAATAACCGAATGGGATACAATAGCCAATTATAAGAAAATCTCAACTATGTTTTCCAGATTTCATCTGGTTCCTTTAGATTCTAACAAGAACCAGAATAGAAGTAAGTACAGCTTAGCGTTATTGAACAAATCCAGTAGTCTATTAAACCGAGACAAACAGTGGAGTGAGTCTAGAGTCTAGAACTGCTCTCTTTCACAGACCTTAAAGAGTTGGGAGCGTTGGGCATAAGGACTTTAGATGTGTGGTGGCACAAAACTGTGATTCTAGCACTTGGGAGGAAGAAGAAGGGGGTCAGGAGTTTAAGGTTTTCTTAGTATACATACTGAACGTGAGGCTGCCTGACCACATCAGACCCTGCGTCAAACCACTGAACTGCAACCAGCCAGTGCCCACCCTCGTAGCTTTGCTGCTCTCCTCTGGATCAGACTGCCCTCTCCTTATTTCTCCTTTTGTTGTTTGAGAATGGTTCCAGGTTGGGGCAGTGCTGTTCTGCCTCTCACTCTTCTGAGCCTCAGTGCACCTCAGGTCAAGGCAACAAGATGGCTGCAGTGTGTGAGCACCGACTGGCTCAGGACCCTCACCTGTTGTACCAGTTGAAAAGAAGCCAGTTCATCCCCTCGAGCTGGTATTCCCTCAGCCGGTTACTGTTCTTATACTCACGAGATGTCTCCAGTTTCTGCCATGCGTCAGAGGCAGGTCGTTCCTATGGAGGGAACAGAGAGCACAATGCACAAAAAGGTGTTAAACACAACACAGAAAACCATGGGCAAGATAGCAAACCCCAAATGCTGTTCGAAGGACAGATTCAAATTGTTGTTACTTTTCTTAATGGTGCTCCATTCTCTAAACTTTGCCAGGTTACAAATACTTCTATAAGTTACAGATAACAGACTGATTTAGATCTAGTGTCACAGCGCTGCTAGGCTCTCGGATGCTGTTCCCGTCTATACCTCAATCCCCAACAAGCTGAGATCACTTGAGTTGCATGGCTTCTCTAACAGAATTTTATATTTGCTTTTTGTTTGTTTTTACTGTATCAGCTCAGTAAAGGACAATGTGTAAAAAGAAAAGTTATCACATTAAGGAAAAAATTCTTTATAATCAAATTACAAATTCTTTCTTTTTTTTTTAACCCCTTACAAATTCTATAATTCCCCTTAAACAAAATACAGGCATCCTTACTCTTTTATTTTGCCATAAGAAATACTAGTTCGTTCTTTTTTTTTTTTTTTTGATTTTGTTTTTTGAGACAGGGTTTCTCTGTGTAGCCCTGGCTGTCCTGGAACTCACTCTGTAGACCAGGCTGGCCTCAAACTCAGAAATCTGCCTGCCTCTGCCTCCCAAGTGCTGGGATTAAAGGCGTGCGCCACCACCGCCCGGCTGCATATCTATTTCTGAGTGGGTATGTGCACATGGGAAGCAGCACTGGCTGTGTGTCCAGAAGTGGGAGTCAGATCTACTGCAGGTGGAGTTACAGGTAATTACGAACTGCCTGACAAATGAACCCGGGTTCTCTAAAGAGCTCTTAACCCTCTCCAGCCCTCATATATTAAGTTTCAAGACAACCATGGAACTGTTCTATACTGTTCATTATTTTTCCATAGGCTGTTTGTCTTCTATTGCAAAAAGCCTATTCTTTAATCACTGAAGCTATGTATCTGATGGGGAGTTATTTTCCACGTTGTCTTTGCTGAGGTAGTGGAGACAGTACTCAATGAGTGAAGTACTTGCCCTGTAAACATGAATACCTGAATTTGGACATCTAGTACCCAACAAAAAGCTAGGCATGGCCATGTACATCTATAATGCAGTGCTGAGTAGGCAGACATGTGTGCATCTTTTGAGATTGGTCACCCAATTTAGCCAAGTGTTAAGCTCCCTGTCACAACCCCCTTTCCTCCTACAACAACTAAATGTGTAAATAAACAGGCAAATAATGTGAAAATCAACAGAGGAAGATATGTGTGCACATATACACAAGGAATGACTCTGTGATTATCTTACTATTTTGTGTGAGTTTAGACTCAATTGTTTAAAAATTATTATTGGAACTTCAGTTAAGATGATAGTGCTTACTTATGTGGACGACTATTTAAATCTTTATATATTTATATATTGAGCTTTCCTAGACACAAATTTTACTTATTTAGGTTTCATATTTCTTATTTACACCTAGGCACAACATTTTAAATCTTATATCTGGCCTGGAAAGATGGTTCAGTGGTTAAGAACAGGAGGTGCATTTCCAGAGGACCCAGGATCAATTCCTAGAACTCATATGATAGCTAACAACTGTCTATGATTCCAGTTCCAGCATATCTGTTGCTCTCTTCTGGCCTTTGCAGGCACTGGGGGTGTGGGGGTACATGTGCTGTACAGACATTCCTGCAGACAAAACATCCACACACATAAAGTATAAGTGAATAATCTTTTTTTTGTTTTTTTGTTTTTCAAGACAGGGTTTCTCTGTGTAGCCCTGGCTGTCCTGGAACTCAGAAATCCACCCGCCTCTGCCTCCCAAGTGCTGGGATTAAAGGCGTGTGCCACCACCACCCGGCAAATGAATAATTAAAAAAAAAAAAAATCCTTAAATCCTTAGCTATCAGTTAGAAATGAGAATACTAGATTTTCATTTTTCTATATATCATTTTAGTCTCTACTTTGAATTACTACAATGTGTTTACACCTAATATATGCTATTAACTAAAGCTGAGCCATTTGCATGTAATATCTGAAAAAATATCTTCCATTCTGTCATGTATACTTAAGTTTAATAAAGCTATCCATGACCTTTCAGATGTGACAACTCACCTAAAGATTACTTCTGCTGTGTAAGAAGTTATGGGAGAGGTGAATGTTATCAACAGCGCATTTTTAGTCACCATTTATTTCAGTTAAGAATGTTAAATGTACATTTCAGTGAGAATAAGCTAGGAGAAAGGGAGAAGGATAAAAGGCCACTACAGCTCACTAAGAGAAAGTTACAAGGAGTTTTTAGAAGTAAAGGAGAAAAACTTATTATGCCAACACATCTTTCTTTTTAGAGAAAAGTCTCTGAACATCCCTGTTCCCTTTATTCCATCAGAAATCACTTCAGAGCTTCCAGAACCATCCAGCCTGGATCCCTGGAGCCCATGCCACTCAGGCCACTGAGAACCCTCTACAAGGTAAGGTACAAAGGTTTTCCGAATGCTTCCTCTACTCTAGTGGCTCCATCAGTGGCTGTTAGCACTGCACATGTCATCTGAGCGGGCGCTCCAGCACAGCAGCAGCATTCCCTGAGCCACTCACCACTCTGCATTGTCTTATTCTATACTCAACTGTCCAAATGTCAGTATGAACTGGATTGTCTACACTGAACGTCCTAGTCATCAAGACAGTTAAGGTCTAAAGTTCAAAGCCCAGAGCAAGAGTCCTTTAGCAAAAAGTACTATTTTTTCTTAAGGCAATTTACTCCTTCATTTATATACAAAAAGAGAGATTTAGTGATATTTTCAGCCACCATTCAGTTCAGAATTTTTGAGATAAAACTTCAAGACGTCCATTTCAGTGCAAACAAAAAAGCTAGAAACTCCTTTTCCTGCCAAAGACACAGGCAGGCTGGAGAATCCACATGGGGGCTGTGCTGCGAGAACAAGTTGGAGTTCTGCTGATCTGTAGATGGTCCATCAGCCTCAGAATGAACCTTTCTGCTCCTACGGTGGTTTGTTTTTGTATCATGCTTCTCATCACAACTGGGGCTGACAGCGAAGTAGTCAACCAGATAGATAACACATTGTGAGCTGTGCGAGTTTCTAATTACAAGTCTGTCTTGAGATGTTTCTATACATTTTTATTTGCCATAACACCAAAACCAAACACTGACAGGGAAATACGCTTAATCAAGTCTTCTTAGTCTCACCAATGAAACAAAATTAAATAAATGGCTATTTTTATATAAAAATGGTGATAAAACAAAACACAGTATCAAAAACAGATCACTAAAGCCTATAATGACTTTCTTTTTAACAACTGATCTTTTCAGGATAGTTCTATCCTAACAAGGCTCTGATTCCAATTCTGCCTCCTTTTAATTGTTGATACTCCATGTACCAATGACCTAGAATTAGAAGACCCAACAATAAACCTATCTCAAAATTCTATGCCTTCTCTTTGAGGTTCCAGGGATCCATGAAGGACCATTAAGGGCCACTCACCTTAAGAATATTGTAGTTGAGTGGGGGAGGGGTGGTGTTAAAACAATGAAAAAGGACCACTGAAGGAGCAAGAGAGTCAAAATGTGGAGTCATACCCATCTCTTCTGCATTCCATGTCACTGGCACCAAGGGACAGCTGCACACCAAGAATTCTAAGCCCACGCCCACGCTTTTTCCATGTTACACGTGTTAAAACCGATCAGAGCAAGTACTGTGCAGGATGCAGTTGAAGCTTGTCAAGGGGAGGGAGCATCAAAGCTTCAGAAGCCACTCAGAAACCCAGTCAAATACATATCATTATTTCTAATTTCAAATTTTTATGGTATAAGAGGTGTCAGACAGACATGCTGATATATTACCACGTGCTTAACTTCAGGGAGAATTTGTAGAGATTCAAATTCTTTCACTTTTGCAGGGTCCACATCTTCTTCTAGCTCCCAGGTGCTTTCTTCATATGGCAGGGAGCACCATTTTACCAGGTAATGTGTTACTTCCTGGTGGGAAAATACAAGAAACCTGGTAAAGTAGTCAATCATTCTTTGTCAGCCCCTGAAAAGCCATCCCGCAAGAGAACACATAAATGCCATTAAAACAAAGACTATTTGTTGACAAAACACATAATGTGTGGGAAGAAGTGACATGTTTTATGAAAGGCAAATGGCAACACACCTACCTCTCCTGTTTCTGCATCCTTGGTGTGAGCCACCTCTAAGATACGATCAATTTCTATATAATCTGGATTGAACAAGTCTTCATCAGGCTAGGGAAACAGAGTAGAGTTAAGATGTGCAGTTTTCTTTTCTCAACTCTAATAATCAGTGTTTCACTTTTAAGTGGTCCCTATTCTGGGCTCTTTTCAGAAAACAGACGGAAAAAGTATGCTTGAGAATAAGTCATCTCACAGAGATTTCTGAAAAACAGTCCTCAAATTCTGCTTTTCATGACTAAATTTAAAGGATCCAAACCATTATGTAGTCTGACGTGTGGCCAAGTAAGACTTTCTATAACAATATGGAAAAGCCCGGTTAAGGGCTCCCTCTGTCTTATGGGTCACTGTTACCTTGGTAACTTGGAATGATAATTTCCTTTTTCTAGTACTGAAAAAGTTCTATTTCCTGATTTATGTGGTAGTTACACGTTTTATTTTATAAAAATCAATGGGGATGTAACTTTGAATTTATTCTCATATTTATGCATATTATGCTTCCAAAGAAGGATAGATTAGGTCACATTTAAAAGTAGTGAATGTATACCCCAAGTTCTGCGAAGTGCTTTCATTTAATTCTCATAGAAGAAAAGGTCCTACTAGTCCTTTATGCCTGCACGAGGGGAGAGGTGCTGGGAGGAGGCTATGTATGGTATTTATGTAAGTATGTGTCACGGTCTGAAATAATGAGCATGAAGATGATCAACCCCAAATTCAGATACTACTCATGTCACAAGAATATTATTTATCATTTACCCAAGTTAATAATACAAATGCTCAATAGTTAAAAGATACTTTCCACTATCCTTACTTCTATGATGTACTCCAATCTTTCAAAAGTCTATTTTCAAAAGTCTGGAACTAGAGATGGCTCCATGGCTAAGAGCACTGGCTGATCTTCCTTCTGGAAGACTGACCCAGGCTCAATTCCTAGCATTCTTTCCTACCAGTACAAACTCCTGTTATACTATTCTAACACACATTCAACACACTTTCCTCTGTCTGACACCAAGGAAAAGTCATTCCCATGGGACTGCATCAGAAAGACAGAAGACTATACCACTTAGTTTAAATTTTACTATCTATCTATCTATCTATCTATCTATCTATCTATCTATCTATCTATACTGAAGAGTCTGAGGCAAGGAACTGGTGTACTGAGTACCGATCCATGCTTAGCTCCAGTGATAAATAAGAAAGACACAGGCTCTGTCTGCTTCAAAGTGTTTAAAACGGAAGAATCATACATGTAAACAAATTGCTACATTGCAAATATTTTCTAAAATAAAGGTGTGAGATAAATGTTCCAAGAAACACAGAATATCCAATGGTTCACAACATCCTCATTTAGTCATCACCTTCCTCCCCCAACTCTATTTCAGAGGAACATGTTACTAAAAAAAACAATTTTCATAAACTTAACCACCACAGAGTCTGGGCCAAACTGTAATTTTATTGGAAGGTATGTGTGTGACTGAACCCAGGGCCTTAGACACCCTAGACAAATGTCATAGCAGTGAGCTACATCTAGAGCACTAACTGTGAGGTTACATGGGAAGGATCAAAAGCTAATGTCATCCTGAAGCAACTTATCACTAGTGAAAAGGACCATGATGTGAATCACAGCTGGGTAAAAGGATGAGCAATTTACAATGATTGATGGCACCTGAGTGTCCTCTTAGGATCTAATAAGACTATATTTTAAAAATATTTTTTATTGTCTCTTTCTTCCAAAAGTTATTTGTATAAAACCATACATTACATAGAAAAAAGAAAATAGAATTCCGCCGACCAGAGAAAATGATATGATATTCATGTATTTATTTATTCAGGACATTTCCTATGTATTGTATTCTGATGTTTCTTTTCTCTTGCACTCTAGTATGAACTGTTCTATGGTCTTATTTTTAACCAACACCACTTCATGACACTAAGCATTATTTCCAAATTACCAATAATTTTCTTCAGTATTATTAAATGTATAGTATGGCATACTGTAGGATACATAACTTAGCAAATGGCAGTTATCCAATGCTGTGTTTGCTTTTAATTTTTCACCAGTATAAGCAACTTTTAAAATAGTCAATTCTTTGTACACAGACTTGATGTTTTCTTTAAGACACATCACAGAACCAGACTTTCTGGGGAAAAGGCCATGTGGATTTGGGACATCTGATGGGTCAGAGCTGTTCATGCTCACAAGCCGCTGTCCCTTCCCTATGCTCTTACCAATAATGGCCAATCACCTGTACAGCCCTAAATGCCTTTAAAACCTTCATGTATCTAATAAATAAAAACCGGAAGATTTCAATTTTATTTGCACTTTATTGGTTTCTGTGGAAGCCAAACATTTTGGTATGCTCAATGACCAACATTTCCTTCTTTCTGAATTCCCTGCATATTTGTCTACTTCTTCCATTTCAGGTCTGGTACTCTTCTTATTAAAGCTGCTTGGCATATGTCTGTGTAGGCACTTAACTTATATGTATGTGTAAACATGCAGACTCCTCTGTTGAGCAAGAATATATGCTGTGCAAGTATGCACATGTACATAATAAGAAATGCATACATAAACTATACCTGTACTTTCTATTTACTTGAGATGCTTGTTGTGTCTACTGAACCAACAGATTAACACTGAAACTCATTAGTCTTTTCTTGTGTTTTGAAATTCTCAAGCTTAATTATTTATTTTTTCTAACATTTATAGCTTTTTGTTTTTAAATATCTGTTGTTGGAGGAGGGCCTACAACTGTATGTATGTTGTTCTCACGCTATTTCTTATCCAAGGTTATAAGCTGTCAGTTTAGAAAGTTTAGTGAATAACTGGGCATGTTCAATTTATCAGCACCCATATCAGACTTGACCAATAGAGTTATACAGTACTTTAGTTTGAACTTAGAAATATCCACCTAGACATTTAATGCAGAAAGAAAAGCAGCAGTGAAATGAGTTAATACACATTGTTTCACCTCAGTAAAAATGTGCTTCATTTGGGCCTGTTTGTTCCTAAAGCGTTTGATCTTCTGTGCGATGCGGGGATCCTTTTCCAGCTCTTCCATTGTGGCCCATTTACAATGTAAATAGGAACTATCCAAAGACATACAATTGTGAGACAAACATAACAAAATATCATTAAGGTTTCAATAAAAAAAAAAAAATGGCCATCCTTTATACACAGAAGCAGGAGCTGTCTGTTGTGACTCTGCTGCGCACTGCTTAGGAAGGCCTTGTCTTTAAAGCAATTAATATAGGATTAATTTCTAATCACTAATTTCTCTGCAAGTTTTACTGAAACTGACTCAGAACAGACAAAGGGACAGATTTATGGGGCAAACTATCAGTGAAAGTAGGCAGGTAGCAAAAAGAAGAGGAATGAAAGAGGGAAAAATATACACTACTGAAAAGCTTCACTTTGGGTGCACATGAGAAATGCTCAGGGAAGTTTTAAAAACACTTTAGTCCTCAGGGAGCACTCTGACTATAATCAACTGGTCTTGGCTGGAACAAGACCTTTGGTAGTTTTAAAGCCTCCCAGGTGATTCTATATAAACCCAAAATGAGTAACATTGCCTAAGGTGGATTTGACTCAGGCAAGGTCAATGCCTTAGGGGCAGTTTCTGGAAATATAGATGATAATAAAGTATCACTGGAAAGGAAATTTTATTCATATAAAATTCAAATACATGTAGTGTATCAAACAGACGTACAAATTTCTATACTTAACGTAGAAAAGCTCTAGGTCGAATGGAGGTTCTCCTGGGTGAACCTGTAACCAACAGAAGGGGTTATCAGTCCATATCTCAGGAAGGCCACTTATATAGGCCAAATCAGAGCAGGTAAACCAACCAATACCTACACCTTACTTTAGGAGGAATTTTTTTGGGGGGAATTTCTATTATTCCAGGTCTTTTGGTGCAAGCTAACAGCTAACCTTAACCCTAACTCTAAATTTTCCAAAACCCCAATAGTATAAAGGGGTACGAAAGGGGCCTTTTCCTGTCCATGTGGAAAACACTTTCTGCCCAGGCTGTCCCAAAACCCAGAAATGTATGGACCACAGCCTGGTATAGAAAGAACTTAAGTTCACTGTTTGCTGGCTTCCCCTGATATTCTCTCTCCACATGGTAATAAGCTGAAGGAAAGATAACCTACATCTGATTTGGCACCAACATACTGCCCCAGTCACTGAACTTTCTCTTAAGGAGTCCAAATACAGGTCAAGACATCTAAAGAAAAGCCCCCAGTGTTTCCAGTTAGGACTCCTCATCCACCTGTTTTTGGGCCCTGATGAGTTCTTTTGGGCTATAACAAAGGGATAAAAATACCTTTGTTAGGGTCTTAATGGAGAAAACTATCAACAGAGCCACTTAAGACATTTAAGAACTTAGTGTCCTAAAATCCTCCACAAGGACAACATTCTTGACAAGCTCTCACTGTAGGAGGACGAACGTTAGTTCTCCAGGTAAACCCTTCTCTACTAGGAGGTAGTGTCTGTTACTGACAGAGAACATCAAACAGGAGCTACCAACCTCCTGGACAGTCTTGGATGCCAGGATCTTCTCAATTATGTTTGCATCATCTTCTGGAGGCTCCTAAAGACAGAGATTTAAAGAAAGTTATTAGAAATAATGTCTCAGAGAACTCTAAGTGGAGGCTGAGCTCAGAGGAATTTCTCATCTCAGGGTTTTGGAGACCTGTGTAGATTATTGCCAGAGCCGGGCGGTGGTGGCGCACACCTTTGATCCCAGCACTTGGGAGGCAGAGGCAGGCGGATTTCTGAGTTCAAGGCCAGCCTGGTCTACTGAGTGAGTTCCAGGACAGCCAGGGCTACACAGAGAAACCCTGTCTTGAAAAAAAAACCAAAAAAAAAAAACCAAAAAAAAAAAAAAAAAAAAAAAAAAAAAAAAGATTATTGCCAGAATAGTTGTAATTCAAAATTCTGAAATCTACAACTCATCTAGCCTCAAAGATATAAGATTTTAAAAACCCTGGCTCAGGAATGTTTAGCTCGTAACACTGTCACTACTACTCAAAGCCACAGCATAGGGCTGGCAAGAGGCTCAGAGGGTAAGACCTCTTGGGACACAGGTCTGACCACCTGACTTGGATCCCAGGTACTGCAGTGGAAAAAGACTGATGCCTGAAAGTCTGACACACACACACACACACACACACACACACACACACACACACACACAGAGCAATCAACAAATACTAAAAATAAATTTTAAAATGAAAAAGAAAAATCACAGACTTGGAGTACTGAAGCCTCCCTAAGAAAGTTCATAAGTATTTTGCAAAGCTAGAATTCAAACAGTAGGGTTCTAAGCTCTCATGCAAAGCCCTTATACAAGCAGAAGAGACTCTGGGCTGTAAGGCTAAAGAACTAATAAAACTGCTTTCTTTAGTTGCAAAAGTTATACATTTTGATGTATAAAATTATCTAAACTAGAAAAATATCTCAGGATAGGGGTGGGCACAGTGGCTAAAGCCACTTGCTATATAAAACTTAAGATGGATTTCTGAGTTCGAGGCCAGCCTGGTCTACAGAGTGAGTTCCAGGACAGCCAGGGCTATACAGAGAAACCCTGTCTCGAAACACCCCCCCCCCCCCAAAAAAAAGAATACTCATGATATAGAAACATCTGAGTGGAAACCGGCAGTCTTAGAAGGGATTGTGTGTTAGAGCTCCCTGTGTTTAGCCTTCTTTCTGAACTCTGTGCAGTCTCCTTTTGGTGTTTTCATGTGTTCTATGACCTTCACAGACCTACTTCAATCTAAAACTTGAAGGAGTATAGAAAAGAATGTTTATTACGACATCTTGACTAGCTGGAACATTCCAGAAAGATGATTTGTGCTGCATGTCAATTTCAAACTCCTTACTCTAAGTAAGGTTCAACTATCCCAAAGGCCATACCACTAGAGAAAACATATTTATAAAACAATCTTAAATCAAGCTTTTTTTTTTTTTCAAAAAAAGAAAAGTGATGATAGTTTAAAAACAAAATAAAAATAAGACGAGGGAGGCAAATGGCAGTGAAATTACGAAGCTTACCAAGCTCCCAGAACCTCAGCCTGGAGCCTTGGCTACCAGCAAGCCCCAGTTATCTCCCTGTCTGTCTCCCTTAAAGCTGAGGTTATAGGTGTTTGTAGGAGGGTTCCTGGCTTGTTATGTGGGCACTGGGACCAGAACATTGGTTCTCATGACTGCTGGGCAGCTGCTTCTTAACCACAGAGCCCTCTACAATAACAGTGTGTCCTTTACTTAAGACACACTTTAATCCACACTAGTCACATTTCCAATGCTCAACAGGCACACGTGGTTGTCCATGTCTATACTGGGCAATACAGTTCTATTCTGTTCTACTGATCTATCAGACTATCTTCACAGCAAAACTAATGTCTTTGTTCTGATAGCTTAATCATCAAGTTTCCACTGTTCTTCCTGTTTACATCTGATAACATATTTATACGCAAGGGCATCATCTTTTCCTTACAGCAGATGAGTACGCAGAATGGAAGCAAATCACAATAGAAACAAGGGAGGGGAACCTATGAAGAAAAGGGAATAGGACTACATATTATTTTAATGATCTTTACACTAGGAATAATAAAATGAAAGTGGGGACAGCAAGGAACATAGTGGTAACTCAGTGTGTGGGCTGCAGATGGGATGGAGAGCTGGGTGCAGGCTCCCACACTAGGTCTTGCTGCAGGCTGACAGCAGAATGAGTCCAGCATGTCTCTCACTGAACCTGGAGTCCACAGTCTAGCTAGACTGGTCAGTAACCGAGCTTCAGGATCTGCTTTGCTCTGTCCCCTTCCCTAAGTACTGGGGTTACAAGACAAAAGCCACCTGGCTTTTCTGTGGGTGCTGGAGATCCAAACTAAGCCTTCAAGCTGGCACAAGCACTCACCAACTAAGCTAACTCCAGTCTCAACCTTTTACTTCTCTGCTTTTCTATGATGGCCAGGTCCTCCAGTGTTCTTGATAATATAAATGACTATTCTGAGAGCTGTCTTCTCATTCCTAAATTCTAAGGGAATATATTAACTACTGTACTATTTAATATGATATTAGCCATACTTTCCCCCAATAGCTCTTGAAATGTCATCTTTGGTTTCCAGAATATAAGCTATGCTTAGGTAAAATTTTTCTTCATTTACTCTTCCTGCTTTTTTTGTTTGTTTTTGTTTTGTTTTTCAAGACAGAGTTTCTCTGTGTAGCCCGGGCTGTCCTGGAATTCACTCTGTAGACCAGGTTGGCCTCGAACTCAGAAATCCACCCGCCTCTGCCTCCCAAGTGCTGGGATTAAAGGCGTGCGCCACCACTGCCCAGCCACTTTCACCAGACTGCACATCTATTGCTGATATTTTCATCAGTTTATTAAACTCGGCCATTAATTTTATCTTCGAATGCTGCTCTGCTCACATTTCTTTTCTGCTTCAGAGTACAGTCAGAAACACCTTTACGCTGAATCCTGCTTCTCTTCCTGTGCTATTTAGAAAATGTCATTGATGTCTTCATATTCACTAATCGTATCTTCAGTTGTATCTAACCTGCTTTTAAGTCTGTCCGTGTATCCTGAATCTCATGAAGTGATTGCATGATTCTAAATGGTTGACTTGTCCTAACAGGCTCAGTTCTCTATTGGCAATGTATGTTGCCCATCTTTCCCGTAATACATCATCCACAGTTCTTCTCAAGTTCTTTTCTGGTTACTTCATTAATTGTGCCATGTCTGTTTTCTAGGAACACCTACTTATTTTTATTCTATGTTGGACACTGAGGATAAAGCACATAATATTTCCAAGTAACAGTGTCTATTACAGTGTTACCTATCTTCTTAGACACAGGAGGAAGGGGGCAAATGATGCCATCTAGTCAGCTGAGTTGGGTCAGGCCTGGGAAACTGTTAACATTTAATCCAAAGACGAAAGGGAAGAAAAAAAAATCTTAACATTTCTAACCATTCAAAACAGTTTTACCTATTTCTGAATGTCCCAGTCTTTCTGGCCAACCCTGATCCTTTGCTTCCAGAACTACTAAGTGCCTTCAGAGAAGACAACCAACAACTGTGAGCTCATCTCTTCATTGCCCACAATTTTTTTTCCACATCAGATGGGTAATGTGCCCACATTGTAACAAGGTTTAATGGGCGGCACATATCACGCAAGTGCGTGAACACCCAATCATCATGCTTTGTGAACCAGAAAGGTTCATTGTCCACAATTTTTAATTCATCTAATTTCTAAGTCCACAGCTATCAGATACCTTGAACAATGCTTTTGCAACCTACCCTTTTCTGATTAAACACTGGCTTACTATGACCTACTGCACCTTATCCAGTACCTTAACTAGGTTTCCACTGCTGTGAAGAGACACCATGACAAAGGCATCTTATAAAGGACAACATTTAGTTGGGGCAGGCTTACAAGTTCAGAGGTTCAGTCCAGAAGTATGGCAGAGTGCAGGCAGACATGGTGCTGGAGGAGCTGAGAGGTCTATGTCTTGTTCCAGAGGAAAACAGAAGACAATCTTACCAGGCAGCCAGGAGAAGGGTCTCAGAGCCCACCCTCACAGTGACACACTTCCTCCAACAAGGCCACACCTCCTAATAGTGCCACTTCCTGGGCCAAGCATATTCAAACAACCACACTCAGCAGGGGAAATCTTCTGATATTCACTTACATTAATTAATTAGGTGCAGGTGGTTTCAGTTTAAGGTTTCTTTCTCTCCTCTTTTTCTACACTAATTTCAAAATGATCTCATCTAGTCTCATGATTTTAAATACTAGCTTCATTGTGATGCTTGCCAAACGCACACATCCAGACTAAAACTTCTTTCCAAAATGCAGACTCGTATTCTAATTATTTCTTGCCATCTTTACTATGCTATCTTAAGGTATTCAAATACAAATTTCTGAAAACTAAAGTCATGATGTCTCAATCCACAGTTTTGTTTTTGTTTTTTTTTTTTCATCTGAGTTAAGGAAACTCTACCTTCTCTGGTGTTCAGCTCCAAAATCCTGATGTAATCTCTGTTTCCTCTCCTCACACCCATGTGCAGTGGTCTAAATGAGAACAGCCTCATACACAGGTGTGCTAAGTCCCCAGACTGGACTCCTTGGAAAGCTAGGAGGTATGGTCTTAGAACAGGTGTGGCTTTATAGGAGAAGTGTGTTGATGAGAGTGGCTTTTGAGAGTTCAAAAACCCAGTGTCTTTCTCTGCCTCCTGTAGATCAAGATGTGGATCTCAGCTACTATTACAGCGCCATGCCTGCTGCTGTAACCCTCTAAAATCATAATCTGCTCAAGCCCTGTTTAGTATAGATTAGCAAGAAGCATTCACTGACGCACATACATGCTGAAAATAATGCTTTCTTTTTCCACTATCAACTGCTTCAAATATTCTTTTATTTTTACCTACAAAAAGAACAAGTAATAGGGTTTCTAATGACAAGATTCTTAAGAGTATTTTAGTAAGATCAAAACTCAGGACATATTAATACATGGATGAGGAAGGCAAAGGATTTAGAAGGCATAACACATTCATAGAATATAAAAAAATTCAAGTTAAATAGAGTTGGGAATTCAATTCCAACAAATATATTTCATATATACTTTTAACCAGTTGAAGGATCAGCAACAGAAGAACTGATGTTATGAGACAGTGAAGGCATAACCAGTACTCAGGTAATAAAACAG
This sequence comes from Rhabdomys pumilio, assembly GCA_030674055.1. Lineage (NCBI taxonomy): Eukaryota > Metazoa > Chordata > Mammalia > Rodentia > Muridae > Rhabdomys > Rhabdomys pumilio. Next base: position 221,583,608 of record JANHMN010000002.1, read on the forward strand.
AAGTACTCTGGCTATGCCTCCTCTCAAGTCTCTGTTCCACCAGAATAAAATCATTATAAACCTCACTTATCTGAATTTTTTTATTTTTTCAGTTTTGCTATCCATGTAAGCACTTCCAAATGACAAACTTTAAACAAAACACTGAGAATAAGGAAGCCAAATAGGGTGGCACACACCTATAACTCCAGCCTTCGGGGGAGGGTGAGGCAGGATCATATGTTCTAGGCCTGTGTTATACAGACTCTCAAATAATAAAGAACAGGGTTTTTCTTTTTTCTTTTCTTGCCCATTTTAATAAAAAGGAATTTAAAAATGTGCATTTCTAAAATACTCACTAAAGAAAGAAGGAAATGGAATATGACGATCTTTTCCCCCTCAACTAAGTTTGTCTATAAACAAGATCACATGTGTAAACATTCAGTGTACACAGATAGACAAACTAAATCTGTCTGCCAAACACTCCATAAAAACCCATCTGCTCTTAAAGGCTTCGTTTTCTCACATGCTTTCTTAACTGTTTCATTTTCAGAGAAGACCATTTTAATTCAAACACTGGGTATTAGAGATTCCTATCATTTAGAAATTTTATTCACAAAAAAGAAAATCCCCCAAGTTTAAAATGTCATTTACTCCCACAACTAACCATGCCACTTAATTTTCTTTAGCTAACTATAAACATGGGTCTAACTGGAGGTTCAAGTTTTCACCAAGTGCTACAGAAGTGGTTCTGAGCTAGGCCCTGGCTCTCCAGCAATCTTACCACAGGAAGACACGATGAACACACTTGTCTTAGGATGTCTCAGAGCAGTTGCTTAGTGTGGCAGTAACTACAAGTCCAGTCTGAGTATACAAAGTGAGACCAGTTTAGATTCTGAACTAGGCGGGTTTAATTAAGCCCCAATGGTAGATGGGACAATGTGTAAGAGGACACTAAGAATGGAGGAAGATAGAGTAAAAGGAGTCCAAGGATAATTGCTTAGGATTTCATCTAGAAACAGTATACAGAATAGAAGGGGAAATAAATGAGAGGGGTACATGGCCACATCCAAAAGAAAAAAAAAAAAATCCAAGCTGAGTTTTGTATGATATCAGCAGTTAGGAAGTATGCAAGAGATGCAGAATTCCTCTAGTATTTTGGGAAAAATCAGTCTGGGATTAGATTAGAAAGCACAGAGAGTTGAAGAAGAGAATTAATAATGTTGCAGTGATTTGAACACTCACCTGAGCATAGGCTAAAGGCAGAAGAAACCAAGCATGAAGAGAACATGTGTGGAGTGGTTGTACTCCATGAAGAAATAAAGAGACAGGAATCCATCAAACCTGGCTGTCTTAATCAGGGTTATTGTTGCTGTGATGAAACACCCTGCCCACAGCCATTTGGAAGAAAAAGGTTTATTTGGCTTACACTTCCATATTGCTGCTCATCCCTGAAGTAAGTCAGGACAGGAACCCTGATGCAGAGGCCATGAAAAGGTGCTGCTTACTAGCTTGCTTCTTATAGCTTACTCAGTCTGCTTTCCTATAGAGCCTAGAACCACCAACCTGGGGGTGGCCTCAAGGGGCTGGACCTGCTTCCATCAATCACTAGTTAAGAAAATACCCTACAGGTTTGTTTGCCTCCAGCAAGATCTTAGTGAGTTATTTTCTCAATTGAGGTTTCCTCCTCTCTGATGACTCTAGCTTATGTCAAGTTGGCATAAAACCAACCAGAACTCTGGCTAAGAGTGGAAAGGAGCCCAACAGTATAGGCACTCAAACTGATGTCATGGCATGGAATCAGACTGGAGGTGCAACAGTAACAGCAAACAGCAGGGAGGGATGTGTAGGCCCGAGTGATTTCGTCATAGGTAAGAAGTGTGAGTGCCACTGGGAAAAACAGGCGAATATGGGGAAAATGGAGACCACAAGAGCCTGGCAAAGCAAACTAATACTTCTTGTCTTTTAACCCAGGAGTCACACAAAAACAAACAAAAAAGCAGTTATTTAAATAATGAGTTTATGAGTTTGAATATATTCACTCATTAAACACATATGCATAAAATGAAGTATACATATATATTAACGACTATCACAAAGTTGTACCTAAGTGAAGATTATGAAAAGTTAAAACTCATCCTGTTTTGCAAAAGTTTATAATCTGATTAAAGGAGCCAAACAAGAGTAATACTAAAAAAAGTAGAGTGAAGGCAATGAAAACTCATCAGACACTGTGAGTGGTTCTGGGGCTCCATCTGACTCAACACTGCAAATGAACACAACCGTAACATTATAAAGTAGAAGACAGAAGGTGCTGTGAGAGGTGCCATCTAAGAAGGTTCCTAGGGCCTAAAGATACAAACCTGTCTCTGAAGTAGCTCGTGGTTTACAAGAAAAAGTGAGTTGGCAGGTACTCAAAGGACAGTGACAGGGTTAACTATACTAGAGTGTTCTGGCAGAGGAGTGGGGCACATCTCCAGTTCAGAGGGAGGAGGGACATCCTCAAAAGGGATCTGGAACCCAGCTTGGGAAGCATGGCGAAGGCCAGAGAAGGAGGGCACTGAGAGTGCAGAGAGACAGAAGACACGCTCACCTTCCTTAAATGATTTGTTGTGCCTTGAGGATCGCCCAGCATTCTAAAAAGGATACATGCACTGATGCTTTGTGTTAGCTTGGGAAATTGGCTCAAACCCCATCAAGAACTCCACATGTGAAAACAAATGTGGAAGGAGCATTTCGTTCTGTAATAGCTAGGTCTCTGATCTTGAAAACCTCTGAATAAGCTACCCTCTCAAGACCTGAGTATCCTAGCCTAGGCTTTAGACTCTAGATTAGATATTCACACAACTGCAACTCTGAACATCAAAACTGGTAAGAGAGCACACATCAGGCTCTTTCTTATTTAAGTTTGGTCAAGTTTTAGGGCATAACTAATATAAGCTCAAATTCTATCTCTGTTTCTCTATATAAAACGCTTTACTATATACTTAGAAAAGACTTATTTCTGAGACTATATGTCAGATTAGCAACTGCTACCTTCAGAAAGCCAAAAAATACCTAAATTACGATAAATGGTTCAGGATAAATGACTTCTATTAGGAAATAAAATCCCTTGTAGTATTTTAACTACCAATAAACTACCATAAAATGCTCAAGGAAAGCCTAATAAAGCAATGCATTCCTAAGACTCCAAGCAGTTTGCAGGAAGAAATACATCAAAACATTATTCCTATTAATTAGTATGTTAATCAGTTGGATAACCCTTAGCAGAGAATGAAATCAACTTAAGGTGTCAGCAACTATGTAACTCAGACCTGGATCATTCACTGCCTAGTTTACGAATGGCTAAGGATAATATGTGCCTGTGCTTTCCTTATGAAGACTGAGGAAAACACAAGTTTGGTAACATGAGGACACTTTAGGCTGGAAGAAAGGTGGCTGAAGGCCAGGCATCACCAGTCTCTGTCTGCCTACTTGTGTCTGGGGAACCTTGCTCCTATTCTGTGTGAGCAGTAGATTCTGCTAGTCAGCACCAGAGCTTCAGAATTGCAGGCAGCTTGTGTCCCAGAATGTATTACTGTTAACAACTCCTCTTCTGCACCCACAGCCTGCTTCTCATTTCCTTTTCTTTTCTTCACTAGATACTTGGCATAGACCTCCTCAATTAACCCCCTTTTTACTTCTCTGTCTGCATCACATCCCTGGAGCTGTAACCAATTAAGGCACCTCGACTAAGAGGTGCAGGACATAGAGCGGCCATGTAGGAACTGGGGTACCGAAGCCCAAGAGGGCTGGACATCTAGGTCTGGGGCAGCAAGGATTTAGTAAATAGTAATTCAGGAATATGGGGTGGGGAGGTGGATTAGCCACGTGGAGGTTAGGAAGTGGCCCAGCCACTGAGCTGTTTTAAACACATCAAAATATAAAGTGTGTGTATGTGTCTTTCATTCAGGAACCCAGAATATTGGGGCAGGTAGTGAGGACCACTGCAGCTGCCACTGCCAGAATCACCAGAGTAGCATTCAATGGGCATGGCTACAAGTCCCAATGCCATCATTCTTCTCAACAAGTGCTCCCAAAAGGGAGTCAATGCAACTGAAATGTAAATAAGGTCATTTTGTTCATCTGCTTTAACTCACTGATACCTTCTCCCTCTAATTCGATGCACAACATTAAGAGCACACATGGTAGAGGAGCTGCATGGCTCTGCATAGTATGGCTCCTTCTGCCCTTCAGCTCTTATTCTACAGACCACACCTCAGCAGTCAGCCATACTTATCTCCATTGGTCACATCAGAACCTATGGCTGACTATAAATGTCTCTCAGGCCCTCAACTTGTGAGTGAACCATTATATTCTCCAGCCTCTGTGTAGTCACTATACCTAGTACATACTTGGAGGCCATACTAACTGCAGTGTTAGTAAAGCTGTATGCCTTCTATAAGACAAAGCTCTGTGGAGCAAAGAATCATCTGGATACTTCCATTTATATCCCTGACTCTGGCCTTGTAGCAGGCTCACAATATGCATCTGTCAAACCACAGTAATTATGAGTCCATTTAATTTCATTATCTAAACAAGTATTTACTATGTTTAAGACTTTGCTCTAAATTTTTTTCTTACATTATTTTATGTGCATAAGTGTTTGTCTCCATGCATGTTTGTATACTATGTGCATGTCTGCTACCTAAAGGGCAAGAAGAAAGTGCTAGACCCCTGGAAGTAGAGATGTTTGTGAGCCATCATCCAGGTGCTGGGAAAAAAAAACTAGGTTCTCTGGAAGAGAAACCAATACTCTATAACTACTGAGCCATCTCTCCACCCACCAAGACTCTTGCTTTTAAGGAATTATAATGCATGTTAGATGTAGCTGTGTGGAGGTCAGACAGCAATTTACAGGAGGTTGTTCTCTTCTTCCACCATGTGGGTTCTGGGGATTGAACTCAGGTTGCCAAACATAGTGAAAAGTGTTTTTACCTACTGAGTCCATTTGGAAATTTTGGAGATAGGGTCTGATTCCATAGCCCAGGCCAGCCCAGAAGTCACCATGTAGTCTAGGCTGGCCTCAAACTGATTGGTGATTCTCTTACTTCAGCCTCCAGAATGTCAGAATACAGATGTGATTTACTATACACAGCAAAAATCTTACATTCTAATGATTAAAAACAACAACAATAAACCTTAGAGGGGACACATTCCAATAAAATTATAAACTGGTTATGTCATGAAGGAAACAAGCAAGAAATAATCATTGGGATGAGAAACAGGATTCTGTTTTAGATAAAAGAGGCAGAAAAGATCTTTCTACAGAGATTGCATTTTATGCAAAACTTAACTGACGGTTCAGCTCACTTATATAAAGTGCTGGTAGAGATCATGGAGGCAAGCCTGCACAGGTTAAGGCTGTAGATGGGTAGATGGCATCACTAGCTTTTCAGCTGGAGAGCATCAAGAGGGAAAAAACTCACTTCTCCAGACTGCTAGCTGGTGCAGTGGAGAGTATGATCATGAAGGTGCTGTTGAGGAGTTGGAATTTTATTCCAAGTGCAGTAGGAAGGCACTGAAAAGTTACCAATGGAAGTTAAGGTGATCTAACTTATGCTGCAGTGAAGAGTCATAGAACAAGTCTGTCAAGCGGTGAGGTCATGCAAGGGTTGTACCTCAGCCTGCCAGGCCAGAGTAGAAGCTGAGAGTGCAGACGTCCGGCCAGCTCCCAGAACAGCGATTGTTTCTCCATCATCATCCACCACTTTGAAGTCCAGGTCCTCATTGTATTTTCTGCGCTTTACTTGCCGTCCTGAGCGCCGTTTCTGCAGAACAAATGCACCCATCAAGGCTGCTGTGAATCAAAAGCAAACACTTTCACACAACACTAACATCTACACTTAGTGACAGGCCAAGCTGGATTTTTGTAACTTCCCAAAGGATTCGTCTACTCTTTTTATTAAAAACTAAATTAACATAGCATGGGAGAAAGTAAGCCTATCAACCTCTGAAGTACTGACAGAGTTAAGGGAGATGTGTTTTAATCATTGTGGTAACTATGTGTCTCCCTATGTCCGCTTCTACCTCAAGGCAGCCAGGCCCACTGTGCACTGAACTGGATGGAGGAAAGGAAGCTTATCCAGGCGCAGGTGTTGTAGCGCAGGTTATCAGTTGGTGATGAGTGGGTGGGCAACGAACACACCTGGAAACAGCTTCAGAGACCTGGCTCAATTATTGGGGGGTGAGAAAGGGGTATTTATGCCCCTGGGGAAGTACCCAGGGTTTCTAGAGCAAGGTTTATGTAGCTGGGTATTACTGGCCAAGGTAGGGGTGTTGGAAGATGCTTCATCTACATACTCAGGTGCTGTAGAATCCAAGAGTGTTTGTGGGAGAGACCTTATGTGGTCAAACAAGAAATAAAGCCTGATACCTATCAAGGTAATAAATTCTTACTAGGGTTGATGGTGGGGGATCCAGCTTGGGAGAGGGGAGATAGCCAACACCTGCTGTCCTCCTGTCTGAGGTATTTGGGGCTGAAGCACCTTGACCCTTCCTCAGTAAGCCTGGGCCATTACAGTCCCACAGAGATGTTTTTCATTCCTTTCTGGGGCTTCTAGTCTCAAGCAACAAGGATGAGAAGTGATCTCTCGATTCTGTCTTTGAAATCCACTCAGATTTTCTTATATGGTGCTTTTTACTTTTTTTTTCAAGTTCACATAACCATCAACTCCTAAAAATGTAGTATGAAAAATTAATTAAAACAAATTTTATTGGGACTTAGATTGAAAATCTTATACACCTATAAAAGCAGAGATCTTAATGATGACAAAATCATAAGTCACTGTGTGAGGAGGCAGCTTACAACCCTTAGGCAGAGCACATGGCAAAGCAATACAGTGATGCCTTGTCTCCGCCTAGCACTGGTTCCAAGCAGCAGGAAAGTAGTCACAGGTAGCACGCCTCCATAGACAGAAACTTTACACACAACCGGCCAAACAAGGTAAGCAAAACCTCAGTTGCTTCTTCTTCTGAAAGATATTCTGTCGCACCTGTGTGTCATTATCACTTCTTTACCATCTCACTTCTACAGTGTCTAATGTCATCTGAAGGATTCGCCTTCTTTTATAAGATGTATTTATTTTATGTGAATGCTCTATCTGCATGTACACCTGCATGATAGAAGAGGACATCAGATCACATAGATGTGTGTGAGCTACCATATGGCTGCTGGAAACTGAACTCAGAACTTCTGCCAAGAGCAGCCAGTGCTCTGAACTGTTGAGCCATCTCTCCAGTGCCATTTGAGGAATTTTTAAAAAACCAACAAAACAAAACAAAAAAATTTTTTCTCATTTCCATTTAGAAATCATCTTACAAACCATTAACTCTGCCAAATGCCATCAGCTCAATGTGCTTGCTTTTCTGCCACTATAGTCACCTAACAGCTACCAATTCTAGCTTACAGGCTATGCGGTGACTTTTGCTCTGACAGTTGAGAAATATGCTGACTTATGAAAACTGATGATATAAGCCAATGCCTGCCTAGAAAAAACGTCAAATAGAAACTCAAGGGGACTTACCATTGTGGTCTTATTCTGATATCCTACTGTGTATATTGAGGTGGGGGTGTATATACACAGTTCAGATACCCTACTGTGTATATTGAGGTGGGGGTGGGGGGTGTGGTGTGTGTGTGGGGGGAGGAGTGGTACTTTCAAATGTTATAATTCAAGTCCTAGAGAAGGTACCTCAACTTAGAAAAGAAAATCCCCAGCATGTCAAGGGCAATCTCTGGCATACTGTTACTGTTTGTTTCTATGTTTGGAAACTTCCCTTATTATTCTGATATATTTGTACGAGGATGTCCTGTATACCCTGGCCTAGCACTCAGAGCACTACATGGTAAAACAGGTCTCTGAACCTTACATAGCCCAAGTAACAACTTATTTTTCCATATCAACTGCCTCTGAAGACTGTATAAAATATGCTACTTTAAGAGACAGCAAACACACTAAATTCTGGGAGCTTGTTAATGTATCTATCAGACCTGGAAATAGCTTGTGTGTGGTCTGTGTGCTCAGTCAGTAAGTTGCAGACAGACAGAGCAGTATTCGATGAATGTCGAGACTAGTCTAGTGGCCATAACCTCCAGTAGGTCCCCAGCCAAAGCTGTACCTGGCTGTCTGCAGACTCACTGGCCTCCTCAGGACTCTGCAGAGATTGATTTGGAAGACTCTGGTCCAGCTCTAAACTCTCCACGGTGGTTTCGCTTTTCCTTTTTCCTTTCTTCTTTCTCTCCACTGGGGTTGGTCCTTGCTCCTTGCTATAAGACATTCAGAATTAAAGCTGTTGGGTAGTTAGTTCTGAAAACTCATGGTAAAGGCTATGAAATCATACCCTGGAATTCCAGGACCAATGTGGACTTGTGCCAGAAATGTGGAGAAACACGAGACGAAACACCTGCATGGGCTGAGACAGAATTCACTTTATTCATTCCCCATTATGACTGCCATGGCTATGATTAATGTTATAGGAAAAAATAGAAATTTCTCTAAAACCTCACTTTGAATTTAAGCCAAAGTCATAACTAGGAAGTTTGATTGCCTCACAGACATTAAGAATCATCAATTATAAATTATAACACACAGGAAGAATGAGCTCTGTAATCTGTCATCCTCTTCTTTTGAGCACATTTTATATAAAAGGCCTAGAGTGAGTACTAGAGACTCAAAACAAGCGCTGCCCTTGCCTTCGTGAGCACAGTCAAGTTCCCCTATAACCACAGCCCTGGGGGGTATACAGAGGATTCCTTGGAGGTGGGAAGTATATACTGCAAGGACCCACCAAGACTCTTGCCTGTATGATAATTTTTTTACATTTGACAAACACTTTGGAAATATTTTAAGTACTGAAACTCTGCTATTTCACCAAAGTCGGTGTTCAAGTAAAATATCAAACCTAGAACTCATGTACCTTTCTTGTCCTTCCCAGATAATCTGATTAGTGTCTGTATACCTGATTAATTTTATGCTATATATACTAAGTACTCAATATTTAAGTCTTAAAATTTTTAAGGAATGGATAAAATAGCTACATTAATGGATGGATTATCTGCAGAGACTGGAGAGATGGCTCAGCAGTTAAGAGCACTAGGGGCTCTTACAGAGGAGCCAGGCTTGGTTCCCAGCACCCACACAGAGACACAACTATCTGTAACTCCAGTTCCAGGGGAGCTGACACCCTCTAGTAGCCTCTACAGGCTAAAATGCTCTAATTAATAAATTTTTAAAAGATTTTTTGTAGTTGGGAAAATCTTGGAAAGTTTACTTGAACAAAGGCATATATAGAATTCTAAAAACATTAGAGAGAAACACAGTCTTTGACAATGGCTGCAGTTGTACGTCTATGACAGTGCTGAAGGCAGAGCTCTATGCCCTCCTATCTCCTTTATACCACACACACTATCAGGCTGGTAGCAGTTTATTCTCATTTTATTGTGAGAAATAAGAAGTATAGTGAGACTAAATGAAATTTCCAGAGTTTCAAGGCTAGTGCACTAAAATATTACATGAGAGTGCTGGAAGAAGAAATGTAGAGCACAGGCCAGAGTTAAGACTTGACATTGTAGGAAAGGGGGCACGATGGCAAGAGGACAGACAACCCATGCTAGCCACTGTCAATGAGGACTCAAGGCTGAGACTGAGTTGAGAGACCCAGAAGAAATAAACAGTAAGCCTGAGCAAATGACAGAATGTGGAGGTCAAAGAAAGAGTTAACAGTGTGGGTATTCTCCATTAGGAGACTAGCTGATACTGGGAGAGGTAAGGGCAAGCAGTGTTTGGAGATGGTACGGGGTGCCTGACTACAAAGGGCAGACCCAGAGCACTGAACAATATATCAGTCTTGAATATCCTTCACTACTCACAGACCCTGCAACTAGGCTAGCGCAAACTCAGTCCAGTTGTGAAGTTCCAATCCTTGAAGTCTGTTCACCTCCTGAAAAAGTTCTCTCTCTCTCCCTCTCTCTCTCTTTCTCTCTCTCTCCCCCTCTCTCTCTCCCCCCCCTCTCTCTCTCTCACACACACACACACACACACACACACACACACACACACACACACACTATTCCAGTCCAAACCAAGGATGTAAATGAAACACAATCCTTTTAGAGGATAATAAACTTTATAAGGAATTTATACCTTCTATGAAGGGAATCTTCAATGTGCCTTTCTGGAGGTTACCTCTGGCAAGAGAATCAATTTGAAATTGTAACAGTTCTTCTGGGAGCTCTTCTGATAGACAAACATGAGGAAGAGGATTTTTTTGTAACCCTGCAAATGGGACTTTAAAAAAGGACATCAAGAATATATCCCCTGAATTCATCTTCTAGGATGATTCTAGACAAAATGAATTTTTCCCCTTTGTAAGTTTTAAAAACCTGAGGCTTGGGGGTTTACCATCAAAACATTTTATTCATAATTTCTAGGTTTCTATTATTTCTAGATAGATGTGGTCCATGAATACTTGTGCGCTCACTAGGAAGAGCTTCAGAACAGTGACTTGTAGTAACAGCTCATACAACTATATACAGTGCTCGCTTCTATAGGATGTATATAAAATTAGAATCACAGAAATTAGCACAGGACCCAGGCAAGGAGGATGCACAAATTAGCGAAGCATTCCATATTTTAAAAATCTAGAAAAAGATCTTTCATAATATCCAGCTATACCAATGCTGGGCATGTCCCTTAAGAACTCTATATTCTCCTCAGAGATACTTATTCGTCCATGTTTACTGCTACTGTATTCATAATAAGTAAAAAATAGAAGCAGTGAAGACGTCCATCTACTGAAGAATGGATAAGGACACACGGGGACGGGGGCACTGACTGAAGTTATTTAGGCCCAGAAAGACAAATGTCACACATTCTATTTCTTATGTGGAGACTAAGCTTTGAATTTTGTTTGTTTGTTTAAAATGGGGTACATGTGGAAGTCAGGAAGCTAAAAAGGTGGGTGACCACAACTAGTGTGAGTGGGAAATAATGAGGAGGTTAAGCTGGGGACAAGGAGGAGACAAAAGGACAGAGGGGAGAGGAGATGAGTAAGTAATATTAGATGTTTTACAAAGCCATATGAAAACTTACTTTATGTGTGCGTGTTTTAAAAATAAGAGTTTATTGATAGGGTACCCTAATAAGAAGATAAGCAATAGGTCATCAAACAGAAAGTTCAGTGCCAGCTATGAGAGAGCCCCTTTCTGCAGTTCATCAAGAGGGAGCTCAGAGACAGAACCCCCGCTTCTGTGATCTATACAACAATGACCGGCCTGCCAGGTATGCCCAGTGGTACAATAGGTTGCATGGATGTTATGGGGATAACCAATGGCTTCCATGAGGAAACTCATGCATGTTAATGCAAATCTGGCCAAGAACCATGGCTAGTGAGGGAGAAGCTGTCTTCTAAATCCCTATCCTTATATCCACACATTAGTATAACTTTAACTCCTCATCAGAGTTGTTTTTCCCACTCCCAGCAGACAGCAATCAATCAGTCAGATGCAGAGACTCACACTACCCAGTTTTTCACACGTATGTTAGGCATTTGAACTCAGGTCCTCATGCCTGCACACTGAGTATTCTTACCCACTAGGCAACCTCTCTACCCCCAAATAACTTAAAAATTTAGTAATTTGTGTGTGTGTGTGTGTGTGTGTGCGCGCGCGCGTGCGTGTACATATGCCAAGGTTTGAGTATAGAGGTTAGAGAGCAACTTCTGGGAGCTGGTTCTCCTAATATGTAGGCCAGAGATCTAACTCATCAAGCTTGGCAGCAGATACCTTTACTGCTAAGCCATCTTCCCAGGCCCCAAATAACTTAAAATAGATACCTATTGCATTGCTAAATGGATACTATGTTTCTTCTTTTTTTTGTGTGTAGGGGGTTGGGAGACTGGGTATTCAATTTTGGTCCTCAATAGGAAGAAAAGACACAGCTAAGGCTGGGCTATGGTATTCTATTCCTTTTATAGCTGACTGGTCTGGAGAGGGCAGCTAGGATAACTTTGGAGTTTTTCCTTGAAAAAGAAATACTGTGGGATGATGGGTACTTGTACCCACACCCTCAACCCCCACATACACAATAAAACAAATCTTAATAATTTTGGAGAGGAGTGGTAAGAATGTTAATGTCTTTTTATCTACATCATGACGTTGTGGGAGTCATGATTCTAACCAGGGGTGTGTAGAGTTATTGGAGACAAAAAGCCTTGGAACTCTCAATTAAACCTTTTGATTCTGATTTTGAAAGCTAGAATATCCCCAGTTATCAGTTTTTAACTTCAGCTCGTTTAAATAGGATCTGCATTGCTTGTAACCTCGAGTTCTGAATAATACAAAGTCCTAACATTCCCTGTTTTAACAGCACTGGAGACTGAGCAAAGCAATCTTACTTCTTTCTATAATCCTACCTTTTTAGCTTCTACCCGCGGTAGGGGGTGGGGTGGGGTGGGGAACCTAACTTGTAGGACAGGGAAGGACAAAAGCAAAAGGAAGAAAAAGAAAGATGTAAGGGTGTGTGTGTGTGTGTGTGTGTGTGTGTGTGTGTGTGTGTGAGAGAGAGAGAGGGGGGGGGAGAAGGAGAGGGAGAGGGAAGGAAGGGGAGAGAGAAAGAGAGAGAGAGAGAGAGACAGGGAGACAGAGACACCTACCTATTTTGGCAACAAAATGAAACTTGATTTTATAATAAAACCTGTATCTACTGTAAGAACACACCTACTATGCATTCATAATATACAAGGAACTACCAACATGCAAACTACACCAAATTCTTAACCTGTTTCTCTTGTGTTCTACATGGCTTCCATGAACTAAGATTTTTGGGAATCTTTACTTCCCATAGTTTTAATTAGATGGCTTTCCAAACAGACACAAACCACAATATTAAGAACTGATAGACAAGATTTCTTATACTACCCCCCTAACCTCAGGTGTTTTTGAGAAGCATGTGTTAGAGTTAGTGCTGTTCTGGAGACAAGAGGGTACGTGATGTGTCACAGTGTCACACGATACAGGTCTTACTTACATCACAGCACCACAATTACTTACTACTCTGTGCCCATCCATTTGAAGTACTGAAAGAGTGTATCTATCAAAGCACATTCATCATTTCAAAGTAGTTGCTCATTCCAATTAAAAAATCAAAACCTGCCAGGCAGTGATGGTACAGTGGAAACTATCACCTTAGCAGGCAAGAATGAGTTACAATCCTTACACTGAGGACAGCTCCTGACCCTGGTCACAGCATCCATTGACAAGCAGAAGCTGAGGACTCCAGCGCAGGACCATTATTCCACTGGAGAAACAGCTCCTAAGAGCAGAGTCTCAACCCAGCATCCCCCTCAGGCTTTGATACTCCCAGAAGTATGCTGCCAAAATACAGATACTACCCTAAAAAGGCTCATTTGCACATTTCATTCAACTTTCATAGTACCCACATTTAATTCCATCTATAAATAGAGAACAGATTTGGCACAGAAAATAAGGACACTGGTTAGAAGGCACTTGTTTTGGTACAGATGCAATCTGCTGTAGACAAAGTGGAGCCAGATCTGTGCTGCCTTAGAGGCTTTAACTTAAATCTGCACCACTGAAACAGAGACCAGCATACGCTGGTGACAATACAATAAAAACTGAAAGGAATCACAAACTTCACAAAAAGAAGAAAATGCAGTGTTTTACCAATTAAAAGCAACTGGAAATAGAAACTTAGTCTATAGAAGAGTTTCAAATGTACAGTAAGGGCAGTTCTATGCACCACATCCTGCTTCTGACAACAACCTAACTCAGACCTTTTGCCAGTGACTCTTAATCGTGGAAGCAATGGCTACTGAAATCTTAGTTAAGAAAAAAAAAACCCACTAAATTTAGATCTTCACATAACTCCCTTAGACCTCTCTGGACCCAATGTATTTTGTTGTTGTTTAATTTTTAATTTGGGTACTTTTAAAAAGTGCCATGTCTTACTATGTAAAGCAGGCTAGCCTGGTAATCCTCCTGCCTCAGCCTCCCAAGTCCTGGAGTTAACAAGCATAAGCCATAATGCCTAGATTCAGATGCTGATGCTTTATATATTCATAAGTTGTTTTCTGAGAGTTTCTTATTCATAAGTCACATGACAGGTGATGCAATGGTATTTAAGATTATCTCCAAAATCTGTGCTGTCACAAGTACTGGGGTTCCAAGCTTTCTAGAAGATACCAACATGGATGAAAAGAAGGCAAAACTTCTAAAGTGTACTAAGCTTACAAAAATCTGCTCTAGGTTGACAAAGCAAAACAAATTAGGAGAAAGGCTAAAAAGTAGAGAATGGGGGCTGAAAAAGCCAACCACAACACTTCCTCTTTTTTAGCTTTTTATACTTAGCTGATGTTAAATACATAAATTTAAAATATACCCGATCCCCACACCCCACCATGATGAAATTTCATCTGGGACTATGATTTTCAAAGGATAAAGAACCTGCTACACTTTTAGGACCACAAATTTCTTAGGGCTCCTCTTAAGAAATTATCTCTTGAATATAGTCAGAGAATTACTTTTCTTAAAAAGCTATCCAAGTTCTCCCTAGACACAACAAAACCTGAGAGCAGGAGAAAAAGGTGGACAATCCTCTGCTTGGGCCAGCATACTTGCTTTTCAAAGATAAAGACTGGAGAGATGGCTCGGAGTAAGAACACATATTTTGAAAGCACGAGGGTCTGGGTTTGAATCCCCAACACCCACATAGAAAGCCAGGCATGCCTTTAACTCCAGCATTTGGGGGCAAAGAAAGGGGGCCTAAAAGGCCAGATAAGAGTTCAGTGAGAGACCCCATCTCAAGTCAAAAAATGACAGAGGAAGACATTTGTCATCTCACTCTGGTCTCCACGTGTGTGTGCACAGATACGTGTACTTGGACACTCATGGGCATATACATGTACACACAGACAGACAGACATCAAGACATATGAACAGACATGGGCATATACTTGTACACACAGACAGACAGACATCAAGACACATGGACAGACATGGGCATATACTTGTACACAGAAACAGGGGGGAGAGAGAGGGAGAGGGCATGGGGGGAGAAATGAGCCACTCTTACATGTAGAAATTTCAAAGCTAGGTTCTTCCCTTAACCAACAACAGATCCATACCCAAGTTTCTAGTAGTAACCTGGAGCTTAGTCCTAAAGCCTGGTCTCCTGCTCAGGAGAAGACAATCTAATGAGCTACACACATAGTCTTCAGGTACTCACTTCCTTTGTACTGAGTAGGAATACCAGGTAACTAAAACATTGGACAGGCTGTGTATTACAAAAGGAAACAGATAACTTTGAGAGAAAGTCTCTTAGGAAAAAGAAAGTTCATAGGGATATGAAAATAAATGTAAGATGCAAAAGCTGTCATTAAGAAGAACAGCACCTATTATACCATGAACTGTTCTCTAAAGAAGCCTTTCTGAATTGCTAAAATCTGGCTTCGCCCAAGGAACTGGAGATCTCTTATCAATGTCATGATTCCACAGGATCCAATAGCTTTTTCTACATGTTCACATATGTATAGCACTGTGTGTAAAATTGTACACACATACCTACATTTTCTTACAAAAGTAATCCTAATCCTCCTTGGACTATAAGTACAACAATAATAATTAATAATAATAATATAAGCAAGTTATAGTAAATGAAATTTTAATTTCAGAGTCAATGACAAAGCCAAACTCAGCTTCCTGGAGGGGTTTTTCTTGCTTTTAAGCTTTATATCCTTAAGGGGGTCAACAAAATACTTAAAGCAATCTGGAGAAAAGAGGAAAATACTGTTTAAAGAAGGCTTTCCTTACTTTGGAGTTTTAGATTCTTATCCCGAGAAGCCCTAAATATTAACCACTATTAATATCACTCTCAAAGAAATTTACTAGATACTACACTCACTGTTTAGCTCCAGGACACATTCAACTGCTGCTTGCTGCATCTCAAAGCAAATGAAATCATTAAAATTAAAAAAAAGAGTTGGAACCATTTTATTCCTTCAGAGACTACCACTGAGTGTGCACAGTGCGAGTCTGTGGAAAGGGCTGATCCCTACAATTTTTTAGCCAGGGTTCTTCCACTTTCATTTTTGACCTCAGTCTTGTAAACCTGAAGATCTAACACTGAGGCTCATCAGTGTTGTCCTGAAAAAAAAAATCACTTATCTTTTATTACTATTTCTTAAATATTTTTATTTTTTTAATTATGTGTATGTGTATCTGTGCATTCGAGCAAAAGTGCCCAAGGATGAAAGAAGAGGGAGTCACAACCCCTGGAGCTGGAGTTACAAGCAGCTACGAGCTTCCTGACATGGATGCTAGGAACTGAACTAGCATTTCCTAAAAGAAATAGAGTAGCCTGGGCTTTTAACCTCTGAGCTATCTCTTAATTTCAGAACTATCTTTAATTATAAAGCAGCAACACTACCAAATATTAACGAGTTCATAGGTATCCTATATAAATCTTATTTTGAGGGATAAGTGTTCTTAAATGCAATTAAATTCAGTATGTAGAATATTGTGCTTGTGGCTGACAAAATTCCTTGTGGTGATCAGCCCCAGGGGACATAAAGGACATAAAGGACATAAAGGTGTGGTGGCCCTGATCTCAGGCTCTTAACTTTTACTGAGGAGACAAGCAAATCAGACATATACCAAAACCAAAGTGAGCCACGGAGAGGGCCTGCTACAGAGACAGCATGCAAGACAAAAAATTGGGGAACGAGTTCAGACAAATCACTTCTCTGTGGAGCTCCAGTTCCAAGAAAGCAGTATGAGAGGATTGAACTAGATCCTTTTCAATCTTTTGGGATCTAGAGCCTATAATTGTAACGGAGGCTCCAAGTGCCACAGAAGTTCAGAAGTGGGCAGACACACAAGCACATTAATCTGGGGGAAGGTCCACGAGAAAGCTGAGTTTTGCATTTAGACTTGGGATTGGAAAGGAGTCAGGATATTTGGGGGAAAGGGACATTATGGCTGAAACAGCAAGAGCAATCTACAAAACAAAAACAAAACCAACAAACAACAAGCACCCTAAAAGGTCAATGAAGACAATCTAGCTGGCAGGTCGTTTCCAGCATTGAAGATGAGAAGGGGTCAGACCTCCAAATTTTTGATAAAGCAAAAAAGGAATACAGGTTTGCTCTGAAGGCAACTGTAATAGCTAGAAGTTTCTATGCAAATATAAACAAATTGAAGAGGAAGTCTCCTTTCCCTGTTCCTATATTTTCATGGGAAAAACATGCTTTACTTTTCAAAAGGGTACAATACTGGACACACAGTTCTTTAACTAGAGACCTCCTTGACCCCTGATTCCAACCACAAAGCAATGTGAGTTCTTTGACCCAATTTAATCGACAATAAAGCCAATCACTGCATTTCCATCTTTGTTGGCTAGTCCTCAGCTGATTTAGAATCAAGACAGAGGAAAAAGGGTTTGATTTAACACGAACATTACTGACTGTTGGCATAAATAAGGCAAGAGCAATGCTTCAGAAAAAGTGGCTGGGTTGTAGTAGTAATAAGGACTGAAGGAGAAGAGGCTGAAAGTCTATAAATCAGTGGCCAAGCTTCTGCAGTAATCCAGGCAACCACTGAATCATTTATAACCATCAAGTATTACCCAGGGTTAAAATCAATAACTGCTCAAATAAAAACAAGCATTTGAGCCAATTTCCAAAAGTAACCCCCCCCCACACACACATCTTAAATACTAACTTTTAATTGTTTGTTTTTTGAGACAGGGTTTCTCTGTATAGCTCTGGCTGTTCTAGAACTCACTGTGTACACTAGGCTAGCCTCAAACTCACAGAAATTCACCCACCTTTCCTCCTGAGGGCTGGGATGAAAGGTATGCACCACCACTACTCAGCTAAAAAAAAAAAAAATTCAATATGCTGTCATAACTTAAAACTGGTTGACTGGAATCATTAATTAAGGGAACTGAAATAATTTTACAAAGATACAAAAGAAAAGCAATCAAAGGTCAATAGTCCAAGGGCTTATCTGGGCTACACAGAAGAGTATTATTACAAGTTAATGGCACACAGTCCTAAAGTACAGACAAAGCCTGGGTCAATATTTCTAAAGAGATGACCACCCTTCTCTACCTGCCATTCTCCTTTCAAGGGACATCTCTTGGATTTCTAAAGCTCAAGAGTTCACTATCCTCTATGATAACAGCCTGCAAAAGGACAAGAACATCTCCAGCTCATTCATTCATTCAGTTTAACTACATCAGAACCATACTCCTTTCATTTAATGCTGTAAGGTCTTCATTAGTCAGAATCTTGATTTTGCCTCTACAGTTGATATTCAATTTTGTTTCCTGAAACAACTCCCTATTTTCCTGAAATAAAATTTATAACAATGTTTACATATTATTAACTTGTTTGATATCTTATATAATGTCAATATGAGCTTTATGGAGACGTCAATAAAATGTGAACATCAGAGACCACCAGAATATGGTAAGTTCAGATACATACTCTATAATGTCCTCCAAGCCACAGAGGATGGCTTCCCTAGTTATCCCAATTCTCAAGCACTCACGAGTCACTGCAGTTTTCTCTAAGACTAAAATAATCTGACTTTCCTTCTTCAAACATCCCTTTACCAAAAAACAAAACAAAACAAAACAAAACAAAACAAAACAAAAAACACTCCCCAAAACAATATACAAGGGAAATGATTGGCAGAAGCAAAAATTACTGACATCCCAACCACGTATTGGAGATCAGAGTATCCTTCCAATGTTAAATGAGAACTAAAGACTCTAAGATTTTCATTAGTCTGATTTACCTGCCCTCCTTGGCCTTCTAAGGTGGACTGTATTTTATAGCTATTCTGAAGGGTCCTACATCCTTACGACCCTTCTACACTCGAGTCACTTGGATAGATAAAAAGGAAACCCCTGTGGGAGTGAGTATCATGAAGAACATTTAAGCTTGGATTAACAATTATCCATTTGGTCCTGACAAACTATCCTTCTGAAAAGGAAACTGGTCACAAAGCAAACTTGAAGTTGCACTTAAAATCCTTCCTAAAACATACTTCCGTGTTCTGACCCGAGACACGTATGTGACAGTCTTTATGCTGTGTTCTCAACATTCACATCAATGTCTAAGACTTCATGGTCTGACAACAGAGACCGACACCGTGCCTCTGTATTTAGACTTCAGAAACTTAAGTTCTTTGAGTTCAGGCATATACATTCTTTTGTTTATATTTCTCAGGAAATCTAAATACAATGCTATGCAGAAATAATTTGAAACAGATATTACAATTGTATACAGAGAGCAAGTATTAATTTCTGTGTGAGGAGTACAGCTGCTACATGTTCTCTCCTGTTACACAGTATATGGTGAGTCTGTACCTAGGCCTCTGACTTACACAAGCCATTGTTATTCTCTGGCCTCATTTATTCAGGATTGCTCCAGTAGCTATGGAAGGGTCAGAGACTGTGCCAGACACTGAACTAGAAAATTAGATCAGAAATGGCCTTGTACCAGAGTGTAGAGCCTGGTAGGAAAGTCAGTTTTCTTGTACGTAGAGTTCTGTCTGCCCATGGCCCGGCCAGACTACCAAATGACTGACTCCTGCAGCTGTGCCTCCTCTGCTTCTATACTGCTAAGTGTCCTTGCCATCAGACCCAGGATGTCCTTACTATGCAATATGCTTTAGGCAAGTAAACATTTAAACTCTCTTTGTTGTTGTTGTTATAGTTTATTTCATTTGGTTTTTGGAGACAGGGTTTCTCTGTGTAGCCTTGGCTGTCATGGAACTTACTCTGTAACATCTGTGGCCTCAAACTCAACAGATCCACTTCCGAAGTGCTGGGACTAAAGGCATATGTCACTACTGCTTAGCTTAAATTCTTTTAAATATAAACTGAATACAAAGAAATTACATAACCAGGAGGTGAGACAGGGTTCATTTTTGGTTGACCGCTAACAGGACATAAAGAACACAAGCACACCATATGAAGAATGCTAAATATTAGGAACACAGACTAAAAAGGACCGCTGGAATCTGAAGGTTAGCAATTCTTGGAATTTCCTAAAAGCAAAGTGTTTTTGAAGTACAATTTTAGATGCTAGAATTAGAAAATAATTAGAAATTAGAAAATATCACCTGCCATATGCCGGAAGTGATGGGCCAGCAGAGGTATAGTCAAGGGGCTGGTATAGCCCAGGAGCTGAGCTAACAGCAAAGGAAAGCAGCCCCACGAAGGCAAGGGCAAGGAGGAAAGCACACACCTGGCCTTCTTGGACTTTGTCCTGGATCCATAATCAGGGCAGCTCCTCTTCTCTTTACCCTCCCGGGGCTTCCGGGGCTTCCTCACACCGTCTCTCGGCTTGGGCTCCTTGGCTCTCTTGGGCTCCTTGGGCTCCTTGGCCCTTCTGGGCTCTTTCGGCTCTTTCGGCTCTCGTTTCCGCTTTGGCTTAGGCTCTCGGTCTTTACTTCCCTTTGTGCCCTCGTGCTCCCCTGACTCCTTTTTCTTCCGTTTCTTCTTTACTCCAGTACCTCTGCCTCCACTATCCTCCATCCCATTATGGGATGTCAATTTCCTAGAGAAAAGGGTGTCAGCTTCCTCTTCAGTAGTATATAAGTCCTTCTGGGGCAGACAATGATTGGCAGCTTCTTCCAAGTTCTCTCCCTGATCAGGACTGCAATCGAATGGTGACGGAGATTTGTAGTCAAAGTTAACAGAAGCATCCGACATTGGGGAGTGATTCAAAGCTCTTAACTTGGACAACTGTGAAAGAGAAAGAAGGCACATTACTCCCTCATTGCTCCACACAAAGTGTGCTATTAGGTTTGAAGAAATAATAGATTTAGTCAGTAAACCTATTTACGGAGTATCTGAGCTGCTACTAAGTGTTAGTTCTAGTACACTAAGCCCTGGGATACAGTAGCAAGCAGGACACAGCCACCTGTGGCCTTATGCAGGAGTAGCATGGCACTGATACGTCACAAGACAGCATACAAGTCAGTGAGATGGCTTACAGGCAAAGATGTTCCTGTTCAACTTAGGATCCATGTTCAATTCCCTGAACACTCGTAAAGGTGAAACCCAGTTGCTCTGCAACCTCTGTCCATGCACCATGGCATGCACACCTACACAAATATATCACACACACACATTCTTATTTTAGTACATAATTAGTATATAAAAACCTGAAGGCTTTTTCTCTGTGAGGAAATCTGAGATTATTTTTAGTACGTTATCTAAAACAGGCATGTCTATGATAGTTCTCTACAAAAACAAAACAAACAACAATAAAACCCTCCAGATGTCATCAAATCCTAGGCATACTGCAGAGCCCTGAATTGGGATTTATGATATTCACACACAATGCTACTATTCAAGTGTGTTGAAACCTCCTGTCTGTAAATTAAGGTACGTTCCTGGGGTGAGAAGACAAGATGCTTGCACTGCTTTACCTCTCAAACCCATTCTCATCAGTCACCAAGAAGCATCAACACTGAGGTGGGCTGACTCTGAACAAGTATGATCACTTCAAGTTTTAGTTGTGGGAATGTGGCTCCTGGGGACTGAACTCAGATTGTTGGCATTGGTGTCAAGTGCCTTTATCTGCTGAGCCATCGTGCTGACCTACAGTTTTACTTTTGACAATAAGTAACACTAGGCCTGTGATGAATGTCACTGAATGCTATTCAACTCAATCCCAAATACCTTTGGCCACTTGGGAAAATCAAACTACCCAAATAGGAAGAAACTTTCCTGTGACAGATGCCAGGAGAAGTGTGTCACAGGAGGGAGCTAAGGTAGCACCAAAAAGAGAATTTCAAAGCCATTTCTGAGTACAATCAAATATAAGCACAGTCTCTCAGTGAATTTTAAGGAAACAATTCTTTGGAGGTAGAAGTTTCATCTTACACGTTCAGTCTGGTATTCCAAAAAGTACTTGCCATTTCATAACTGAGGTAAACTGGCAATGGTCTGATAATAATGGGGTGCTAGCTCCAGGGACAGCACCCACTCCTCAATCTAGAACAAAAAATGACCTAGGAGAACCTTCCAGGAAGATGGTAAAACTGCATTCTGGTGATAGTTTAGAAGCAGCACCATTTCTGAGTGCTTGCTCTCCTACTAAAAGGCCTGGCACGTTATAAACCACAAATACCTGCCCAGGTGGTGTGGCTTCTTCCCTCCAGTGTTCTGGTTCCCCAAGCTGTACCCACACTTCCTGGCCCACACTGGGAATAAAAACATTGCAAATCCGGCCTCTCAGTACTCTGTCTGCTTTTTCTAGAGCTCTTTCCCAGTCTGAGGCTCAAAGCATAGCATTTGAGATTACTGGAGAAAAACAACAAAGAAAAGAAAGGTTTTTCTTTTGTGTCTTTATAGTAAGTGAAGTCCTACTAATAAGCTGACTCAAATCCTGTGGGTAACAGCTGTTCTTACAAGATTCAGTGCTCTAAGAAAGGAAAGGAAGATGCTATGTGCTCGTCCTGGGAGTCTTCCGTGCCATAGACACCTGTCCCTTAGAGATCAAGCTTTCTTAGTGTGCAACAAAGGGCAAACTAGGACTGTTAAGTATTCAGCCCTAACAGAACAGCTATATTACCTCCTGTGAGGCTCAGGAGAGAGCTCAGAAACGGGAGCAGAAACAATTTAAGAGCTGAAGGATGGAGAACAATAACGTAAAACAATCTTTTGGACACGACACACCTCCTGCACCCATAAATTCACAGCAGTGGTAGCTACTTGCTCGAATAAGCCCCACCCCCACCCCAGGAGCTGTAGGCAAAACAGATCATGGCTGCTAGTAGTGGTATAGACACCAGTGCATTGTCTTGTTCAAGTAAATAAACTCCTATCTGCACTCATTCAGGCAATCCGAACTTAAAAGAGGAAAGGGAACCATAGTTGAACATAGGAGGAGGACTCTGATGGGATGGGGAAGGGATAAGAGAGAATAATGAAGGAGACTTTGACCAAAAACCATTATGTATGTGCGAAAATAAAATACATTTTTAAGGGGAATAAATTGAAAAGTAATTTGTTTATTAAAGAGGCTTTCAAAGTCTAAAAGACTAAATTTCACCAAGATAGCTTATTCTAGGTCAGAGTGAGATTGTCATGACAAGGTCTCTTTACTCATGCAGAAGTCTTTTCAAAGATGGAGGTAGGCAGTAGCAGTGCACAAGGTCATACAGAGATACTAGGACGACATAAGGCACAGGGCCTCATCTGGAACCTCTACAACCATCTAACAAGGTGAGTGTGAAAGTACCCCGTCTGAAGAGGGAGAAGTGGGAGTGGAGACTGTACGAATGTACCCTGACCGTACAGCAGTGAGCGGACGACTGTGGATTTGAAATCTGACAAACACTAATGTGTATCTTCATGACTTCCCAGGGAACCATAACAAGTTATTAGGTCACCAGGCCAGGCCAGATGAGACTTGATTAAACATGTTAAATATATACACTGCTTTGGGAAAGATTAGGTAGTCTTTGCTAAACTAAATATACACCTACCTGCTATCTACAAGTTCCACTACCAGGAATCATAGATAATTATCAAGGAACAACCCCTCAACCCACTCCTACACACACCAATTTTACAGATAAGAAATAAAATCTTTCCAAAGCTAAACTCCTCAAGTGACAGAGCTGGTGCTTTCTAAAGGGGGAAGCACAATTATTTGATGTTGAAAGGGGAAGTGGTAAGTATTAGTAAAAAACAAAAAAACAAAAAAACAAAAAAAACAAAAAACAAAAAAAAAGGTGTTTAAATTAAATTTTGGGGTTGTTAATACATGGAAGCATTTTTTATGTTGGGAACTTGGAAAAGATTCCTGAGGAGGAAAAAAAAACCCGACACAAAAACATTTCTTTCACGTACTTCTAAGATAGGAGACAAAAAGCCCTAGAACAAAATCCGATGTCAGTATCTTCACTTTGAAATGGCTATAACAGGAACAACATTAGTGATGGTAGACCACAAGGGACCAACAATAATTTGCTTCAATTCACCAACTTAAATAGGGGCAAGAGTCTAGGAACAAGGTAAAAACAGAAACAGAAAGGGGCTGTTAAAAGAAAACAAAAAACAAGTGGTGTTCCTTTGATCTAAGCTCATTAACGCACAATACTACTCGAAAAAGTTAAATTTATAAGATTAATTAAAAAGGGTCAAAACAAATGAAAAGATTACAGTCCAAGGCAATGGTTCTCTAACTAAGAAAAGTCCACTTAGTACATTATCACAGGCAAAAGTCTAGGTTAAAAGAAAAATGTGCACACAATGTATGCATGCATACATGTGTACTACTGAAGAGGAAGCTGATAAACTTTTTCCTAGGTCACTATGTCCCATAATGGGATGGAGGATAGTAGAGGCAGAGGTACTGGAGTGAAGAAGATCTACAAGAAAAACAGGCCAGGGAAGCAAGAGGGCACCGAGAGAAGCAAGGACAGAGAAGCCGAGCCAAGAGACCAGGTGAGCCCAGGATCTGAAGAGGGCCAACACAGTCAGTCCGTTCTTGTCAGTGACTCCATCAACAGATAGACCTCACCTCCCTCTCAAGAGGCCCAGAAGTCTTCACCCTGGCGCTAGAGTGTCCTGCCTCATTTATGTACCTCAAAAGCAATGAGTCTACCTTCTACTATTCAGGCCTTTACTCTGACCTCAAGTATGTATTTCAGATACAAAATCAATAAAATGACTGTGTGTGCATGTGTGGTAGGGAGTGTCCTGTAAAGGTATACTAAGACACAAAGGAAGAATTTGGTGCTCAGAGGGAGGAGTCGGAGAAAGTCCATTTTAAATCCTTTTGACTGATGAAGACAATGTTTTAAACTGCCAAACTGAAATGCTGAAAAGAGTCTTCCAGAAAACCAACTGAAGGTCTGCTTGGTGTCAGCCCTGCTCTCTGTCAGATGCTGCTGAAAAGTCTCACCATCAATTGTTTACTCACACACTATCTGTTAGTCTTCCTCACTCACTATTTTCAACAGGGCTTATGATCCAGCAATCGCTTCTGGTGGTAAACGCCTTCCTAGAAATCTGAGCTCACCTTTCCCTCTGAGAGGACACAAACTGTGCTAAGAACATGGCAGCCAGCTAAGCCCACTACTTATTCTAGTTCACCTTTTGCCACCACAAAACTGAGCTCTCCACTCTAGGCTGCCCTTTTGTCCCTTACTCCTAGGTACTTTCTGAACCTGCCTACGCTTACTCTTCTCCTTTCACGTTGAGTTCTTTGACACAACTTGGCTGACCTGAGAGGCCATGTTCTTTCTAAAATACTGTAAGTCCTTTGGTGGAGCTGATATTACCTGTGTCTCAGTCTATATTTAACACCAGACTATCACCCTGCCATGCACACTGTAAAATTCTGGTTCTCCTGAATCATGTGTCATTCTCTACTTTAACTGCCTCTCTGTAATCAGACTATACATTTCTTTAGAAGAACATTTAAGTCACTGCTGCATCTGGCCTAAAGTAAAAATTAAATACTTCTTGCAGAAAAGTGGAAAACTCAGCAATATTTGTTTACTGAATGAGTCATTTTCACATTCATCCAAGGAAGAAAACATGGTCTAATGGTCTCAAGGTCTGTGATTCCCACTGCTCTCTGAATTACTCTTCCCAATCTATCACCTATGTGTTTTCTCAAGGACAGAAAATGACAGCTATGCCTGCTCAGTATTTGTTCATGGAAGCAAGGTGCTCCCAAAGTCACCAGGTCTATAATGTCTCCTGATTATAGCTCCAAGTTTTAGTATTACATTTTTAAACTGGATTAATCAATCTAGATTACTAAAGTACACCTTTAACCCTTACTATTTTTATTTGTATATCAAATCTCATGTTTGTACTTTATACTTCTTAGTATCAAACAAGGAGATTAAACAAAAGAATCAGCATAGGTCTGTTTTCAGTGAGGTGAGGCTGTGTCCCCTTAAGAAGTTATTTTCAAGCAGGGCAGTGGTGGCGCATGCCTTTAATCCCAGCGTGTGGGAGGCAGAGGCAGGCGGATTTCTGAGTTCGAGGCCAGCCTGGTCTACAGAGTGAGTTCCAGGACAGCTAGGACAGCTAAAGCTATACAGAAAAACCCTGTCTTGAAAAACCAAAACCAAAAAACAAAAAAAGAAGTTATTTTCAACACTAAGAAGCTGGGCTGTAGTAATTACAAGTCATACCTTATTTTCCTAGCTAACTTTTGCCTGCCCACTATTGTTACCATCTTAGTGATTAAATTCTACACACTTCTTAGAGGTAGTTTAGTTATTTTCATCAACACAGATAAAAAGACTGTAAGAGATTCCTTTTTCACAGTATTTTTTTTTTGAAACATTTCCTTTGGCAACACAAAGTCAATTTTTAAAAGCTTTCATTACTGACATGCCACCTGTTATGCCCCTTCTGGTTAATAAAAAGCTTGATTATTTATTGCTAAATTTTGATTAACTTGTAAAAAAAAAAATCTGTCATCTCATTTTAAATTTTCCTGATAAAATTCTGAACAAGGAAATGAGAAAATTTAAAGATCAGAATGCATTTATGTGCATTTTTCTTCAAAGAAGTAGAAAAATAAACTAGAAGGGATGAGGTTTTTTTTTTTTTTTTTTAAACAAGAATGAATGTTTTTAAAACAAGTTTTCCCCTCCTCCTTACTTCTTTCTCCAATGCTGAGGATTAGCCAAGCCGAGCAAGTATTCCACCTCTGAGCTATATCCCAAGCCTACTATTTTGTGTTGTTTCTAACATTTCAGAATCATGGTTAAAGTAAGCTTGATTGCTATTCACACTGTTATACACTAAAGATTTTCTTGCTTTGACATACCAAATACTAAGAATTTAACTATCTCATTTAATCCTTTTCTACACAGTGAAAAATAAGGCTGAACTTGCTTCAAGAGCCTAAGTGGTTCAGTGGGAATTTCAATCTCATTCTCTGAAAACCAAAGCCCTTTCTATCCATCCCTAAACTGTATGACTACAGAGTGTTTTATCTCTAGTATTCATTTCCAGTTCATGCTCTTGTCGGACATATGTCAGAGTCTACCTTAGGATAAATTCCTGGCAGGTAAAACTTTTCTGTGGTGCTTACTACCAACTGAAAGAGAAATCCAATGTTTAGGTAGAAGTACTATGAGAACTGACACAGATGAGAATAATTTCTCCAGCTCAAGCTCCCCAGCAAGGGCCACCTAGAGAGTAGGCTTTCTGATACCCTACATCTCCCTATATAGGATCCCAAAGGAGGAGACTAGAAAAGAAAGAGTGGCCAGTCTCACCCAACCCTCACCTTGCATGGGTCCCAACTCAAGACAGAATTCAGACCCTCTGACTCCACCCCTCAAACCCAGTTTCTAGATTATCATCCACTTCTATAAAAAAGAAAGGCCATGTATTAGAGACAGACTGTGTAAAAGGCAGAGGCACGTCTCTTACATCTCCCATCTCAAAGCCACACTGGCCACAGTTATAATTAGTTTATAGTCAAAAGAATACTTCTAGGGCTAGTGAGGTGTCTCAGTGGGTAAAGGCAATTGTTGAGATTACCTGGCTACCTGAGCTTGAGTTTGATGCCCCAGAGCTTCCCAGAAAGGTGGAAGGAAAGAAATGACTCCACAAACTTGTCCTCTGACCACTACACATAAGCTACTCATAAACTACACTTGCCTACACATAAGCATCAGGTACACAGACAGACAGACAGACAGACACACACACACACACACACACACACACAGACGAACACACAGACACACATATACACACAGATACAGACACAAAGGGGGAAAATGCTTTTAGCAAACTAAATATCCAAAAATGATTAATATGTAAACTATAGAGAATTGGTCACGTAACTCAAAAATATGAAGAGCTGTTCTGAGAGGAAGCATTTCTACCAGGCTAATTTTTAATGTTCTGATTCAGTTTAACTACACGGCTCCTATATGGGCATGACTGAAGCAAAAGGGAAGCTCCATGCACTAGTCACTCTGAGCTCTGTCCTTCTGTGAGAATGAAGAGCACAAGCAACAGGCAACTATCCATCAGAGATTAAAATGTGAGCCCCAGCCTACCCTCTTTAGCAACAAACAACAACACTTAAAAGAAACGGGACCACTTACTTGCTTCTCTTTCTTCTGTATTTTCATTTTCATCAATTAAGGTAAGATATTTATTTCTATAAAACATAAAAAGGCAAAGATTATAATAAGTCCCACACAAAACATTTAGATTCCTTCTAGATTAACTGTCCAACTGTGCCCAGATCTCTAAGTCTACACATAACTCTCAACAGACCCAATTTATTGTTTCAGATGGGATGAAGTAAAAAAAAGATACTATCTTTACAGATCAGGTAATTTATAAAAGATGCTGGCATATCAAAGCCAGGTAACTAAAACCAGAAATAAAAATAAATGACATAACTTTATCGATGGAAATGAGGAGAAAGTACAAACAGGTAAGGTTCATTCTTTTAGGGGAATATAATATATAAGTTGTTGTTTTCTTTGAAGTACAGTTTCTTAAGCTGTTGGCCAGGATGACATATAGGGTGACATAAATAAATGTGGAGATAAAAAAAAGAAATGGCAACAGTAAAAAGTTCCTGAATGGCAACTACTAGAAATTACAATCAAATGTATAATGAAGCAAGATTTCCTGGTAGTATTTGCCTGTTTGTGTCACATGAGTTCACCGCAGCCTTGGTTTGGAACACATATTTGTTCTCTGCACTGAACTCACCGTTGCATGACTAATGAACCATGGCGCTAATGAACACAACTATGTGCGATACTGCAGAGCTTTCACTATCATACAAAGTTTTCTTCTTCTATCAAAACAATGGCTTTAGTATAGAAAACTAAAACTTTAGTATTTTCCTATTACTATTTCCCAGCATATAAATGTCAAATTAGTCTATTTTTGGATTGTTTTACTTTAAAATTTGATTTTAAAAATTGATTTTAAGAAATGCACCAATAAATTACACTTAATAAAGAACTGATCCAAGAAAAAAATAGAGATATCAAACCAAACCAAATACTATCACCACTACCAACGACAAAAAACACCCACCAAAACAAAACTACAAAATATTCCATAATTTATATTTGGTGCCACAAACTAATATGGTCAAATAAGCAAGTTACCAACATTATCAGGAATGTTGCAAAAACAGGCCCTATTTACCTAATGGGTAATGGCACTTTCTTTTCTAGCTTTCAGAAAACCATTCAAACCAAGGTGCTACTAAATCTCTAAATTGCCCCAACCCTTTCTCACTCACCAGCTCCATTTTAAGGAAGGCATCACAAAGAAATGAGCCAGGAAGGAATGTGCTTGAGCCATAGAGGATGGCTTAGGGATGATGGTGTGGGATAAAGGAACACACTTCCTACTGCAGAGGTTCTTGGGCTTCTGTCATCATGAGCAGAAGTCAGGGAACGCATATTAACACAGGCTAGGAAGGCTGGGAAGAGGTACACGTGTTTCCCTCAGCTATACTTTGAAACAAGGCAGTGTAGGTCATGTGACTACAAGTGTGATGGATTTTCTTGGTTGTCAACTTGACTACAATAAAATTAACTAAAAGTCAAATGGCTGGGCATGCCTGTGGGAGATTTTTCTTAAATAATTTGAGTAGGAAGACTCACTTCTGATCTGGTTCTTTGAGGTGGGAAGATCCACCTTTAATCTGGGCCATACCTTCTGCTGGCAGTCTACATAAAGAACATGGAAGAAGGAACCTTTCAATCTGCCTGCTTGCTTTCTCTCTCACACACTGAGAACCTATGTTTCCAGGATTTTGGTGTATACTAAGGACCAGCTGAGACATCCAGCCTCATGAACTGAACAATTACTGGATGCTCAGACCTTCTGTACACAAATATATAAAAACCCTATATAGAAATATAAACGAGAGAGATTCATTGTATAGGTTCTGTTACTTTGAAAAACCTTGACTAAGGATGGATTAACTGTTCCAGTTCACTGAAAAGAACCCTGGGAAAGCTTAAAATCATTACTGTTAGTTCATCTCTAGATGCCTTATAGGTTGCCACAAACCTACACGCTACCACTCCACAAAATAACAGTAGTTAATAACATTAGTAAATGTTGAATAGACGCTTCAAAACATTGTACAGTTCCTAAGCACCTTACAATCTATAAACATCCTCTTTGAAACTACCCTTACTTTTTAAAAGGCGTTCTGATGGCATGCATTAAAACACAAAACAAACACACAGTAACCCTAGAACTCATCTTCTGTAAAGCTGAATGCAGTGCACGAGGAATGGTGTGTGCTTCTGCACATATTAGAAAAGGTTTTATGCCCTCTGCTGCTGTGTCACCAGCACTTAGAAGTTGTGATTAAACTGTGACTCAGTAAAGAACAAACCAAATAGCAATTTCAGAATCTCAACACTTAATTAGACAACATAATTTATACATTTCAGAAAGTTTACAGTGTGTAAACCAGGAAATCTGTCTCGGGGAAACACTAACTTCTGAATCACAGGAAAACTGGTAAGGCTCTCGGACTCTCCTCACTGCAACCCAATATTTCTAAGTACAGCATGTAAACCTTCTCCAAAAAGGTATACTGCTAGTAACAAAAAACAAACAACCCATTCCTTCCATTAAGAAAAAAATGTGTGGGGTCTGGGCCACAGAACTGAGCAGATCCCGGATGGCAGCTCTGCCCCCAATCGCACAGAATCCAGAGAAAGCAGGGCTCCCAGGAGCTCTAACCTGGGCAGTATCCTGTCTGCACCTGAGCACTGAGCAGATTTTGGGCCCCAGCTCTTACCCCAGTAGTAAAACCCACCCCACACAGTTCTGATACGACTAAGATAATAGGAAAGACAGGCTCCAGTCAGAGACAGGGCAAGTAGGACTAAAAAGATCCAGATGGGAAAAGGCAAGCGCAAGAACATAAGCATCAGCAACCCAGGGTACTTGGCATCATTAGAACCTAATTCTCTCACACAAGAAAGTCCTGAATTTCCCGTATTACTAGGAAAGCAAGATTCAGATTTAAAATCACTTCTACTGATAATGATAGAGGACTCTAAGAAGGACATAAATAACACTTTCAAAGAATTTGAGGAGAACACAGGTAAAGAGGTAGAAGCCCTTAAAGTGGAAACACAAAAATCCCTTAAAGGATTATAAGAGAACACAACCAAACAGGTGAAGGAATTGAACAAAACCATCCAGGACATAAAAATGGAAGTAGAAACAATCAAGAAATCACAAAGGGAGACTACCCTGGAGATAGAAAACCTAGGAAAGAAATCAGGAGTCATAGACACACGCATCACCAACAGAATATAAGAGATAGAAGAGAGAATCTCAGGTGCAGAAGATACCATAGAAAATATTGACATAATTGTCAAAGAAAACACAAAATGCAAAAAGCTCTTAACACAAAACATCTAGAAAATCCAGGACACAATGAGAAGACCAAACCTAAGGATAATAGGTATAGAGGAGAGTGAAGATTCCAAACTTAAAGAGCCAATAAATATCTTCAACAAAATTATAGAAGAAAACTTCCCTAAAGAGTGAGATGCCCATAAACATACAAGAAGCCTATAGAATGCCAAATAGACTAGACCAGAAAAGAAATACCTCCTGTCACATAATAATCAAAACACCAAGTGCACAAAACAAAGAAAGAATATTAAATGCAGTAAGGAAAAAAGGCCAAGTAACATATAAAGACAGACCTATCAGAATTACACCAGACTTCTCACCAGATACTATAAAAGCTAGAAGACGCTGGACAGATGTCATACAGACCCTAAGAGAACACAAATGCCAGCCCAGGCTACTATACCCAGCAAAACTCTCAATTACCATAGATGGAGAAACCAAGATATTCCACGACAAAACCAAATTTACACAATATCTTTCCACAATCCCAGCATTACAAAGGATAAATAGCAGGAAAGCTCCAATATAAGGAGGGAAATTATACCCTAGAAAGAGCAAGAAAGTAATCCTCTTCCAAAAAAAATCCAAAAGAAGATAGCCACACAAAGATAATTTCACCTCTAATAACAAAAATAACAAGAAGCAACAATCACTGTTCCTTAATATCTCTTAACATCAATGGACTCAATTCCCCAATTAAAAGACATAGGCTAATGGACTGGATACATAAACAGGGCCCAGCATTTTGCTACACACAGGAAACCCACCTCAGTGACAAAGACAGACTCTACCTTATAGTAAAAAGCTGGAAAACATTTTTTTCAAGCAAATGGTCTTAAGAAACAAGCTGGAGGAGCCATTCTAAAATCTCCAGCCCGAGAACACAAAGGGAGGGACTCATGGCTCTACCTGTATAGGTAGTTGAGGGTGGCCTTGCCAGGCATCAGTGGAAGTGGATGGCCTTGGTACCTGAAAGTTTAGATTCCCTAGTGTTGGGGAATTGCAAGAGCAGGGAGGCGGGAATGAGAGGATGGTGGGAGCACACCCTCATAGTAATTGGAGAAGGGGGAAGCGGTAAAGGGTTAGGCATCAGTGGAAGTGGAGGGCCTTGGTGCCTGAAAGTTTCCTAATGTTGGGAAATTTGAGAGCAGGAAGGCGAAAATGGGAGGATGTTGGGAGCACACCCTCATAGAAACTCCCAGAATTATATGGATTAGACATAACAGAGGCAGGGCGCCAGACGACTAGATTCCAGAATTCAAACAAAAAATTATCTTGATACTAAAATTTGTTTTGAGAATTGTATATTGCAGAATACATAGCCTTGGTGTATCTACTCATCAAGCAAGCTGAGCAGACCTGCTCAAACCTCTCATGTCATGGAATTCCAGCTGGATGCAGTGAAGACACAGTGTCAGAGGCTTATCAATTTACTCTTCCCCCCACCCCTCTTCTAATAGCTCAACGCCCATAATCAGCTTGAAGAAGTTAATGAAGAGTCGGTGCCCCTATTCCCTGGGCTTGGGGACTGAAGTGGTTAATATTGGGCTGTCTTTCTAGGGAAAAGTAGTGGTTTTGTTGGAACAGGGAAGATTAGCTAGAATTTATTGCATAGCCATAACCTATTGGTAGAAATATGTATAATTGTTATTAAGATGAAGTTATAATTTCTTAAATGGTACAAAATTTACTTTGATTTCAAATTTAAGGTTTTTATTGGTACGAGCTTCTTATTAATATAAAAGTGAAATGAATATTGTTACTCTCATAGGCACTGTGCCTGTATAACACATTTAGGAATACAAGGCTTACACCCAGTTCTTCTTTAACTTTTTTAACTGATTTGAGATGGTTAGCCTGTGAGGTAAGGGCCTATAGCAAATTCATGGCTTTGAGTTTATTGTTAGGGTGTTTTCTATATTTTCTTTAGAAATAGCTGAGAGGAGTTAACAGACATCAGTCCAGATTGCCTTACATGGATAGTTGGTTTTCAAAACATCAGAAATCCACAGAATTGACATTACAAGCATTTCTGTATTAATGTTCATTTTGATTAGAGACCTGTCTGCTCCTAACAGCTTCCTGTCTTGGATTCTAAGAAGAAATTGAGTATCTTGGGAGTTATTCCAATTGTGGTAAGACAGACACTAGGCAAGAATTGCCTCTTTCCATCTACAGACAAATTACTGTCCAGAAAAGGACACACTTACAGAATAGTCGACTGATTATATCTGCCAAGACAGATTAACCAGCCCTTAATACTGCATCACTAGGTTTGTCAGATGATCCTGGGCCAGAAGGCTGAAGATTTGATGCTCCAACGTTCTGTAGTATAGGGACTGTCTAGGTGTTCAGCAGTCTCTATAAATTGGCTAAGTTAATTTAGAAGCTGTGCTTTGTGCTTCCCATAATTTCAGTTAGCTCAGTCATTCTGGATTTCTGACGGGGTTGAAAACTTATAGTCTCATAGCCAATCTTTGCTATTTACTTTGAGAGAAAAGATTTGAGAGGATGGTTTTCAGCTGACATTCATTCTAAAGCAAAGAAAAAAAAGCCAGGTCCAGAACTGAGTCTTTTAGTTAGGAGAGATGACAGAGGTTCTGCTTAGTCAACAAAATGGACTGGGTATTAGGTCTATCTTGCACCTTACTGACATAAATTGGTATAGTTATGCTCTAACTGTATTCTGAAAGAAAAGTTTTATTTTAACAAGAAGGGTGATATGTAGGAGGAGCTAAGGTGGGAGGAGTAAGGAGAGAAAGAGGAGGAGTAAGGAGAGGAGGAGGAGGAGAAGAAGAGGAGAAACTAGGTGATGAGAGAGAGAAAGAAAGAGGGGAGGACAGACATGGAGGCGGATGTTCACATGTCTCCGCCAGTCAAAGATAGCTGATATATCTAGGTTGGGTATTGGATTACACTTCTGATTGACATTGAGCATTACCAAACTTATAAAGCCTTTGGTTAACATTAAGAAAATTGATAAAAGAAAAAAAAAAAGAAGGGGGCATAGGATAGGGGTTTTCTAGAGAGGGGAAATGGGGGAAGGGGATGGTATCCGAAATGTAAATAAAATATCCAATAAAGAATAAATTTTAAAAAAAGAAAAAAAAGAGAAATGCGTGCCAGGCTCCAGTAAGAATTCTTTTTATTATTCTCTCTAATTCAAGAATTCTTTTCAGCAGTTAAATTTTTTCAAATTCTTCAATGCTCTACTATGCAGTTAAAAATAGAAAAACATCAGGTTCACACTATTCAGCAAGTAATCCACAGGATCATTTAAGTAATTTACTTTTAAAGATACATTTTTAAAATAAATTTATTTTATTATTAAATACAGGGTCTCAATATAATAGCTTTGGCTGGCCTGAACTCTTAGATGTTTGTATGCCACTGCCTTTCCAAGCACTGGCATTAAAGATGTGTACCACCACATTCAGCCCCAAGCAACAGTTTTTAAAACCAATCATCCTAACAATACATCCACAGATTACTAATTTGACACTTACATGTTGAGGAATGAAAGGGAAATATTAAATCTTTGTTCTCTGTAGTTAAGCTCAGGAAACCATACTTAAGCACAGCATCACAACAGTCTTCAATCTTAGCCAAGGTGTTCTGGGCAAGTGTTTGAGGGCACTGTGGTAAGTGCTGGTGTGTACTTGGGACAGCAAGCAGGTTGTATTAGAAACCAAGGCTGCAGTGAGACTGGCATGCAGATGGGCAGGTACTGCCAGAAACACTTTGGATTCATTACACATTGATTCTGAACTTTTCTTCATCCTATGTGAGTATATGCATGTGAATGTAGGTTCTCACAGAAGCCAGAGGTGTTGGACTTCCTGGAGCTGGAGTTCCAAGAAGTTGTGAGTCACCTGACCTGGGTAATTGGCACTAAATTCAAATCTTCTGCAGAGCAGTATGTGCCTATATTTAAGCACAAGGCCATCTCTCCAACCCCCAGAAAGTTTCAACTGCTACAAATATTTTAGCTCTTCCCCATCCCATTCAGTCACACAGCACCAGTTTAAGAACCTGGATTTCGGACACAATGAGGATCCAGTGTTTAGTACCCCTCAGCTTCCTCAGCTTCCCCTTCCACCTGTGATCATTAGTGTTGTCAACTGTAGGCAGAATTTAGATCACCTGGGAAATAGGCCTGTGAGGAATGACCTAATTACATTAACTGAAGTGTGAAGAGCTATCTTAACCGTGGTGGCATCATTCCTTGGGCAGGGACTCCTGGACTGTAGAGTATTGAGAAAGTGAGCTCTAACTTGTGTTTACCCTTCTGTTTCCTGATCGTGGATAATGTGTTACCACCATGCTGCTTACATTTCCCTGGCAGGATGTACATTGAACTGTCAGCCAGAATAAAAAAGAACTAAGACATCACATATCTACCCTCGAGTCACAAACTGGACAGAGTTACTTATATCTCACTGGGTGTGAAGCAAATTATAGGTGTTATTAAATATCAAGAATTTGAAGTGCCAAAATCAGAGTTTAAATCCAATGTCTGAGAACGATTAGGTATGGAAGATTTCTTCCAGAGGTTCACAGATTGTCAAATGTGACACCTGCCCCAGAGGGATTGGAGAATTAAAGAGGATGACAATCTATGGCATCTGTTAAACAAAGAATAAAAACCTTTAAGGTCAGGTAAGGTGGCAGCACTCCTAAGGACTAGTCCCTGGGAATCCACCCCTGACAAAGGTGACAGAGAGTCTCCAGCAGGAAGGTGGTTTGAAGCAGGTCAGAGAGAATGATAAAGGACCAAAGGATCATGACCATAGTGGGGTTGAACTTTGATAGGAGTTGTAAGATTTTAAAATGAAAAAACTAATTTTTTTTTAGCACAAATTTATACCCTTAGACATGTAATAAATATGAATGGTGAGAACTACTGGATGGGAGCCCTTCTGTTATTTGAAGTATGACATTCAAGCTTAGTACATGTGTTACTTTGCAAAAGGCCAGAGTTCAATTCTTATCCCCTCAGCTACATTTCATTTTATTCTGGAGTCTCACTGCCTCTTCAGAGGTGTCTTCTCTTATCTAATAGGAACAGTACCTCCCTGTCCTCAATCTCTGTCATTTTGCTTTTGGGTTATGCGTTTACTACAGGTATCTTCTGTACACAACACAGGAAAGTTAGCCATTTTATTCATGCTATACTTCTAGGATCTAGAATCTCATGGGCTTGTAGTGAGATGCTCAATGAACATTTGTTGAATGAGAAGTTCATTTCCCCTAGTTTTAAAAAAATCACTAATTTCCCACTTTCTATAGCTCTTCTTTCAGCAAAGAAACATGTTCAACTAAGCATAGTACCAACCCTAACAAATCCTATACACACCACCAAGTCTTCCTTCTTTCATTCATTTCCCTAGAGCTGTTTTCCTCTTCAGAATGCTCATCTTACTGTTTTCTTTCTGGGGGGGAGGGAGGGAAAGACTGATACAAAGTGTACACTCTAAACTATGGACTTAACATATGAACATTCATTCATCGTTTGAAACAATGAATTAAATTAATACAAGATGTTAATAGAGAAACTCTGTGGGATAAGATATAGGGTGTTTGGAAACATTTTATATTATACTGTACATTTAAAAAGCTAGTTTAAAAATATTACAAATGTTTTAAATTTTTCACAGTATACTTTGATCATATTCTTTATCCTCCAACTTCATGTTTTCTCTCTAAAAAAAGAAGAAAAAAATAGAAAGAAGGAAAAGAAGAGAAGAGAAAGAAGAAAGGCAAAGAAAAGAGGAGAGAAGATGGAGCTGTTTTGTGTTGGCCAACTACTTGTAGACACAGGTCTGGAGAGTGTTGGTGTCACGAGTCACTCCACTGGAGAAATTCGACTTTTCCTCTGCTAGCCATCAACTGCAAACAGCTTGTTGGTTAGGAGTGGGCTCCTAACCACTGGTTTCTCGAAGATTTTTTTTGGATCCTGATTAAGCTCATCTTCCCTTTACAGGCTCCTCCTCTCAAACGGCACTACTTCCAGTACTTAATCCACTCAACCCCACGAAGTCTCCTTAAGATTCTATTAAACTCCCGAGCTTCTCTACACAGTGACCACTGTGCCTTGCTTCTCATCTTTATGTACATGTGCCCAACCTAACCCAGTCGGTTCTAGTTAGGGATCACACAGGCATCCCCCCCAAGCCTTGAAAACCAACCTCAGGAGCACTACCTACTTGTATGCCTATGTTCCTGTTGGAGAGTAGTGCTTTGCAACCTGCCTCTCAGCCCCAAACTCTTTTTTGGTCTCTCTTTCCTGTAACTTTTTCATAATTCCTGAATCCTGTGGTTCCTTCCCAGCACACTTTGGTTTATTCCCACCCCCTTTGGCATCACTTCCTGTCTGAAATAGCCTAAGGGCCTCTCTACACTTCATGTTGTCTATTGCCCTCATTTTACTGCTACCAAGAACATTTTCTCCTGAAATGCTAGTTATTCTCAGTCTTCCTAATGCTTCAACCCTTTAATACAGTTCCTAATGTTGTAGTGCTCCCCAATCATAAAATTATTTGTGTTGCTATGGTCATTTGACAGTCCCCAAAGGGGTTCTGACCCACAGGCTGAGTACTACTGTGCTAACAAAATCAGATGATAGCTCTTCAGTAGGTACTGTGGGTTTTTTGTTTTGTTTTAACATAATACTTTTACTGGTTACTTGAAAACTTCACATAATGTACCCTATCACACTCTCTTCCCAGTACTCTCAGATCTACTCCCACCTTTGTGATATTTCTACCAACCTTACCCCTCCCCCTCAAAAAAATGAGAAAGAAGAAAAAATACCAAGGCCACTTTATGTTGCCCATATACTCACTATAAGGCATGGCCAAATTCCCAGTGGCCAGCCCCTTAAAGAAAACTGAGTCATTCCCCACCCTACCCCCACCAGAAGTCACCAACTATAAAGACCTACACTTCAACATACCTATCACAATTTAGATCATTTCTTTGGGGGTGGGGGATGGAGGTGAAAGGGGAGAGAGAGGTTGTCACAGAAGTCTTCTATGTCTCTCATTCTCAACTGTGAGTTTGCAGCCATCACACCACTGCAAAAGATGCTTCCTTGTCCTTTACAGTCAGCACCAGCACAGACCATGGACTTCCACATAGTTTCTGGCTATGGCATGGACCACAGACATCAACCTGACCCCAGGCTGCTTCTGGGCCAAGGACACCAACATCGTCCCTGGTGGTAGCACAGACCACAAACATACACATGGCCTTTGGTGGTAACACAAGCCACAGACATTCACATGGGCCCCAGCCTCAAAGCAGAATCAAGGACACCAACATGGCCCTTGGTGGTAGCATGGACCATTAAAGTGGAAACTTAAGGGTTCTTTATAAAGTTGGTTCGATGTTGTTTTGCTGGGGCAATCACATGAAGCAACGTTTAGCTGATGTGGACACAAGTAAAAGACTAAGGCAGTCTCATGAAGTAACATTTTGCCGAAGCAGACACAGGAGAAAGGATATTCTGCTAAAGCAAGCATGTGAAAGGAAAGGACAGGTGATACAGGATTCTTTGCTAACAACACACATATATTGGTCCACCTTACATTGTGTAGTTGAGCTGCATTTGTCGGGACTCCATAGAGAGAAATGCACCAAACAACTTCTGGTGGTGTGTTGCAATTTCTTGTCGCTTCTGTGGACTTGGTCTGATTGGCAGAGTGATGTCAGCTGAGACAGACGCACATGCTGAGGCAAGACCTGTGCTGAGGCAAGACCCGTGGAGGACATGTGATGTTTGGAGTGTATAAATAGGACTCAAAAGACAGTGAGGGAGGCTGAGCTTGCTTTATAGAGCTGTGCAATGCTTATGATCTCGAGTCTTCACTGATCTTTGCCTTCCTGAGAGAGACATAGCCCATCTGGGGTCCCTCCTGCTGACTCAATCCAAGGCTGAGGCCTGGCTGTCTCTGCTAGGTCGTGCCACTGCTGCTGATTCCTGTTTGCTATCCCGACTCTACTGAACTGGACTGCTGGTGCATCTGTGAAGTGTTTGCAAGTGGATTCACCTGCCACTGCTAACCTGTGAAACAAACTAACTGCTGGTTTCCAAACAAAAGAGACAGGAAGAGTCGCTCCAAAGAACTATTTCTAAAAAGATCCACTTCCCTGTATCCTTTCTTTTCCACTAGCGTTTAAGAACCATCATTAAAAATAAGGTATGAAAAAATTAAAGTTTCAGATCATGGACACCAGTAACATGGATCACAGACATAAGGATAGAGACCCTTAAATGCAGAGCAGAATCCTGCATAAGCAACATGTCCTCTAGTCTATATCTATTGAATTAGCATTATTTTCCATCCTAAATCCAATAATACTAAACAGGACCTAGTCACTCAGATTCCTGCTCAAGCTATCTCTGCCTGGAAAATTCTTTCAACAACCTTCCTTATATAGTGAGCCTTCAAACCTTGACTCTGAGTAATGTTCTCTGCCTCCCCCAAATCCCATTATGGTCTCAGTAACCCCTCACTCCTGGGAAACATCTGAATGAGTGGTACGTTTCTAAGATATTTATGTTCAAAAATGTTCCTCTTGATGTTTCATTTGCTAGGGAACAGCAAGCTGGAGGGCATTGGAGCGAGTTGGACTCTCAGAGCATCGCTCCACTGTCCTACTCCTCCTACCACATCTGTTAAGATCTAAGCTCTTCTCACTCCCGGTCATTTACAGGGGGCACCTCTCCCCTCTTGAAAGCCTTCAGAAGCATTTTTTTTCACAATAATATGCCTTGAAACTATTTTCCCTACAGTGTTGGTACGTTCTTTTACAATCTAGGTCATTTCTAGTAGAAAGATCTTGTATTATTTCTTCTTAATTCCCTCCCTACTGTTCTCCTTTAATAGAATGCTTGCTCTGTATATGAATGGTGGTCCTTCCAATTCCAAGGTGCACTTCTAATTTATTCTCATCTGTATTCATTCTTATTATTTCTCTCCCTTGAGCCTTGCTTTATTTCTGGAAATTTTCTTCAATTTTATAATTTTTCTTTGTTTTAAGTAGCTGATTTTTAAACACTCAGTAATATATTTTGTGCTCTGCTGTTTTTATTATCTTCTAAGCTCGTGCCAGATAGCCAACAGCACAAGGGTGTTAGACGACAAGCAGTCACGCTTTTCCTTCAAGGATAACCATATGATCTAGTGAACATGTTTTGTACAACTATAATATATACAAACTGACGTGAGGCAAGGCTTCCTGCTTTAAAGGTTTCCTTGTCCTTGATCTATGGGTGAGAAGTCATATTTGTATTAAAAGTAGCCCAGTTCCAAATATACTGAAGAGCTTGAACACAATCTGTGAATATGCAATGCTGGGATTGTCTTATACATGTTATGCAAATATTCTACCATCGAGGGACATCCCAAACCCTTGAATATAAAACCTCACTATGCAGCCTAGGCTGAGCCATAACTCCCACCACACTGGGCCTTCCCTCCCCTTGATGGAAATGGACATCGGGTATTTTATAAACTGTATCATTAGCTCCACCTATTAGAATGTTTGATTTGTATATTAGACCTTCTTGTGTATAACTCAGGCAGATCTTTGATGTTTTTTACTACCTGCCAGAGATAAGATAAACTCCTGACTAGAATCAGCACCTGTAGGACTAAAAGCCAAGCAACAAGGAAAATACATCTGTTAAATTTATTTAGTAAATCAATAAAAACATCACTGTTATACATGGAGTTATCACAAGTGAATTAAGGAGGAGACATCACTGAATGAGAAAACTCTGAGGCTTGACTAAAAATCTACCTCTTCTATGTGAGGAACCACTAGTGCTGTTCCCATCTCCAAAGTGCAACAGCCCTTGTAGGAAAGAATATATTATTATCACCAACATTAACTTAAAAGTCCACTTTTAGGGGCTGGAGAGATAGCTGAGCAGCTAAAAGTACTCACTGTCAGTTCCCAAGCACCCCCACTGGGTGACTAAAACTGCCTTTGACTCCAACTCTAGGGAAATAACTCTGCAGGTACCTATACTCATGTGCACACACCCAAACATAGACACGCATACATATAAAAATTAAAATAAATCTTAAAACTACTCTTCAAAAGAAAACTGTTCAAAACATTCCATGTTTAGAATAACCTTGCTCTCCTGCAGGCAGGTAATGTAAGCACAAAGAGTCATGATTTTAATCCTTGTCCATGGAAAGAAAGAAGCAGTAAAGACAGAAATAGGAACTGACCAAGGTTACCTGGAAACTCTTGCCACTGGACTAATGTACTAGATAAGAGGTTTGTTGTAGACCAACTGTGATTACAAGATTTTTCTAATTAGATCAATGTCCTCAGGCTTGTTCATTACTAATGACTTTATCCAATGTCTTCTGTTGCTAGAATTCTTTTCTGCAATTTTGATGTGATACAAGTGTATAGAAAATTTTCAGAAATGTCAGACACAATGCAAGTACATAGAAACATTTCAGTTATGTCACATTCATATAATTAGAACTGAATGCAGCATACCTGTGTGCACACAGCCAAATATTTTCATTATTTATTTATTTATTTATTTATTTATTTATTTATTTATTTTTGGGGGGTTTTTCGAGACAGGGTTTCTCTGTGTAGCCTTGGCTGTCTTGGAACTCACTCTGTAGACCAGGCTGGCCTCGAACTCAGAAATCTGCCTGCCTCTGCCTCTCAAGTGCTGGGATTAAAGGCGTGTGCCACCACTTCCCGGCTTATTTTTATTTTTTATTACTGTATGGATATGTGTATGTGTGGCAGAAATTTCCCTGTCCAATCTATTTGCAGTGGGAGGCCTGTGATTGGACAGGGAAAAGGGAGGCGGAGCTAAAAGTTGGGGGGTGGGGTGGGACGAAAGAGAGAGAGAAACAGACAGACAGACATGAGAGGAAGGATATAAAAAAATAGAATCGGACATATACCAGCGTGGCTTTAACCAGCCTTAGGTAGATATGAAATGGTTAGGATAATGGGATAAATTGTCTAATCTGTGTTGGCATCTTACCATTCTTATTTGGCTTTGAAAATTATTGTGTGGACATCTTGGGATTTGAGTATTTGGTGATATATATATCTGTTTGGTTAACTATAAGCTTTAAGAGTTTTGATTTAATGGGTGATGGGTGTGGTGGCTGATCGAGGAGTAGACAATCGTGGCATGGGGCTAGCAAGGCCGCGAGGGGAGCTCTGGAGCTCCGACCCGCCAGAGAGACTGCCGAGATGAGAACACCCAGCTGGTGCCAGGCAGCCCACCAGTGCTGGCATTAGTGCTGGAACTTGGCGGTAGAGCCGTGAGAGCTGGTTGTTCTATTTAATGCCTCCTACTACAGATATGTGTGTGTGAACGCAGGTGCCCACAGAGGTCAGAGGAGGGTTTCAGATCCCTTGGAGCTAGAGTTACAGATTCTAAAACCCCAAATATACCCCTATAGGTGGTAGCAGAAATGACTAGGCCCTTCCTGAGCTATCAAAAATCACATCAAGGCCTTTGCTTCCTTCCTGTTTTATACCCTCCACTATAATGTTAACCGGTAACAACCAGGAATGAACACATTTGTGGTGCAAAAGATACTAAATAAAATATTCAAAAACTGAATCGGAGAACACATGAAAAAGATCATCCTCCATGATCAAGTAGGCTTCACCCCAGAGAGGCAGGGATGGGTCAGCATAGGAAAGTCAGTCACTGTAATCCACCACATAAATAAACTGAAAGGAAAAACTCACATGCTCATCTCATAAGATGTTGAAAGAGCCTTTAACAAAATCCAACACTCCTTCATGAAAAAGTACTTAAGAGATTAAGAATACAAGGGTCATAGCTAAATATAGTAAAGGTAATTTACAGCAAGCCGATAACCAACATCCAATTAAATGAAGATAAACGCAAAGCAATTCCACTAAAATCAGGGAAGAGACAAGGCTGCCCATTTTCTCTATCTCTATTCAAAATAGTCCTTCAAGTTCTAGCTAGAGCAATAAGACGACTAACGGAGATCCAGGAAACACAAATAGGAATGGAAGAGGTCAAACTATCGCTATTTTCAGATAATATGATAGTATACATGAGGGACCCAAAAATTTTACCAGGGAACTCCTACAGCTGAAGAACACTCTCAGCAGGTAGCTGGACACAAGACTAACTAAAAAACAAGAACAAAACAAAAACACACCAGCAGACCTCCTATTTACAAATGACAAGCAAGCAAAGAAGCAATCAGAAAAACAACACCATTCACAGAAGCCACAAATAATACAAAATGTCTTGGGGTAACACTAACCAAGCAAGTGAAAGAAAGACCTGTATGATAAAAACTTCAAGTTCTTTGAAGGAAATTGAAGATACCAGAAGATGTTTAAGTCTCCCATGCTCATGTATTAACATAGTAAAAATGGCCATCCTATCAAAAGCAATCTACAGGTTCAATACAATCCTCATCAAAATTCTAACACAATTCCTTATAGACCTTGAAAAAAACAACACTTAACGTCAAATGGAAAACCAAAAAGCCAAGGATAGCTAGAATAATCCTGTGCAATAAAAGAACTTCCCGAGGTATCACTGACCTCAAGATACAGAGCTGCAGCTACAGAGCTGTGGTAATAAAAAACGGCATGGTACTGGCCTAAAAACAGAGCTGCTAATCAATGAAATCAAATCGAAGACCCAGTGTAAATCATATACCTATGAACACCTAATTCTTGATAAAGAAGCCAGAAATATACAACAGAAAAAAGAAAGCATCTTCAGTAACTGGTGCTGGTCTAACTGGGTGTCTGCATGTAGAAGAATGCAAGTAGACCCATATCTACCACCCTGAACAAAACGCCAAGTCCAAGTGGATCAAAGACCTCAGCATAAAACCAGAAACCCTGAACCTGAGAGAAGAGAAAGTGAAGAATAGTCTTGAATACATTGTCACAGGAGACAACTTCCTAAATAAAACACCAATAGCACAGTCACTAAAGATCAATAATTAATAAATGGGACCTCATAAAACTGGAAAGCTTCTGTAAAGCAAAGGACATTGTCAATGGGATATAATAGCAACCCACAAAATGTGAAAAGATCTTCAACCAACTCCCCATCAGACAGAGGACTAATATCCAAAATATATAAACTCAAGCAAACTAAATAATACAATTTAAAAAATGGGGTACAGATCCAAATAGAGAATTTTCAACAGTGGAATCTCAAATGACTGAGAAACACTTAAAGAAATATTCAACATCTTTAGCCACCAGGGAAATATAAATAAAAATAACTCTCAGATTCAATTTTATATCCATCAAAATAGCTAAGATCAAAAACACAAATTACAGCACTTGCTGGCAAGGCGAGTATGTGGGAAAGGGGGAATATTCCACCATTGTTGGTGGGAGTGCAAACTTGTACAGCCACTTTGGAAGTTATGGATAAATAGCTTGGTATTCTT
This sequence comes from Rhabdomys pumilio, assembly GCA_030674055.1. Classification (NCBI taxonomy): domain Eukaryota; kingdom Metazoa; phylum Chordata; class Mammalia; order Rodentia; family Muridae; genus Rhabdomys; species Rhabdomys pumilio. Next base: position 221,628,549 of record JANHMN010000002.1, read on the forward strand.
TTTTTTTTTTTTTTTTTTTTTTTTTTTGGTGTTTTGAGACAGGGTTTCTCTGTGTAGCCCTGGCTGTCCTGGAACTCACTCGGTAGACCAGGCTGGCCTCGAACTCAGAAATCCGCCTGCCTCTGCCTCCCAAGTGCTGGGATTAAAGGCGTGCACCACCACCGCCTGGCGAATAGCTTGGTATTCTTATGGGATTCCTAAAAGTGGAATCTGGGGCTGTCCCTGACTCTTTTGCCTACTTGCGGGACTCTTTCCTCCTACTGAGTTGCCTTGTCCAGTCTTGATGTGATGGTATATTCTTGATCTTATTATTGCTTGTTACACCATGTTTGGTTGATGTCCCTTAGAGGCCTATTCTTATCTGAGGAGAGGCAGAGGGGAGTAGATCTGGGGGAGAGGGGAAGGGAAGAGGGAAGACTGGAGGAAGGAGAGAGTGGTTGGGATGTAATATAGGAGAGAAATAGAAAATAACATTAGGATGCATGGCAAAAAGTAGAACTGTGGCAGAGGCTGATTCACCCCAGCTAGAGGAAACAGAGAGCAATTAGGATCGAAATAACTATGGTACCGGAGGACATTAGAACACACCTCAGACAATCTGGATGGATCTGTCCAATAACGTTACACAAAGAAGAATATTTTATACAAGTTCATATGATAGCTAAGCATGGATAAAGACTTGAGGGATACAACTATAATTCTGTTCATTTAAATTCATAAAGGCTTCCATTATAATTTTGAATTTTCCAATCACTGTTATAGAGCAATTTCTGGTAAGAAAATCTAACTGAAAGTGATCCAAGACACAAGTGAGTTTGCAGCAATTGTAACTAATCTGGGGACTTCTCAGCTAGAGACTGTTTTTGTCCCATTCTACAACTGTCCTATATTAAAGTACAATTTCTAAAAAAATGTTTTGCCAAGGTGTCTTTGTTTAAAGAATATAAATTCTGAATCTGACACAAATTTCCTCAGTTTCAAAGGTGAAATCCTGACACCTGTAAACTTTCACATCTTTTATCAAACCCCGATGGACTCTAAGACATTTTAGTCTCCTTAAGCTGTTTAACCTTGGGCCTTGGGGGTTCGGAACTGCTGTTGTAGATGATGAGAACAGTTCTCATCCTCTCACTTCCAAAGTTCTGAGTCAAAAGGCAAGCTTAGTATAAGGTGTTCCCTGACGTGAAGCTCTTATAGAGCCAAGCAGGGTGGTGCATGCCTGTGATCCCAGAAAAAGCAGAAGGGGTACCATTGATTCCAGGACAGTCTGGACTATACAGTGAAACATCTACCTCACCCAAAATGAAGTTCTGCCAGAAACAAATAAGACATATTTAGGAGAAGGGTGAGAGAGAAGCTGAACAGATCCCTCCTCCCTAGTAGGAAGTTTAAAAACAAAACATTTGTTTCTCTACATCTAAAATCAGAATCTATAGGCAACATGACAAAACTTTAGAAGACGTTGCCTCTTTGGGTATACCTAAGCCAACCCACTAAAATCTCCTAATTCCATCCCTATTATATGTAAATCACTTAATATGCATATTATACATAATAATAAATATTAGTATGGTTGGTCACTCATTTTAATTTCATAATATACCTGCAAACAAAACATTATTAGAACTACTGACTTCTAACACCTAAATACTTACTTAGATGTAACAATTGATAAGGTTCAGACTGACACAAAGCACTCACTATCTTTTAGGACAACTAGCCTGGGGAACAATAAAATTCATGCCAAGAGAGCCACAAAGAAAATGCCAGTTACATTCCTGATAGACTCTCCAATCAAAAGACAATTTAAAAAATATAAACATAACTACAGTTCTACTACCCACATTTCTGGCAGCTCCAACATCCTGGGATCCCCACTGCAATTAAGTCTTCATTTCACAGCTCCTTACGGGAATCTGACCCTGCTACACACTGCTTGGCCTCCTACTTTTCTTAAACAATCTTGGTGCAAGCTTCTTAGTAACTCCTACATTCTACATGCCTGCAACCTGGCCACCACATAGATGACACCAAGTCCTGACACTAGCTTGAGCAAAGTTCAGCCCCTTTGAACCATGGCTGTAAAACCGGTGATTGCCTAAACCAGTTGAACCTGGGAAAACTTTCCCTAGGCTACCCTCCATGAGTAGGGTACCCCAGGAACACTCACTTATCAAAGCAAAGTCTTTCTTTCAAATGAATTTGCAGTTTTCCATCCTGGAATGTGTTAGGGCCAAACTCTATTCCTGAAAGTCCCTCAAAGCACTCTTCCTGTGGTCCCTGAACACCATGTGCCTTCTCTTTAAAGTCACTAATCTCTGTAATAACTACTTTTGTTGGTAACTTTAGAGGTGTTGCTTTTCTGGCCAACTGCATTTTCACATCTTTTTGCTTCAGTTTTCCCCCAATTCTCACCATAAACCTGGCTGAAAGCAGCGAGTAGCAATCGCAATGGTGCCATGCTATTCTGAAATCTCCACTTCCCAATTATTATAGTCCATTCATTATCCTTGAACTCATCTTCACTCAAAATTTCAGGGCAGAGGCAAAGCAAAATATAAAATTTAGCAAGAATGAACTCTAGTGCAATTCCCAACAGAATCCCTATAAGCTAGGACTTCACTGTTCAGATTCTCTGAACTCCCACCAGAATTCCCCCTGTTAAGCTCTACTAATAAAATTCTAGAACTTTGCCAGTTTGTATTTCCAAACTTTTAAAAATTCCTCTCAAAACTCAGGCTAAAGCACATGTGGTCAGGTCTAGTCAGAGACCAGTCCATTTTTCTGTAACAGCTTTCCAGTCAGACACTTTGCATCCATGTACTCAGCACCTGACAAAAACAATGTAAAGAATAATTTATTTTGGCTTCTGGTTTATCTCTGAAAGTCCCTTGAAGGCTACATGCCAGGGAAGGCACAGTAGAGTAGCAGTCCAGAGAGGTAAACAGTGTGCCAAGCTTTCACCTCACAGAACAGAAAGTGAGGAAAAAGAGAGAAGCCATGGAAACATTCAAAGGCTTGTCCCTAATCACTAACTTTTACTAGCTAGGTTTCACTGACTCCCCACACAATACCAAGAGCTGAGAACCAAACACTTAAAACATGAGCACATCTAGGACATCAGATTCAAACTGTAACAATGAGAACTGGTGACTACTAAATAAATAAATAAATAATTTTAAAAAGGCTCAAAAGTTGCTATTCAAGAGTTGATAATAAATACAACAGTGGGGCTGGGGAAGTGGCTCAGAGTAAAGGATTTGCTGCGCATAAAGCGAAGCTCTGAATTCAAATCCCCAGAAACCAAGTAACCTGACGCAGTAGCACATTCTTATTGTAAGACTGGAGGTGGAGACCTCAGAATCCCAGGAAGCTCACAAGTCAGCTTGTCTAGCAAATGGAGTAATGAACATCAAGAAACTGTCTCAAATAAGGAAGAAGGCTGTCCCTCTGACCTCTACTTGCACCACATAGTATTTATGTCTCAGCTCACATATACAGACATACATGCGCTGTTCACATACATACACATAATATGACCACAGAAAAATTCTGTTCTCAGAATTTAAAATTGTAATTCCAACAGAAAGGTAGTATAAATGAGAAAACTCTCAAATAGCCTTTTAAAAATACAGACAACAACAAATCTAGGGAGATGGATCTGTCAGTTAACTGTCTGTAGCACAAGCATGAGAATCTGAGTTCAGATCCCAGGACCTAAAAAAAAGCTAAGCCCAGTGCATACCTGTAAACTTAGCACCAGGGCAGAATGCAACAGGATTCCTGGAACTCCTTAGGTGGCCAGTCTAGCCAAATTGGTGTGCTCCAAGTTCAGAGAGAGAGAGAGAGAGAGAGAGAAAGAGAGAGAGAGAGAGAGAGAGAGAGAGAGAGAGAGAGAGAGAGAGAGAGAAACCCTGTCTCAAAAAGTAAGATGGAGAGTGATGGAGCAAGACACTGTGGCCTCTACACATTCATGAGCATGAATGCCTACCAACATATATACTTACATACATATGTACATATAATATTTATTATACACATACATACAAATACATGCACCATTGCCTCCACCACCTCCCACAAATCCAAGAGGTTGAGACAACCTGAATTTTTATTTCATCTATACTAAACTGGATTCTGTTTCCACATTTCTACTTTTTAAATCCAATTGTTCCATATTTCAAGTTTTACTAAAGTATAATATACACGAATGCAGCTCTTTATAAACTACATACCACTGTGAAAACAACGCCCATGTCCCTTCTAGTCACCCTTTCCCCACAAGTAACCACCAGTCTGACTGTCGTGTAGGTTTGTTTTGCCTAGTGAAGGTGAAATTGGATAGCAGGTATTTGTGTGGCTGTGATTTGTGCTGGTTATCACCTTACTGCCCTTCAGCTCCAAGCACCTTCGGTACTAGCTAGGTAGCACTGAAGTAGACTCTGATGCTTCTCCTTCAGTAGAGTATGATGTTAAGTGGTCACTGGAGAGAGTTGAAGGGACTTCAAAGGGAGCTTCTCCTTTTGGTTCCAATGCTATGATTTTGCTCATCATGCTCAAAGTCAACAGTCACCAGTGGAGTATAATGGGGACATCTGACATCTGGTGGTGCGTTCTGCTCCAGTTGTATTCTGAAACCACACCATCACTTGTGGTGGTAGGGAAACTACAAACACTTTTGAACTTAATATATTGGGGTGCGTGGGTGTCTGGGTTGCTGGAGTCCTGATCTCATAACCATCTCTCTATGGTCCTGCAGACACAGGATCTCAGGCACCCAGGTGTCATAAAAAGACACAGGATCTCAGGCACCCAGGTGTCATACAACAGTCTCTGGACTGTTTCTGTGTGCTTGTAACCCAGAGTTGTTTTGCTGCAACCAGGATACCCATATTTATTTGCTCCTGACACTGTGGCTTCACTTGCACACCAACCCCTACAACATTTCCACCCACCAGCTCAACTGGACCCTAAAGGATGTTTCCAAGGTCTCACTGGTATACACAGTGTACACCAAGCTTTGTACAGTCTCTTTATGATGACATTCTAGCCTCTGTTTGCCTTATCCCAGGAAGCTGCATCTTGCTTGCCCAGTAACTGTAGGCTACCTCTACCCCCGTAAACCCAGAGAACTCTGCTACCACATGGGTTACAACTGTATCTTTTCCATCTGAACCATATAGTTCTGGGAAGGATATCTTTTAATTTGTTCATAGCTTAAACTTCTGAAAGAACCCAACTTCAATTAATGACAGAGGTTAGGCCTGAACACTGTGAGTCCAAAACTAAAGATCTTTCAGTAACCATTTAAGTTCTCTAAAGACTGGACACTGTCTAGCTTTTCAGAGAGAATAAGTCATAAGATGAGATCAGGCAATCTGAGAAAAGGTTAAATTTAGTGTAACAGGAATTCAAGTGGATAGTAAGTTGGGCATATATTAGCTCAATTCCAGGTGTTTCCCCAAAACAAGCTAAACATGAGTTGTACTCACGTGTACCTTTTACACACGAGATCAGATCCATTGAAATGTCAAATTGTCCTGCAATAGATAAGGCCACACAAGCTAGTCCTGTGCCTTGAAAATGGTCCCTTAAGCAGGCATAGCCAGTGGAGAGTTGGTTTCACTGGATATGTGTGATGAGAACCAAGGAGGTGCATTTATAAAGAAAAGCTAGTTATTTTTCAATTTTCACTTTGAATAGACACAAATAAACATTTTCTGTCTTTTTAAGATGTGGGTCTTATTATGCAGCACAGACTGACTTCCTGCCTCAGCATCCCAAATATGAGAATTACAGATATGCAACTATGTTGTCCAGCAAAATAAATGATTTTACTGACCTCCCAATTCTTTCCAATTTGCTGTATCATATCTTCCTTTATACTGTCTAAAATGCCCGAAACAACACTGAATCAACACAAAAAGACACTGCAGGAAGGCAAAACATTAACCAACTCTGCTTCCATACTTGGGAGATAAAGGTGTAAAATTTTCTTAAGTTCTTTTTCTGAAGATTCCACTCTTCTAATGCCCTATAATTCTATAATCTCAGTCCTTAAAAAGTATATAGAAAAAACACATCTGTAAATAAATTCTCCACAGAAGCAAGAGCACGTTCCCTATGTAACTAAGTGCTTTCTTTGGGTAAGAAAGCTTTCACTGACTGATCAACTAATTGACTGATGGGTAGATAGGTAGGAAGATAAACAGATAAACAGACAGAAAAATAAATAGATAGTTTTTGCCCAACTGAGACTGGAAGGGAAGACTGCACAGAAGCTGGAGAATGACTCAGGAAATCCACTTCTGTCAGAAGTAAAAACATCTTTAGCAAAACATGTCAAGTACTTAAAAGACATTCTCCTTATTGAGAAAAATTAAAATAATTATTACCAAAATCAGTCTAAGTAAAATTAAGAAATATATTGTAAGCCCATCCCCATCCAGCATATCTACAAATATCAACCCTACAAGGCATTTCCAATAAATTTTACATGCACACACACTGTGAGAAACACTACATAAGGCAACCTCCTTCACCACCAGGTCTGAGGAGACTTTGTCTTTTCCTGTAGTTGTATACCTATCAATAACTACCATCTGTTCAAATCAACAGATTAACATGACAGTAGAGAATTTTTGGCAATCTAATAATTTTCTTATCCATACAGCTTAACCTTTTATCCAACCAATACAAAGCAAACATAATTCAAACAAACCACAGAGCTTTAAAAGGCAGTGACTTTTCTGTAATAGAATACACCTACGCAAATTATTCACTATTTATATATGAATTCATAGCAATAAAGTAAAAACAGAATCACATCTGACAAAAGAAAGGAAATGGAATATATAAGATTGTTAAAGTATGAGACATTACTTCAACAACAGCACCACACATAGATTAAAAACAAATCAAGCAACATCTAAGTCAGGGCCAGCAAGATATCTCAGTGGGTAATGGAGATTTCTGCCAAGCCTGTTGATTTAAGGTAGATTCCTGGGACCCATGTGAGGGATGAAAACAGACCTCCATAGAGTCCTAACCTCCATGCACACATGAGACACATACCTACACACACATGTGCTATAGCTATAGATATTAATATACTAGTTATAGACAGCTCAAGATGGTAACACATACATATATAATCCCAGCACTTAGGAAACTAAGGCAACACTGACTACATATTTGCGTTTCAGGCTGCTGTGGCTACCTATATACAAAGAGTCTGTCTCAAAAAATTAACTTAACTAAAGGTCACAGACAGTATCCAAATTAGCAAAATCAAAAATGAAAAGGGAGACATAAAAGAAAGTGATGCAAAAAACTCAATGAAATGGAGAGAAATTAAATGGAGACAAACTAGAAGCAATCCCATTAAAGTCAGAAATAAGACAAGGCTGCCCACTCTCTCCCTATCTATTCAATATAGTACTTGAAGATCTAGCTAGAGCAATTAGACAACAAAAGGAGATCAAGGGGGTACAAATTGGAAACAAAGAAGTCAAAGTATCACTACTTGCAGATGATATGATAGTATACATAAGTGACCCCCAAATTCCAGAGACCTCCTTCAGCTAACAAACAACTTAAGCAAAGTGGCCAGATATAAAATTAACTCAAACAAATCAGTAGCCTTCCTTTATACAAATGATAAACAGGCTGAGAAAGAAATTATGGAAACAACACTCTTCAAAATAGCCACAAATAGTATAAAGTATCTCCATATTAACTCCTACCAAGCAAGTGAAAGATGTGTATGACAAGAACTTCAAATCCCTGAAGAAAAAAATTCAAAGAAGACCTCAGAAGATGTAAAGATCTCCCATTTTCATAGATTGGTAGAACTGACATAATGAAAATGGCCATTTTACTAAAAGCAATCTACAGATTCAATGCAATCCCACCAAAATTCTAATACAATTCTTTACAGACATGGAAAGAGCAATACTCAATTTCATATGGAAAACCAAAAAAAATCCAGGATAGCCAAAACAATTCTCAACAATAAAAGACCTTCTGGAGGAATCACCATCCCTGACCTCAAGGTGTACTACAATGCAAGACTGATAAAGACCACACGGTATTGGTACAGACAGACAGGTCGGTCAATGGAATAGAATCGAAGACCCAGAAATAAACCCACAAACCTATAGACACTTGATCTTTGAGAAAGAAGCCAAAACCATACAGTGGAAAAAAGGAAGCATCTTCAATAAATTGTGTTGGTCTAACTGGCGGTCTATATGTAGAAGAATGAAAATAGATCCATATTTATTACTTTGCACAAAGCTCAAGTCCAAGCGGATCAAAAACCTCAACATAAAACCAAATACACTGAATCTAATAGAAGAGAAAGTGGGAAAGAGCCTAGAACTCATTGGCACAGGGGGAAATTTTCTTAACAGAACATAAATGGCTCAGGCTCTAAGGTTAACAATTGATAAATGGGACCTAATGAAACTGAAAAGCTTCTGTAAGGCAAAGGATACAGTCAATGGGACAAAACAGTAATCTACAGACTGGGGAAAAAAAAACCACTCTTTACTAGCCCTACATCCAACAGAGGGCTAATATCCAAAATATATAAAGAACTCAAGAAGTTAACCTTCAAAACCACAAATAAACCAATTAAATAATGGGGCACAGAGCTAAACAGAGAATTCTCAGCAGAGGAATCTCGAATGGCCAAGAAACACTTAAAGAAATGTCCAACATCCTTAGTCATCAGGGAGATACAAATCAAAATGACCCTGAGATTCTACCTCACTGGTCAGAATGGCTAAGATCAAAAACTCAAGTGACAGCACATGCTGGTGAAGACGTGGAGAAAGGGAAACACTCCTCCAATGCTGGTGGGATTGCAAACTGGTACAACCACTCTGGAAATCCATCTGGAGGTTCCTCAGAAAGTTAGAAATAGTTCTACCTGAATACCAGGCTATACCACTTCTGGGAATATACTCAAAAGATACTCCACCATACCACAAGGACACGTGATCCACTATGTTCATGGCAGTCTTACTTGTAAATATCCAGAAGCTGGAAACAACCCAGATGTCCCTCAACCGAAGAATGGATACAGAAAATGTGGTTCATTTACACAATGGAATACTACTCAGCTATTAAAAACGAGGACATCGTGAATTTTGCAGGCAAATGGATGGAACTAGAAAATACCATCCTCAGTGAGGTAACCCAGACCCCAAAGGACATGAACGGTAGGTACTCACTGACAAGTGGGTATTAGCCAAAAATACAGAATACTTAGGATACAACCCACATACTGTAAGAAGTTTAACAAGCAGGAAGGCCTAAGTGAGGATGCTTCAATCCCAGTTAGAAAGGGAAAGAAAATAATCAGGGATGTAGGGGGGGAGGAACTGGGTAGGAGAGAAGAGGAAGAGGGGGAAAAGGGAAACATGATCAGGTGGGGGGTGGTGGTGCAGGGGACAGGAGAGAAGCCCAGAGGGCTAGGAGAATGAGTGGAAATATGTAGCCTCTGGGGTGAGACATGGGGGGACCCTCTAGAAAGTACCAGGCACCTGGGAGGTGACAGCCTCTCAGAACTCAATGGGGATGACATTAGCCAAAATGCCCAACAGCGGGGAGAGGGAACTTGAAGAGTCCACCTCCAGCAGATAGACAGGGCCTATCTATCTAGAGGGCCCAAGTAGAGGGATGGGGTTACCAACCCACAGTAAAAATTTCTGGCTCAGAACTGTTCTTGTCTAAAAGAACTACAGGGACAAAAATGGAGAAGAGACCGAAGGAAAGGTGGTCCAGAGACCCGCCCAACTTAGGATCCACCTCATGGGGGAAAACCAAGACCTGACACTACTATACTATGATGTGCTTACAGAAAGGGGCCTCTGAGAAACCCAACAAGCAGCTGACTGAGACAGACACAGATACAATCATTGGACTGAAGTTGGGGACCCTCACGGTTGAATTAGGGGAAGGATTGGAAGGGGAAGGAAGACCAGCAGTCTCAACTAACCCGGACCCCTGGAGCTCACAGAGACTGAGCTACCAACCAGGCAGCACACACAGGCTGGTTGGAGGCCCCTGGAACATATATAGCAGAGGACTCCCGGGTCTGGCCTCAGTGGAAGAAGATGTGCCTAATCCTCAAGAGACTTGAGGCCCCAGGGAAGGGGGATAACTGGTGGATGGAGGGAGCACACTCTTGGAGGCAAGGGAGAAGAGAAATGGGACGAGAAACTGTGGGAGAGGGTGTGTGTGGGGAGGGACAACGGCTGGAATGTAAATAATTTTTTAAAAAATTAAAAATAAAAATAAGATACTAACTGCTGGACTAGAGAGAGGGTCAGTGGTTAAAAGCATGTACTGTTCTTCTGAAGGGATCACAATCACTTATAACCCCAGTTCTGGGGTATCCAACATCTCTGGCTTCTGTGGACATCTGTACTCATGTGCACATACCCCCAACACACACAGACAGAATTAAAAATAATAATAATAAAAATAAAGATACTAGTTGTAGGTCTACTGCTACTAAGATGTGTCTAAGAGCTAGCTCGGTGGCTGTGTGCAGAGCATCTGCTTTATGAAGATAAACTGCGTTCAGAGGCCATAGGGTACAGACTTAAAAAAATAAATAAATGACCATAAAATAATCCTACCTCTAAGTCAACATGCTTACCAGTAATGTAGGAAAGAGAAACGCATATAATACAAAGATATACAAGCAAAGTCACAACGTGAGAAGCAGCTAGTCTCCACAATAAACTACATAAACCCCTAAAACGGGGAGGCTATCATCAATAAAAAGACACCGAAGAGGTGTACCAATCAATCAAATGCTTTCTGTGAACCTTACCTTGACTCATTCAAAGAATTAGCTGTAAAGACCCATGTTTGAAAAAAATGAAGAAAAGAAAAGATTTAGTTTTATATAACATTAGGAGATTAGGATTAGGGCTGGATAGGTGGTTCAGGGGTTAAGAGCACTGGCTGCTCTTCTAGAGGACCAAGTTCAGTTCCCAGCACCCACACGGCAGCTCACAACTGTCTGTAATGCCAGTTTCAGAGGATCTCACAACCTCACACAGATACATGCAGGTAAAACACCAATGCCCATAAGACAGACAGACAGACAGGGAGGGAGGGAGGGAGAGAGAGAAGGAGAGAAGGAGAGAAGGAGAGAAGGAGGGAGAAAGGGAAGGAGGGAGAGAGAGAGGGCAGAGAGGGAGAGAAAGAGGTTAATTTTATAGTGAATGACAATACGGTTTTCCATAGAGTCCATAACTGACAGGTGTGCACACTGAACTATGGATAGGTGAAATGACAGGCTGTCTGGAACCTGTCATTTAAGAAGGATGAGTAAAAAATAAATGACAAGAGGATTCATTGTATTATTCTATTACTGGATCACATAAATTTTTCTTAAATTAAAAAATATTCTTAAGGGTTAAAGAAAGAACGAAATCTAAAGCTAACCCTAAATTTGGCCAGCAACCAAAAGGCATGCAAAGCTGCAGAAAGCCTATATATGGTAGATGCTAATGGCCTCTAACAACTCCAGGAGAAGTCCTGAGTGAGCTTCTTTTGCCAACAGAGAATTCTAGTATGTACCAAGAAAAAAAAATGCAGACACCAAGGTAGACAACCAAATTTTCACAAATTCTGTTCAGAAAAGTTATTCAAAGAAACTGACTACTAAGACATGCTAGTTTTAAACACACCATACTAAGGAGTTTTAAACACACAAACTAAAGAGATTATCTCTGTTGCTGTTCAAATTTCTCCAAAATTAATATAAATATAACTGTACAAGTTGAAGGAATCTTTTATACAGTAAAAATACCACTGTAGCTAAAAAAGTAAACTTGAAGCACTTGCTGCTCCTTGCCTTGCTCTCCACTCAGCAGGGCTAGTCCGTGTCACCTCATTCTAGGTGTCAGTGTTGGTAGACCCTTAGCTGACTACCACAAACTTGCAGGTTAAAGACATCACCCATTTTTCTTCCAAAACCTCAAGTAACAGTAGTGTGCTGCACTTAAGTAACACTAGAGGGTTCTGCTCAAATGCTTTAACCACTAACAAAATACAAATTAGTCCAATAATACAGGCACCAAAAAAAAAAAAAAAAAAAAAAAAAAAAAACAAAAAAAAAATAATTTCCCATTAGGCAAGAAAAATGAACCAAAATACTGCACCTTGCAAGACTTCTGTTTGCCAAGTACCGAGTGTCTTTTACTTCCCTACTTGTGGCTCGTCTCTACTGTTTGTACTTTGAACATGATCTGGTTAGTAATGGACGTAAAAGAGAAAACCTATCAAATCTAACAACACATGATGCCTAGAGAATAACTACAGTGTAACATAACAGAAAAGAAACTATATACTAATCTATTTGATTGTAGAGAAAGTCATATAGGGGATCAATTTTCTCTTGGGGAATCTGTTTGTTGTTGCTGTTGTTGTTGTTGTTTGAGATCTTAATCTTTTGGGAACAGGATAGATTATTCTACCCCAGGAAAGAGGGGAAAAAAAAAAAACCATTACCACCAGTAAGGTAGAATTAATTAGCTCAGTTCCCTCTCTGCCTTTAATATTCCAAGCAAAAGTGTTACTTCCTTAATTAATACTCAGGTAGCTATATTTATCCACACTAAGATTTAGACGGTGTTCACTTATTAAAAGCCCTTCTACTTAAAGAACTTGGCTTCTAAGAATCAGAGGTTAGATTTGCCTTTCTAACATTTACTGGTAACAATTAAGACACCAGAAGGCAGCAAACTGTCCTGTACATAATAATTTCACAAAGGTAACAACTATTGTGAGCTCAATGAAAACCAAAGAACAGAAGGATTGGAAGATCAAACACCCTATTTCTCCCTAATCAAAGCAGGAAAGGTGATACATACCTGTAATTCCAGTGATTCCAGCACTCACAAGTTAGAAGCAACATGCACGCACATTGGCAAATTCCTTATCCTGATGCTGAGGCATTCCTTCACTGATGTTATGTCAGGGATTCCAATGTCAGACCGGAACTGCTGAGACATCCAATTGGTAAAGCTACAGTATCCTTGGCCTTTCTGTCAGGACCACAGCCTATAAGCCATTCTAGTAAATTGATTCATTTCTGTTCCTTTAGAGAACCCTGACTAATTCAGTAGTAATAGCTAAACTAGTATGTAAATATAGGCAGTATGGCTGCAGAGTCCACATTATAACATGACCATGTGCCTTCTATAACAGAACAATGTTGCCATCATTACCTCTAGAAGTTTTTAGAAGAAAGCAGAAAATAAAACTATTAGCAACTTACTATATATACTTATTAGTGAGAAAGACTCAGAAACTGTTTTCAAAGTACCACTTATCAATGTACCCAAAACATACCTAAATACTTAAATAATTCCAATCACAGCCTTAAAATTGTTATAAATGAATTTTAAGCTGTCCATGTTCTTCTATAAACCGTCACAATAAGCTGACTTGTTTCTTCCCAATTCTTTGTTTGGGGAACAAATACAGAACATTAAGGATGAGTTTTCTTTTTCTAGAGATCTCTTCTCTCAGACTTTCCTATGAAAGAGGCTGACTCTGAGAACTCTTGCCATAAGGCTAGGCTCTTGGAAATAGGAAACAACATTGGATTGTAGACCCTGAAATGCTAAAAGGAAGAGATTACTCAGTCTGGAACCTGACAAGTGTTCAATGCACTGAACAATGCAGAAAGACTATCACAAGCTTCCTGCACATTCATGCCCTCTATTGTTGCGGTAACCACTTGTAGGCACTCAAAACAGAGACATCTCTCTTCTTCCAATACATTTCTTGCTGTATCTAGTTAAACAAAATAGGCCAATCACAGCAGCCAACGCCCAAACACACTAACCAACAAGAACATAACACTGCTAGGGAAAAAGGTAGCTGTTGGACAAAATATTCTCTTACATTTGAAACAGAACGTACCAAGTGCACTAAGCGTTGAAGTACTATGAGTAGGAAGGAGAGAAGTTTAAAGCTGATTTAAGCCTGGAGAAGCTATGCCAGGCCATGAGTATGGCATGGATAAGTAAGTCGAACATATAGAAGACCAATAGGATGAGGTAGCCAATGAGTAAGAAAAGGAGAGTAGAGGCAAATCGTAGGAATCTTTGTAAATGTCAAAATGCTAGAAATCATAAAAAATATCTGCTTACTACCTTCTTTAGAGTTGCTCCCGTCCCAGAATGATGGTATCAATCATCTATTGCTATAATAATGCTAAAAATCAGACCAAAAAATTTCAGTTGCATACAAATAAAAACTTGACATTCACTTAGGTTCACTCATCGAAGTCAGTCAGGTTAGTGCTGCTGAAAGCTGTCTGCCATTAAGTCTGTGCTCTGTGGTCTCACAATGAGACCCATGCTGAAGGGACTATATACTGTCTTTTCATAGTAACTATCATGGCACTGATTTAAGAACAAACCTACCGAAGAAGTACACCATATACCTCTGACTTATCCTATCCACCCCAGCAGCACTGGATCACAGTAAATCAAATGTACAAGCCTAAAATCAAGCAACAGAGCTTAATGCCGGAAACTACTCCAAAAGAGTAAGAATGGAATTTGATCTACTATATCCCCCTACCACTTTTCAAAGTTAGGCAGGTTTAATCCCTGTTCCTTGCAACTAAAAGACTCAAACTACATCGCAGTGATTAAGACTCCCCAGAACTAACTCCCACTTCCTGATAAGACATTGTCTGAACCCTCATCTATCTTTCTCCCCTAAAAATACAGGATATGAGTTATACATTATCAATGTAAAAACCAAACAAACAAAATAACAAAAAACTAACACAAAAACTTTTAATTAAAATGGTGGTGGGAGTCTAAACCAAGAAGGATTCCCACCAGAAAGCTGCTCTGAACATTCTGCCATGGGAGCCATCAGTCTCCTGTACTGCAATGACTCAGAGAATACCTAAATTCAATGCTTTTGAGAACATAAAGCATCTTTATGGTAAAATCAAACAAGACTACTTTTCTGAGTGGAATTCTCTATTTAGTTTTTCACTAATTAATTAATTAATTTTATGTGAGTACACCAGAAGAGGGCATTGGATCCCGTTACAGATAGTTGTGAGCCACTATGTGGTTGCTGGGAATTGAACTCAGGACCTCTGGAAAAGCAGTCAGTACTCTTAACCACTGAGCTATCTCTCTTGCCCCCTCTCTTTAGTTTTTAAACAAGAAAAGAAAATAAAAGTCAGGAACACCCCCACACCCAAGAGAAAAGAGGATAAAGTCAAAGCGAGGCAGAGGGTAGAACAAAATGCCTGAAAACAAAACAGAACAATCCGGAAAGCTCAGATAATTTTCCAGGAAGACAAGGAAGTTTATGGTGTTAAACAGAGACTTGTGAGGAAGACATTTTGTTTCTTTAAAGAAAAGAAAAATATTCTCAATACACTTTTGAAGTATGATCTATTCCAAACAATGAGCTTACTCATTTCTAAAAGAATTAGCAAAGACTAAGATTCGTTAAAGACATCTCACCCCTCAATAAACTGCCAAGCAAATTATAGATAACACAAATAAGCATATTAACACACAGAGAGAAATTACAATTACCTTGGACTGTTGGTTCAAAGACTTTAAAATACATCTAAACCCAGACTCTCCTGGCAGAAAACCTGATTCAGGGTTAAGAAGGCTGCAATTAAGACAACACAAAGCCAATGGCACAGCTTGGGCATGAGAGGGATGCCGCACTACAACACCCATGGGCCACGATTTCCCAAGAGTACTCAATGTGAGCCAACACATCCTATTAAGCTCTTGCAGGTTCTCAGAAGCTGCAAAGTTCTAATTCCAAAAGAATTTTCTATTAGCACCTCTAGGGTAAACGAAGAAGACTGCTCGTGCTTGGGCACCTAAAGCCTCTCACCTGTTACCAAGGAACTCAGTTAAGTTGCAAAAAACTCAAGAGTCCCTTTATCTTCAATGGAAACAAGAAGTTTATGTAAAACATTTTGCATATTCTTATTTGTTTTACTAAACAAGTATTGCCTTAGAGGTGGCAGAAACCCCCTTACTCCTAAACCTCTCTTTGTGGCAACTAAGACTCAAAATCAAAATACCTTAGAATCCTATAGAAAATGTTTTCTTGTTCCAAGGAGTATGGGGGCTGAGATAATCTGCTTTAAAAGCTCTGTGTAGTCAACTGTCTTCATAAGAAGAATGCTAGACTGTGTAACACTGCCCAAAAGGGTTTCAATTGTGAAAGAAAGGGGTGCGGTGTGCTGGCTCAAACAGACTGATAGTAAAGTTAGGAAATGATCTCACTCGAGGTGCCCACCAGCCTTCATGCTCTTTTCTTCTCAGGGTGTTAGGTAGACAGTCCTAAGCCACTAGAACTCTGAGATGATGCTTAAGAGTGGGACCAGCACCACCGCCCAGGTGCACACAAACTGGCCACAACACTGCTACTTCTTTGCCTCTCCTTCAGCCTCCAACAGTCTAAATCTCTTCATGACAGGTTCTAAAAGATTATGGGCCTGATACACCATCCCCAAAATGCCTAGGTTGAAATCCTAGGCCCCAGAACTTCAGAGTGTGACTGCATTTCAAGACAAGGTAAGTATTAGGGAGAAAATTATGTTAAAATGGGTGAATGGGTCCATCCAAATCCAATCTAATGGATAACCTTATAAAAAAAGAGGGTCTCATACAGACATGAACAAGGAAAAGACATGAGAAGACAAACAAGAAACAGCTCTCACTCAAGCTGAAACTTCCTGAGAAAGTAACCCTGACAACACACACTTTGATCTCAGACTTCAAAGTAGTCAGAAGTGTGAGATACCCAACCTGTGGCATTTTGTTATAGCATCCCTGGCAAAGTGATGCAATGAAGAACATATCTGGTATAAAATCCAGTGAATGAGCGCAGAAATGCTAACATAAATCCAATCTTAGGGGATATTTAAAGCATTAATGGAATATCAAGACATCTCCCTTTTTGAAAGGAAAATGTTCACAGCTTAGCCTTATCTTGTCCTCCACAACAGCACTTCCAGGAGCTTATCCTTTGCTCCATCCACATTAACATCCATATTAACATCTAGTCTTTGCTTCTCCACTGTGTTATTTCAAGGCCATATTTGAGGCTGCCTATGCTCCAGTGTGGGCTAAGGACAAACTTAAATACTAATGCTTTCTTCAAAAATTCTTCCTAATGTGACATTTCTGGCATTCTTATAATTCTACTCAATCTAAAATTGAATCACTTACTCTAGGTCTCTGAAGACACCTCACTGCTTCATAGATTCTTCCTGTACATGAGGCATATCACCTTTGGACAACCTGGAAAATTCCTCTCTCCTCTCTCTTTCTCTCTCTCTCTCTCTCTCTCTCTCTCTCTCTCTATCACGCACAATTTCTCCAGAAAGTCTTCTGAAAACCATTTTTTATGACTAAAAGTTTACCAACATTTCATTACTGTAATTGTAGAAGGGTAACTCTCTCCTCAGTTACACTGTAAGTTTCTGATATCAGGATGTATTTCCATCTACTACTGAGACATATGAACTTAAGCATTTTAAAGCACTAGGGGGCGATATGGAACTTTAATAGAAGCACTAGCCACAGCCAAGTATGGAGGTATACACCTTTAATCCTGGTATGTGGTAGGTAAGACAGTGAATTGGAGGCCAGCCTGGAAACACTGAAAGAAGACTATCTCAAAAAAAAAGACAAAACAAACAAACAAATCCCAACAACAAAATGTGTTCTAGGTGGCATCAAGATCAGGTGGATACCTACAATTTGGGCCAAAAGGGAGGCTGGAACAGAAATGATTCCATTTTGGCTAGAATGCAGTTCAATCATTTTAAGAGAATACTGAAAAGTAAGTCCATCCCTAGAGTCAACATCCAGTTGCAAAGTCCTAATTCCAAGTTGTATCTATGTATGGTTCTCTGGGAAAATGCAGGGAAAACCAGTGAGGTTGAGTCAAGCAGGAGCGACTGTGACAGTCAAGGCTCAAGATGGCTGGCTGCTTTTGTGGTAACCCTGTGGCCATAAGCAAGCTATGTTATCTCCGAGTGCCTGAGTTCCTTCACTGAGAAAATGGCAGTAGAAACAAAACCTGTCCTCTCAGTGAGATTAATCAAGGACAAATAAGATAATAAATATAACATGCTTAGTGCTGGTATCCTCAAGCACTTGGAAAAAATGTTTGCTCTTTATTTTACGAATCTGGGATGGGACACGAATGCCTTGGTTTTATCTGGTTCCTATGCAGGTCTTTTTGGCACTTGGGCCAGACCTAGCCCCAATCTTTCTACAACTGGACTTCTGCACATCCAAGTTCTCCTGGCATGCTATAGGGGAGGTTTCTTTATTTCTCTCAATAAAACACCTCTTCTATGGACCCCTTTTTTTCCACTCTCTTAAATGAAACCATTATTATTTTTCTTGTATAATTTCCTCAGTTGCCTCTCGTTAACAGATCAAGGACAAAGTTGTAATGACGGCAAAATCAACCTAATATACAAGTCCTGTGATGACAAATCTTGACTGCCAGCTTGACTGGTGATTGGTGCAGTACATTCTGGGTGTGTCTATAAAAAGTCTCTTGAGATAAGAAGACTGAGAAGACTCTGATATAACAACTGGATCAATCTATCTTTTGCTGGATCTGTAAAGTAGTGGCACTACTGTTAAGTAGTGCAAAGCAGAAGACATGACACAGTGAAAGGAAGCAGGTCACAAGGATGTATCCCTGTGTGTTCCCAACCTCTCGAACTGTGAGCTAAAACAATCCCTCGATTTCCACCAACCCTTTCTTTTAGGAAGGAAAGGATGTGCTGCTGGCATCAAAGTCACAGAACAAAAGCCCCTGTTTACCCTTCTGTAAGCACTAGTGCATGCCAACTGGAGCAGCTTTACAAGGGGTCTTTAAAAAAAACCAAAACACCCTCTATAGTGCTAGGAGATCGTCTAGTAAAGGACCTGAGTTTGGATTCCCAATACCCATGTAAAAAGCTGGCATGGCAGCACACGCCGTAACCCCAGCACTGGGGAGCAGAGACAGGAAGAGTCCTGGGCTGTCCTGGTCAGTCAGTCTAGCTGAGTCAGTGAGTGCCAGGTTCAAAGAGAGACCCTGTCTCAAAAATAAGGTAGAGGTATTGAGGCAAACATGCAACATTGACCTCTGGCCTCCATATGCACATGGAAATACACGCATATGCACACAACATAAACACACATTCAACATTCATCTCTTTGCCTCCACATACACATGCACACACAACCAAAAGATCTCTAGCTCTCCCTTGTCATGAGTTCCCATACTACACACCACATAAAAAGTGAAATTGCCAGTTTATTCAAACTGAAAGTGTGTGCTGAAACTTTTGACCACTGACAATAATAAGCACAGTGGCTCAAAGTCAGGTTCCTGCCCTCCTTTCCCTGCTGGTAGAGACAAATGGTCTATAGAGTAGCTATGCCTGCCCTGACAGTATTCTTGCTGGTGGTTTTCATGCTCCAGATTGGGCCATAATCAGCATTTAAGTTAAAACCTGTATACAATTTTGAAAGTGAGTTTAATACTATACTTTAATAAAACTACTTTCAAAAGCTGAATAACATATATCCCAGAATATATCATACAAATAGAGGGAATAAACAATATAAATCTTTGCATTGGGTGACAAGATGACTTAGAATTTAAAACACAAGCCAGGCAGTGGTGGCACATGTCTTTAATCCCAGCACTTGGGAGGCAGAGGCAGGTGGATTTGAGTTTGAGGCCAGCCTGGTCTACAGAGTGAGTTCCAGGACAACCAGGGCTACACAGAGAAACCCTGTCTCGAAAAAACCAAAAAAAAAAAAAAAAATAAAATAAAATAAAAAAGAAAAGAAAGATTTTAAAACACTTGCCACACAAGACTGACTTTCAAAACCCATGTAAAATGGAGGAGAGAGGCAACCACAAGGCTACCCTCTAACCTCTACACATTAGCCATGGCATGTGCTCTTTCCCCCGCAAGTTTTAAAAGAAACATGGTGGGTGTACCAGTGTATTTATTGATCTAAGTGTGGTCAGAAGGTTACAAGCTTTAGCCTCAGTGGTTGGATGTGAAGAGCTTCTAAGTGAGGAAAAGACAGCAGACTCTCCAGTCAGTTATCTGCAGCTATTCATCTGACTCCAGCTTGAGTTTAAGTAGACATTTTCCCTGGGGCAACAGAGAGGGAAACATCAGTTCCAGAGGGTGAAAATATCTCATTCATATGTATCAAGGAAAAAACACACAGATATAGTATATCTATGGCATTAAATTTTCAAGAAGGCACTAAAGCCAAAAATATGGTCTAAAAAGTACCTTAGGAAAGAAAATGAAGAGGGAAAACTTTTCAGAAACATTAGAAGAATCTCATTTCATAAAGATTAATGCCCACAAGGTAAAAATGGCATTGTTGGTAAGGCACTGCCTGCTGTGTGTTCATGCATATATGTGGGAGTCCGTGTGTCTGTGTGCACATGCATATGTGTAGGAGACTAGGGGATAGGAGCCCAGGAAGGGTAAGGTCTTCAGGTACAGGTCAGGATCCTCTTCTGGTCAAATTCCATACTTCACTCCAGTCTCAGGTCTAACAGTCTAGCCAGCTTCTGGTTTTCATGGAAAGATGCTGAGCCTGGTTGTGCTTATGGGACAGGAGGATGGAGCTGCTTTATGTGGATGCTATTTAAAGTTTGTATCAGAGAGAAAACTGGAAGTAAAATACAGACTTATAGCCATTAAGACTTGAAACAAGAAGAAAAAAGTCTCTTTCACAGGTACAAAAATACACAATACAATAGAATACTTAGAAGTGAATAAAAGATATAAAAAATTTAAAAATAAAAACAGTAAAACTCCATAAACTATATATCAATAACAGGCCATAATAATCAGTGCCCTTCAAGAAGTGGAAAGCTGGGCTAGAGAGATGGCTTAGCAGTTACGGGCATTTGTTGTTCTTGCAGAGAACACAAGTTCAGTGCCCAGCATTCACATGATTGCCCACAACCATCTGAAACTCTAGTTCCAGAGATGCAATGACCTCTTCTGACCTCTGCAGACACCAGGGATGTACATACATACATAAGTACGTACACACATACATATATACATACATACATAACACTCATACACATAAATCTGAAAAAAAGATGGAAAACTTCTCATTTCTAATGAGACTCTAATGACTTAGCTATGAAAATCTTTTCCCAAAATCTTGTAATACTGTACACAGGTGATTCAACAGTTTTAATTCTAAACTGGAAAATAACTTAAAACAAAGCCTCCCCCTGTCTCAGGAAGACATAAACAAACAATGCATATGAGATCTGTTTCCACTTGAAAGTTCTGTCTCCATCTTCTAAAGTTAATTCTTGGCCTGCAGCCGGGAGTGTGGAAGGATAGAAACAAGAAAGGAAGAGAAGAAAGCTCTCAGAACATTTTCCATGACAAGTTTTTATTTCCATTTCTGAAATCCCAGGATACTAGATTAAACTAATCACTACTGAATGTTAAGGACACATGATACCTTAACAGAAAGCAGGCTACCTAACTGGATCCTAATGCGGGTCGGGAGAAGGGGAGCTAGAAGGAGACACCATAAAAAACCACCACGGGAAGAGTTTCAACAGGGACTGCCTATTTGGCTCCTGTCATGTTTCATAAACGCTTGTACTGCAGCTCTACAGGAGAAGGCTTTCTAGGACAGACGGGAAATCGTCAGTGGTGAATTATGACAGTGTATGCAAGTAACTCACGTGGTAGGACAAAACAAAGGCAGGACGTTAAAAGGTAAATCTGGTACAATGTTAAAAGAACTAGTGAACTAGGTACACAGAATAAGGGTGTCTTGGGTCCACGTTCTCTAAAGGAACAGACCTGATAGAATGGAACACACACACACACACACACACACACACACACACACCACAAACACCCCCATGGGGGGGGGGGGTGGTGGTGGTGTTCGAATGGCTTACAGGCTGTGTAGTTCAGCTAATCCAACAATGACTGTCTACCAACAGAAGTTCCAGGAATCCAGAAGTTGTTCAGTTCACAAGGCTGGATGGCTCAGCTGGTCTTCAGTAGACACCGAAACCCCAGAGAAGCAGGCTCCCATGCCACTGAAGCAATGGATTTATAGGCCAGAGCAAAAGCAAGCAGGCAAAAAAAAAAAAAAAAAAAAAAAAAAAAAGAAAAGGGAGCAACCTTCCTTCTTCCATGTCCTCTACAGAGGCTACCAACAGAAGCTGTAGCCCAGATTAAGGTGTATCTTTCCACCTCAAAAGATCCAGATTAAAAGTGGCTCTTCCCATTTCAAATGATTTAATTAAGGAAAAAAACAAACAAACAAACAAACAAAAAACCCTCACAGACATATGCAGCCCCTTGGCTTTTAGTTAATTCCAGATGCAGTCAAACTGATAACCAAGAATAGTCATGACAGGTACTATTTTGAATATTCTGGATCTTTAAAAACAAAAAAGGGGTATGCCTTTGAGTATAAACATGTTTCTAATTCTCCATGCTCCAATTCTACATTAGAATGAAGAAGACAAACCTAACCCAAAGTGCTTCATTTAAATACTTCCCACACACTTCTTCACAATTTATGTGGCAAAGAGAATATTTTACATGTAAAAGCCAAGTCAACATCTATACCACATTCACAAACCCCTAGGTACAAGATAACTTAACTGTTTGCTAACTATACTTGCCACATATTGAACAGTTTATCTGGATTCTGTATCTAAAAGAGAGTATCAGCACCATGGTTTTACATAAATGCCATCACTTAAGCCAAAACTGTCTTATGTCTGCACTACCACCAAGGTAGGACATATAAACTCAAACCACTTGAGACTATAGTTGCATATAACTTTAACCTTCTGACCCTTCCACTCCAAATTTCTAACTGCTGAAATTATAAGTCTGTGCCACCACACACAGTTAACTGATCCATTTTAATTTTAACCAGAGCTACAAGACAATAAAGCCAAGAACTTTAGTTTCTACCTACTCTCACCCCAGAGGCAATCCCACTTAACAATAAAACGGAGAGAAATAACTAAGAATGTTCTACCTACTCAAATAGGAGTACTTGAAGAACAAAAAAATTAATTAAGACAAGTATTTGAGAAAAAAAAAAAACACTACATACTCAATTTTGTTAGAAAAGTCAAGAACACAGAAAAATAAAAGAATAAATGGTTGCTCCCGTCTCCTCCTGTGTGGCTCCTAGCCTAGGCCAAACCCGATTCATTATTTTATTGACAAGATATTTGAAATCAGTATTCTCAAACTCCAGTGCTCAGGGGCACTGCCTAGGTTACAAGAAAATTTAAGCGCTGGGCCCCTCTACCACCCAGTGTGACCTGATTCTGTGCTGTAGCCTGAGCATTTGCATTTTTAAAAGTTCTTCAAGTGATCCTCTCTCTAGTGCACAAGTTTGAGCACCACTGTTCTAAACCAGCCTCTACTACCCAAGCATAGAAAATGTGCCGTTGGTTAACGCCTCTGAATTCTCCCTGCAAGCATTAAATCAAATTCCTTGCTATGATCTTTCAACATCTCAACTTCCTATACCTCCCACCTACATCCTCCACAGCTCCCCTACAATGTTCCAGCCACACTCACCATGCACTTTCAGTTCAGGATTTCCCTAAATGAAAGGTTCTTCAAACTCACAGACACGAACCCCGAGTACTGATCCAACTCCCAATCAACTTCCAGGATCCAATTCAAGAGTCTCTGCCTTGCAGAAGCCTTAACTAACTCCAGGTTAAGCCCCTGACCTGGTAGTTACTCACTCTTACTTTAGCCAAACCTTGAACAGAACATTGCCTTTCTGCTTCCTCTAGCATACGACACATTCCATAAGGACAGAGACCACGTGTACTTATCTTCAAATCCTGAGGGTTCAGTAATAGATAAAAACAAAAATCCAGTAACTGTTTACTAAATAAATGAGTAGCACTATGAGAAAAGATAGAAGCAGTTCAATGTGAAATCCTAACATAGTCAACTAGGCAAAATATTTCTGTAGAAGTGTTGGTGAGAGAGGCTGTGCTTCAGGCAGATATAGAAAGGGGAATATAAAGGAACCACGGAGATTTTTCTCAAGTCTCAAGAAAAGAAAAATACCTAGACAAGCTGAAAGAGCAAGGAATGAACTTCGAGTGTGGGAAACCCTGCCTATGCCTGAGCCTGGGAAATGGCTGCTGCTCAAGGACACCATGGGGCCCTTCAAAGTTTCAAAAAGAATTTTTAGAAATTCATTATGCTTTTCAGTTGAATAAATCATTCTGCCTCATTAATGTTCCATTTTACAATTCTATGTGTTCAGATACTCCCTAGGACGTAAGCTCAGAAGAACAGACTCTCTGCTTTGTCTACTGCTGCACTCCAGGTCTGCACATCCGGCACACGGATATTCAGTGCACCTTTACTGAGTAGGTGATGGATACACTTATGACAGTACTAGGCCCTCTAATCCTTATCTTCCTTCTGCAGCAGACAAGCAAGAACTAGAAAGAAATGTCATAATATAAGGGAAAAAAAAAAACAACAGTGGGAAAAAAAAAAAGACAGACTAGAATTCCTTCTCCTTCTCCACCTGGGCTACATACAACAAGAGTATGACCACGCAAACCTCATGATAAAGGGTGATAAGGCTCATGGACATTTTTTTAAACATGCTTTGAGCTCACTAGCCTACTCTTGTTCTCAGGAGGGTTTTCCTATTCTTAGCACAGTCTGTATATTTCTAACCATATGTCCCTAGTGCAGTTCACTATCTTGGGTCACAGAGACTGGCAACTCCAATGGGTGCCCTAGAACTCAGGTCTGTACCTCGAACTTCCACCTCCCCACCAGTCTCCATACACTCAAACCCTGCATGCCTACCCAGTCCCACTCCATGTCCTGACAACTTCCCTAATTTCCTTTTTAGTCCTTTGAGCTCCCACAGCCCGTCTTAAGATACTTCTCACAAGTTATACTGTATCAGAACAATTATCTATATACAGGTGTTTATGGATATATTATGTCATCTTTACCCTATGAACCTTGAGAACAAATTCTAAGATCCTCCCATTCCAGCATAAAAAGCCTTGCAGAGTATCACCAGAAATCCCTGCTTAAAAAAGAAGCAGGGAAGCTTAAATAAAAAGCAGTGTTATATCTTTAACTAGAAAGATTACCAGTGGTTTTCCCTTAATCTTTATAATATCCAATACATAACAGGATTACAATGTCAGGTACTGCTCCCAGGCTCTTCACATAAATTAACTCACATGCTTTTCAAACCCACCATAGGACACAGACATTACTTCCACTTTAGATGGGAAAAGTGAAACAGAGGGAGGATCACACAGGAAGTAAGAGGCAGAGCTTAGAATCCATGGGTGTGGCTATAGACACCATACCGCCACTCTGTAAAGGCTGACTATGGGAAGCTATCCTCTCCATAAAGTCAATGACCTTCTGAAACTCCCAAAATACTAGAGACTGGAGGATATACAATTAAGACAAGGGGCCATCTATCATGTTAGGAAAGACAAAGTTTCAGAAGGAAGCAAAAAAGGTAACAGATTACAAAGGAGTGGGGGGTTTTACAGCACAACACTGGGCAGGCTGAATCTAGTAAGAGATAACCCTGGACTTTAACTGTAGTTGAGGCAGGGCTCATGTTTCATACGTAATAATGAGCATCAAGATGCTAGAGCACAGAAGCATGGACTACTACAGCATCTAAGATCACGGGGTTCGAAAGTTAAATCACTGGGTGCCCATGTTTCTTAAAGAGAAGATAGAATAAAAACCGACCAAAATAGTGCAGTCTCAGTGATAACAACTTTAACATTTTATTTTAAACCACTCACTCCAGTCAGGATGGCTATCATCAAAAAATCTGACAATTATTGGAGGGTATGAGGAAAGAGGAATCTTTGAATCTTTATTTACTGCTGGTAGGAGTTCAAATTAATACAGCCAGTATGGAAATCAGTGTAGAGGTTCCTCAAACAATTTAACATAGAACTACCATGTGATTCAACTATACTATTCCTAATATATACCTAAAGGAGTCCATAACCTACCAGAGAGACCTTGTGCATTCATGTTTATTGCTGCTGTGTTCACAATAGCAAGGAAATAGAGCCAGCCTAAATGTTTAACAACAGATGAATAAATAACAAAAATATGGTACATATGCAAAATATATTACTCATCTGTAAAGAAATATGAAATCATGAAACTTGCAAGAAAATGAATAGATTTGGAAAGTATAATATTTAATGAGGTGACCTGAATTGAGAAAAACAAAAATGTATGCTGTCCCTCATATGCAGATCTTAGCCTATAATGTATGTATGTACATATGTAAACAGAAATACATGTAGGCAAAGTCTAAAAAAAACCTAAGGATAATATTAGTAAGAAAGGGGAGGCAAAAGGACACATGGTAGGTACATGAAAGATGAAAATAATGGGTGATATCAGGGCAATTGGGGAGATGGAAGGAGAATAACATTTGTTTAAAAATCACAGTGGTATCTAATATATAATGCTAATTTAAAATTTTTAGAAAATGTAAATGTTATGTAGCTTACAGATGTATTCATTTCTAGGCACTACTTATGCCCATATTTCCCCATAATTCTTGTTTTATTAATATAATTTATGTGTATGAGTGTTTTGCACGCATGTATGCCTTGTGCACCAAATAAACATCTAGTGAACACAGGCCAAGAAATGGTGTCAGATACCCTGGGACTGGAGTTACAGATGATTGAGAGCTACTCCATGAGAACTGAGAAGAGAACCCAGGTCCTCTGGAAGAGCAGCAAGAGCTCTTAGCTGCTAAACCATCTCTCTAGCCCCCAAAAACCCCCACTAAAAAAATTCCTATGTGAGTTTTTAGGACCCTAAACCTATGAAGGCTAAGGAGGCAGAACTGTGCTTTAAAATGAGAATTTAAAACTTTGCCACAGATCAGTACTAAGGACTCAAAAGTACTAATATGCCTAGGACTCCGTGTCATTATTCATAAGATAATGAGATTAGACTACACATCCTCAGAAATACTTTGCAACTCTACAGCACTTTGAAAACTGAGAAAGCAGCTTTCTTTACTTTGTGAGAAATCCAGTTACAATGCCAATGTCTGCAATATCTGATACTCTTAAATTGTAAGCTAGAAATAACTGTCATAAGCACACTAATAAGGGCAGCAACAAAGCTTAGTTCAATACAAACACCAGGGAAGACCCCTGCTAGTTTGAAACACAGATACAGAGCAGGTAAGAGTGCAGAGTGTACTTGTGTACAGCTTATGTAAGTAGTCATGCAGCAGTACCACGTTAACATGGGAACATATGTGAGACAAAAGCAGCAGTGTGGGAACAAATCTGAAGCAAGGAAAACTACAAACATTTAAAACATGGGATCTGCCAACATTATTAGATTTCAATTCCATCAATGGGCTTCCCAATTCTTCAATACCTTATAGTGGGCTAAGGATGCGGCTGCTCGGTTGGTAGAGTGCTTACCAAACATGCAAGAAAGCCTTGGGTCCAATCCTCAGCACTGCCTGGAACCAAACATGTTTGCACAAACATGTAATTTCAGCTCTTAGAAGGTAAAAGCAAGGGGGAGGTCATACTCCACTTAACTCAGCAAGTTTGAGGCCAATATGGAATCTCTGAGCCCTTGCCAGAAGCAGGAGAGGAAGAAGAGGGAGAGGAGGGCAAGAGAGAGCCACATAATTGCAATATATGTGCAGATACCTAGGTTTTGAATTCTTTAGGGAGAAGTTACACAAAAGCAAGCCAGGCATGGTGGCACACACCTGATATAGCATCAAGTAGAGAATGGCAAAGATATACAGAGAGACTGTCTTTAAAACATTAATGCAAATAAACAAAAATAAGTCGAAACAGCATATTTCAAAATGTCAAATCCCCATTTCTCAAGTTCTCATATCATTTTCAGTTAAACAGACAATCTTCCCTACCATGCATCACAGCCAACTGGGCCCTTAGCATACATATAACCCGCCACTCAAAAGAATTAAAACAATGGAAAAAGTGACTTGATATAACCACAGCCAGAACAGACACTGTTGTGTTACATACAGTGTTCTCTGTGCACAGCTCCACCCATGGTCTTTAAGGAACCTTCTGACTAGCATTCTGAGCCTGCAAACTACACAGGACACAGCTCTCGCTTGCTCACTCTCACACACTCCTCTCTCCCTCTCTCTAAGACGCATTAACTAAATGTCCAACAATTCCAACAATTCCCTGCTTGTGAACTAAAAATCTAATAAATATGTTTAATAAAATTGCTGTTTGATTAGACCTATTTATTATAACTAGGTAACATTTTTAAAAGATGATTCAACATGTGGATCTTCACAGTCAAATTTGACTTTTATATAGTCAAATTTCTATCCTCTTGCCAATCACATAATAATTTGCAATTCTGCTGGGGATACTGATCAATACACTACAATCAATGTTATCCTTGAGTTTCTGAAGTATAAAATTTGATGTACAAGCACATGGCACAGAATATATATACATATGTGTGTGTGTGTGTGTGTGTGTGTGTGTGTGTATTTATTTATTCCTGAATGAGTAAAAGAAATTTTTTACCAAATTACTTTTTAAAACATGACGCAAAGGGGACAGAGAAAAAAACAGTCTTTCAAAGGAGACTTAGAAAATATTATAAAAAATGGTGTTCTTTATGAACTGCAAAACCATCCTAGTTCTTAGCTGATACCTGAAACAGACACCCTACATACAACCTAATGAGATGGGAACCATCATAACCAGCACTGTTTCTACTGAGAACTGGAGAGAACACTTAAAAGCTGCCTGCCTTTAAATCTTTAATAAGAAAACACTTCAGAAGCCAGGCTGAAAGAGAGTATGCATAGCAGTCACAGACAGGAAGGTTACGAGCCTTGTTGGCATATCCACCAACTACCTTGCTGTTTTAATGCCTTGTGAAATACATCCAAACTTATTTCTGATCCTACTATTTTCTGAACTTTCAAATCAACTTTCACATAAAAATAGATACACATAAATGGGTAAACAATGTCAATTTTAATTGTATGATTCTCTCACCCTCATTTTAGGCTAAAGGATCATCTTGTCTCTTATTTCCCTTTCCAGCAAAAGAAAAACACATGTACTTTTGCTACAATGGGTGTGTGTGTTCAACAAAAACTAAGATTCTAAAGTTGTGCTATTCTGTATGAGTGGCACTGGACACTTAAACTTCAATTAATATTAAAATTCAAAATTCGCTTCAGCCACATTTGAGGGGTTTAAAGGTAACACATGGCTAGTAATTCATGTAGTATTTCCAACAAGGTACCAAGTTTTACTAGGCAATGCTGATTTAGAATAATTTCTTAAATTTTAATCGTCATAAAAATCTCTGCTAGATAGTGGTTCTCCACTACCTACTCGACTGGACTTAGATTTCTAACAAGTTTCAAGGCAGTGATGAAGTGGCTCATCACTGGCCACAAGTGCTCTCCTCCAGTAAAAGGCTCACTTTCACTTTTGTTCTTTTCCAATCAGGCATAAGCTAATACTTCTATAAATATCAGAAAAAATGGATTGCTGGGGGGAAAAGCAACATTAACCAGGACAATATAAGTTAATACTTTTATTATTAGATTTAAGTTAAAATAAAAAAATTAAAAGTAAAATAACTTTTCTATAGAACTACATAAAGGTGTCTATATGCCTATTACAAGTACAACTCAACACAAAGATGTAACACTTCAGATCTTCACAAATCTGGAAACTATTTTAAGATAGCTGATCTGTAAAGACTGATTTTATATTTTTACAATCATCTTTCTGGAGCTTGCCATTAATCTTTCATAACCTCTGTAAGTTTCTCAATGTATTTTTATAGTTTAAGGCAAAATTATTAATTCCATTAAGTAAATTCTTAAATTCTTAACATGGTATCTTACCAAGTTAGCTTTAAAGATAATCTAGTGATGACAGGGTCAAGATGGGGGTCTGTCCCTGCAGCCCACATGTGCAGAAAAGCTAAGTGCTACCCCAGATGGTGGCACTGCTTTGGAGAATGAGGCACTTTTAGAGAGTAGAGCCTAGCTGGAGGTAATAGGCAGCCATCTTGTGGGCCTACTGGGTTCTCTCTGCTTCCTGACTAACACCAACAAGATCAGCTCCCACATTCCTGCTGCCATAACCACAAAATGGTCACAAAATTTCACCAACATGCCTTTTTCTGAACACTGAGCCAGAATAAATCCCTCCTCCCTTATTCCTGTCAGGTATTCTGCCACAGCATCAGAAAATAACCAATACGAATGTATATATAGTGTGATATGTATTTATAGTGTAATCTAATCCTGTCACATGACCAACAACGATGAAAGCCAAATGTTTTCAAAGAACCTACCTAACAGTTGAATTTAGACTGCTAACACTGTGAGAATTAAGCCAAAATACACAAGCAATAATAAAGTGTCTGTTAAATTATGTAAAGTTTCTTTCAGTAAATAAAACCTATGATTTGGACCTAGCATTCCAGACAATCTTTCAAAGAACTTTTGAGAACACTATTTTTTCTTGAACCCAAAGCAAACAGACCAGGCACACTTTTTTACTATGGATACCCACAGAAAGAACAAGCCAAAGAGAGTCCCTTCATAACAACGGTTCTCACCCTTCCTACTGCTGCCACCCTTTAATATAGTTCCCCATGTTGTGGTGACCCCCAATCTTAAAATTATCTTCACTGCTACTTCCTAATTAGTAATTTTGCTACTGTTATGGACTGTAATGTAAATATCTGTTTTCTGATGGTCTTGGGCAATCCCCTGTGAAAGGGCTGTTTAACCTACAGGTAGAGAGCCACTGCCTTAGAGGAATCGGTGACCTTTACTAAACCATCTAATCTACAAGTCAAGAAAGATAAGCTGATTCTTCTCGTAAACTTGCATTTCAGTCCAATAAATAGGTTTTGTAAGAAAACCTGTGAGAATCCTGTGCTCAGTGACTTGCCAGAACTGCTCTTTTCGTTCTCTTACTGCTCTGGATGTCTAGTTCATCAGTTTGTTTCTATTTAAGAAAATCACACAGTGAGACCCAAGAACCTTAAAACAAGACACTTTCCTACAGTAACAGCTGGTTTTATGGGCTCGTATACATATGTATGTTCTCTGTAAATAAAACAGTATGGTCAAGTAATTTTCAGAAAACTCCACTTAATGTTCATATTAGTTGTAAGACACTACATAAGTCTTAAGACATGAAAAAAGAGGCCTTTTGTTTAATTATAATAAGAACCTGTTGGCTTGTTCCTTCCTTAAATGTATGTGAGTAAAGTTGAGCACCTAGACTGTTTACTTTGGGATTAGGAAAAAAATCCTAACATACAGAAATGAAGCAATAACAAAATTAATAAGAAAGGAAGAAAAGAAACGCCATGCATTCTTGCCACAGCCATCCTGGTAGTCCCATCTGCAGAGGCAGATGGCAGACACTGAGAAGCCTTCTAAGCTGTCTAACAACTGCCCCCTACTTCCCACAACCTCACTTCCCCTACGAAGTGGGATGGCATGAAACAACTTCCAGAAGAGGCCAGAAGGAAAGAGCAGTCTGGAGGTGACCCAGGGACGCTGCAGAGGGACCTCCCCACACAACTAGTGGAGACTGAGGCTGCACATACAAAACAGCTATTTTGAAATGACTTAAATCTGTGAGTCTTAATTTAACTTTTTAGTATGTGGGTAGAAAGGGGGTGGGGGAATAGTATGAGAACCACAAATGACAATAGATTTACGTATTATTCTGTGGCCTTCAAAGACAAACCAATGACAGGATGAGAAGTTGTAACCAAACTAGAAAAGTACTCAATGTCCTACCTAGATCTTTTCTCCACCTAAAGCCAGCCCTTTTACATAAACATACTTGGAATTAAAAAATAATTTATAGATATATAGATAAAGAGGGGCATGGTAGTATGTGCCTTTAATACCAGCACTTGAGAGGCAGAAGTAGATGGATCTATCTCTGTGAGTTGAAGGCCAGCCTGGTCTAAATAGTGGGTTCCATGCCAACTAGGACTACAAAGTGAGACCCTGTCTCAAAAATAAATAAATAAAAATAAAAGAAAAACCAAACAAATACATATATGTTTCCAAGTAAAACAACATGGTCACATAGCATACAACAAAATCCAAAATATATCAAAAGTTTAACTCTTTGTAAAAATCTTATCTGTAAAACTATATGGATGAATACTCATTATAAAAACCCTATAGAACACACACAAAAGAAAATATCCCTTCAGACATTCAGAAAACTCAAGTTGCATACTCATCACTTTCATCTACATTTGGAAATGCACCCTGAAAAGATTTTAATATTCTATTTCCTAAGTCTCCTGAAATTCCCAAAGACTGTCCTAAATTCTAAAATAAAGGATAACCACACCATGGACAATCATGGCTTTTTCCTTGTAAAACACTTGAGAGCTTGAGAGATCACTCGGTGTGTAAGAGTACGTGTTACTCTTGGAGAGGACCTGGATTCGATTCCCAAGGGGCACACAGATAGATGGCTTGAAGTTATCTGTAACCTCTGAATACTCGTATAGTACACATTCATACACAAAAAACATTTTTTAATTAAGCCATACGTGATTACAGAGGGAAAAAGTTCAGAGTTTAAAAAAAAAAAAAACTTCCAAAAAGGAGCTTAAATCATGTCACATGTGTCTTATATATCCTCAAGTTCCCAGAACAGAGTAAGAGTGGTAAAGGACATAAGACCACTGAGGACACAGAAACTCTACCACAAGCTATAGAAACCAACAAACAAGAGGTACTACAGAAAAAGCATTTTTCTCTGGATTTTATCCAAACAATTTAGTTCAGGATGGGAACAGCAATGGACATTTTAAAATAACTCTATTTTACTACCTTCAGGACTTTTATGGAAGTAGCAGAATTTCTCATGAGAGTATCAACGCCTCCACAATACAAACGAAAGAAAAGAACATTCTGGCAGGGGAAAGTGACTCCATTCTCCCTCTGCATGTCATGATTACTGTGCACCAGACTCTTCTGAACTCTTTAGTGTACTTCGGGATGGGAAGGAGGACAATCTGCGCCCTCACTGTATGTCTCCCTCTCGGTGATAAATTCTTGAAATGGAAAAGTAAACCTGGATGCACACTTAGGAAAAAGTATGGCTTTTGACTTAGCATCGTATGACTAAAACAAGACGGCATACTCACGATTCTAAAGTAATCCTTTGGATCCAAAGGAACTACTCTGGATCTCAGTTCAAATTTTACCCATGATTTGGTGGCTTTGAACTATTACTTCATCCAGGTAAGCTGCAGCCCAGCTTCATGAAGTGGTTATAAAGCAAAGGCATTTACATCCCATGGCCCCAGTGCCCGGCTGAATGCTAGATGCACACCAGCTATCAATCAGTGCTAGTTTTCTGCTGCTTGTCAAGTGCTTCACATTCCACTACAAATAAAATATTCCTTAAGGAACAGACACTTAAACCCTATTACTTTATATATTTTGGAGTCTTCAGTATAATAATCTGGTATAGGAAAATGCAGGCAACTCCAGGAAATCCACTGTAACTCTTTACTTGAACTAAATCACTTTTATGAGGGATGGAAGCAGAAGAAACAGAAGTATTTATTGAGAACAAAACTATTGCAGGCTTTGCAATAAGCAATACAACCACTGGGGAAAGTGGACTAAAGAAAGCAGTTTCTTCATTGGATGTGGTATTTTTGCAGGGAGACTCTGAATCCAATTACCTGCTCAAAGGGCACATGTGAGACCCACTGGTCTTTACCAACAGACTTCCCATGGAAGTTGGAGGGCACAGGCAATGACAGAGCAGTCTGAAGTTACAAAGCTTCATGGTTAGACACAAGAGAGAATAACCACAAACTAGGTTTAGGATTAAGCCATGCTCCCAGAAAAACAAAAATGTTTTTGAAATTTAAATAAACCAAAGAATCTTGAAAATACAGTGGTCTCAGGACATACTGTTTCTGATAAACAATCTGCAATATTCAGCTGCAAAAGTCACAAATTGAATGTGGTTCTTAAAGAGATACAGTCCTGTTAAATATTTTCTTTGGTATTTGAGATAGTTACAAGGAAAGTACAACAATTAATACGAAAAGCCTCCAGCGGGTCTTCCTGCAATGGAAGGCCTAACTCTGGTTCTCTCACTCTACTTCTGTTCTTTCAACTTCTAGCCTGAAGTCACATACTGAGGAGTCAGAAGGCCTCCTATTACACTACTATAAAAGTAATTATAAAGATATTTAAAAGTTGTGGTAGAATCCTATCCATTTTGCGGTGCTATAACAAAGAAGCTAATAGGGGAAAACAAAGAAAAATAAAGATCATGACTCCAGAGAAACTGTAATATCACAGAGACACAAAATCGATGTCACTTCACCAAGACACACTACATACACCAAGAAAATAGCACTTCAAACTACTTACTATAAGCAGAGATTCCCAAACAAGAGAGCGAGAGTAGGGATATGTCCAGGTTAGCTTTTTGTGTGTACTTGGGTATGTGTGCCTGTGCACGTGGAGGCCAAAGGTCTCACTACCACATTCTTTGAGACAAGGTCTCTCCCATACTCTAGAGTTTGTCAATTCAGCTAGGCTGGCTGGCTGGCCAGCAAGCCCCAGAGTTGAGAGGAGTTAGCTGTCATGCCTTTTTTTTTTTTTTTTTTGTGGATACTGGAGATCCAAACTTGAGTTCTAATGCTAGCATGGCAAACATTTTACTACACAAGCTATCTTCCTAGCCTTTGGGTTAGTTTACATACAAAAAGACTGATAATCCATCTATGAAATCTATCTTGGGACAGAAGGAACTCCAAATTAAGTCATACCACTTCACATTTTCCCAAGCCCTTGGTTAAAGGCATGGATGCACCACTTATGTGAAACCACCTGCTCTGGTTGGCACAAATCATGTTACATGACAACTCATGCCTAATCATTTTATCATACACACATCTCAAATCCTTCTGTTGCCAGAGAACCACAAAGTTCACAAAAACTCTCTCTCGGAGGTTGCCAACCTGATCTTCCAACTTGGCTTCCAGTTAAACTACTGTGCTACGAACAGTCAATGAGACAGATCCACTCACTCTGTTACAATAAGTCAAGCATTCACAGCTCTGGAAGAAAGCATGGTGTCTGTCCAGACTTTTCCAAAAGCACCATAAGCAGAGCCCCACGGAGTATGCCAACATGAGGGCCTACTGGCATGGTATTCTTATATACCATTTGGGAAATAATCAAATCCTAGGCAAAATATTTCAGACACTCTTGAAAACTGTCAATATTTAAAATATCTATTTTCCTCTGTTCATGGATCTGTTACTGCAAAAATGAACAGTTTTTTAAGAGATGGAGAAAAAGGCACACACAGCCCCAAAGAAA
Source organism: Rhabdomys pumilio (assembly GCA_030674055.1). Lineage (NCBI taxonomy): Eukaryota > Metazoa > Chordata > Mammalia > Rodentia > Muridae > Rhabdomys > Rhabdomys pumilio. The sequence continues at coordinate 221,664,104 of JANHMN010000002.1, forward strand.
GATGCTCAGAGATGCCAGAGACGCGCTAGAAACCTTGGCCAGATTACTAATGGTCTATAAAGCCTAATTTGGAGAACACGGGCCTACGAGCTCAAAATTGAATTATACTGCCTTATTAGATCCTACACTCGTGAAACCACAGTCATATTAGTCATAACTGAAACTAGGAATACTCTATGTACACAAATATAAAGTGCATGCTTATGCATTTTTAATTGGATCAAATAAAACTGAAGCTGCAAACAAACTCACATTTCAATTATCTCACTAGTGCGGGGATTTCCTAATAACCTCGTTTTAAAACCCAAGGAGCTGCCAACCCCTCTGCACATCTGACAGACATGGTCCCTAGAAATTTTAGGAAGGACATTCTCCGTTACTTCTCAACAGAGAAGAAAAATAAATACCCTGAAGGGAAAAGATTTTTTCTCCTCTTTTTTTTTCTTAATATCCCTCCTCTCTCTCTCTCTCTCTCTAATTTCTTTGCAAGCTCTAACATGCAATCTAATAACGCACCAAACTTGGCAGCGGGGTAGCTTGGTGGCTTGAAGTCTTCAGGGCTCCAATTTTCGGGGCGAGTGCGCGCTAGTGCGTTGAGGAGCGGGCCGGAGGGGCGCGCAACCCGGGGACGCGCCAGGGCCCCCGCCCCCTCCCGGAGCAGCAGCCTGGCACCGGCCCACCCTCCTCCACCCCTGCAAACAGACGCAGGACGCGGAGCAGAGCAACTTCTCCGCGGGGGCGGCAGTGGCTGGCGGGCGCGGGGGTGGCCCTCACGCGCCGTGGGCCGCCAGGGTCCCCTGGGAAGCCTTGGCAGGCCCCGCCCCGCCGCAAAGGCCCGCGCTTGGGGTCTGAAGCGGGACCCCAACCCTGGGCGCGCGGCCCGCAGCGGCGCTCTCCCAAGGACGGCGGGCAGCCGGAGCGCGCGGCAGCCCGGAGGGGCGGACGCCAAGCCCCTAGCCCCAGGCCTCGGGGCCCTCGGCCTGGCCGTACGCCCGCGGCCGCGCTCGGACCCCTGCCCGGCCGGGCCTCGCGCTGCCGCGGCCCCTCGGCCCCGCTCCATTCATAGGGCAGCCCCATCCCGGCCAGCGGGGCGAAGACAGGGTCCCCGTGGGCAAGGCCAGCCTGCCGGGGCCAGGCAGGAAAATAAAAAGTTAAGAGAAGAACTTACCTAAAATGGCTCCTGCAGCAGCCAAAATACAAACAGCTATTATTTGGTGAAGTTTAGCTCAGACACCCTGCAAGGACACCCTAACCCAGCTCGGGCCCGCCTCCCCTGCCGCGCCATTGGGTTTTGCCTGCCCAAAACACAGGCTCATTGGTCAGGTGGGCTGCCGATCAGACTGAAGCCCGTTTCAAGCTTGCTTGCAGGAGCGAGTGATGGGCTCGCTCCATTGTGCTCGTATTTGCATGGATGTGATCGCAGCGCTGATTGGCCGGTGTAGGGGCCGCCCCGCCTCCCAGCCTAGATCTCCCCGCCTTGCAGACAGCGCAGCTCCCGGCCCGCCCCCCCGGAACGAAGCGGCCGGGCCGCGGGGGCGGGGCGGGGCTGGGGTCCCGCGGGCGGAGGGGGCGGGGCGGGGTACTGCACTCTGTGGTTTGCAAGCAGGGGGCGAGGACCCGGGAGCTGGCAGACGGCAGGGGCTCAACCTGCAGGTGGAGGTCTCGCAGGTAGTGGGCAAGCAAGCTGGAAAACCCGGGATTGGCTCTCCGGAGGTGGAAGAAGATGTACTGGGGTCCCACGACGTGAGCGTCCCGCTAGCGCCCAGATCATGCAACGCGCACGCGAGGAGAGGTGAAGGTCTCTATAGACAGGAAAAAGAAGATGCTGAGAGGCCAAGGGAAGCGAGGAGCTCGGTCATCAGTCTCCAGTTGCTTATACTGCAGATCCGCCCGGCTCCCTAGCATACTAGGAGCTTCTTCCCAGGGCCCTGCACACCCCGGGAGTTTTCCAGCCCTGAGGATCCTGCAGCGCATTGGATATGCTTCAGTAACATCAGGACTGGAAACATGGTGTGTTTATTTTCGGGCCTATCTCCACTACCATCCTTGTGGCATCCTCAAGGACAGGGCCTAGCATATGACAGAGATTCAACCAATTGTTGTCTTCCGTAATTCGTTTTTTAGCAGCTAATTTCTAAGCGCCCACTAAATACCTGACATTGATCTGAGACGGAGGATGTAGCGGTCAATAGGACAAAGCCCTTGCTCTTACGGAACAGGCAAAAGAAAGGCAATAAATAAAATAAATAAATGAATACAGAGACAGGTAGTGATAAATGCCATAAAGAAAACAGATGGCAGGAGGAAGGACATCAGACCAGAGATGGGGGAGGAGCAACTAGGGCAAGGAGGAATCTAGAGCCTGCCCTGCCTAGCTGAATATTCCTTATAGCATCCTTCCTGCTATTGGGACCCGGTGGTTACTTTTCCTCTTCACTCCTGCCTGCCTCATTGGGAGTGTTTTCCCCAGTGAATACTTAAAGAAAAAGAAGAAAAAAGAAAATGCCCCAAACTGGCTGGACTCTGACTTTGAAAGCTCACTTTACCTTAATTAAAGCAGGAATGATCTGAGTCTGATGACTCCAAGAGCAGTTTGTCAGAAGTGTTTAGGTTGAGAATGGTTTGAGTGTGTCAAGGGTAATCGCAGTTAACAGAGCCTTGCTGTACTCCCTGAGAGAATATGTTTAGCTTCTTAGAGATCCTAGTTTTCCTATGTCTTTCAGCCACTGGCCGTAATTCTCTTCTGGGTTTTGCTTCTTGTACTGGCTAGTTTTATGCCAACTTGACACAAGCTAGAGTCATCAGAGGAGGGAGCCTCGACCAGGCTATAGGTAAGCCAGTAGGGTATTTTCTTAAATAATGATTCATAGGGGAGGGCCCTGCCCATTGTGGGCAGTGCCACCCCTGACTGGTGGTCCTGGGTTCTGTAAGAAAACAAGGTGAGTGAGACATGAGGAGCAAGTCAGTAAGCAACAGCCGTCCATGACCACTCCATCAGCCCCTGCCTTCTGATTCCTAACCCTTGTGAGCTGCTGCCCTCACTGCTTTTGGTGATGAAGTGTTACATGGGGCTGTGAGAAACAAAACCCTTTCCTCCTGAAGTTGCCTTTGTCATGGTGTTTCATCACAATAATGGTAACCCTAATTAAGGCACTTCGTGTCTTAGACTACCCCAGTAGTTTGTCTAGTTTGAAAGGGCACAGGTAGCAGCCATACATCACATAGCCATCTCACCTGCCACCTTCCTTCATTACAAGGATGGCCAAAATGTGTCACAGCACATACTTCCTCCTCTTTCCATCTTTCCTTAGATATTAAGTATCAGCTATGTCTGTAGGTATTGTTTTTTTATAGATACAAAGATAGAGTATTAAGGCAGACAACATCCTGGTCCTAAGGAAGGTTTGCAGTCTAGAGACAAGGCATAGAGCAATGCATCTCAAGAATCTCCAATCCTGCCAAGCTGGTAGCTAATTGTCCTTGCTCTGGCCTCTTAAGAGATAGCTTACTTACCTTCTAATCCAGTTTCTGCAACAGCTAATGGACCAAGTAGCTGGTGGTCAGACCCCTTCAGCCAAATACAAGGATCAAGGAGGGTTCTAGAGCTCTCAACAGTACTCAAGGGGCTGGCATCTATAAATGTGTTCTTTCTGGGATGAGGCTGAGAAACTTTGGACAGAGGAAGAATCACTTTTATGCAGGGGCATAGAGACAAGAGAGACCGTGGGGGAAGGGCAGGAGCTGGACAGAAAGGAAAGGTAGATTTGACTTGCCATTCTCAAACTTTGAGGCAAGTCAATACCATAAGACACAATGGCACAATGTGAAGTGGTCAGACAAGGAATCAATAGGAGTCCAGGATGGCTTCACAGCCAAATAGAATAGAATGCGTGGGAGCAAAGGAAGTGCCTAAGGCTACATTCAGAAGACAAGATACTGCAGGCTCAGCCATGAAAGAATAGGTCTGCAGAATTGAGAAGCTGACTCTAAAGCACTCTGAGAGCAGCTAGGGCCCTACAAGGCAACACTCAGGGAAGAGGCAGCAGCTAAGCTGCATTTTGCTGAGTTCTGCCCAGAAGTAGAAGTTGGTTCTATGCTGCAGAAATGAGGTAAGTGTAAGGTAGGGATGATGAAAAGCAAATTCCGGAATGACTATTAGTTTGGTCTGCTCTAAGTGTGGCTGATAGTTTCTGCTCAGCGATTATTCTCTAAGAAGCCATATAACATGAGTCTTGGTATTGCCTGTGGCGCAGGAAAAGGAAGGAAGTTGACTCACCAGCTCTTCTTTCATTGGGCAGGGATTCACATCAGTTAGTCATGGCCACATTCCAAGCCAGCTTCTGTGGTGTTCCCAAATGCAGTGTCAGCAGAGATCCTGGAAGGAGGACCATGAGCCAAAGCACTCTCAGGGTCCACTTGTGTGAAATCAGATGGTCCCCACCCAGAGCTGCTCGCTACCACAGCTGCAAGAAGAGTCAGTTGATACCAGGAGGCTATGAAGGCCTAATACACAAGTGAGAACAGAAATGTAACAATTGTTGTACCATATAGTAATGCCTCCATTTCCAGAGTGTCCCAGGAGGGAAAACAAAAATGTTACAACTCAAAACACTAGTCTCAGAAAGACTTCCTACACTTCCACAACTTTCTTATAGTAACTCTACAAGGAGGAGAGCTGGAAGATATTTGTGTCCTGCCTCTACTCATTCCTCTGTTTCCTCCATAAGAACAGGAACTTGTTCATTATTTTCTCAAAATCTATGAAAGAGAGAAAGAGGCTATTTTCAAAGAGACTATTTCCACCAGGCCGTTTCATTCCCCTCCCCCCCACCCAAAGCTTACAGCAAGATTATTCCGAGTAGGCCCATCTAACTGACCTCTAGAAAAATGAATCTTGATAGAAATAAGATTTGTGTCACTTCTGGGCACCCCCTAAACACTCCTGTACTCCTGTTGGTCCTCCAAGCTCGCTTCCTTCCTTTACTGCTGGTCCTAAGCATGATTACTCAGAGGAGAATCTGGAAATGACAATAGTGTGAGCCCGGGTTCCTGACTGACTGCAAAGAGCAGAACCCCTATGCTCACCTGCACTGGACAATGCTATGAACAAGAGATAAGCTTACAGTGTCAAGTGATTGACATATGCAGGCTGATTGTTGCATCCAGTCACATACCCTGACCAGCACAGGACTTGTCTGATGTCATTGAATTCTTGGTCCTTCCAGGACAGAGATTGTTTCTAACTCAAGCACAGGTGCGACTGTGTCTTACAGATAGTAGGTGTTGCTCAAAGTATGAATGGATGTGTTGAACTGATGTCTGAGTCTGATCTGGAAGGCTCCCTGATCACATAGGAGGCCAAGATAACAGGCAGAAAATGCTCCAGGAAGGGTGTCATGTGGAGAGATCAGGGAAAAATATGGTTCAGTCTCGGCTCTAACAAGGTCTATGATGTAAGAGTGAGGCTAGAGAGAGGCACAGACTAGATCAGAAAAGGGAAGCCTGCTGAGGGGTGGGTGAGATAAAGATAAATGTTATATATGTGTGAAGTTTTAAAAATATAGTTAAAGGGGAAAAATTAAGTTCCCCATGATAATATACCATGATTAAAAACAACTTGTGGTGGAAAGGATTTATTTTAGCTTACAGTTTATAGTCCATCATGGAGGGAAATCAGGGCACAAATTCAAGGCAGGAATCTGGAGGCAGGAACTGAAGCAGAGACATTGGAGGAACACTGCTTACTGGCTTCCTCCTCCTGGCTTGCTCAGGGATGGCAATTCCCACAGTGGGCTAGGCCCTTCCACATCAATCATCAGTCAAGAAAATGCCCCACAGGCTTGTCTACAGAACAATCTGATGGGGTCATCTCCTCACATGAGGTTTGCTCTTCCCAGATGATCCTGGCTTGTGTCAAGATGACAATGAACAGAACAAAAAACAAACGTACTCAAAGTCAGTTGCAACAAAAAAACCAAGGAAGAATTTGAGCTATCATAGCATCACCTGGAACTGGGCGTTTCCAGGAACCCACCAACTCATCCTGTGGTGTGAAAACATTGATCAGTGCACCCTAAGATGGGATGAGAAAAACTCCTACCTCAATGCACTCCCCTCATGAAATGCTTGAAGGACTGGCCTGACTTGAAAACACTGGAAAGAAACATATTCTTAGCAAATATTCCAAGAGTTTCCCATTCTGCAGAACTTCTTGATTCATACGCACTTAATTTTAGTAGAACATGAGTTCCTATGTCTTACTTGGCAAGTGGAAATAAATTTTTGAAGCATAAAAATGGGAAGTTGAAAATTTATCCTATAGGAACCCTTCAAGCATTTCAAATTAAGATGTCCTCTGCCACACTTAGATTAAAAGGTGATCTCACTAGCTGTCTAGAAAAAGGAAGGATTCAAAAAGAACCAAAGTTACAAACTTTTAAAAACAACACTTAAGCATTTTCAAATCACTTGATTCATGAGATGTCCAACTAAAATTGTTCTGGGATCCGAGTTGGAGCCTTTTCTGGGTGTTCTTGGAAACTACTTATTAGCATACCCCCAAACTCTCAACTAACCTTGCATTATTAAAATTATTTGACCAATGAACTCTTACCTACTACAACTGATAATACTTAGGATTAAATTGGGAATGCTGGGCTGGCTGGCCATATGTCAAGTTGACCCACAAACTAGAGGTGTCTGAAAGGAGGGAACCTCAATTAAGAAAACACCTTCATAAAATCTGGCTATAAGGCAATTTTTTTATTAGTGATTGTTGGGGGAGGGCCCAGCCCATTGTGGGTGGGGCCATCCCTGGAGTGGTGGTCCTGAATTCTATAAGAAAGCAGGCTGAATAAGCCATGAGGAGCAAGCCAGTAAGTAGCACCCCTCCATGGCCTCTGCATCAGCTCCTGCCTCCAGGTCCCTGCCCTGTTTGGATTCCTGTCCTGAATTACTTTGATGATGAACAAGAATATGGAATTGTAAGCCAAATAAACCCTTTCATTCCCAACTTGCTTTTTGGTCATAATGTTTTCATTGCAGCAATAGAAAACCCTAACTAAGACAGCTGCATATAATAAAAATGGCTGCAAGGGGTGCTGGAGAGATAGCTTAATGGTTAAGAGCATTTAATGTTCTTGGAGAGGACCCAGGTTCAGTTCCCAGCACTCATTTTAAGTAGCTTACAACCACCTGTAATTCCAGGAAAATCCAAGTTTTCTGGCCACTGAGGCACGTGTCTCATTCAGATACATAATTAAAAGTGCTAAAAAAATAACTTTTACTAAAAAAAAAAAAAAATGGCTGCAAAGGAATGATAATGTTAACACTGAATTTCATCTTATATAAGAACTATAAGAGGCCAACAGTCTGATTAGTGGCATGACACATTGCCAGCCAGCTTCTTGATGTTGTTGCTCCACCTTTCCTAGCTTTCCCTCTTCACCTCATGGTTCAGGATAACGATTGGAACACCAGTCCAGATGTTCCTGGAGGATAAAAGAGATGGTGAGAAATGCAAAGCCTGGGGCTCAGTGTCTTCAACAGCCTCTCAGAAAATACTGCATAGCTTTTGTTTATATCTTGTGGGCCAGAACTTGCTTGCATAGTTTTTTTTTCCCCAAGACACAAAGGAGGCTGGGAAATAGGATTTTCTTTTCGATGTGTCAAGTTAAAAATTGGATCTATCCCTAAAGTGCTGATAGACTCAATAACATAACTAGGTCAATGTCCCACAAAGGTAATGTTCCATGGAGTGTGCACTTGGATAAAGTGACTAAGTAGGGAGATTGATTTTCTAAAACAACTTTAGCCACTTTATCGTGGTACAAAATTCATTCCTGTATAATTTGCCTACTGAAAAACTGAACAATTTGACGATGTTTAGTAGATCTACACAGTCAAGCAGCTATCCCATAGTCCAGCTTTAGAAAATTCCACCACTGCCAAATTCCCATTTCCAGTTGATCTTAATTGTCACACATACTCATTAATTTACTTTACTCCTATATGTAGTATTTCATATCTGGCATATCTCATATAACGTATTTTTGGCTCATTTACACTGTAGAGTGTTTTGCTAATTCATTCTTTCTTTTAAATTAGTGAGCAATGTTCCATTGTATGAGTGTCTTAGTTTCTTTTGGGGTTACTGTGATAAAATACTCTATCTAAAACAACTTAGGGAAGAAAGGGTTTATTTTAGCTCATAATTTGTGGTTATAGTCATTATAACAGGGAAGTCATGGTGGAAGAAACTTGAAGGAGTTGATTCATGTCACTTCCATAATCAGAAGCAGAGATACAAATGTATGAATGCTTGTGCTCATACATTTTCCATTTTCTGAATAGTCCTGCCTAGGGAATGATGTCGCCCACATCACCTCGTGATGATCACCTAAAGGCATGCCCACAGACCAACCTAGTCTAAAGAATCCCTCATTTACACTCTCTTCCCAGGTGACTTTAGATAGTGTCAGTTGACCATTGAAACTCTCATAATGAATATGCCACTTTTTGTTTATACATTTACAAAATGGTTGATTTGTCTTCCTTCCTTTCTCCCTCCCTCCTTCCCTTTCTTTCTTCTTCCTTCTTTCCTTCCATTTAGTATGGAGGATCAATTCCAGGATTTTGTACATATTAGGCAAGTACCCTACCATGGAAATACATCCCCAGTCCTCTTTTATGTTTTTGTTTTGAAAAATAATTTCTCTAAGTTGCTTAGACTGGTCTCCAACTAGCTCTGTAGTCCAGACTGGACTTGACCTTTAGATCTTCCTGCCTATGCTTTCTAAGTAGCTAGAATTTTACACCTGTGCTACTAAGCCTGGTTATGATGGTTTTGTGTAACAATCTCGTTTTAGAGGAAGAAGGGAAGCTCATAGGACTCACAAATTAAATGAAACATGCAAGTCTCAGACTTCTGAAACTTACAAGATCCACAAGGCCCCTTTCCAAGATTATCCAAGCAGTAAGCCATACTGGGCAGAAGAGACTCTCTAGCTTGTTTAGCAAGGAATAAAGATTTCATGGGTTTTTAAGCATACTGAGTGGACTTTTCATTGACACAGCTACCTTTGAGTTGTTTCTACTTCTACAAGAAACTCCAATAAACTTACTGGTGCACTAAGGTAGACTTGGGAAGGCTCTTTGGTTTGTCATTGGTGCCCTACCTGGACTGACTTTTTTTTTTATACATCTCCACAGAAAATTCACACAATTTGACAGGCATTTAAATTGTTTCTGCTTTATGGCTGTTATAAACATACTACTGTGGACTTCCATATTCAGTCTTTGTACATTTTTATTTCTTAGAAAGATTCTAAAGAAGTCGATGTTTAAAACTGAATACACACCTTGAAAGTTCTTTTGTTGTTGTTGTTGTTTGTTTGTTTGTTTGTATTTAAATGTCCAGTACTGACATACACTGTCACGTACTGGAGGTGCAATAGTGAATAAAGTTTGGTACATGCTCGGCCTTGTGAAGCCTGCAGTCTATGCAAGGATAAAAATTAGTCCAACAAACATAGAAACAGTTTTAACATCTCAAAAAGCAGTATTACAAAGGGGTGGTACATGAGGCTGAGATTGTGCTAGAAGGAAACCAGAAAAACTGTCCTTGAGCTGAGTAAAATCTGAAGCATTTTAGAGCTGTCACCTTAATTGTCTTCCAAAGAAACATCTTATGTGACCACAAGGGTATTTCCACTACTGCTGCCTCTTGAAAGCAACTTACAGGTGTGCTGGTTTCAGGTCTGTGTGTCTTTGGACAAAATCCCTATGTTTTAACCTCTCGGAGTTTGCAGAAGAGAGGAATTCTAGAGCAAGCACAACAAATATTAATAAAATTTAGCATTGGGTAACCTTCTACCACCCCTCATTTCCAATACTGTAGATTGAACCCAGGGCATTATGCATACTAGCCGAGTGCTCTATCATCATCCCCTCCATTTTTGAAAGTATATGTATGCATGTGTCAGTGTATGTATGTGTGGAGGCCAGAAATCAACCTTGGGTATCATCTTCAAGAATTCAGCCCACCTCTTTTGAGACAAAGACTCTTGTTGGCTTGGAGATCACTAATTGAGCTAGGCAGAATGGCCAGTGAGCCCTGGTAATCTTACTGTTTCTGGCTTCTCAGTGCTGGAATTACAAGCACATGCCAGCATGGCTAACTTCAGCAGATTGAACTCAGATCCTCAGGCTTGCAAGTCAACTGCTAACCCATCATCACAAACTCTTGTTGTTGTTGTTGTTGTTGTGTGAAACAGGAGTAACCCAGGCTGGATGTGAACTGGCTATGTATGTTGCTGAAACTAGCCTTGAACATCTGATCTCCTTGCCTCTACCTCCCGAATGTTAAGACTATGTGAACATGCCGGGCGGTGGTGGTGCACGCCTTTAATCCCAGCACTTGGGAGGCAGAGGCAGGTGGATTTCTAAATTGAAGGCCAGCCTGGTCTACAGAGTGAGTTCCAGGACAGCCAGGGCTACACAGAAAAACCCTGTCTCGGAAAAAAAAAAAAAAAAAAAAAAAAAGACTATGTGAACATAACACCACAGTCAGCCTGGGCTAATCTTGTATATTATTCTCTGTATGTATGAAATATTTTGATTGTGCATTTAAAATATATGTATTTAAATATCCCCTTGGAAATTGTTCCTGTTGTGTGGGATACTCTGCTGTGTGGGATACCCTGTTGTGTGGGATACCCTGTTATGTGGGATACCCTGTTGATTGGTATGTCTGTTGTGAGGGATGCCTTGTCTTATCAGATATTGACCTTGTTTTTACTCTGTGGGAAGAGGAGTTAGGATTAGAGGTGACTTTTGGAACCTGAAACCAAGAGCCAAAGAAATGATTCTAATAGCCAGTATGTACTGTGGAACTGAAGTCACTGGAGATAAATCTGCCACTGGAGAAGGGAGGGGGTCCTCTTGACAGGATTACCACTCACTAGGACAGAACTAGAAAAGAATAGTTAACACTGCAGGCTCTGGAACGCTCCATATTTCATCAAAATCCAAGCTCTGCTACCTTAAGAAATTCACGTAATTTTCATATTGTATTCCAACTATTAGATTTGTGTAGATTGAATGGTTCACATACAGTAGTTAGCACGTGGTACCTGCTTGCTATTTATTACTACATTACTATTATGTCCTGTCCTCTGCTCCATTCCTCTATGCCCCTTCTTTTCTGACCTTTTTGAAACATACGAATTACATTGATTAAGCTGAAATCACTGATCCTACATTGGGCCTAGGAGACCTCTCATCTCTTCTAGTGCCTTCTGTAGATTCATAGCCTCCATTCCCCATGTAGTAATCTGACTGGTTTAACTCTTAAAGTGCCTCTGAGCTCACACTCATCTTTGAATAATAATACTAGCGTTTTCGTTCTTTAAAAACCTGAATTTATTCATAGAAATGACTATGGGCACTTTCAGTACCTGTGATTTATGGAGAGTCACACCTCAAATGTTCTCGGGCAGAAAAATTTAAAAACGCTGGTCACCCCTCCCTGAAACAGCTTCATAAATCCTTGGTCCTCACTCCACGGCATACATTCCTGCAAAGATAGCTAGGCAGTTTTAGCCATAAAAACTTGCTTAAGCTGAGGCTTTTTTAGCTAAGCCTGGAGCTGCTGTGGCGTCCTTTCCCTTACATACACAGTTCTACATTTGGTTCTGCTGACCCGTTTAGCGAGGCCAGGATCTGAAAATCGTGGACACTAAAGGAAGCAACACTGTTTTACATCTTAGGAAAAACACACTGCAGTTTCGTTTCATTTTGTTTTGTTTTTTGAAAAATAATGAATTTGTTTTCATGTTTTTTGTTGAAGTGCGGTAGCCATTCTCTAAGATGCTCTCCCAAAATCTCTGGTGACTGGTATCTGAATCTCTTTATCGTCTCTTCATGTATCCAGTATAGTCGGATGGGTAAATAGTAGAACACTGCCGAAAGGATAGTGTGACTTCTAACGCTAAGTCATAAATGATATTGTAGTTCCTTATTTCTTGGGATCCATTGCAATGGAAGTAGCCATGCCATGAGCCACATAGCCCTTGGATAGCTCCATGAGACAAGTACCTGAGACCTCTTGACATTGGGCATGTGAGTGAGCTGTCTTGGAAGCACACCCTCCATACTGAGTCAAGCCTTCACACAAGCTACTGCATCTCTAAGGAATATCATCACTGTAACAACACAGGAGACTGCTCAGGTGCCCCACGGAGCCATCTTCACATTTTTGACCTATAGAAACTATAGGAGACAATAAATGTTTGTTGTTGCTTTAGATCCCCAAGCTTTGAGGCAACTTGTTATGCAGCAACAGACAACTAACATATTTAGTATTTGATGATATGAGTGATAGCCACAGGTTACTTATTTTAACGTAAACCATACTAAGTTAGCATATAAGCCTGCCTAAAATTGTGTTGTCTTACCATGATGTCTGTGTCCAGATATTTTAAGTTATTTCATATTTCAGGCCTGCTCAGCAAACGTACTAATAATGGAAATTCCAGACCAACTATCAGCACTTTGAATCAGATTGATGGCAGAAAGTTGTATTTCTCTATCCAATTCAATTTTTAGATGATTCTTACATTCTTTTTCTTCTTAAAACTGTTTGTATAAATGTATGTATTCCATGTGTGTGCAAGTGCCCTCAGAGGCCAAAAGAGGATGTTGAATCTTTTGAAGTTTGAATTACAGAAGGGTCATGAGACACCTGAGTGGTGGGAATCCAACTCAGGTCCTCTGGAAGAATAGCAACTGCTGATCCATCTCTCCAGCCCCAAGTCTTTCCAGCCCTAAGTTTTATGTTTTAAGTGCTGTGGGTAAGATTCTGAGTTCCAGACAGTATACCTCCATTTTTTTTTCTATCTTCCAGAGATACATCCTAGAAGAAAATAAAGTTGGAAGGACGCTCCTGTGATAATAAAACATGTGTTGTCATGTGGACCCTGTAGTGTTTATTGAGCATTTAATATGCACCAGATACCATTCTGACTAATTTACATGGGCTAACACATTTAATTTTTAATAAAAGAAAAAATTATCTTTGTTTTCCAGTAGGTAAAACTGAGGCACGTCACCAGAAGAAAAGATCTAGAGCTTTCTGCATCTCAGTCTATGAGCCATTGGCCCAGGTGGTGACATGAGTCTGTCCATAGCTACCACATCCCCAACAATTCAATCTAAGGTTCTAGGTTCCCTGGAGCTCCTATTGAGGGTATCATATACAAAAGTAAGGCCAAGATTTCACAGGAGGAAAAGAAAAAGGAACATGAATGCTAAGAAAGAAAAGATAGAACTCAGATATGATGACTAATTTTTTTCTTTGTTTACTTGTCTGGGTCTAGGGATGTCTCAACAGTCAATATAAAAGATTATTTTTGGCCAGACAATGATGGTACACGCCTTTAATTTCAGGAGGCAGAGGCAGGAGGATCTGTGTGAGTTCAAGCCTGGTCTACAGAGTGAGTTCCAGGGTAGCCAGGGCTACACAGAAAAATCTTGTCCCAGAGAGAGAGAGAGAGAGAGAGAGAGAGAGAGAGAGAGAGAGAGAGAGAGAGGGAGAGAGAGAGGGAGGGGGAGGGAGGGAGGGAGGGAGAGAGAGAGAGAGAGAGAGAGAGAGAGAGAGAGAGAGGTTATTTCTGTTGCTCAGTGGGTAAAATGCTTCTTGCACAAGCATGAAAACCTGAGTTTGGGTCTTGAACACTCATGCAGAAAGTCAGACATGACTGGCTGGTACCTTTAATACCAGTGTTGGATGACAGAAACAGGAAGAGGCTAAGGACTCATTGGCCTGCTAGTCTAGCCAATCAGTGATCTCCAGGTTCACTGGGAGACCCTGTCTTAAAAAGAAGGTGGAAAGTGGTAACAGAAAACATCTGACATTGACCTCTGGCCTCCATATGTGTATGCACGGGTACATGCATCAAAACCTATTTGAACATATCCTAAAACATATGCACTCACATGCATACAACACACACACACACACACACATACACACACACACACACACACACACACACACACACACACACACACCACAAATTATTTCTAAGTGTATCTGTTGAAAGTGTGTTGAGAAGACATTAGAGTTTGAATAAGAAGGCCATGGAGAAGAGATCTTTTACCAATGTTTGTGAGCATCCTCCTGATCTGCTTCCCTGGAGGACCCATCAAGCAAACCAAAAGGATGAAGGATGTACAAGTCCTCTGCGAATGAACTGAGACATCATCTTCTCCTGCTCTCAGGTTTGCACACTCGAAGGCCACGCTGGCTAGTTTTGTGTCAACTTGACACAAGCTAGAGTCATCTGGTAAGAGAGAACCTTAACTGGGAAAACGTCTTTATCAGATTGGCCTATAGACAAGTTTGTGGGGCATTTTCTTCGTTAGTGATTGAGCCATAGAAACCAAGCCAGTAAGCAGGGTTTCCGTTTCTGCCTCTGGATTCCTGCCTGGCCTTTCCTAGGTGGTAGGCTTGTCATCTATAAGTCAAGTAAACCTTTCCTCCCCCAAGGTGCCTTTGGTCAATGTTTTATCACAGCAGTAGGAGGCAAAGTAGGACAAGGACTGAAAACCACAGCCTCTTAGAACTCCACGTGCACTCAGGCCTCTAGGCTTGGCTTCTGAGTCACTTCAACAGCCCCCTGGGGCTCAGGCCTTCAGACTCAGATTGAATTTCAACATTGAATTTTCTGGTTTTCTGTTTTACAGACAGTGGGTAATAGAACTTCAGGGGCACCAAAATCAAGCAAGCCAATTATTCTCTCTCTCTCTCTCTCTCTCTCTCTCTCTCTCTCTCTGTGTGTGTGTGTGTGTGTGTGTGTGTGTGTGTGTGTGTATACTCATGTGTATCCTATCCTACTGGTCTGTTTATCTGAAGAACTTTGATTAAAACAGATGTGTAATACTAATCTAAAAACATGGACAGCCACAACTTAACTAAGTCGAAGGGAATGGTCCTCAAAGCATGGGCTCAGATTCAGAATACCTGACTTAGATGTATATTAAAGTTTGAGGGGCTAGGGAGATGACTTAGTAGATATGAACATTTACTTGAACAAGCATGAGAACCCCAGCACCCATGTAAAAAGCCAGGCAAGGTCAGGGAATAAAACCCCAACGCTGTGAGGAGTAGTTGTGAAGACAGGAGGATTGCTGTGACTTCCTGGCTACCAGCCCAGGTCCAGGTTCAGTGAGAAATTGTATCTTAAGAGAATAAGGTAGAGAGTAACAGAGCACGACTCTTGACTTCCTCCTCTAGCTTTCACCCACGCAAACACATATCACACACACACACACACACACACACACACACACACACACACACACACAC